>CM030360.1:256982865-257634869 GCA_017893485.1 Hemerocallis citrina | reverse complement strand
TAGCTGGTGGGCTTCCTTAAGCAACCTCTAACGAACTTCACCCTTCAGGACACACAACCTGGACCCAAAACGAAGCGATCAATCAGCATGAATAACATTATCCGTTCGGGAACCAGCCTCAACTTCTGCTCTGAAACCCTGCAACTGCACATCACTAGCCTGCGCCTCTTTAGTCTGATCAACAAGAGACGCCTGAAGCTGGAGCACCAAATAACACTGATCGGAACTCGGCAACAACACATCCAACTCCAACCTCTGCATCTGCTCAACCAAATCTCTCTGCTGAGTTAGGAACATAGCTGTCGCTCTCCAGATCAAAGCATCTGGCACCAAGTTCACTCAACCAGGATGGTATTACAAACTGATGTCATAATCGGCCATAAGTTCCAACCAACGCCTTTGCCTTATATTCAACTCCTTTTGGGTGAAGACGTACTTGAGACTTTTGTGGTCTGTAAAGATCTCCACTCGGTTTCCAAGTAAATAATGTCTCCACAGCTTCAAAGCAAAGATCACTACCGCTAACTCCAAGTCATGATTCGAATAGTTCTTCTCATGCGGACTCAACTGCCTCGATGCATAAGCAACGACTCGGCCCTTCTGCATCAGAACTGCTCCAAGACCCTTGCCAGAAGCGTCACAATGAACTACAAATCTGCCTGAACCATCTAGAATAGTCAACACTGGCACTGCCGTCAACCTATTCTTCAACTCAGCAAAAGCCTTACTACAAGCCTCAGACCAACAGGACTTCTAATCCTTCCCTGTCAACTTAGTCAATGGTCCTGCTATCTTCGAAAAATCTTCAATGAATTTCCGATAATAGCCAGCTAGACCAAGGAAACTCCTCACCTCTGAAACTAACTTGGAAACTGGCCAATCCTTCACAGCCTCAACCTTGGACGGATCCACAAAAATACCATCGCTCGAGATAATATGCCGTAAGAAAGTAACTCTTTCGAGCCAAAACTCACACTTGCTGAGTTTCCCATAGAGCTGATTCTCTCTCAAAGTCTGCAGAACCAACCTAAGATGCTCAGCATGATCCTCCCGGTTCCGTGAATACACCAGAATGTCATCAATGAATATCACCACAAATCTATCCAAAAACTGGGAAAAGATCATGTTCATCAGACTCATGAATACAGCTGGCGCATTTGTGACCCCGAACAGGATCACAAGATACTCATAGTGCCCGTATCTGGTCCGGAATGCAGTCTTCTGTATATCAGTCGCCTTCACTTTGACCTGGTGATACCCAGAACAAGGATCCAACTTCGAGAAAATAGCTACTCTGCCCAATTGATCAAATAAGTCATCGATCCTGGGCAGCGGATACCGGTTCTTTACAGTAACACTGTTCAATTCCCGATAATCAACGCACAGTCGACGACTACCATCATTCTTGTTGAAAAAAAGAACTGGAGCACCTCACGGTGAAACACTGGGTCTGATGAACCCAAAATCAAGCAACTCCAGAATCTGTACCTTAAGCCCTGCTAACTCAATCGGTGCCATCCTGTAGGAACTCTTCGATATCGGTGTCGTACCAGGCTGAACTTCAATACCGAACTCCACATCCCTATCATGGGGTAAGCCATGCAACTCCTCTGGAAAAAAATCCAGGAAATCCCGCACTACTAGAGGCACAACCTCACAGTCTGAATGCAATTTCATCGCACAATCCACCTGATCAACTACAGTCTTAGCTCGGCCAAGGGGTGTCTCCCCGCATGGAACTCAAACCCTGCGCGGTCTGGAATTCGGAACACAACTTTCTTGGCACGGCAATCAATAATGGTATGGGTTCACCCAACCAATCCATACCGAGAATGACGTCGAACCCTGAATTCCAAATTACAATCAGGTTAGCCTTGAAATCTGCACCGCCAATAACTATAAGACTCTGCCTGCACTCCCGGGAACAAATGAAAATACCACCACCTGTCACAATGTTCGAAGCCTCTAACATAATGCTGCACTCCACCTGATGCCGAGCCACAAACCGAGAAGAGACGAAGAAATGGGTTGCCCTGGAATCAAAGAGAACATAAGCAGGGAAAGAATAAACAAGGACAATACCTAAGGTAGAATCAAAAGAAAAAGGAAAAGAATTGATGATCAAGGGTGAGGAAAATACAATGCAAAAAGATAATATGAAAGAGTACTGCAAGACAAATGAAGAAGCAAAGGAAAACAACAAAAACAACAAATACAAAATATACCTGCAACAACACCCTATGCTGACTTAGCCTCAGCAGCTGTCAGGTTGAAAGCCTGACCTCTCCTGGGAACAGTGGTCCTCTGATCGATAATCTGGTGCTACAGGGGAAGCGATGGCCTAACCGGACCACGAGCTAGGGCTTCCTGTTGAACTGGACCCCCGGTTGGAAGAGCCATCTGCTGCTGCAGGCAATCCCACATTGAATGGTCAGTAGCGCCACATTTGAAGCATTGGTAGTTGACACGCCTATAGTTTCTGCATTCATGCCCAGTCAACTGGCAGAAGTCGCAGAAACTAGCTCTCCGGGAAACAGCAAAAGAGTAGGAAGCTGCCCTGACAGGATGGGCTGGGACAGACCTCCAAATCGGCCCACCAGAAGGCCTCGCAATAATAGAGTGCAGAACAGTCCGCTGGGGAGGAGCCAACCCACTACGAGCCTGCTCCTGAGCTCGAGCTGCCTCAAGAGCCTCAGCATAAGTACGCAGGCGAAGGGAGACGAGCTGCACCTGAATATCTCGCTCAAGTCCCAACATGAATCTACGAGCCATGTCCTATTCGTTCGCTACAAGAACGACTGCGAAGCGGCTAAGTCTGGTAAATTCCACTGCATACTCATCCACAGACCTGGAGGCCTGTTTCAAGAAAGTATCATGTTACAACATTTCATGGACAATATGTAACAAAATTCTAATAATAGAACGAAGACTAACCTGTTTCAGGGCCAGGAATGTTGCTCCATTTCAACTCAAGTGCTGCTAGGGAAGAACTTCTCTGAGAAGCTCCTAGTGAACGTGGTCCAAGCAATAGGCCGTCGAGCCTTTCAGACTCGGACCTCCACCAAATATGGGCCAGGTTCACCAGCTGGATGGCTACCACATCCACTCTGTCAGCATCAGCAATTCTTGCTGCCAAAAGCAACTGCTCTGTCCTGATCAGCCACTATTCTGCCTCCAAAGGCATCTCTCTCGGTGCTCGAGAATCTGTCAGGATGCAGCCTCATAAAATCTGTGACTATACCCATATGAGGAGGGAGAGCTGCCTGCATAGGCACAGCGGGAGGCAGAACCCGGGCAGCTTCCAAAGCAGCCATCACAAGGTTACTGTAGTTTTGCTGCATATTGATCAATTGTTCCAACTCATTGGTAACGGCTTCAAGCCCGGGCTGATCTTCCTTAGAACGAGAAGTGGAACCTCTACGAGCCATGGTCTGCACAAAATCAAAAACAATCAACATCCAGATCTAAGTTGATTATAATTTATTCATGTATGCATGGTCTGTGTATTGTTGAACCAATCCCAGATCGAGCCAAGCTTGTCTAATATATCAGTCAAACTAATACATTAGCCAAATCTGGGCTCTGATACCACTAAAAACCTTGTCACGCCCCGCTTCCCAAAAAGGATATATGGAATACGGATATGTGACTAAGTCTAGCGAATGATTTTCATCTTCCATAAGTTGTCAGGATCTTTACAACATTTTACAGGAATAATCCAGAGATAACTAGGAGAAATCAACCATGCATGCATAAATGAATCAGTATAACAACAGAATTTACTTGAAACAAAAATTAATAATCTCAAATAAACTAGATCTGAACAAGTCAATAATTCTGGGTCACATTGCCCAATACAAAATTCATGTAGCAATTACATTTATTCAAGAATAATAGAAAAATAAATATAGCAAAAACTCCAGCAACTAAAATCTTTGATCACCTACTCCAGCGGCAGCTGATCACCAAAATCTGCAATTTAATAAATTGCAGGAAAAAGGAAAAGAAAATAAAACGCCCGTCAATGCAAGTTACGGGCCGCTTGTAGTGCAGGCACAAGTACAAAAAAAATAAACAAGTATAAAATATTAGCGAAAACAAACATAGCATGGAATGGATATGACAGCAAAACAGAATGTCTAACATAAATAAGAAAAACAGGATCAAGTAACATGGTGTGCTAAAAGGTACATGTAATATGTAACAGAAGTCAAGTATCATGCAAACAGATAAGCAGATAACAGATGTCAGGTGTCATGTAACAGGTAAACTGTAACACCATGCAAAATTGGAAGTGAAAATTTTGCCCTCGTGTGTTACGCACGTGTATTTTGTAACATGTTTTCTCTGCGTATTTCGATTACCAACCACTTATGCATTTCTTGTATTGATTTTATCCTATTTGAGTCAACTAAAATATAATATTTTAATCTCTGTATTTTACGTGCTTTTTATGTGTTTACGATACACATATCAATTACATATTTTTCCATCACTAAGTGTGATATTTCTATATGTATTGATTATTTATTTTACATGTTCGAACTCGTTTTATAAAATAAAAATTTATTTCCCCCTATTTCGATTAAAATGCATTTTTTCGATTTTGCACGTATGATGCACGTGCTAATTTATCCATCTCTTTTCTTACTCTCATTTACTAATTTTAGCATGCATAGTCTTATTTTAGCCTTTTCATTAAATCCATAGACCTAAAGTCAAAATTCTAGCCCATTAGATTAATTTAAGGGAAAACCCACTAGGATAATTAAACTAGTTAATTAAAATAAAAGCCCATGGGACAAGCCCATTAGTAAAATCCTAATTTAAGTTGAGCTTGGACTAATACATGACAAGTTACAACTTTTAGTACACATTTAGGACTATAGAAATGTGTTTATTTTTGTGTGCATGTGTGCATATGCACACTAGTTGATCCTTGACCGGTCATGCACTAGGGGAGCCCGGGTTGTAGCCTTGTGGGGAGAGGGAAAGGTTGGAGTTATGGGGTTTAAGGTTGTGAAGGGTTAGAAAGGTGGAGAGTGAGGATTTTAGAAGTTAAGAAAATGAAGGGTTGGAAGAATTAAAAGAGAGAGTTATTAGGCTGAGAATTTTGCACTTTAGACCCTAACAATATCCTATAAATAACACCTCATTTCCTACTTCTCTTTTGCACCAAAACAAAATCAAAATAAAAGAAAGGAAAAGAAAGAGAGTAAGAGAGTTCTTGTGCTTTGAGAAGTCTTACTAGGAGAAGAAGAAATTTCTAGGAGCTAGGATTGCTTGGTTGGAGCTAGGAGTGCTTCCATCTTATTTGTTCAACCTTCATTAGAGGTGGGTGTTCTCATACTTTCTAATTTTTAGAACTATGCATGCTAATAATAGTAATAAAGATTTTGATATGAGGAAGTACAACAAACTATATTATGAATGTGGTGAGAATAATTAGGAAATCGTGGTATGTTTGATAAATTGAAATTTTACATCATGAAGTAGTTAATAAGAAAAGAAGTAATAAATTATTCTGCCATACACTAATAATCATGAATGAAGGAATTGTTGAGTGTATGAACAATGTTTGGCAACTCTTTTTTTTTAATGAGCAAATGAATCTATCTTGTAAGTTGGTGTTATGGAACTCATTGGATTGTTATAAGAACATAATATGCTATCTTTGATTAGAAAGAATGAATGCAAGTTTGTGTTTGTTAATAAAAATAAACAACTTTGAAAGTTTGTTTTATTTTTTCCTGAAATATGACTTATCGATCAGTGAGTTACTGTTATAAAGAAATTTCAGTTTATTGAAATTTATTTTAGTCAAATAAAAGGTTTGATCAAATTTTGAGGAATAGAGTTTTTGTAAATAATGGGATAACATAAAGTTGGAACAAAAGCCATCGGGATGCCTCTTTGTCATTGGGCACACTTGGCCTGTTGATTGGGTGTTGCGTTAGCTTCCTGGTCGGATTGGGTTCGAAACCTGCTAGTCCCAAACATTTTTTTTCTCTGTTAATTTCTTTTAAAACTATTCAAACCCGCGATTTTGATATAAGGGGATTTCGACGTGAGAATTTAAACAACAAGTTCATATGGACTTATTGGTTGGCGCTGGTTGCTTTGGTCGCTGGCTCTGTGGTCAGGGGTTCGAAACCCGAAGGCCACATCTGTTTTTTTTTTTGAGTATTTTTATTAATTTAATGAGTCCTATTACGACTAAAAATTTGGAAAAAAATCCTAGTGTTTATAAAATGTAATGGAGAATTTATTAAAATAGTTTTAAAGATTTTCTATGTATATTTGAGAAGTAAAAGAGACATTTGAGATAAAAATAAAATTTTGTTCTCAAGTTAATTACTTTAAGAACATGATCCTTATCTTTAGAAGAAAAGTAAAGACTTTGATGTGAGAATTAGTCTTTTTGTTGAGATTATGCATTTATATTGAATGAGAAATTCTAGATTCCTATATGTACTCAAATTGTTAATGATTTTAATTAGATGAAAGCATGAGTAGAATCATTGATTTGAAACAATTAAGAGTGAAAAAGTAGATCATGAATAGTGCTAAAATGTGACTTTGATTAGTGCTAAAGATGAGACATTGATTAAGTTGTGAATTAAATTGAAGTTGATTAAGTTTAAGATATGATGAAGGGTATGGATACCCATGAAATCGAGTACATGAAAAGTTTGTGATCTAGAGGTATAGTGAGGCCCCGGGTACCGGCAAGTTAAATTAAATGATTGATATATTTTGAGATATGGCTATGGAGCTATCTCGGTTTTGTAATTAAGTCCGGTAGGGGGTTAAAGCTAACTCTAGGGGTTGTAATTGATTCATGTCTTGAACTTAAGAATTGGGCACTTAAGTGAAGATGTAGTAAGACCTAGTCAAACATAAGTGGGGTACTCTATATAGTCGGGCGGTGGGCTTGTTGCGGTGGTTCATCGGGACTATAGACCCAGTTGATGGACTGTGCTTGCTCCGTGGGAGACGAGCTTTTATTTTAAATCCGGGACTATGCGTAATCGGGCAGATAGTTTGCCGTACTCCATGTATATACGTATACCGGGACTAGATGGGCACTTACGGGAGGTTCGCACGACGAGGAGTCTGTATAACAGTCGGGCGGGGGATTTGTTGCGGCGATTCTCCGGGACTAGGATCTGTACTCGTGGAACATCTTAACTTTGTCTTATTACTAGGTAGTTGTCATGGTGAGGGATCGAACCCTTTATTGTGGAGGACGTAGGTGCTTGCCCTTGGACCTATGTAGTATGGGATGTATAGAATCCGAACAAGTATGCATTAGTATCATCCTAGTATAAAATGTGTGCATTAGGCATTAAGGCATCACATACACTTATATATTTAGAATAATCACTTTTGACACTTTATTGTTCATTCAATTTTTGTGGTTTGTTAAAATAATGAGATCGTTATATGTACGGCATAAAGAGGATAACCGAGTATAACATTTTCGTCAGTTGTAAGTGACTGACGTGCCCACAGCTTAATATGCAGGTAATGGACTTTTCCATGAAAAAGTAAAGATGTTATGATGCAGTTGATGATTTACATTGTTACAGTTGTACAAGTTGTATTTTATTTTATTGTTGTATTTCCTTTATTCTTCCGCTGTGTAACAAAAATGTATTGAACTCTGATGTATTATTGAAAAGTTTTAATTTCCTTGTAAAATTGTACGAAGTGAAGTAAAGATCCTGTGAATTCTCGAATTTGGTCTTATTTGGAATTCGGGGCATTACAAGTACACCATATTTCGTACTTTGTTACGAGTTGAATGTGTTTCATGTGATCTAGTTGATTTTATGTATGAAGAATATTTCTGTCTTTTCTGTTATCCCATTTTTGTTCAGTAATTTAGACCCTATTCAAGTCAGTATATAAAAATTATTTATGAATATGAATTATAGAGAATTTTGTCTACTTTCTATATTTTCTGACAAATCTCAGTTTCGATTTATGAGTTGCAAGTTATGGCCACTTTACTACGGATATGTAGAAAATTCCAGATCCTATTTTATATGAATTCGGTATGGTAATTTATTTTTATACTGATGGTAAAGATAATATTTTGATCCAATATTTTGCTGAGAACAACTAGACCTGATTCGAATTAACCCTAAATTTTTGTGGATTTAATTGATGACCTTTATAAACTATTCTATACTTGTAAACAACTACTGTACTTGCAGAAATTTCATATTGTTCAGTAAAGAACCTTAAATTCAACCTGATTCTACTTGCTGTTGATAAAAACTTTGTGAATAAGAATTGTAGCCCGCTGTATCTATTTTATCACCTTTTTTACGGATCTGGATTTCGATTTATATTTTGTAATCTATTGCTGTTTTAGTACTGCTGTGTTTATGATTCCATATTTTCAAATCTAATGTATCTTGTTAATTTCTGATTTTATTTGACTATACTATCTATTTTGAAAAATTATGAAACTTTATTTTTTTCTAATATTAAACATACTAGGGAATACCCCAGATTTTTCTTGGATTTAATCAGTAAGTTTTGATGCCATTTCCTGTTTATGAATACAAACTTCTGATTTCTGGCTGAACATGTTTTCTGGATACAATTCTGTTTTGAGTCATGTTCTTGTGAAATACTGTATGACTTATATATATTTGCTGAATTTGGTCGAGATTCTATTTTCCAGATTTTCTGACGGATCCAGATTTGCATAATTGTGGCAACGGGAATCCCAGATTTGGTGCAGTACTGTCTTGCTGTCCTGAACTAGAATTTTCGCTGTCCTACCCTTTTATGAGTTGTCTTTCATCTGTACATGTTATCTTTCAATCTGAACCTGTTACTTGTTTATGCCATGTTATTCTTGCCCTTTTTTGTGACACATACATGCCTGTTTGATAATAATAACAAATAACAAAGCCGGAGTTTAAGGAAAGATCTAGTAGTGGATAGATAGAAATGTGTACTTGGAAGGGGGCCCGTGTTTCTCACATTTTATCGGTTATATGTTATTTGTTACGTTATCATGACTACATGATACACGATTCTGTTATCTGATTAATTGACTGCACACTTCCCTATAGGAAGGTGTACTCAGAAGAGAACCCGTATATTCTATCTGTCTGTATATGTATCTGTTATCTGTTTATCTGAAACCTGAGCAGACGGCCCTATACAGTCCACTACGAAATCTAAACGAAACCGTTTTAATGTAGCAACCATGTGGTAAAAACGTGGGACGCATGAAGTCCTACCTAGCTAGTAATAAATACAAGCCCTGACATAACCTGACATCTGTTATCTGTTTATGTAACACCCCGGTAATTTCAAAAGTAAATATATATATATATATATATATATATATATATATATATATATATATATATATATATATATATATATATAAGATATGTTGAAAAAAAAAACGTAAGTATATGGCCGGTTTGGTAAAACGTGGTAAAATAAATGTATTAAATGGTGCATGGATTGGGTGGGGGCCCACGTTCTGAATAGCACACAGATGTGTGCTGTGTTAAGGGGCGTGACGTCACCTTCACAGAGGGGCCCACCTGCTGATTTAACTTTCGGTTGTGCATTCTAATGGAGAGAGAGATTTGAGAAATGTCCCATATCGAAAATTAACTTGAGTATAATAATATATAAATATAATAGCCTATGATCAAGAGTCACCTAATTGGTTAACCAACTTTTGAGAGGCAGCCTGTGGTGGGCAGTTGTACTACATAGTATCTAATTTGTCTTATAAATTGTATAAATTGTCTGAGCTAGGGGCAGGGGCGTTACAAATGGTATCAGAACCGACTTTCGACAACGAGTGTGGATCATATAGTTGGGCGGTGTACTCGGGACTATAGACCTAGTCGGGCGGTGTACTCCGGGACTGTGGTGAGCTCTCAATTAAATCCGAGACTGTTATTGATCGGGCGGTGTACTTCGGGATCATAATTAGTCGGGTGGATAAGAGGGCGGCTTAATTAAATCCGGGATTATAATTGATCGGGCGGTGTACTCCGGAATCGTGAATAATCGGGCGGTTAGAAGAGTAGATGCTCCACAACGGTTAGAAAGGAGATCTTGCACTAGATTGTGCATGCCCGTGCTCAGCGAGGACGCTGATTTCTGAAGGGGGTGTGTGTAACACCTTGGTAATTTCAAAAGTGTGTATATATATATATATATATATATATATATACAAGATATGTTGAAAAGTATATATGTTGAAAAAAAAAAGTAAGTATATGGCTGGTTTGGTAAAACTTGGTAAAATAAATGTATTAAATGGTGCATGGATTGGGTGGGGGCACACGTTCTGAATAGCACACAAATGTGTGTTGTGTTAAGGGTCGTGACGTCACCTTCATGGAGGGGCCCACCTGCTGATTTGAACTTTCGGCTTTGCATTCTTAAGGAGAGAAAGATTTGAGAAATGTCCCATATCGAAAATTAACTTGAGTATAATAATATATAAATATAATAGTTTATGATCAAGAGTTACCTAATCGGTTAACCAACTTTTGAGAGGCAGCCTGTGGTGGGCAGTTGTACTACATAGTATCTAATTTGTCTTATAAATTGTATAAATTGTCTGAGCTAGGGGCAGGGGCGTTACAGTACTAGTTGTCCAAGCAACATGATATAGGGTATTCAACAGATCCACACAGGATATACTACCAGTACACGTCAAGCATGCAAGATTCACACATCATATTATGGTTCACAACCCACATTCATATATGCAAAAGGGATTAATTTGATCTAAATCTGAATTCATGTAGTGTGTGTAACTGGAGACGATTACGGACGGATGAACACATAGAGACAAGATATAACAGGGGTTTTGCACAAGAATTGCCTCTAGAATACAACTACACTACAGGCGGTATTTAGTACTTGTATTTGCAACAGAGATTAATACAAGGTACTTGCCTTATAGCCGACGATGAAACGAAGCAAAAGACGAGAATAACGGGAACGGATTCCCGGCATGAACTCAACGATGAACCACGAACACAAACACACGAGATCCAACACACGCACACAAGAGAGGCAGCGGAGGGACCAGATGAGAAGACGACAGCAGCCAAGGGAACAGGGATGGCAAGGCAGCATGGTGGCAGTGCTGATGCTGCTGTTGTTGCCATTTATCGTCGAAGGGAAGACATGTGCAGGGGCTGTCGGAGTCTGGTGCTGGCAGTGAAGGCGTCGCCTGGGTCTTTGGCGTCGAGGTGATGCAGCACAGGGAGGGGTCGGCGCTGTGGTGCGGGGCAGAGCAGGGGGCGATAGGTTTAGGGGATCGGAAGCTGTGGGTTCGGAGGTGCAGGAAGTCGCGGTAATAGGAGGTAGGGGAGAAGAGAGATAGGGTAGCGGCTAGGGTAGGATTTTATTTTATTTTATTTTATTATTATTTTTTTGTGAATAGGGTAGAAGCACGATATGGGTATATATACATATATGGTAAAGAGATTAGGGTTAAGTGCTGATGGGTATTTGGGTTTCAGGTTGTAAGGGATTTGTGGGTAATAGTTTTAATAGGGTTATAGGGTATTGGAGTATAGGGGTAGTAGATCCAAAAGCATATAGAGTTAGGAAGAAAAATAATAATAGATCCAACAAAGAGGTGGAAACAAATTGAATAAGCAAAATAGGGCATGAACAAATTATAATGAGGCTAAAAAATAATGGCTCGATCAAACAGAGATGAAATAATTAGACAGACAATGAATCAAGAAGATCAAACATAAGACGACAAAAAAAAAATAGATGAATATATAGATAAAGGAGATCAAATATACGGTTCAAAAGAGACACAATATGAATAAATACCCAAAAAGAAAAATACAACAAAAAATACAAAAAATGGAAAACAGGGGTTATAGTCTCTTATATGCAATATTTTGAGGAAACTCATAACTAAGAATTTGAAGTAGATTCGTTAATATTTCTTTCGAGTCTAAGAAATCAAATTTTTTGGAGTGTGAGATTTTCTGTGATTTTTATAAGTAGCAAGAGCTGCATTTTTCTGGAATCTGAATATACTGTTTTGCATATGTAACACCCCGCAAAATTGGAAATGATAATTTTGTCCTTGTGTGTTACGCACATGTATTTTGTACCGTTATTGGTAATATTGGTAATGTGTTTTCATTACATATTGTGATTTCTGACTATTTATGCATTTCCCGTATATTTTACCCTATTTAAATCAACTAAAATATTAAATTTCAATCTCTGCATTTTTACATGCTTTTTACGTGTTTTTGATGCACGCATCGATTACATATTTTCCACCGCTACGTGTGATATTTTTGTCTTTAAATTGTTTATTTTATTTATTCAAATCCATTTTTATAAAACGGAAATTCATTTTTTCCTTATTTTTGATTAAAATAATTTTTATACGTGTAATGCTTATGTTTTCTACGTACGTAGTGATTACGTCGTGGAATGTATAAATTAATAAATATATTTTTCTTATATTGTTTTTGATTATATTTTTAATATATTTCCGTTGATAAAGTAGATTTTCGTATTTCGGTATTTTTACGTACGACGCACGTGTTTTCGGCAAAAGTATTGTGGACGTGTTCGTTTTCAAAAAAAATAAATTCTGAAATGTGTGTCTATTTTATTTGTGCGTGAAAAATTATAATTAAACTAATTTTTTACATACATATTATATATAAACTATGTTTTAATTTAAATAAAAATAATTAATTGACGGAAGTGTGTGTGTACTAGTGCACAACACGTACACGTGTGTGCACTCCAAAAGACTTTGGCTGGTTATGCGAGAGAGAAGAGGGGGCCGATTTTGGAGATGAAAGGCTGGGGGTGGAGGGTTAGAGAAATCAAGAGGTGAGTGGTGATTAATTGTTTAAGTGGATAATTAATAGATCAATTACATCAATGTATGTTTAATTGAATCCCCTTATATAATGCCTCTAAACTCCTTCACATTTCCTCATCCCCTTCCTTCTTTATTGTCTGCCGTAAACCATCCCATCCAGCAAGCCATGAGCTTTCTCCATCCTTTTACCTAATACACATACCTATACCTATACCCTAAAACATATCCATTTCTCCTTCCCTCTTCTTTCATCCTCTGTCCAGTCCGAATTCAATTTCCATCAGCCAAGTCCACTATGCTACACGACCTACCTCTCATATACATATAGATATATACCTATTCTATCATATATATATATATATATGAAGAAAAGGAGATGCTCTTGTTGTATACTGCCGAAATGGAGATGGTGTTACTGTGCTTGGTCGAAAGGTGGTTTGCTTTTCCTTGTGCGCGAATTTCGAGGAGACGAAGTGGAGTTTTCTTGGAGTTTCTCTAGGAGTTTTCTAGGAGCTGTGTGTCTCTTCATTTTTACAATTCTTTATAAGAGGTGGGTGATCTTGTGCTTTCTAAATGTAGGAAATGCATGCTAGTAATGTTAAATGAGTAGTGTAGATAAATTTGATGTGATAAATGTTGAACAAATTCATGCTATTGTGTGTACCATGAATTGTAGAAATTTTGCTATGATTAA
Source organism: Hemerocallis citrina (assembly GCA_017893485.1). NCBI lineage: Eukaryota > Viridiplantae > Streptophyta > Magnoliopsida > Asparagales > Asphodelaceae > Hemerocallis > Hemerocallis citrina. The sequence continues at coordinate 257,621,295 of CM030360.1, read as the reverse complement.
GAAACTAATTGCCACCATGTTAGTTGAAAATGAGAAAAAGAAACAATGAGTATTTCCATGAACAAATATGCATGTTGATTTACAAATGTCGAAATATATAATTATATGAAAAATTGTTGAGATTTTTCTCTTGTGGTTTAAAATGAATTTTTAGTAAAGTTAATTTGATACACATAAATTCATTTAATTGTTTGTAAGAGATACAAATTGCTATTTTGATAAAATTGAAGAAATGAAATTCATGCTTCATTAATGATAAGAAATAATATGAAATTTAGATTTTTGTCTAAAATATGAATTATAAATTTGTGAGTTACTGTTTGAAAAGAAACTCAGTCTAGATGAACTAATTATAGTCTAATGAAAGATTAGATCAAATGAAAAACAGAGTTTTGTGAAGAAAATTGAATAACAGAAAAATTAAACAAAAGTATATTAGTGTAATTTGATATTAGTAATTTTACTTGACTTATTGGTTAGTCGGTGCACCATAAGTCGCTTTGTTGGTTGGGAAGTCATGGGTTCGAAGCTTGTTAGACCCATTTTATTTGTTTTCGTTTAATTAAAACCAAAACCGAGAGTCAGTATATGGGGTTTTCATTTTGGCTTTATAACACCAAGTCCTTTTGGACTTAGTGGTTATCGGTGGTGGCTTTGGGCGGTACTGTTGGTGCGGTTGGGCTTGGGTTCGAAACCCAGTGAGCTCATTTTTATTTTTTTTATGTTTTTAATAATTTTAAGGGGTTTTTAATGTGAATTAAATTTGGGGGAAAAATTTAATATTTCTCTAAAAAGATTTAGAGTTTATTAAAATTGGTTTCATAATTTTTCATGTATATTTTGAGAAATTAAAAGTGGAATTGTAACCCCCGTTTTTGTAAATAAATATTTTCTGAATATTTTATGTAATTCGATTAATTATAATTTACCTTGTGTGAAATTCATTTTGGTCTCTTTATTAAAATATTTTCTCATCGAAAATTTTATTTATTTCAAATAATGGTATATTTTAATACCAATTTCTATTTCCATTTGATTTACTTCTTAAAACCGAATTTGCATTTTCGACATATATTATTATTATTATTATTATTATTATATCTATTTCACTATTATTTTTATTATCATTATTATTATTATTATTATTATTATTATTACTTTCGGTTGCTTGTTAAAAACTCGTTTCTATTTGTTAATCACAATTGTGGTCATTTCAATATAAATTCTATATTATAATGCAAACTATATTTCATTATAAATTATATATTTTATTAGTTATTTTCTCTATTGGATTTTAAACCCAAAACCCAAACCCTTTTGCTTATTGGATCACACCCTACTCAAACCCGCAACCCAACCCCTTCTATATAAAAACCTAACCTAATTAACCCTAACCCTAACCTAATCACTATTCTACCCTAATCTACCCAGCCGCCTAGCTTTCCCTCTCCCTGTCGTCTTCCCAATCTTGCCATCTCTTCTCATCGAGCTCCAGACCGTCTCTCCACCTCGTCGTCATCCCCATACTCCTCGTCCTTGCCGACCCATCGCCTCTCCACCGAAACTCCCTTTCTTCCTCCGCTCCACTGCCGAAACCCATTACGCCGTTGCCGTCCTCTCCGACCACTACCTCTGCAACCTCGTCACCGCCTCACCATCGTCCCCTTGCTCCGCTCTCACCCTCATCCCCGTCTTCGTCGCCCTCCCGCTCGAACCCAACTCAACCTGAACCCATCTTGCCATTACCATGTTCCCCCCCTCCCCCAGAACAGAGCCATCTTCCCCAGCGTGTCGTCTCCCCTCTGTCGCAGCCACCTGCGGCAGCCCCCCCTGCCGCACTCAACCACCACTACTACCGATCACCGCCTCCGCCGCCCTCAGTCACCACCGGAGATGCGCTCTCTCTCTCTGTTGCTGTGAAGAAGAAGGAGGGAAGGTGAAAGGGGTGTTCAAATCTCAGCCATTGGATCTCCTCCGATCTGATCAAGATCGGGATCATCGATCAGATCGCACCTAGGCCACCCGATCTCACCAGATCTGATCAAATCCGATCTGAGTCATCCGTTGGTCTGATCTTGCTCGCCATCAAGATCCGTGTCGGGATCCGGTCCCGTTATCCATCAGATTCATCGTCTACACCCCAAGGCAAGTATCTCCTTGTACATTTTGTTTTCTAGTACAAGCTTTTCTTTGAAAATACTGCAAGTAGATAGTAAATGTCCTTTTTATTTATCATTGATGATCTCATGTTTCGCCTTATCTATTACATGATCTAAGAGTCACAACCCTTTGTTGATACACTCGTTCACACTAGTATAATTTTGATACATTTCATACAAAAATTGTCTTATTTGGTTTCTGTTCGGTCTTGGCTTGCTTTTTCAACCCCAATAAAACCAGAATCTGAACTTGAGTCCAGAATATGAAATGTAGCCCCAAGTGTCTAGTTGTCAATAACATCCAGAATTTTTGAATTCCGAATTAAGGTTTGAGAGATATCGCAGTTTTATTGCTGCTGTGTTGGTAATCGCAGATTCATAAAAATTGCTGTACTACTGTGGTTTACAATTATTTTAACTATGCTACCAGTAAGTAAATGACTTAAAATTTGGCACGCTGATACTGGACACCCTAGAGAACATTCCCTAATTTTTTTAGAATTAATTATTGAAGTTTCAAACCTGATTCACATGTATAAACTTAGTTTTACAAATTTTGGCTAAACATAAATGCTGTATAGTTTGCTGTTTTGACATCAATTGCTACAACTTTTATGTATCTTAATTATATGCGTTAGAACTGGGCAGGAGTCTTATTTCTAGGACTTCTGACGGATTCACATTTTCTATCTTGTACCAACGGGAATCGCAGTTTTGGTGCAGCAACGTCATGCTGTCCAGAACTGCAATTCTCGTAGTTCTTGATAATCTTAATTTGTGTTGACCCTCGAATATGATTTACAATTATCTTAAACTTGTTCCATGTTCTTGACCATGTTTACTTGACATGTTTCACACATTTTCATGCTTGGTTAATAATAATAATAAATAACAAGCTGAGGTTTAAGGGAAAGACCATAGTAATGGACGATATAGGTAAGTATACTCGGAATGGGGCCCGTGTTTCCCAGTACTTGGTTCATGAACTTGTTGTCTCTTGATGGATTCATGAAGTCATTACTTGGCTCATGAACTTGTTGGATTCATGAACCCACTGTGTGGTTCTTGAACTTATTAGTGGATTCACGAACTTGTTCGTGAACTTGTTACTTTATTTTCGAATTCATGAACCATGCTTGCTTGATACTTGATGTCCGAGTACACCGCCTTATAAAATTCACCACTAGGTCTAAACGTAACTGATTGTATGTAGCAACCATGTAGTAAAAGTATGGATGCATGAAGTGCTACCTAGATAGAATTAAACATTAGACTTAAGATTAACTTGTCACTTGTACACACTTAATACCCTACTTGATGCTCGTTACTTGAGACTTGTTACTTGGGACTTGTTATTTGTTACTTGATGCTTGATACCATTACATGTTTTACTTGTCACTTGTTCTATTACTGGTACTTGTTACCCAATCTTGTCACTTGAGTTGTCTTTTTTGCTAGCTAGTTTCTTGAATTCCACTACTTGTTGCATTCCTATTATATTATGTTATACATTCTTGATTCCAAATCTTGTTTCATATTTCTTGCACTTATTTTCATACCCTTTCTTGTACTATTTGCGGCCCTAACTTGCATTAAGGGCGTTTATCTTGTTTTCTCTATTTTTTTCTTTTCATATTTATATATACAGACTTTGGAGACGAATCGTCTGCTAGAATTGGTGAGCAGACGTTCTAGGCTTCGCTTGGAGAAAAGACTTGCTTTAAATATTTTATTTTTGGAATTATTTAATTCTTTTGCTACTTGAATCTTGTAACGGGCTTATAGTCCCGAGTTTTATCTTTTGATCCAGATTAACTATTTGGGATATTATTATTTTGTTTCAATTGTTTTCTGTTGATTAATAAATTGTTCATGCATGCATGGTTATGCACATTTTGTTATATTCTTGTTATGATGCTGAGTCGATCCTACAGCTCATGAATGATGAAAATCATTCGCTGGGCTTTGTTACGTGCTTGCATTCCATGTTTTTGGAAAGCAGGGCGTGACAAGTTTTTTAGTGGTATCAGAGCTCAGGTTTGGCTAATGTGTTAGTTGACTAATACATTAGACAGACTTGACTCAGTCAGGATTAACTCAACATTAAACAGGTCATGCAATCTCATGAACAATTTGATAATCAACTTGATCTGGACACTAGTCTTATCCCATTCATTTTGATCCCTTCATATTCAATTCTTTGATTCCTTGTTTCCTTCCATCTCTTACAGCTGTCCTAATTTGTTGATTTCATATTGGGTATAAATTTATTCTTTCCGTACCCATGTTCTTTTGATTCCGGTACAAGCAATCTCTTATTTATGCTTGCCTCGTTGATCCCTTCTTATTTCAGCTCGTGTGTCATTCATTGCTTTCCGTATCCTGCCTTCGTTGTTTATTCATATTGTGCATCATACTAGTTGTTTCTCCCCTATCTTATTCTCCTTAAATTCCGGTGCTATCCATTCTTTTCTTCCCGCTTGGTTCGTCGATCGGCATCGGTGGATCTTCAACGACATGTTAGAGGCTTGTTTAATTCCTACGTTACTGTATATTTTTTATGATATATTTATTGTGTAAATTTGCTGCACTGCATATTATTTTCACATTCACATTTGCATTGTGCTTATGCATATATTTCATTCTGTTTTTCTCCCTACTTTTATAAATCATTTTCACAACTACTGTTCTGTACTATTGTGTTTGATATTTATAATCTATACATCTATTTTGATATTCCATTGTGTGACTTTCAACTCCATTTCTTATTTTTCTACTATTTTTCTATCACGAATTTCAAAACACAACATCATACTTAAATTAAATGTCCCATATCCCCCGTGCATATGGAAGGTTACATCTTCCATTTCACCATTTCGGTGCAACCTAATGTCGAGATGGTAAATATGCAACTCGATGTCAATGGAGGCAAATTGCAACTGGATGTCGGGGAGGTAAAATGTGCAGCCGAATATCCAGACAGCAACCTGTAACCCGATGTCGTGAAGGTAAACCTGCAACTTGATGTTAAGGAGGCAAGATAATCTACCTATTTGCTCATTGATAATTCTAGACTTTTTACTTATATAATGAAACTAATGGTAAAGAAATATTTTTTTTATGACATTTTGTTTATACAATTACACTTTATGTTTCCATACAATTTGAACTAGTATAGTTGATTTTACTCTATTTTGTGTTTACAATTTTTTTTCTTCCATTTATGTTAAGATTGAGTACATCAATTATGGTCTAAGTTTTCGTTCTTTTGTGAATTACTATTTATTGCCACCGTTTTTCAATTCTTTAACATTTTAGATTTCTCACTTATTTTTGTTTTCACGTCCTAATTAATGATTTGACGCTCACTTTTATAATATTTAATGAACTCCTTTCTTGCATATATATATTTTGGTCTATTTTGCTCGTTACCCTTTAATGTGTTTTTCGAGTATTGATTATAATGTCAACATTCACTAATTATTATGTCTTTTACATTCATTGTTATTAATATTTCTTTACTTAGCTAAACTTGTTCGTATTTCTATGTATATTGACTGGTTATTTTCCCAAAACTATTTTATATATATATACAACCTTTAAAGTTTATGTTCCTTTATTGTTTGTATGGTTATCAAACTTTTTATATTTGGGTTTTATCTCTTCATTTTTACTTCTTATTCTATGTGAATAGTCTTCCTATTTTCTTACGATTGGGGATTAATGGTGTATTTTGACTTCATTTTCCATTTATAATTGATCGACTATATATATTCCTGTTTGGATTATTTTTAAAAATAAAGTTAATAAGCCAAATTCATATTTTGTTTTATAATGTTATTATTATTGCTATGGTTTTCGTTATTATTATTGGTATCATTATTATTATTTATATTACTATTGCTATTATTATTGTTGTTTTCATTATTTTATTATTGTTGTTAGTATTGAATTACCTTCATACGAAAAAATGTTGAACCCAAATTATATTCCGTCTTGCATTATTATTCTTACCAGTATTGTTAATATTTTTTTATTGTTATTATTATTATTATTATTTTATTATTGTTATTACTATTCTATTATTATTGATATTATTACTTTTATTATTAATATTTGTTGTTATTACTATTTTTGTTAAAGCCCATTAGTTTTGATCTATAGCATATCTTTTAATTATTTAAATTGAAACCAAACTTTATATTCATTTTGCATTATTTATTTATATCTATCTTGAGCCCATACTTTCGTTAATCCTGGTGTCTCAGTCTTGTCCTCCTGCTCGGTTCGTCGATTGGCGTCATGTGGCCTACAACGACATGTATGTTGCTTGGGACATCACCATCGGAGTAGCGCACCGGAAGCGTGGTGTGTCATAACCCACTGGTCCCAGGATCCCCTTGTTGCTTCTAGTTCTTTGTATTGTTTGCTTTCCTTTATTCCTTGCATTCGTCCTCATCCGTTGACTCATTGCTTGGTTCAACTCTTGCTTGTCCATCCATTCTTTGATTCCAGCTCTATCTGTTCCTTCATCTCCTTGCCTTGTTATCGTGCGTTGTTCTTTCCTTTTGATACCGTTTATTCTCTTTCATGCATTCCATTTGATATCGTTGTTATCCATTTCCTTCTTTTTCCAGTGTTGCCATTGCTTTGTTCCTTCCCCTTTAACTCTCCATTTTGTTATTTCCCATGTTTGTTTTTGTCTTGTCCTATGTACCGCCTAAGCAAATTTCGAGGATGAAATTTTTTTGTAAGATGGGTAGGATTTGTAACCCCCATTTTTGTAAATAAATATTTTCTGAATATTTTATGTAATTCGATTAATTATAATTTACCTTGTGTGAAATTCATTTTAGTCTCTCTATTAAAATATTTTATTATCGAAAATTTTATTTATTTCAAATAATGGTATATTTTAACCCCAATTTCTATTTCCATTTGATCTACCTCTTAAAATCGAATTTGCATTTTCGACATATATATTATTATTATTATTATATCTATTTTACTATTATGTTTATTATCATTATTATTATTGTTATTATTATTATTATTACTTTCGGTTGCTTGTTAAAAACTCATTTCTATTTGTTAATCGCAATTGTGGTCATTTCAAAATAAATTCTATATTATAATACAAATTACATTTCATTATAAATTATATATATCTTTAGTTATTTTTCTCTATTGTATTTTAAACCCAAAACCTAAACCCTTTTGCTTATTGGATCACACCCTACTCAAACCCGCAACCCAACCCCTACTATATAAAAACCTAACCTAACCCTAACCTAATCACTATTCTACCCTAATCTACCCAGTCGTGTAGCTTTCTCTCTCCCTGTCGTCTTCCCCATCACGCCATCTCTCCTCATCGAGCTCCCGACCGTCTCTCCACCTCGTCGTCATCCCCATACTCCTCGTCCCTGCCGACCCATCGCCTCACCACCGAAACCCCCCTTCTTCCTTTGCTCCACTACCGAAACCCATTACCCCGTTGCCGTCTTCTTCGACCACTACCCCTGCAACCTCGTCACTGCCTCACCATCATCCCCTTGCTCCGCTTTCACCCTCATCCCCGTATTCGTCGCCCTCCCGCTCGAACCCAACTCAACCTGAACCCATCTCGCCATTACCCTGTTTCCCCCCCAAGAACAGAGCCGTCTTCCCCTACGCATCATCTCCCCTTCGTCGCAGCCACCTGCGGCAGCCCCCCCTTGCCGCACTCAGCCACCACTACCACCAGTCGCTGCCTCTGCCGCCCTCAGTCGCTGCCAGAGACACGCTCTCCCTCTCTCTGTTGCTGTGAAGAAGAAGGAGGGAAGGTGAAAGGGGTGTTCAAATCTCAGCCATCAGATCTCCTCCGATCTGATCAAAATCGGGATCATCGATCAGATCACTCCTTGGCCACCCGATCTCACCAGATCTGATCAAATCCGTTCTGAGCCGTCCGTTGGTCTGATCTTGATCGCCATCAAGATCCGTGTCGGGATCCGGTCCCGTTATCCGTCGGAGTTATCGTCTACACCCCAAGGCAAGTATCTCCTTGTACATTTCGTTTTCTAGTACAAACTTTTCCTTGAAAATACTGCAAGTAGATAGTAAATGTGACTCCTTTTTGTTTATCGTTAATGATCTCATGTTTCGACTTATCTATTACATGATCTAAGAGTCACAACCCTTCGTTGATACACTCGTTCACACTAGTATAATTTTGATACATTTCATGCAAAAAGTATCTTATTTGGTTTCTATTCGGTCTTGGCTTGCTATTTCGACCCCGATAACACCAGAATCTGAACTTGAGTCCTGAATATGAAATGTAGCCCAAGTGTCTAGTTGTCTAACATCAAGAATTTTCGAATTCTGAGTTACAATTTGAGAGATATCGCAGTTTTACTGCTGTTGTGTCGATAATCACAGATTCATAAAAACTGCTGCACCATTTTGGTTTACAATTATTTTAACTATGCTACCAGTAAGTAAATGACTTGAAATTTGGCATGCTAATACTGGACACCCTAGAGAACATTCCTTAATTTTCTTAGAAATAATTATTGAAGTTTCAAACCTGATTCACATGTATAAACTTAGTTTTACAAATTCTGGCTGAACACATATATTGTATAGTTTGCTATTTAGACATCAATTGCTACAACTTTTATGTGTCTTAACTATATGCATTGGAATCGGGCATGAGTCTAGTTTCTAGGCTCTTTGACGGATCCACATTTTCTATCTTGTAGCAACGGGAATCGCAGTTTTGGTGCAGCAACGTCATGCTGTCCAGAACTGCAATTCTCGTAGTTCTTGATAATTTTAATTTGTGTTGACCCTCGAATATGCTTTACAATTATCTTAAACTTGTTCCATGTTCTTGACCATATTTACTTGACCTCTTTCGTACACTTTCATACTTGGTTAATAATAATAATAAATAACAAGTCGGGATTTAAGGGAAAAACCATAGTAGTGGACGATATAGGTAAGTATACTCGGAAGGGGGCCCGTGTGGTTCTTGAACTTGTTAGTGGATTTACGAACTTGTTTCGTGAACTTGTTACTTTATTTTCGGATTCATGAATCATGCTTCCTTGATACTTGATGCCCGAGTACACTGCCCTATAAAATCCACCAATAGGCCTAAACGTAACTGATTGTTTGTAGCAACCATGTAGTAAAAGTATGGATGCATGAAATGCTACCTAGATAGAATTAAACATTAGACTTAAGATAAACTTGTCACTTGTACACAATTGATATCCTACTTGATGTTCGTTACTCGAGACTTGTTACTTGGGACTTGTTACTTATTACTTGATGCTTGATACCATTACATGTTTCACTTGCCACTTGTTCTACTACTAGTACTTGTTACCCAATTTTGTCATTTGAGTTGTCTTTCTTACTACCTAGTTTCTTGAATCCCACTACTTGTTGCATCCCTATTATATTATGTTATACATTCTTGATTTCTAATCTTATTCTATATTTCTTGCACATGTTTTCATATTCTTGCTTGCACTATTTGCGGCCCTAACTTGTACTAAGGGCGTTTAACTTGTTTTCTCTATTTTTTTCCTTTTCATATTTATATATACAGACTTTGGAGACGAATTGCCTGCTAGAATTGGTGAGCAGACGTTCTAGGCTTTGCTTGGAGAAAAGACTTGCTTTAAATATTTTGTTTTTGGAATTATTTAATTCTTTTGCTACTTGAATCTTGTAACGGGCTTATAGTCACAAGTTTTATCTTTTGATCTAGATTTGAAAACTATTTGGGATATTATTATTTTGTTTCAATTATTTTCTGTTAATTAATAAATTATTCATGCATGCGTGGTTGTGTACATTTTGTTATATTCTTGTTGTGATGCTGAGTCGATCCTACAGCTCATGAATGATGAAAATCATTCGCTGGGCTTTGTCACGCGCTCGTATTCCGTATTTTTGGGAAGCAGGGCGTGACAGGAATTGAGATAGAAAATGAGTTGATAACTTCAAAATTATTTCTTTAAGAGTGTGATATTTATTCTATTAAAAGAAAAGTAAAATATTGTTGTGTGAATTTAATTCTCTTGAAGAAATGATACACTTATTTGTCTTAAGAAATGTTTGATGTGATTGTTATATGAGCCTAAATTACTAATGAGACTTAAAGTGATGAATCTATGTTCATGAAAAGAAATATAGTTTTATTTTGAATTGTAAATGTCTAAATGAATCATGAGTAATGTTAAGACATTGATCAAATTGTGAATAAGTTGAAGATAAAAATACATTGAGTTTAATACATGATTATTGTAGGGTATGAGTACCCATGGATTCTTGTACATGAAAGGTTGTGATCTAGAGTTTAATGAGACCTCGGGTACCGGCATTGTTGAATTAAAAGATTTGAATTATATTTTTGAGATATGGCCATGGAGCTATCTCGGTATTTGTGATTAAGTCTGGTAGGGGGTAAAACTAACCCTAGGTATGATTTATTCATGTCTTGAACTTAAGAACTAGACACTTAGAAGAAGATGTAGTAAACTTGGGCAAACGTAAGTGAGGCACTCTATATAGTCGAGCGATGTACTTCGGGATTATAAACCCAGTCGGGCGGTGTACTCCGGGACTGAGGTTGCTTCGATGGAGGCAAGCTTTTATTTTAAATCCGGGACTATGCGTAGTCGGGCAGATAGTTTGCCATACTCCAGTCTATATACGTATACCGAGGCTAGAGGGGCACTTGCGGGATATTCGCACGACGAGGAGTCTGTATAACGGTCGGACAGTGCACTCTGGGAATGGGATCCGTACTCGTGGAATGTCTAAACCTTGTTTTTATTACTGGGTAGTTACATGGTGAGGGATCGAACCCTTTAATGTGGAGTACGTAGGTGCTTGCCCTCGGACCTATGTAGTATGGGATGCATAGAATCCAAACAAGTATGCATTAGTGTCATCTTAGTATAAAATATCTGCATTAGACATTAAGGCATTGCATACACTTTCATGTTTAGTATAGTCAAATTTAATACTTTATTTGCATTCAAGTTTGTGGTTTGTTAAAGTATTAAGATCGTTATATTTCCGGCATAGAGAGGATGGCCGGGTATAACATTTTCGTCGGTTGTATGCAACTGACGTGCCCACAGTTTATTATGCAGGAGTTGGATTTGCATGAAAATATAAAGTTGATATGCTGCTGTTGATTTATTTAAATGTTAAAGATGTTGCAATTGTGTAATTTTTCATTGTTGTACTTCATTTTATCTTCCGGTGTGTAAATGTAAAGGATTCTGTTGTATTATAAAAAGTTCAAATTTTCTTGTAAAAGTATATGAAGTAAAGTGTAAAGATCCTGTGGAACTTCGAATTCGGTTTTATTTGGAATTCGGTGCGTTACAGCATATGGATTTAGAAAAACTGTTGTGGTTAAATTTAAATGTTCTTAACTACAATGTTTTAGTAAACTCATTTAGGCTTCATATGAAACTAAGAAATCCATTTTTCTGATAAGTATTGGAATTTATATGATTTTTGCAAGACTATTATGTTGCTGACTAAAAACAGAGTTGAATATTCAAACGGTGGATTCTATATATGGGATTGATGATATACCCGGTAAATCCATGTGTGTCGGATAGGGGTAGGCTTGTAAGGTCCATGAATCCGAGAGAGTGACTTGGCCAAATCCAATGATATAATTGTGACTTAGGCGATGCCTGAGTCCAGTAGAGTTAGAGAACTCTGAGGAATGAGTGGAATAGGGTCAGTGTAACCAAGCTTCCAGTTTGTGTGAAATGTGTGTCCGGAATATAGATCGTTAAGTTTAGATTATATTTTGCATCACTTGGTGAACAACTTGTATTAGAAGAAGATATGTCTGAAACAATTATGGACATGGCCGATAAAGAGTTGAGGCTTCTAGGAATGTTCGGGATCGAGGATATGCCTGGTAAATCCATGTGTGTGGGCAAGGGGTAGGGCGGTAAGGTATGCAATTATGGAAGATCGATTCGCTGTGGTTCACGGTGTAGGATAAGCCCGGTAAATCCATGTGTGTGGGCTAGGGATCGGCCAGAAAGGTCCAATATCCTGGGAGTTCGACTTACACGTGATTACGCATTGGAGTACTAGTCAATTTTTGAGAATAAGTTGAGTTAGTGTAATATAGCCAAATCAAATATTAGTGTGGTTTCAATAGGTTGTGAGACCACGAGTTGTGCAAGATTTTGCCAGATGCATAAATGCATATTGAATGGATATTATGGAAATTAGTGTAGTCTAGTATATAACTTGATCTAGAAATTCTTGGGTGATTAGTACCATTAATCACATTACTCTCATTAGCAAATGATTAGCTTGTTGGTGAGAAACTTAGTCCGTGGTTAAGTTCTATAAATTAAAGTGTAAGTTCTAGAGTTTGAATATGACTTAGTTACAGACAAGTGACCATTAGTGTTTTTGGGGTAAGTCTGGTTGGTGACGCTAGCTCCAAGCCGTGTTGTTAATGATTGTAAGAACATGCACTAGTCAAGAGTTGTATTCACTTGTCAAGGGGACACGTTCTGCATTGCCTCGACTGTTAATTTCAGGGATCTAGTGTTAAGAACGAGAAGCGGATGTATATGCCGCATGCTCTTGTCAAAACTTATGGGATGTACCCTTAAGTGTCTGTCGATGTTTTATGTTATCGAATACGAATGGGGAGCGAGAGTTTAACTCTGGGTCTCTCGGTGGAGCAGGGAAAAGCTTGTAGGGTCGCATTTATATTCGTGATAACTTTTGGTGAGGTCCAAGAGCGGAGAAAAACTGCAGGGTTCGGGCAGAGTGGAATATCTAGGTCCGGGGAGCAAAGAAAGCCCGTAGGGTCCCGGTAGAATGGAATGGCCACAGGTCTGTCCAAGAGCAGAGAGAGACCATAGGATCCGGGCGGAGTGGTGACAACCACAATCCGACTATAGTAGTGGAGATGGGCCACAGGGTTCGGGCTATGGTCCGGAGCGGGGAAAGACCGCAGGGTTCGGGCCATGGTCCAAAGCAGAGAAGGAGCACAGGTACTACAACCTTACTAGTCACTAGATAAATGGCAGAAACATAGTAGATTACATGAATAATATTGCATAGCGATGGATTGAACCCTATAATTAGGAAAAACATCAGTAGCTTGCATTCACAAACTATGTTTTATGGGCGACATATCATTCTAAACAAGCATGCATTAGAAGAGCATATTTGAATTGTGCATGTTAGCATAGTAAGTATATGTTTGGCACTCTAGCAAGTAATAAATTAGTTCCACAATCACTCAGACGACATTATATAATTGACTATTTTTCTGTTATATTTAACATATATTGATTCACATTTTTCTTCTGTTATGCTGTGTTCTGGGAATTAGTTGAAGTTGTTTTTATCGTCGGTCTCACAAGCTGACGATCTCACAGATTGTGTTTTTGCAGGTAAGGGTGCCTAAGGTGTTAGCATAGAAGTCTAACATCCTGAGCCCGTCATCTTTATCAATCGAAGTGGTTTGGACTTGTAGTAGGATTTCTGTATTTCCTGTATTTTATTATGTTTATGGGCTCAATTAAAATAAAAAATTTTGAGTGTATCACAAAATTTTTAGTGTATAAAATTCGGGACGTGTTACAGTGCTGGCGGGAGGTGGTGGGACTCTTGCGGGGGGGGGGGTTAGGCAAAGGGGTATTGGAGTGATGATGTGGATGAGGGTTGGGATAGTTTGGTTGATGTTGATGGCGAATTGGTAGCGGTGGGGTGATTTGGTTTTAGAGAGGTGATGAGATTGAGTTGTATTGTATGATCAAAGGAAGTTGTTGCTGTGGGGAGGTTCTGTGATGGTGTTCATCGGCCTTCTCCCTGAGAGGAGATCGGGATGCCTTTATGATGCTGATGGTGCTTCGCCCTGTTAGGAATTTCTTGGGCTCTTTCCTCGTTTTATCACTATCGACACCCCTTGATTGGATCCTATCCCGTTCAAGCTCATTTCGGCGACCTAAGAGAGGGCTCCTTTTACGCCCTCGGTGGCTTGTAGGAGGACCATCTCAAAGGGCCCGTCCTCTTCGCTGTGGTGAAGGAGAGCAGTGATGATGAAATCGGACATTGTCCGATCGCCTATGTTGAGTTCTTAGGGCTCCATCGTTCGAGCCACTGAGCTCTTCTTTGCCCTTCGAGGGGGATGGTGATTGTCGGTCTCTTCCTTGTGGGTTGTGTCGATGCTGATTTTGAGGTGGGGGCGGGTGGTGGTGGGAGTTCTGCGGGCAATGGACCCTCTCTTTGGGCCTACAACTCCTCATTTCAAGTTCCAGTTACTCCATGATCCCTATATAATTATAACTTGAAAGTTGATGATTGCACATTTTGAATTAAACCATCAAATTATAAATATCAAAGAATCTGAACCACATATTTTAAAGTCGAATTAATATTAACCACTAAAGTAGATTGAACACAGGGCCGGCCCTGAATTTTCGGAGGTCTGAGGCGAACTCTCGAAATGGGCCCCCCCATACAAAATATATATATATATATATATATATATATATATATATATATATATATATATATATATATATATATAATTTACACATTGTTGAAAGCAAAATATGCAAAATCTACAAATTTATTTTAAATCACCCAAATTTAAAGTCTCAAATTCAATTCAAGTCTTCAAGCCTAAATCCAAATAATTAAAATAAAAAAAATTAAAATGCTCAAATAATTATTTTTTGGGCTCCTAATAACAGTATTTTTCTTTTACGCGCAAAATACGTGCCTATATTTATAAGGGAATTACAAATTTGGGGCCCCTAAAATTGCAAAACCGTCGGGGGTCTGAGGTGGCTGCCTCACCCGCCTCAAGGGTGGGGTCGGCCCTAATTGAACAACAACATCAAATCAAGTTAAAATCAATCACCCAATAATTTTATTTTTAAAAATAGTTAGTATCTGAACTACACCTGGTAAAACGACAAAATGAGAAATGACAATTTTGAAAATCGCTACACTGGTGCATTTGACAAATTTTGAAAAAGTTTATTTATTTTTATTTTTTTTTATCGGACAGAACATGTCGTTCCGTCCTAGAGGTATTTTTATAATTTTAGAAAATCAAAATAGTGTTAGTTATTAAATAGTCATTAATTAATTAATTAGTGATTAAAATAATACTAAACCATGATTAAATGAGCACTAAGACTTAAATTAACACTACTAAAAATGATTGAAAGGGACATTTGCCTCAGACGGGATATGTTGTCCCGTCCTATGAATCGATGAATTTTCTCTTTTTTTTTTTTTTTTTTTGAAATGGAACATGTCGTTCCGTCCGATACTTTAAAAAAGAAATCCACAGACGAAATAACTTGCTTCGTACAATCCTATTAAAATAAAAAAATAATAATATGAACGGAACAACATGTTCTGTCTCCTATATTTGTGAATGAGCAAAGCATTTTTAAAATATAAAAACTTACTGTCGCAACTTTGCTAAAATATAGCAAAATAGCAAACCGATGTGGCTCTCATTTTGCCCAAAAAAAATGACAAAAATGATAAAATGAGAAACCATTGTGAATTGTGAATGCTCTTACCGAGCTCACCGCCAGTAAAACATAACAGTAAATATGCGGCGGCGGTGGCAGATGCAGAAGCAGAAGCATCTTTGTACTACGTCCATGCCCGAATAAAGTCATCATTCTAAAAGCACCATATCTGCACTGTCAGATGCTATCCAGTTGATCATCTCCCACACAAATCCATCCGTCAATTAAATCCAGTCCCCACCCGGCCTTCCATTATTGTCCCCACCAAAAAGCGTAGGCGAATCAAAAATATCGGCCCAACTCGTCCACGTGTACTCTGCATCCCCTCCACCTCTGCACCCCATTTGCACTTTTCCCCCCCATCCCTTCACTTTTGTCAATTCCGCAAAATATCTCATCCCCCATCTCTCCCCTCCTTCCCATTTACAGCAAAATATCTCCCCATCTCTTCTTTTTCTTATTCAATTCCTAATTTTATTTTGTAATTCCCCGCGCTCATGGCGGATCGGGCCGACTACGACAGCGACGTCAGAGTTCTGGAGTGGGAGGTCGGACTCCCTTCAGCTTCCGACCTAACGCCGCTGACTCAGCTGCTGGTCCCTCCCGAGCTCGCGTCCGCCTTCAGCGTCAAGCCGGAGCCGGTGCGCACGAATCTCGACGTGCAGCGCGCATCTCAAGAGACGCTCACCTCCATCCGCCGCCACGGCTCTTTGTCCAATTCTTCGCCTCAGTTCCCTCAGTTCGATGATTCGATGGCGGCGGAGGGCGAAGATCCGTCGGATTCGAGAGTTCGGGAGAGTTCCGGGGGGGAGGATCCGGACGCGAGAGCGCGGGCTTTAAAGCGGCCGAGGCTGGTGTGGACCCCACGGCTGCACAAGAGGTTTGTCGAAGTGGTGGCGCATCTCGGAATCGGGAACGCCGTCCCGAAAACGATCATGCAGCTGATGAACGTGGAAGGGCTGACGAGGGAGAACGTCGCGAGCCACCTGCAGAAGTACAGGTTGTATCTGAAGAGGATACAGGGGCTGTCCAACGAGGGGCCTTCGCCCTCCGATCCGCTGTTTGCGTCAATTCCCGTGCCGCAGAATCTTCAAGAATATAATGATAGTACAAGTAATAATAATAATCAGATGCCAGCTCAGCAGCAGCAGCAGCAGCTGGTGCAGCCGGTGGTGGCAGCGATGCCGTATGCGGTACCGACCATGATTCCGATGCCGATGTACGGGGTGCCGCTGCTGCCGCCCGGGTCACACCATAATGGGGCGATAGGGATGGTGCCGGTGAACAATGGCCATTATGAGGCGTACCATCAGTATGGTAACCATGGGGGGGTTCAGTATCAGTTTGGTGGGTACGGGGAGAATCAGGGGAATGATTGGGGGAATGGGAGCAAGTTTGGTAGTTCGGTTGTTTCTTACCCTCCTCCTAATGTTACTTCTAGTGACAAGTAAATAAATTCATTTAATAAATTGAGGGGGGGAATTGGGGAATTGGGGAATTGGGGAATTGGTGTCTACTTTTAGCGGTCCAAGGTTGAGTTCATTGATGTGGTGTTGTTGTTCTTGGTGTTGGTGTTCTGAGGTTGTGATTTTTTGTCTGGAATGGTCCTGTTTCTCTGCTACTTTTAACGAGTTGAGTCTAACTGGAATGGTGAATGTCGAGTCTAGATGATTAGACCCATGTAGTTCGGTAGTTGTATCGTTGTATGTGTTCAAATGCGTACATCTTGATGTAGTGTGTGATGTTGTTGTTTACTTCTGTATTGTTAGTTTCATCTAAGTTTATGAAGGGTAAAAGATGCACTGGCCTTGTTGGATGAAATTAAGCTGGATAGCAGGTACTGGTTTCTATAGATCTTCTAGGTTGGATATTGTGCAGAATTGGAGTGGTTCGATATGCTGGATTGTGGTAGTTGGCTTTGCTTGGAGTTCTTTCTTTTGTTTAGCTTACATTTACTGCGCAGCCAGCGGCAACATATATAATTGCTGTAAGTTTACAAGCTGAAGGTATACTATTCTACGCTTCCAGTTGTTTCATTTCCTCAGTTTGACTGATTGTTATTTGCTGCTTTTAGATAACTACTGTTTTTACTAACATTAGCTAATTAGGGTACACAACCTGCATGATCTTTTATTTAGTGGTAGAAGCTGGGCATTCTGATAGGCTCAAATTACTGATTTTCAGTTAAATGTAGGTTTAATTTTGATAGCAAGACCGTTACCAGATGCGAGCTTAAATGCTGAATTTTTAAAACTATTTCCTCCTTTAATTGTCATGTATGGTTCTTATGCAATTCATTTCATTTTTTCGCTATTAAAATTTTGAATAAGACTCAAACTTATCATGTTTTATCTAATGAGAACGGTTGCAGAATCAGATGTATTCTGATTACTGGTTTTCAATTTCAGATAAGTGCAGGTGTTGCAAGGATACAAAGGCCCAGTTTGATTTATGCTGGATTACTGTTTATTATCAATGGAAGTGCTTTCCCTTGGATGATTATCTGCACCATTCCGTCTTTCGGTAAGATATTCTTGACCCTGTTTCTGCTTTTGCTTTAAAATCCTTGTTTGTATAATATGCATAAACTATCTGAGTGGTGATTTATACATTTGCTTACACTGTCTGATTACAACTAAAATGAGACATCAACTACTGACTTCTCATGGATAAGAATTGCACTTTTGAAGCTATTTGTAAGTGTAGTCTTGTAATCATTGTAATTTCATTTACTTTTGCCCTTCTTCTCTATCTTAAATGAGATAAGTTTGATTCTCTGATCCTCTTGCAATGCAGTAACTTCTGATCCTTCTAGGCATTTGTTGCTGTTGAGCTTTCAAGATTTTGGGGACCCTTTTTTGGGTATATGGTATGTATATGGTATGATGTGCGTGCATATGTTGCGCTTCATTTTCTTGATTACAACCCCGGATAAGTGAACTAGGGTAGATGTCTCTCTTATTTGGATTCTTCTGGATGATCTATTGTTTCTGTCTAGTTATCTTGGGTGTTCTTTTCTCAGTGAATTGCTCAACTAATTTCAACTGGTAAGGATATATATTGTCAAAATGTAGGTTTAGTTTTCCTCTTTTCATGTTGACGTAAATTTCTGCTCATAGTGGGCCATGACGTTGATCTAGAGATTATAGACATTAGGTAATCATGTAAGATATTCAAGTTCTTTTGTCACAATGATACCACAGGTTCTTATAAACAGTGAATAGGCAGTAGTTAATAGGATTACTTGTCACTTTGTCAAGTCTTTAAGACATTCTGGAATTTAGAGATACATTATCTCCGCATGCTCATATCATATGACCTTCATGTGCTTGTTTGCAAGGGATTTTGGGTATGCTGATGTGGAGGAATCTGAAAGTTTCTTCCTTGGTTTGAAATAATGAGACTATACAAATTTAGCCATAGCTTCAACTGCTAGCAAAATTTATCATTTAAATACTAAATCTCCATACACGGGTAAACCTCACTCAGCATCCGTGGTTGGTGTCCAAAAGTATTAATTAAGAGCATGTTGAACGTTCTTCACAAAGAGGAGCTCTGGGGATATCTTAATAAATGTGAGACCTTTTCCAAGGTCTGCGTATGTGGAAGAAATGCACTTCTATTGTCAGTAGAGGCAATATAGATGCTCAGGACATATTGGGATACCATGATGTTTTTGGCGTCAGATTTTTTCCCATGAGAATGGTGTAATGGAGAATGTTACTTGATGTTTCAACATGTTTGTTGTATGGATTACCCTGGAACATTGTTATTAATCATTTTCTACTTTCTATTTTTATATTAAAGAAGAAACTACTCTAAACTTGTAACTTTTTTAACGTTAACTTACTTTGTTAGTAAACTATATTTCATTAGCTTGCTGTTAGCTAGGTGATCAATAGCTAAAAAAAGTATCTTGAACTTTTAACATGTTGTACACTATGTTGTCAGTAACAAAAAAAATAACCATAACGTGTTTGAAGATAATAAACCAAGGTTCAAAATCTCGGTATTGGGTTTATTGTATCAGGATTGGTATCAGCCAAATCGGTAGTGTCAGATTTTTGGTATAAAGTGTTTTTAAAAACAAAACTAATATTTAAATATTTTTATTGTTAAATAAATTCTTTAATATTTTAATATTTATTTATTTCTTCATTTTTCAATTCGCTTATTGGTGGTTTTGCTTTATTGGTCCAATCTGGTAAATCCCACGTCAATCTTGGCCAATCCGGATCGGGATCGGCTTGTCCTTTAAAATATGCAATAAACTACCCTGAACATTTTCCTTTGTGTTCATAATACATCAATATCCTTGTATAGCACGCTTGGAATAATTGAACTTATCAGAGTAGAATGAAGAAAATCTACAATAGTAATATCTTCAAAATTTTTTGTTCTAGTCAACATTTCTTTTAATCTTTATCACCAAGATTCTTCAACAATTAATTGTTTCTCTTAAGAAAGACTATGAACGCTAGACTATACACATATTAATGGAGTTGGAGTGACAGAATTAGTGAACTGGCTGTCTACTAATAGTCCGCTGGTTGGACTGTTTTAAGAGAAACTTGTGTTGGCAAGATATTCCAAGAGAGACCAAGGGTTACCTTGAAGGGTAGGGTTGTATCAATTTTCTGTTATTTCTTTACAGCATATCTTGTTTGTTGTGTCATCGGGTAACCCCGACAATTTGCATATGGCTTTACCTTTGTTGAGGCTGGAACTCGAATAATAGTCCCACACGGAAAATTTAATTGGGTTTTTTGTGCTCAAGTCACTCAAAAATCTTGAAATTGCAGATTACTCACTCGAAAGTCGCTATTTGTATAAACACCACTAACAAAGTGGGGTCTATTTAAAAATAGTCCATTTTGGTTATTTTCAATCCGAACAAGGATAGTATGTCAATTTTTTTAACACCCTTAGATTATTTTCACTGGTATACCGCTATATCTTCCTCCTTGTCACCTCTAACAAATAGTTTTACCTTCTTCTATTATGAAATCATTGTGTGGAGGATTATGGAGATGAGAAAGAAAGGGTTGAGATTCATAATAGAAGAAGAGAAAACTAATTGTTAGGGGTGATAAAGAGGAAGAAATCGGGGTATAAAGGTCAAAATAATGGGAGGGTGTTAGAAAAAAAATGAATATTCTCCTTCTTTGGATGGAAAACAACCAAGGGGGTTTATTTTTAAATAAACTCCACGTTGTTAGTTGTGTATATGCAAATAGCGATTTTTGAGTGAGTAATCTGCAATTTCAAGATTCTTAAGTGACATGTGCCAAATGAGTTAGATGGATAGATGGTTAAATTAGATAAGATCCTAGACCCCAACAAGGGATTTTTCCTTTTGGGTCATATAGGGCAATGAATATTTTACCGAATATTGATCTAGATTAATGGGCTGAAAGCATGACCCTCAAGTGCTATCAGAGCTTATTGATTGTTAATGGAGTCATCATGTATTTGAAGTTATCATGTCAAATCAATAAATGACGGAGGAATTGTTAAGTCAAAAACATTGGCAGGATGCACTACATATATATATATATATATATATATATATAGTCTCCTTCTATTGTGCACTCGCCATGGTGTGCACTCGGCCTTCAGGCCATTGCATGGATGATCTAAACCGTTCACATTGATCTACACTTCTAAATTAGTCTAAATATGTAAAATCAAGTTATTTGAAATTCATTTGCCCATACAATATGTTGTTTAAATTTCTTTCTTGTGGCTTAAAATTTTGGTTCTTCATAATGATGTTTCTGATTTATAAGTTATACTATTTACATGTTCTATATGGTAGTGCTTCAACATTTTTTCATCTTCTTGCTATTTATAGTAACCATATTTTGTTTGTTATGCCGAATAGGCACGTAGTGCAAATACTTACTGGGATTTCTTTTGCCTTTCAAAACCCACTGAATGTGTTTGTGAAGCAGTTTGTTCCACAAAATAATGTACATTAGTCTTGAAATGCTTGATTCAGCTAGGGCCACTATCCTTGGTATCTTTACTTCAGCTCTCTCATTAGATATTTGGGCAACATTATTTGTCCACACATTTGTTTATCTATTATGTATGAATTATTTGATTAGCTTTCTCTAAATGTTGGAATCATTAGTGTTTTATATTTTTCTGGTGAATTCCACATGAGTTTCGATTACCATTTCATTTTGATCTTGTGGCTGGGTGGTCTATGATTATCTCAAGAAGCTAATACTTGGGAATTGTTGTAGATTGTGCTAGAATTACTACTTATATCTGGATTCTTGTGAGTTTCTTCTAGGCTAGTAGAATTAATATAGTTGCTTCTTGGCAAAAAATATTAAGATGCATAATTTCCTCCTCAAATTGTAACTAGCTTGTTCTTGGCTGAGATGGAACTAGTTCAGATAAATTTCAGTTATATATGGAAGCAGTATAATATTGAGAAATGCCCATGTATAAAGTTTCCTCTTTTAAATACCACAATGAAACATGGGGAATGCATTCTGCTCGGCTCTTAGATTAGTTTGTGCCTCAGAGTTGAAAGTAGTTTCCTTTTGTCATTCACCTTCTGCCAGGAAATTTACTATCTAGGAAATTTCAGAGGAGACCAATAAGTTATTTAGGATTGTGGCAAACCCCTCTATTATTTGTAGTTTTCTTGAATCAGTTATATATGACCTCAGTTCATGTTATTTCAGCCTCCTCATAGTGGAAAACTAGGAGACAGAAATTTGTATTTGAATAGAAATGTATATAAGCACAGCTTCCCCCTTTAGCTATCGCGATATTTCAGATTATGGATTTATTTCCAAACAGCTTTTTACTAATATCCAATGCTAAATGTATATCATAAATCTAAACGTAACTACTACAGGGTATGATTATTGATCAACCTATATTAATTAGGTCTTAACTCTTTCCCTTTTTATTGAAGGTTGTGACGAGTAGTATTCTGATGTCGTGAAGTAACTCTAAGCTGAACTAAATATTCTCATGTAGCGTCCGTTCCAGTTTAACAAATCCTCAAGAGTTGTGAGGACCGAGATATTATGTTTATCTTTCATCTCACATTCCTGTATGAGTGCTCCTTTTGTGAGCCAAAACTTGTGCTAAACAAGCGAATGGTTAGCTATTGAGATTTGACCATGGGTGTCTCTGATAGTGGAAATATGCATGATCCCAACCTTCAACTTCGATGTTAAAATGTGAGTTTGGAGTTAATCTTCCAACAAATGAGTTTTAATGCACTAACTATTTGTGTCATTCTTTTCTGACTTCTTCATAGTGATGATTAATTCTGCTTAGAGATATTGGCCAACATATAATCTGAAAAAACTAAGCTAGCAAATCAGAATATGCTTTATAAATTACTCTGAACTTTCACATTCACGATAACAACAGACGATTGGATTCTAGGAAACTGCATTGTAGTGGCACTAGCACAATTGGATTGAATTAGAAAACTACTATATTGAATATAACGATTCACATTTTCTTCTCAGTATCTAGTTTTAAAATATGAGTGTGAGCTTTTCCATCCATTTTCCTTCCTAATGTATGTCTAATGTAATCGAGATATTTGACTGTCCTGTACATTTTCGGCCCGTGAATTCCTTCCGCCATTTCATTTAAGGGACCAATTTCAACATTGTCATCTGGTATCACAAATGTTGCTAGAGACATTCTTGCCTTCTTGTTATTTGTGATTGCCCTATGTTCAATGCTTTTATATATTCCATTGCTCCAAGCCTACAGAAATGATAAACCTGTCATTAGTATTGAACAAGATTTAAATAATTGGTCTTGAAGGAGTGTAGGCTAAGACCTTAGTATATAGTAAAGATGGACTAGTGTCGAAAGAGTGTCAAAAGAGTGTAGGCTAAGACCTCAGTATATGAAGATTGAACTAAATATAGAGCCTTGTCATAAAAAAACTACTAACTTAACAAATTTCCTTTGCTGTTGATATACCTCAATGCAATCTCCGATATTAATAACTAAGGCATTTGGAATTGGCTTCACTGACACCCATTCCTCCTTGTACTTTATTTGGAGTCCTGTGATATCATCATCTTGTAGGAGTATGGTAATTGAGCTTCCATCGGAATGCGGGCTTACACCAAGGACTTGATTCGGTTTGCTACAAGTTGGGTAGTAGTTCATACGCATACCTTGCCTTATTTGCCCATGTAATCTTAATAACCCATCTTTATCTATATTCATCACCAGGGAAAGACTTTCAAGGAGCTCAGCAGTCACCCTATACAATTCCTTGGAGTACTTGTCTACTGCATATCTACAAAGCCAAACATTATGGTATTTCAAATAAGGTATGTCATGAACTTCTCTAAACCAATTTCTCTTATATTTATTTTCATAAGAGCTTGTTTGAAATGTAGAGTTTCCTAAATCTTGGGCATTCCTTCTATAAGATTGATATATAGATTTATCTTAAACTTATTAATAGGGTATTAAGAGATTGTAAAAACCTGTCGTATCATAATCCTTCTTCCAATGAACAAAACTTTTGTGAATATTGTTTTTGTAATTTCACTGGATACAGCTTAGTAGATTTATTTTGCACAATTTGGAATATAGTGTATCCATTAGTCTTACAGATTATTCCTCAAAGATTCATTTATGCACTGTCAGTATTATGGTTTTTGAGAGTTATAGAAAATGTCATATGCCATCCAACTTTCAACCAAGAAGAACTAGATAATTGGTGTCCTTTTTGTAATTAACTCGATACAATTTCATAACTTTCATTATATTTATAATTTCTTTGAATGAAAGAAAGAAGTCATGAATTTTGCCTGCTGGAAATATTTTCAAACCCGTATAACATACCGAAAGAAAATTAAGAAGAAACCAATAGGGAACAGAAAAAATTACTTGAAGTCAAAAACCACGGTTGGCCAGTATTTCATATTTCTTGTTTCTGCTGGTAGAGTTATCAAGAATATCAAATCATTCCAGTCCAGTTTCTGCTCGTCTGACACTACATATCCCTGTCCATACCCTTCAATATCATCTGGTGCCATTGAGTAGTTCTTTTTTTGCTGGAGTGGAAGATCAAAGAATCCCTCCATGGCATTTCTGATTCTCTGTAAAGTATCTTCTTCTATTCCGTGATTTATTATCTGTAAAACAATTGATCTGTGATCTTAGGGATTGGAAGATGTAATTGCTTCATCAGTCACTTTTCCACATGCAAGAATATTAGATTTAAATGTTCTGTTAATAAACAGATAACATACTTGAATAATATTCACCTTTAAATAGAGGTTTAACTAGTTGACTAGTATAATTATGCTTACAGGTCTGTGTATTACTTTTTTGGCATGTAATAAATAATATAACTAAGTCGAGGTTTTTTAATCAAAAAAAAAAAAACTAAGTCGAGGTTTGAAACTCGGTATTTGGGCAGTGGCAACCATTTCAGATCTACGTTTTGCACTTTCTATCAAGGACTTATTATTAAAAATATTGATCACAAATTTGGAAGGTTAGAAACAAGATCACTTTCTGGCCTTTTTATTATTATTATTGGTAATGGAAGTTTTAGGTTCTGAGGTATATTATATAACAATTACATGATGTAGCCCTCTCTTCATTGCTCTATATAACATGTTTAATTTCGTTTGAATTCTGTCTCTTAATGTTTCTATTGTGCAAATGAAATCACCACCAAAAGGTGGCTTGATTTGCATGACGTATGTATGCAAATTTGATTTTATTTATTATTATTATTTTTGATAGTCTCTTTCCTTAGCTTTTGTGGGATTCACCCTTTCATGTCTCTGCAGAGAATGGTAATCATCCTCCTGCCTGCCCTATTCCATTTTCTTCTTTAAATTTAATTCAAGAGAAAAACCACAATTTACCTAAAGCCTTATCCTGTTGGGAATCATCATGTCTGTATTGTAATTATACACTGGTGTCTCTAGGCCAGTATCATGTTGAAAATGCATTGAAATCAAATCAGTGGAAAAACATAAGATAATTGTCCTTGCCCAATAAATACCCCCTCAAATCAGATCAGGTAGATGTAAGTTCGAAATGATATGGCCAATTATGTTTTGGTATCAGCATAACTTGAATGTTCATTTTTAACTTCTACTATTTCTTAGTGATCTTTAGAATCAACTTAATGCTATTAATCTTTCAGGTTCAATGTGCAATTTTAGTGACAAGTAACTGTGCTTTCTGACTTACCTGGAAAAAACCCCATTCCTTGCAGGCTTTATCCAGTTTTCTTCTTTCTCTGTCATGCGTGCTTGAAAGTAGAGAGAAATCAATGACAGGGATTTTAGGTGAAAGAGGACCAGAATCGCCCTCTCCTAGAATCTCAACATTCTCTCTAATGTATCTCTCTGGAATGCTATTTGGATCCCTCCTTATAATTTCCTGAACACTCGGAACGGGTATGGATTTTCCCCACTCACGCCCCTGTACTGTTTGGGAGGTTTCACTCAAACCATTTAGTTCCATTTCTTTTATATATGGGACTACCTGTGCTTACACATATATATACCTATGCAGTAGAGATAGGTTAGGGGAAAAGCTTATTCCAATATACAAATAATAACTGAAATTAGCGAACTGATGAATATTGGATTTCATGATGGAGATAAACTCCACTTGCAATTGGAATTTGACAAAACTTTTGTGATATTGCCAACAAGAAATCTTCCCCTTCTATGAATTTATTATAATTGAATGAAAATTTTCAAGCTTCTGCTATTTGGAAGAACCAAAATTGGAATATCTGCTTAAAGGAAGTCACAATAATTGGAATCTTACAACTTAAGGACGGCTGAATTGTATTATTGTCTATCTTCTACTATTTTGTTTCCTATCAGAAAAAGAAAAAAAAAGGCGTGAATATAAAGAGAATATTCGTGTGCAAGGTTTCCCTTTGGTTGATGTTTATATAATTTCCCTAGCATAAAATTTGTTTATATATATGATTACTTCTCATGGTTTATTGTTTATTAATAGCTCAATGATCTGACGGCATACCTTGCAGCAGTTGAGCCTTCACTTTCAATGTAAGTTGTGGTTGGTATCATTTTGGAGTGTATATCTACTACTCTTATTAAAATGTTAGTAATTAGTGCATTATAAAATAGTAGATAGCTTATGGACATCTCTGATCTTTTAGAACACTTATGAATAATGGATATCTATCAACGGAGATGAATCACTTGATGTCTGTATTGAATGTTAATTTCTTACGTAGCCAAAAATTTATCATGCTTATGCCACTTAAAACATCGGAAATTAGAGTCTCAGCAGAACAAAAGTTGCGGTGGAGGAATCTTTAACTACTGACAACTTTTGTTTATAATTACGTCCAGGTATGAGGATTTGTTAATGGGGGTCCCTTGACAAAAGCCTCTACTTTTGATGGCATACATAGCTTTAGGATCTATCGGCTTTGGAGAGAAAACAGTATCCCCAAGTTGTGGGGAAAATTCCTGCGGTACCTGGTTGTAAACTTTCTTCTCCCTTCGAAAGCAAGGAGGCAGACATCCCAAACACGATCTCTGCGATTCAAGGATGAGAGGGGTACCGTTAATCTGGATTCAGTGGAATTTATTCCTGCAAAACTTCTGTATATCAATAGTAGCTGTCTCATATCATTTAAGTAATTGACTTTTAAATCCTAATTTTTGCAAGAATAATTGATTGTTGCAGCTTCCCCTGCTGGAAATCAAATACAAGTAATCTTTGCTTAAAAAGTTTCCCCCTCATCATGTTTTCCACTGTCAAGTCTAAACTCTTATTGTTCTCTTATTGATTGCGGATGTCAGAATTTGCATTAAGAATTATGCATAGGTTTAACTGATTAGTAAAAGCCTATTACTATAAACACATTATATATGTGTTTATATATTTATGTCCGTGAATATATGAATATGTGTGTAATGTCTCCAAAAATATTTTAATTTAAACTGAAATGCATTAATGAGACAGAAGTACTTTGGGAAAAATGTCCATAAGTCCCAAAGAGAATATATATATATATTGAACTCCTACACCAATTTATCCCCTTGGTTAACAAGGTTCACAGTAAAAAAATTCCTTTGTTCAATTTTATGAAATTCTTCTCTTCAATTTTCTGTTGTTACCCATGCCAGGAGATTTAATGCGTAAAAAAGAAGCGGTTTGACAAATGATGGAAATTTTTAATGAGTACCATATTTATTGAAAAGTTTCTTCAACAAATTAATGCTACAATAGATTATTACGATTATCAGTAGAGTTACTACACTTAATTTTACTGCACTTTGTAGTGTTTTGGACCATGTATTTTCATCTCTGATTAGAGAAAAAATATGAATTTTCTTTCATGTCTTGTGCTGTATCTTTTGGCTGGAATGAGTGTCATGCCCCTGTTATTGGTATGAGCGTCGTTAAACCCAGTCTGTTCCGGTGTTTCTTTTAGAAAGGTTTTTACCCAATTAATAGCAATATTTACTTGTTGTGGAAAAAGAAACTACTTATACTTTTGATAACCCCACCCCTATCAATAAACTTACAATTAGGCTATTAGTAGATGATTACTACAAAAAGAGTTGCCATTAATTGATTGTTACCAATTAATTCTGAACTACTTAATGGTGTTTACCCATATCTTCCCTTGTATTTTGTCTGTTCAATTCGCATTCTCCTTCATCCTCCTTTCCTCTCTTATTTTCCTACTATTACAAAGTTATTATTACAAATACATAAAATCTACAGGATAATCTAGGAGACAAATCGAAAGAGAAAAACAGAAGATGGGGTCGTGGTTTTCCAGGGAGGGGAAACAAGCCATCGGCGGTGTGTCCAAGTCCCTTTGCAAAATCAAAACGGAGGGTTAAATGATGCTATTGACCTCTACCTCAATAACAAAGACTTCGGAGGTTTTTGCACCCCGCTTGAGTTGTCAGTGTCTGCATCAAAGCTACTTGATCTTGACATAATCACAAAGAGCGATCCGATGGCAGTACTGTATTCAAGGATCGTACTGGAAAACTAAAAGAAATTGGACGTACTGAAGTCATAGAGAACTCACTTGATCCTGTTTGGATCACCAAATTCAATGTTAACTATCAGTTCAAGACCGTTCAAAAGCTGGTGTTTCGAGTATATGATATTGACAGTTTGACACCCAATGCCACAATGCATCTGTTAAGACGCTGAAGTTGAATTTACAAGACTATCTTGGAGAAGCTTCTTGTGATCTGTTATAGGTAGGCCTCCACATGCCTATTTCAACAACTATACCAATGTATAACTGTTTTATCTTATTCTCTGGAGACGTTCCTTTGTGCTTTCTCAGCTTACTTGGTCTTATTTCTATATAGCTACTTATTTTCGTAATACTTTCACATGCCTACTGATTATCAAACTTAATAGTTAACTTTGATTATCTATTATTGCAGATTGTAACCAAGCAAAACCAGACCATGACATTTCCTCTTCAAAACAAATCAAGAGAAATGCGCTTATGAACCATAACCATCCATTCAGAAGAATTAGTTGCCTCAAAGAAAGTCATCGCTATGAAGTTTTGTTGCTCAGATTTGATAGGACGGACAATTTCGAGAATAGTGGAGTCTGGAAAAATATCTTCCTATATGCAAAACAGAAGTGATTGATAACAATCTGAACCCAATGTGGAAGCCTGTCACACTGACTACTCAACAGTATGGAAGCAGGAATATTTCACTTCTTATTGTGTGTTTTGATTTTGAAAGAAGTGGCAATCACGTCTCTTTAGGACAATTTCAGGGAAGTTTGGCAGAGCTTGAAAACCTTAACAGAGGACTTAATGGTGTGAATTTATATACTAGCTCTACAAAGTTACTGAGCGCACAACTATTTGTGGATAAGTTCAGTGAAGAAACTCAGCATAGTTTTGTGGATTATATATCTAATGGGTTTGAGCTTAACTTTACGGTGGCCGTGGACTTTACATCAAATGGGAGTCCTCAATCGTCGCAATCATTGCATTATATTGATCCTCATGGATGTTTGAATTCCTATCAACTGGCAGTAGCAGGGGTAGGGGGGGGTTATAGAGTTCTACGACACTGACAAGCAATTTCCTGCATGGGGTATGGAGGAAAATTGCGAGATGGGCGTCACATTGTTTCAACTTTGATGAAAGTCTTGATGATGCCTCTAGCGGTTGTAGGAGTAGAAGGCATCCTGGCTGCTTATGCAAAAGCCTTGCATACTGTATCTCTTCATGGACCAACCTTATTTGGGCCAGTGATCAAGCAAGCTGCGACCATGGCCACTCATTCAATGAATCTCGGTCAGAATAAGTACTTCATTTTGCTTATAATTACGGATGGAGTAATCGATGATTTTCAGGTAAGAAAAGCCGCTTTGGTTATAGCATCTGATCTGCCATAGTCCGACCTCATTGTTGGAGTAGGAGGTGCAGATTTTAAAGAAATGCAAATATTGGATGGTGATAATGGTAAGCGATTAAGGAGCTTTAATGGAAAGCTTGCTACACGTGATATTGTACAATTTGGTCCCGTGCGGAAAGTACAGGGAGAGATCTCCATTGCTCAATCACTTCTAGATGAGTCGCCTGCTCAATTCTTATCTTATGTGAGATTGAAGAATATTCAGCCACTATCTGCATGGTATGGCCTCGCTTCTTCCTAAAGCACCCAGCAAAATTGCCGATCTCCAATCGGATCAGATTCTTTTGCTCTGTACGTTTTCTTTCTAGTTCTAGACACATTGCGAATATCATGTTAAAAGAACATTGTTATTATTTCCCTGTAAAATTTCGGCTATTGAATATAAGATTACTCTTTCTTTTCAATCTCATTTGGATGCCACCATACCCAACTTTGGTCCGACACTCGCTTGGCCCCACTTCACTGACATGGCATGATGTTAGGATCGGATAGTAGAGTTGTTAGTTCTAATACCAGTTGTTAGGGAATTTTGGTGCAGCGAAGGGTTAGAGTGAGAGGCGACAACCAATCCAACAATCAACCAAGCAAGGTAGACCAAAACCAATCACAAAAGCGCACAATTTTGTTCCAGTTCGACGAACCTAATCCAGAAGAGAAATTACCAAGATATTATTCAACCAGAGAAGATATATAATATATAAAATATCCTCATCAACAATCTATCTATCTTGTAAGCCTTGATACTCTGTTGTTTATAATGGAAAACTTTCAAATGAAGTACTACTTCTTAATGGGGGCCATTATATTATTTTATAGAGATCTAGAGAAACCCTAGGTTGCAGTCTTGATCCTTTACTGTCTTATATACCTTTAAGAGAAAGTCACACAATAGGAGTCGTATGATATAACTTGGAGAATACACTGGGCTGAAACAATTCCCCAAGGAACATGCCCATATAGCTTCTACCGCCGCTTGCAGTTGATTACACTTGCAGTCGAAAGCTTCCTAAGAAGCTTGCAGTCGACAGCTAATTATAGCAGTCGACTGTCATTTGCTACACAGCCAACTGCAGCTCCTTCAGCTTCCATTCTTTGCTTCGAACATTTTCTCGCTTCACCCTATTCTCTTCACATTAAACCCAGTATGCAAGCCACACACCCTAACAATCTCCACATTGGATTGTATACACGCTTTCACACATGTGATTTAATTGCTTCTAGACTCTTCCATTTCTCCTCTTATAAACAACACGATTCAGTAGCTTCTTCTACAAGTTGAATTGACCTCAACTTGTTATTTCTCCAATCGTATGCCCCCTCAAGGGCATACCCCGGTTGCTGTCAACACAATGTCATCCTCCACATGAACTTCACCTACCTCCAGACATCCTCTACCTCTTGACGATATTCGAACTTCGTGATCTCACTTTAGTGATTCTAATGGAGCCGTACTAGATACTTTAGGAACACTGAGTTTAGAAACTCTTGTGTAAGATTTTCCGCTCCCACAAAACTTGCAGAGATCGTGTTGAACAATTCTTTCCCTCATCACCTTACGACTACTTTCTCAAACTAATAAAATTTCACCTCAAACTGTGTACCTGCAGCCCCGTGCTTCCAGAGTTCTCAAGGATATTAGATTCCCTTTCAACAAAAGAACATGCATGACCTTCTTCAATGTGAACCCCTTCCATTTGATGTCTCCAACTCAACTGTTCCTTCACCCACTACGTCACAAATCTCACCAATCATTGTCCTCACACAACGACTTGTTGTAGACTTGTAAGTAGAAAATATCTCCTTCTCAGAGCAAATATGAGAAGAACTACCATAATCAAGAATCCAGCCAGAATCCATATTTATAGAACTTGAAACAAAAAGATAGTCTATATTGGCACCCTTCAGATTCAACAACTTATGACAAGTCTTCTTGTAATGCCCCATTTCTCTGCAATAGTGGCAACAAATCCCACCCTTAAGTGCATTTTCTCTTTCAATTGAAGTTCCATCCACCACCATGCAACTCAAAGAAGTAGACATGATTTCTAAGTTTCCTTCCTAAGTACGTCCTCCTTTAAGTCCTTGATCACACCTGCCATTGAGAGCTTCTTCATGGTAGATTTTTCGTGTAGCATGGTGATTATTAAATGCTCGTATGAATCTGATGGTGAATATATCAAGTTGAAACAGTTATCCACATCGCTTAGATCATTTGTGTTTATCGCCTTCAATTCGGATAACACCTTATTGAATTTCACTATATGATCATGAAGAGCGGTTTTCTTCATTGAGAAACAGAACCGTTTTCTCTTCTTGTGCATCTGATCCAGTAACGACAATCGCGAGTAGTAAATTCTAAGTCTTGCTCACAGACTTGATGTGCTTTTCTTCTCGAGGAAGTTGCACTTGACATAAATCATCAATGACATCCAAATTAAACTAAAGGCTTTTAAACAAATTTCATCACACTTCTCTTGCTTCATATTGGATGACTTCCCTTTATCTCCTTCTAGGGCAAGATGCAAACTTTGTTGAACCTATACGTTGTGCATGTCCACCATAAAGATTAAAGTTGATCTTACCATCTTTGATCTTCGGAAAACCATGATCTGTCATATTCACTAAGGAACTCGAGTAAGCCTTGCTATGATACCGGTTGTTATGATCGGATACCAGAGTTGCTAGCTCCAGTACCAGTTGTTAGGATAGGATACCAGAGTTGTTAGCTCTGATACGGGCTGTGAGGGAATTTCGACTTAGTGGAGGGTGAGAGGTGACAATCGATCACAACGAACAACCAAGCAATGTAGACCAAAACCAAACACAAAAGCACACAATTTTGCTCCGGTTTGGCAAACCTAATTCGGGGGAGAAATAACTGAGATATTATTCAACTCCAAAAGATAGAAGAGATATAATACCCTCACCAAGAACCTGTCTATCTCTCAAGCCTTACTAGAAGATACTCTGTTGTTTATAGTGGAAAACTTTTAGGTGAAGTACTACATTTTCAATGGGGCTCATTACATTATTTTATAAAGATCTAGAGAAACCCTAGGTTGTAGTCTTAATCCTTTACCCTCCCTTTACCCTCCGATGTACCTTGAAGAGAAAGCCACATGATAGGAGCCGTATAATATAATTTGGAGAACAAACTTGGCTCAAACAATCACCAAGAAACATACCCATATAGTTGCTGCCGCGCTTGTGGTCGACTGCTCTTGCAGTATAGAGCTTCCCAAGAAGCTTGCAGTCTATAGCAGTCGACTGCAGCTCTTTCTGCTTCCATTTTTTGTTCGAACCTCTTTTCGCTTCGCCCTATTGTATTCACATCGAACCTAGTATGCAAGACATACACCCTAACACATGATGCCTTCGCCATCACCACTCTATTTTCGACCAGCCCTGCTGCCGCCATTCTCCGGGATGAAGCTCGCATTGTCATCCTCGTTCGTTGGAAATGGTGTGTTAACATATATAACAAGTTTCCTAGAGTTTATCACTTTATCTTTTCTATCTTATACCTATTTACTTATTTTCTATTTCTTGTATTTATCTTTTCGTTTCTATATAGGTATGTCATCAATTACATACAATATTTTTTTCTCCAATTCACTAACACCTAGGAACTTTTAAAATTATGTACAGAATTGTAAGACTTATAATTAAGTTTTAACTGGCCTCTGAAGTTGGTTGCCCTTTCTGTGCAGTTGAAACCAATGCCTACTGTATCTTTTTAGTTCTTGTCTTTTTGGTATTGAACTTGGATGATTATAAATACTCCTGCCTCTGCAGCAATTCTTATATATGATTAGCTAGTGTCCGAAGGATTTACATTATATTCTAACAATTTCAAAACTACTTGAAATAGGAAGAGATGCACTCGCTGTTTGAGTTAAGCTTTTCTTTTCTTATTAACTCGTGATGCTATATCATTTTCCTTCGGAGAAATTTAGTCATATTAGTTTGTAAGGAAATCGAGCATCTAAATCAGAATATGCTTTATAAAATACTCCATAACTTTCACACTGTGATACATAGTATGGCTGAAATCCTTACACTAGCTTAATTAACTCTGTTTGAAACATAAAGACTCAAATTTTGTTCTCGGGGTCTAGTTTTAAAATATGAGTGTGGGATTTTCCCTCCATTTTCCTTCCTAGGGTATATCTGAGATAATCAGCATATTTGACTGACTTGTACGTTCTCGGCCTCTGAATTCCTTCTACCATTTCATCTGGTGGACCCATTTCAGCACCGTCATCTGGTATCACAAACGTTGCTAGTGACATTCTTGCCTTCTTGTCATTTGTGATCGCCCTATGTTCAATGCTTTTATATATTCCATTGCTCCAAGCCTACAAGAAATGATAGATATGTCACTGGTATAAAAATTCAACAATTAATCATTCTAATATGTTGAATAAATTATAACCGGATTAGTAGCATTGGCTTCAGATACGTTCTTAAGGTCAGTGATTACAATTCACAATTGCTGACTTATAACTTAGTTTTGAATCAAATAGTGAATCATTCTTGTTAGTGTTCAAGGATAAAAGTAAAATGGCTGGAAAATAATATTTTGCAGACCTATGTATTTGGTTCAAGTTTTCTGTTATCTATGATTTCACTAATTCAGGAACTTACGATTCTATCTTAACGAAGATTGATGTAACTCTTAACCTCTTTGTACTCTTGCAAGGAATAGTAATGTGTTCTGTTTGCTTGGAGAATTCTCAGTGACTTTTGTGACAACTGTAACTTTTGTTACCTGCAGCTGTTTCTTCATTTGTGACGTAATATTCTATGATAAGAATTCATCCTAATCAACAAGTAAATCTTATGCATAGAATCATAGTTCAGTAAGTATTCTATTGCTTGATCATATAAAATAGTTATTTCTTTTGGATGTCTTAAGCCTTTTGAGCTTCAAAAATCTAGCTTACCATCCAACGTCTTTTTTGTTATTTTGACATTAAATATTGATCACAGACAGAATGAAAGTTGCCTTTGCATTTTATTGAAATACCACTTCCCTTACTGTTGATGTGAAAATGGTTTCGGGTCGGCTGAATGTGGAGATGTTTTGACTCAATTATGCAAATGGATAGAGAAGGATAAAGGTACTAAAGAACAGTTGTATTGTCATGGGATTTTGAATGAGAAAGTCTCGGGGTTCAGACCTTGTTACTAACCGCAATATTGAGAGGAAATTTCATCTCATGTATAAGTGGTGGTGGAATGGGACTTCCTTTTATTCAATGCAAAACCCAAGACTACTCAAGAGAATGCGCAATTAGTATGGCAAGATTAGCAATTTGGTATTGGTCTCGAGTTTGATTCAAGTGTTGAAAGTGTAGGAGAAGAAAGAAGTGAATGGATAAAGTTATGACCTTAGGAAATGGTAGAAATGCACTAAATGTTGAGTTCTGTCATACAACACACAAATTTAAGCTACGTAAGTGCTTCGGACCATATGCACTTTGACTCGGTTTTAACAATCGCCTACTTACACTGGCTACTTTGGAATCAAGAAGTGCATTTGGACTTTCCAAAAGCAATATCAATTACCAAATATAGCCTTAATAAAGTGCTTGGTGTGTGGGTGTGAGCATGACAGTGTGCAGGTTGCAGTTGATATACCTCAAGAACATCTCCAATGTTAATTACTAGGGCATTCGGAATTGGCTTCACTGAAATCCATTCCCCTTTGTACTTTATTTGGAGTCCAACGATGTCATTATCTTGTAGGAGAATTGAAATGGAGGTCGAATCAGAATGCGGGCTCACACCAAGGACTTGATTCGGTTTGCTGCAAGTTGGGTAATAGTTCAAACGCATACCTTGCCTTACTTTCCCATGCAATCTAAATAACCCATCTTTATCCAGATTCATCAGCAAGGAAAGATTTTCAAGAAGCTCAACTGTCACTCTGTTCACTTCCTCCGAGTATTTGTCAAATGCATCCCTGTATGCAAAGTATGATGGTAATTCAATTAGATATGCGGTAAATTTGTTTGCAATATAATTTCTTAGTTATATGATTTTTGCAAGAACTTGTATGAACTGGGGATCCATTAATCTTATATATATATATATTGTTAGATATTATTATAGTCCCATATTGGTTGTAGAGTTGTTTTGATATTGGTTCTCCTCCTATATATAGGTGGTATTGTATTTGGTTGAACTCAATTCAATATTCAGTATTGTTTTCATCTCTCTGATTTATCTTAACATGGTATCAGAGCCCAGTTCTCAAATTTTCTGATCTTAAAATTTTTCCATCCAAAGAAAAAAAAAATCTTCAGCAAATCTTCAGCCAACGCCATTGAAATTGCCATTGAAATCTCGGTCGCAGACGATCCAACCATCGACGCCACTCATCATCAACGCCGCCAGGATCGAATGTTTTCTTAGGCTCGTTAGCTTCCCGATAACTTGCTCTTGTTTTTGTACATGATGGTCAACGCAGTCAAAGGTCTGCTCGTTTCCTGTGATGTGCCCATGGCTCAGTTCATCATCAATATGAACAATTCGGTCGCGAATTCTTGATTCGATTTTGGGAGTTCGGAAATTTGAGATATGTTTCCCTCTCCCGTCTTCCATCCGCCGTTGCGCCGCCTCCCTGCAGTGCTGCCCACCTCCTCCTCTTCCGCTCCTGTCGACGCCAGCGGCCAGAACCCCAGAGCTCCCCCCTTCGCCGCCACTCTCACTAAAACCCTAACCCTAAGTTTGCGTTTGGTTTGTTAGGTTTTGGATCCATCTATTTTTTTCTTTACTGTTTTACATCACTCCTACTGAGCACACGAAGCTCTCTGCTCATGCTGCTAAGTGCGATCACCTAGGTCTCAGTCATGAACATAAAGGTTATCGTTGTTTTGATCCATCAGCGGGTCGTGTTTGCATTTCTCGACATGATCCTTTGTAGAAGACTCCCCTTACTACCTGACCCCCCCCCCCCCCCCCCCCGAGGATACTAGATATCTTGATTTCCCAGTTGTTGTTAGTCCCCTGATTTTATCTTCCCGTATTTCTTTTGATCGCACTCCTCTGGCTCCATTCACATCTCCTGCAGTCTGAAACACCACCTGCATCCCCACAGCAGCCAGCATCCATCCCACCTACTTCCCCATCGACACATGCACCTACTCCCCCGTCCTCACCCCCACACCCTGTCAGTCCACCACCTCTTCGTCATCTACCCGTTCTACTTCTGGTATTCCTCCGGCACGTTATACACCTGATGCCACTAGTCCTTCTGACCAGTTTAGTTTTGCCACCCTAGCTTCCTACTCACTACAGTTTTATGCATATCTCACTGCTATACATTCTACACGTGAGCCCAGAACCTATCAAGACGCAATTCAATATCCTGAATGGAGGAAAGCTATTGCAGAGGAATTCAGTGCATTTGATCAGACTAAAACTTGGGATGTTGTTCCTCTACTAGAGGGCGTTCAGCGTATTAGCTGCAAGTGGATCTTTAAGGTCAAATATCAACCGGATGGATCTATTGAGCGGTACAAGACCCGTCTAGTAGCCCGAGGGCTTACTCAGAGCATGGCATTGATTATGATGGGATCCTTGCTCCCGTTGCACAGATGACTACTGTTCGCACCCTTCTTGCTGTTGCAGCCACCCGCCAATGGCCGTTATACCAGATGGACATGAAGAATGTTTTTCTTCATAGTACCTTATCAGAGACTGTTTATATGGATCCTCCTCCTAGCCTCCCTACTCCTCCTCGTCATGTTTGCCGGCTGCGTCGGGCTATATATGTTTTGAAGCAGCCCCTTCGAGCCTGGTTTGAGTGTTTTCGCCTTGTCATCAACAAGGCTGGTTTTAGTCAGAGTTCTCAGGGCCATTCTATGTTTATGCAGTCATCACCGCAGGGGAGGGTAATTCTGCTACTCTATGTTGACGATATGATAATTACTGGGGATAACTCTGCTGGCATTACATCCACCCAGAAACACCTTCATCAGCAGTTCCATATGAAAGATCTTGGCAGACTATGTTATTTTCTGGGCTTAGAGATTGCTCATGGATCTCGGGGGATACTCATTTCCAACAGAAATATACATCAGATATTATCTTCGTTGCATGCCTTTCTGACAGTAGATCAGCCGATACACCCTTAGAGCTTCATGTGAAGCTTCGTCCCATTGATGGTGAGCTCCTTCCTGATCCCACTAGATACAGACAGATTGTTGGACAGCTTGTCTACTTATGCATGACCAGACCCGATATTGCTCACGCAGTCAGTGTTGTTAGTCAGTTTGTTTCTGTTCCTACATCAGTTCACTTCGGTGCTCTTCTTCGGATTCTCAGATATCTTCGGGGCACTATTACTCGCTCATTATTCATGCCCGCGACATCTAAACTAGAGTTGAGTGCATATTCTGATTCGATTGGACAGGTGATCCTACTACCAGACGGTCTACCACCGGTTTCTATTTATTCCTTGGTGATTCATTGATCTCATGACGAAGTAAGAAACAGGCAGTTATTGCATGTTCTTAGACTGAAGCTGAGTACAGAGCAGGGACAACTACTACTAGAGAGATTATTCATGTTCGTTGGCGTTATCAGATATGGGTGTCACTCGTACAGGAGCTACTCCTCTTCATTGTGATAATCGGAGTGCATTGCACATTGCAAGCAACCCGATCTTTCATGAGCGAACGAAGCATATAGAGATTGATTGCCATTATGTTCGTTAGCGCTTTGAGGCAGGGACCATTTCTCTCCATTCTGTTACTTCTTCCCAGCAGACTGCAGACTTCTTCACCAAATCCCATACTCTTCAGAGATTTAGATACTTAGTAGGCAAACTTACATTGTTTGATCCATCGTGAGTTTGAGTGGGGGTGTTAGATATTATTATAGTCCCATATTGGTTGTAGAGTTGTTTTGATATTGGTTTTCCTCCTAAATATAGGTGGTATTGTACTTGGTTGAACTCAATTCAATATTCAGTATTATTTTCATCTCTCTGATTTATCTTAACATATATATATATATATATATATATATATATATATATATATATATATATATATATATATATATATAGGGATATGAGCAACTTGATGATTTAGTAAATAAGCAATTGATGAAGTGACATGTATACATGTATATAATACATTGGGCAACTAACCATTTTTAGGAATTTTCAATCACATGCATGCCACCTCATCAATTACTCATTTATTAAACGAGCAAGTTGCTCATACCCATTTTTCCTCTCTCTCTCCCCCCCTCTCTCTCTCTCTATATATATATATAGAGAGAGAGAGAGAGAGAGAAGTGAGCCTCATATAGAGTATGAGGAAATTTTCCTCATACAAAAGTGATTACTCACTTTATGGGGCCCTTATGGAAGCCCACTCCGTCCATCATGTTTATCATGCTAATGGATGTATGTGTAGAAAAATCAAGTGGTTTGGAGGTCATTCATCCATGCATCATGTTGTTGAAAAATGAATGATTTCAACAGTAATACAAATCGAATCACAAATTGAACCCACATGATGCATGGGTGAATGACCTCCAAACCACTTGATTTTTTCTACACATACATTTATTGATATGATAAACATGATGGATGGAGTGGATCTTCCATGAGGATCCCACCAAGTGAATATAATTTTCTCATACAACTATGAGGCAAATTTTTTCATACAAATACGAGGCTCACATTACTCATATATATATATATATATATATATATATATATATATATATATATATATATATATATATATAGATTTTCCCGTGGGCACGTGCCTACGACACGTCTTCAGAATGATACAACATATGAAAAGCCTTGTAAATAGTAAATCAACAATTATGTAGCTCAAGTTTGAATAGTATGACAATAATTAGTTGTAAATAAAATTCCATGTTTCCATAAGTGTGTGTGTGTGTGTGTGTGTGTGTGTGTGTGTGTGTAGAGAGAGAGAGAGATAATTGAGAGAAATAATTAAATAAATAAAGGAGTTGTTTTGGGGGGATTTGAATTTGAGTTTTTTTTTGGGGGGGGGGGAATGTGTTTTGTGAAGTTAGATACACACACTAGTAAGTTCACGTGTAATGCACGTTTTAATAAAGACTGAGTTAAATGTGCGATATATGTAAGTCAGTAGTAATTAGCACGAGCGATGAATGTATTAATTATAAAAAAAAGTTGGAGTTGAACGGCGATACTCTTACGTTTTATAGGATGTTGAAGAAAAAACTTTGATTTGCACGTGTGATGCATGTGCTAATAAATAGAGTTGGAGTTGTATATGTGGTGCCCGGATTTGTTTGATGAGAAAGTGGTGTTTTATTTGAAAAAGTTGGAGTTAAACAGGTGATACACGTAATTCCAGAAAAGTTAAATAAAAACTTTGAAAACTTTGATTTGCACGTGCGATGTACGTGTTAATAAATAGAGATAAATGGAGATGGAGGTGCGCGTGTGATGCACGGGCTTGATTGATGAAAAAAATATTTAAAAAATGTTTGTGTTTGAAAATTTGAAAAGTTTGATTTGCATGTGATACACGTGTTAATAAATAGAGATGGAGGTGTACGTGCGACGCACGGGTTTGTTTGGTAACAAAAAATAATAATAAATTGTTTGTTTGTTTGAACCCCAACTCACTCCTATATATATATGGAAAGCTTCGGTTGTGCACTCCCCCTCCGTGTGCACTCGTGTGCACTCGACCTTCCCGCCTTCGTATCGACGATCCGAACCATTCACATTGATTTACACATCTAAATTAGTCTAAATATGTAAAATCAAATTATTTGAAATTCATTTGCCCATCCATCATGTGACTATAAAAAACAATGATTTTCAGTCATACAATTTTATAACACTTCAATGGATGGGTAAATGAATTTCAAATGATTTGATTTTACATATTTAGACTAATTTAGATGTGTAGATCAATGTGAACGGTTCGGATCGTCGATAGGAACGCCCGAAGGCCTAGTGCACACGCTGTGTGCACTAGAGGAGTACACAACCGAAGCTTTCCCTATATATATAGGGAAGTCTTCCATTATGCACCACCTATGGTGCACACGGTGTGTGCACTCGGTCTTCCCTCCTTCGTATCGACGATCCAAACCGTTCACATTGATCTACACATCTAAATTAGTCTAAATATGTAAAATCAAATCATTTGAAATTCATTTGCCCATCCATTGAAGTGTTACAAAATTGTATGGCTGAAAATCGTTGTTTTTTATAGCCACATGATGGATGGGAAAGTGAATTTTAAATAATTTGATTTTACATATTTAGACTAATTTAGATGTGCAGATCAATGTAAACGGTTCGGATCGTCGATACGAAGGTGGGAAGACCGAGTGCACATGGAGGGATAGTGCACAATGGAAGATTTTCCTACACACACACACACACACACACACACACACACACACACACACACACACATATATATGGGAAAAACGGGTATGAGCAACTTGCTCATTTAGTAAATAAGCAATTGATGATGTGGCATACATGTGATTGGAAAAGTTTTAAAAGGGTTAGTTGTCCAATGTATCACATGCATGCCACATAATCAATTGCTCATTTACTAAATGAGCAAGTTACTCATATCCCTTTTAACCTATATATATACTAGATTTGCCCGTGGGCACGTGCCTACGACACGTCTTTGGAACTATACAAAACACGAAAAGCCCTATAAACAGTAAAACAATAATTATTTAACTCAAGTTTGAATAATATGACAATAATTAGTTGTAAATAAAGGTCCATGTTTCCATTAGTATATGTTGATAAATAATCATAAATGGGGTTGTAAATCTAACTTCTTAGAATTTTAAGTGTGGAAAATGATGAAATTTAACATTTAAAGAGATATATTTGCTATTTTCAATATAACATGTGCAATAAAAAAACATAAAAACTCTGAAAATTTACAAACCTGAAATCTTGAAATCTAAATTTCTAAGTAAATAAAGAAAGAATGGGAGGGAGAGAGAAAGAGAGAAATATGAAAAAGTGAAAAGATAAGAGAGAGAGTAATAAAGTAATGAGTTTTTTAGTTTTGGGGGGAAAATTTTGGTTTTGGGGTTTGAAATTTTGGGAGGAAAAATATGTTTTGTGAGGTTAGATCTATGCCTTTGATTTTGGGGGGATTGAATGTGAGCCTTTTGATAGCTTTCTTTGTGTTTTATTATATAGAGAATGAGAGAAATATGAAAAAGTGAAAAGATAAGAGAGAGAGTAATAAAGTAATGAGTTTTTTAGTTTTGGGGGGAAAATTTTGGTTTTGGGGTTTGAAATTTTGAGAGGGAAAATATGTTTTGTGAGGTTAGATCTAGGCCTTTGATTTTGGGGGGATTGAATGTGAGCCACTTGATAGCTTTCTTTGTGTTTTATTATATATATATATATATATATATATATATATATATATATCCGTGTGATGCACGTGCAGCCCCTAAAAAAGGGATATTTTAGCAAATGCCACCATTTAGCATATACCCCCACTATTTTTAAAAACTAAGAAATACTCCTATTTCTAATATTATAATGGGAGAAGACCTTAGTGTCATTTGTAAATGTTTTGTCAATCTACCAACCCGTGCAATACACGTGCATAACTATTATAAAGGAGGTTCTAAGTTCAAATCCAGATTATGTCTAAATTTTTATTTTAAAAAACTATATTTATTAAGATCGTGCATCGCACGTGCAAATTATTAGTATATATACACAGAGAGAGAGAGAGCGAGAGGGAGTTTATATAAAATGTAATATGGATCAATGAGACTTTTGAGTGATTTAAGGGATCTAAGGAAGACAAGAGCTAGCCTTTGTAAGTAACTAGTAAATATCTTGTCAGAAAATTGAGATGCTGTGAAAGCTAAACATAAATAAAATTTAAAGACATGAATTCAATATGAACCTGATATTGAGTATTTTACCTGTAAGAACTGAATTCCTTGTAATAAATAGTAGCAATAAGGTAATTAATAAAAAGGAGCAATAAGGGAAATTGAATATTCCAAAACAGATTATACTTTTATGCAGATGCTAATGTTATGGAGATCATATCATTGTGTTTTGACCTGTTGAATCATTTTCTTGTGTATCCCCATAGGAAGCCTTTGTATGTGTTTCCAGTGTTCTCTAATTCATCCAACAAGAGCAATTCCTTTAATTTTAAGAAAATTTTAGAAAAAATTGCCTTGAATATCGTTCAGAAGAGTTTTTATGCTAATCCTGTTTTCAACAAATAAAGACAAGACAAGTTGTCCCATTGTCGTAGAACCGTTGATACAAGTTAATAGTTTCATTAGAAAAATAAAATCATCATTACTTTGAATAAAAGAAAATAGTATTCTAATTTTGCGTGCTAGAATATATTCAACTTCCAAACATGCGCAGAGAGAAAATTTTAAAATAAAAACAATGGGGAAACAAAAGAAAATACTTGAAGTCTGAAATGACTGTTGGCCAGTATTTCATATTTCTTGTTTCTGCGGGGAGAGTCATCAGGAACATCATATCGTTCCAGTCTAGTTTCTGCTCATCAGAAACTACATAGACTTGTCCATACCCTTCAATGTCATTTGGTGCCATTGCATAGTTCTTTTTGTGCTCAAGTTGAAGTTCAAAGAATCCCTCCATGGCATTTCTGACTCTTTGAAGTATATTTTCTGCTATTCCATGATTTATTATCTGCAAAGCAATTATAATAAGTATTCTTAGGGCTTAAAAGTGGTTTTTTATTGATCAGTCACTTTTTTCTCACATAGAAAAGATATTGGAGTACTTGACTACTCAGTTAATAAATGGATAACAATATCTTTACTTTTCAGATTAATATGGAGGTTGAACCAGTGGGCTTATTGAAGGTATCTATTTTTCTTTACGCATTTAAACAACTACTATGATTTA
The DNA here is from genome assembly GCA_017893485.1 of Hemerocallis citrina. Classification (NCBI taxonomy): domain Eukaryota; kingdom Viridiplantae; phylum Streptophyta; class Magnoliopsida; order Asparagales; family Asphodelaceae; genus Hemerocallis; species Hemerocallis citrina. The sequence continues at coordinate 257,577,200 of CM030360.1, read as the reverse complement.
GATAACTCTAAAATTATGCTTACTAGCTGTCAATAACTTTGTGGTCTGTAATAAGGTTTATAGTTAAGCCAATGTTCGAACCCTCAGTAATGATCTCCATTGTTAGCAAGTACTGGGTATTGGAGTCAGCTGAAGTGGCAGCTTCTGAACTCTTTTGGGAATTGTTATAGCAGTAAATGTTATTATGTGCTAGAATTTTCATGTCAATATTAGGCCAAAATTGTTATAGCGGTATATGTTATTATGTTCCAAAACATAATAGTTTTATCATGCTTTAGGCCGGAATGGAACCTTACCAACTTAAGAGTAGGAGGCCTTGCCATACATACTAAAATTGTTAGGAAAAAGATTTACTTGTTGTTCATTTTTCAGGTTCAAAGTGTTGAGAGCAATTCTAATAGCAGCTTTTTTAGTGCTTGTTCTGGTTTACCTGGAAAAACCCCCAGTCCTTGCAAGCTTGATCTAGTTTCCTTCTTTCTCCATCATGCTGACTTGAAAGCTTAGAGAAATCAATGACAGGGATATTAGGTGAAAGACGATCAGAGTCAGCATCCCTTGGCATCTCAACTTGATCTCTGATATATCTTTCTGGAATGCTGTTTGAATCTCTCCTTACAATTTCCTGGACACTTTGTACAGGTATGGATTTTCCCCATCCCCGCCCTTGTTCTTTTAGTGAGATTTCACCAGAACAATTAATTACTTCCATTTCTTTTGTATGAGTCAGTACCTCTGCTTATGATCATATATATAGCGTCTCATAAAGATGTGTTATGTATGTATATATAATAAAGTATGTAGGTAGTATTATCAAGCTCAATTATCAAAGTTTGTGTGGTCCTGAATGATCATGCATGCTTTTCTAATTTGTGTTATCGAATGTGATGGAATATGACATTAAGAAACTAATGAATGTTTATGTAGGTGTGTAATGCTTCAACCTTCAAGTTTGTATGGATTTGAATGATCATCTTTTGCTAATCTGTGCCGTAATAGGAATGTGACAATAAGAAACTGGTGAGTATTAGTATACCTCCAATGCTAGCAGTCTGATAATCTCCTCCATTCAGAATTGTCAAACTTTTGGGAAATTGCCAACAAGAGAATATCTGGACTTTACATCTAAGGTTAACTCATTATAATTGAACGGCATAACTCATACACGTACAATTTAGAAGATCCAAAGTTGGAATTGTTAGAACCTGAGTATAAAATACTAAAATCCCAACAGAAATTGTGAAGAAATCAAATACAGAAAGGAAAAATCAGTAAACAATAAACTTGTACAGAGTCGAGATTTTGAAGAATCTCTGTCCTTAAAGCTGAATTTGCCCCGTAGTGTGACGGTTACCGACAAATCGCTTCCCAGGATACAACTGTACCTTCTCTGAAGATGCAGCACCCTTGCTTCAGAGACAACGAACTGCTGTCTGTGTGTACTCTCAGTTGACAGACCCTGGACTCAGAGCAGAGGAAGAAGAAGAGGAAGACTCAAGTGGAAAAATTTTCTCTGTATATGTTTGGGAGCTGATGTCTGGGTATAAGAGTTGGACTGGAGACTGTTCAGCAGCCATTACTCTGTAACAGCAGAGTAATGGGGACTCTTCAGTTTAGTAACTGGTGAGCCATTACTCTGCTGTTACAGAGTAATGGCCTCAGTTACTGAATCTGAAAAGTCTTTTCAGTTCAGTAGGGGAAGAGGCTGTCTGGGCAAAAAGGTAAAATAAAATTTTAAGCCAGACCAAACCAAGCCAAACCGAACCGAACCGAACCGAACCGAACCGAACCGAACCGAGCCGAGCCGAAGCCGGGGCCGGGGCCGGGGCTGGGGCCGGGGCCGGGGCCGGAGCCGGAGCCGGAGCCGGAGCCGGAGCCGGAGCGCGCGTGCGCGCGTGTGTGTTTGTCATTTTGGCTAAGTCCTCTCTCCACTACACGTTAGTGGTAACCCCCGGGCCACGCCCTCTAGTCCAGTTTTCTAGTATATATACTAGTAACAATCTTTCCCAATTTCCGATATGGGACTATCCATTTGTTAAGTTGGTACCTTTCAAGTACCCAACTTTGGATCAACATTTCTCATTCATACGGAATTCGTTTTTGGCAAGTGAGTATACTACGGAATAGTACTCGACGAGAGGATCGCAATCCACTCATTTTCCGGTGCTGCCGGTGGCCGGAGCTTGCCGGAATCCGGCCCGGAAAACTGCAAAAATTAATTCCAACAATCCCCCACATGAATGGAAATTACCAGACCATGTAATCCAGACACGACAGAAAAAACAAAAAACATGACAGAAAGACTCTGAGAGTACAATCGGAAAATCACTACATCAGGAATGGTAGTAATTTTTCAACTTTGAACCACCCTTAGTAATTAGCTATCGGATTCACTTGACCAGGTAGTGATCATGATGTCTTGAACTACCCGGACGTTCATGTGAACCTAGACAATAACTATCACACAGTTTCATCTCCTCACAGAACCAAGTTCTCTTGTTGTGTTCATTTTGGCCTTGAACATCCCTGGTTAATCATGAGTGAACTTGGAGAATGTAGCCTCTCTTCATTCTCCTAGAAACGGCCCCATTTCACACTCACAAGGTGATTTCCCATAAGGAGTATCCTGCTATACCCCACTTTCATTTCAAAGCTATGGGAATCATTAAAAGCCAAGCTTATCCTAACTATTTGCAGGCAGCACATGTTTTGTCATCCTAAGAATGGGTATGAGATGTTAATCTCTAAGTGCTTTCGTTGATTCAACAAGATTTAGTTGTCCCTTTGAACCTAGATCTTGGGATCTCCAATTTCTAAGTAGGGTTTCCATCAAGTATCCTCTTTCGTCATAGGCTTTAAACCCATTCCTCTTGATGATCTCACAACCTGCTCTCGCGACAGACCTTTAGTAAATGGATCCGCTAGGTTGTCGGCCGATTTTATATATTCTATAGAGATTACTCCATTTGAGAGCAGGTGTCTAATGGTTTTGTGTCGCCTTCTGATATGACGAGACTTACCATTATACATGCAATTCAGTGCCCGTGCTATAGCCGATTGGCTGTCACAGTGTACACATAAGGCAGGCACTGGTTTTTCCCACATAGGAATATCCTCTAAAAAGTTGCGAAGCCATTCTGCTTCTTCTGCCGCTTTGTCTAAAGCAATGAACTCAGATTCCATGGTGGATCTGGCTAATAGCGTTTGTTTAGAGGATTTCCATGACACAGCTGCACCACCAAGTGTGAAAACATATCCACTTGTGGATTTTGAGTTCTTTGAGTCCGATATCCAGTTGGCATCACTGTAGCCTTCCAGTACTGCTGGATATCTGGTGTAATGCAGCGCATAACTCTGAGTATGTCGCAAGTAGTTCAATACTCTTGTTATTCCTTTCCAGTGACTTCGTCCTGGATTACTCGTGTATCGGCTCAGTACGTTTACCGAATGTGCTAGGTCCGGTCTTGTACAATTTGTTAGGTACATCAGACTACCAATTACACGTGCATATTCCAGTTGTGATATGCTTTCGCCTGTATTTTTGAACAGGTGAAGACTTGGATCGACGGGACTTTTTGCTGTCCCATTGGAATAATTCTTGAATCTTTCAAGTACTTTCTCAGCATAATGAGCTTGAGACAAAGTAATCCCCTCAGATGTCCTGGAGACTTTGATTCCTAGTATGACATCTGCAACTCCCAAGTCTTTCATGTCAAACTTGCCACTAAGCATGCTCTTAGTTTGTTTGATAATGTCGTTATTGCTTCCAATAATGAGCATGTCGTCTACGTATAGACAGACCAGAATGTATCCATTTGGAGTATCTTTGATGTAGATACATTTATCACATTCATTTATTTTGAAACCATTTGACATCATAACATTGTCAAATTTTGCATGCCATTGCTTTGGAGCTTGTTTCAGGCCGTACAATGATTTGACAAGCCTGCACACTTTATTTTCCTGTCCAGGAACTACGTAACCCTCAGGTTGTTTCATGTATATTTCTTCTTCTAAGTCCCCATTTAGAAATGCAGTTTTAACATCCATTTGATGTATTTCCAGGTTACGTAGAGCTGCAATAGCTATCAACATTCTTATGGATGTTATTCTTGTAACTGGGGAATATGTATCGAAGAAATCTAGGCCCTCTTTTTGCCTAAATCCTTGTACCACAAGTCTAGCCTTATGCTTCTCTATTGAACCATCTGGTTTCAATTTTTGTTTGAAAATCCATTTGCATCCTAGAGCTTTACATCCAGAAGGCAAATCGACTAACTCCCATGTATGATTTTGCATAATGGAGTCTATTTCACTTTTGATTGCTTCCTTCCACATAGGAGCATCAGGCATAGACATGGCTTCCTTGAACGTTCTGGGCTCATTCTCTAACAGAAAGGCCGTCACAAAGTCAGGACCAAATGATTTTGATGTTCTAGCCCGTTTACTTCGTCTAGGCTCATCGGTATCCTGTTCTGGTTCATCAACTGAAGTGCTTGCAGTCCCTTGTTCACGTGTACGTTTAGGGTACGTAGTATCCTTGCACGGAAACACGTGTTCAAAGAATGAAGCATTTCTTGATTCCATTATCGTATTTACATGGATATCCGGTATATCCGATTTGTATACCAAGAACCGATATGCACTACTGTTGTGTGCGTAGCCTATGAATATGCAATCAATCGTCTTAGGTCCAATGGTGACCTGTTTCGGGTTAGGTACTGCCACCTTTGCTAGACACCCCCACACTTTGAGGTATTTATACGAAGGTAAGTTACCTTTCCACAATTCGTATGGTGTCTTGCCGGTTTTCTTGTGAGGTATTTTGTTGAGAATGTAGTTGGCAGTCAGCAACGCTTCCCCCCACATGTTTTGGGGTAAGCCAGAATTCAACAACAAGGCATTCATCATCTCCTTTAGAGTTCGGTTTTTGCGCTCGGCTGTACCGTTTGATTCGGGTGAGTAGGGAGCAGTTGTCTGATGAACTATTCCATGTTCCGAGCAGAACATGTTAAATGGTGCATCATATTCTCCTCCTCTATCACTTCTAACGATTTTAATCGTTTTGCCAAGTTGATTCTCAACCTCAAGTTTATATTCTTTGAATTTATCCAAAGCCTCATTTTTGCTATGTAATAAATATACATAACAGAATTTTGTGCAATCGTCTATGAAAGTCAAGAAGTACTTTTTGCCACCTCTGGTCTGCACATATTTTAAGTCACACAGATCTGTGTGAATGAGACCTAGAGTTTCTGTGTTTCTTTCTACAGAACGTGATGGAGTTTTAGTGAGTTTGGCCTCCGTGCAAACTTCACATTTTTCTGAGTTATCTACCTTAAACTTTGGTAGCAAATTCATGTTAACTAATCTACGCATAGAATTTACATTAACATGGCCTAGTCTTTCATGCCAAACAGAAGAAGACTCAACAACATAGGCAATAGGAGTTATTTCATTAATTTTGGGAACAGCAGGAACAATAGTTTTAGGGATGACTGTCATTACATTAAACTTGAACAGTCCATCCTTTACATATCCTTTACCCAAATATACCCCATTCTTGGACAGTACAAAATTATCAGAAACAAGTACAACTTTGAACCCATTCTTACTTAGCAAAGAACCTGATATCAAGTTCTTTCTAATGTCTGGGACATGCAGCACATTTGTGAGTGTGAGCTCTTTGCCTGAAGTCATTTTCAGCACTATCTTCCCTGTTCCTTCAATTTTGGAGGTGGAAGAGTTTCCCATGAACAGCTGTTCATCTTTGTTGCACTTCTGGTAGGAGGTGAACATTTCCTTGTCCGAGCAGATATGCTTGGTGGCCCCTGTATCGTACCACCATTCACGAGGATTGCTCCCCACAAGATTTACCTCTGAAACAACAGCACAGAGGTCCAGGTCAGAGAGACCAGTGGACAAGTTCTCAGCTATGTGTACATGGGATTTTTCATTTCCTTTTACATGTCCAGATTTTGAATAATTACTGTCCTTACTACGGCACTCAGAAATTTTGTGCCCCAACTTACCACACTTGTGGCATTTCCCAGCAAACCTCTTTGCAAGAGGTTTTTTGTTGGAGGCCTGTGGCAGAAACTTCCTCTTCTTGCCCTTCTGTTCATGCTCCACCACATTAGCCTTTTCGATGGACTGATTTCCATAGGACCTTTCAGCCTTGCGATTCACTTCTTCAATCCGCAACCTGATAATTAGATCTTCAAGAGACATCTCCTTTCGTTTGTGTTTGAGATAGTTCTTGAAGTCTTTCCACCCAGGTGGAAGTTTTTCTATGAACGCTGCAACCTGGAAAGGTTCGCACAGCGTCATATTCTCTGCAGCAATGTCGTGCATTATAACCTGCAGTTCTTGGACTTGACTCACCACTGTTTTGGAGTCAATCATCTTATAGTCCAGAAATTTGCCGACAACAAATTTCTTGGACCCGGCGTCTTCAGTTTTGTACTTCTTTTCCAGGGACCCCCACAGGAGTTTGGATGTCTTGAAGACGCAGTAGACGTTGTACAGAGAGTCTACCAGGCCATTCAGGATGTAGTTCCTGCACAGGTAGTCGCCCTGTGTCCACGCGTCAACTGCTGCAACAGAGTGTGCTTCCATTGGCGCCAGCATCGGGGCAGATTCATTGAGGAATCTGTCCAGCTTCAATGTGGTCAGGTAGAACTGCATCTTCCCCTGCCACTTTTTGAACCCAGTTCCATTGAACTTCTCTGATTTTTCTCCCACGCTTATGTGCGTGGGCAGAACGACCGAATGTGCCGCAACCGATTGTGCAGTCACATTCTGGGTCACCGGAGTTTGAGTACTGATAAGCCCAGCAGCAACTTCAGTTTGTGTGTTTTCCATGTTTTGATTGTGTTCTCTTCTCTGAAATTGGTTGAAACAGAGATAGTTAGTCCTATTTTTTTCCGAACAGAACCTGTAAACAAACTTCACAAAAATTGTTAGAATCTGTGAGGAAAAATTCAGCTTTAAGATTGTTAGAACCTAAGTATAAAATACTAAAATCCCAACAGAAATTGTGAAGAAATCAAATACAGAAAGGAAAAATCAGTAAACAATAAACTTGTACAGAGTCGAGATTTTGAAGAATCTCTGTCCTTAAAGCTGAATTTGCCCCGTAGTGTGACGGTTACCGGCAAATCGCTTCCCAGGATACAACTGTACCTTCTCTGAAGATGCAGCACCCTTGCTTCAGAGACAACGAACTGCTGTCTGTGTGTACTCTCAGTTGACAGACCCTGGACTCAGAGCAGAGGAAGAAGAAGAGGAAGACTCAAGTGGAAAAATTTTCTCTGTATATGTTTGGGAGCTGATGTCTGGGTATAAGAGTTGGACTGGAGACTGTTCAGCAGCCATTACTCTGTAACAGCAGAGTAATGGGGACTCTTCAGTTTAGTAACTGGTGAGCCATTACTCTGCTGTTTGTGTTTGAGATAGTCCAGAAATTTGCCGACAACAAATTTCTTGGACCCGGCGTCTTCAGTTTTGTACTTCTTTTCCAGGGACCCCCACAGGAGTTTGGACGTCTTGAAGACACAGTAGACGTTGTACAAGGAGTCTACCAGGCCATTCAGGATGTAGTTCCTGCAAAGGTAGTCGCCCTGAGTCCACGCATCAACTGCAGCAACAGAGTGTGCATCTATTGGCGCCAGCATCGGGGCAGATTCATTGAGGAATCTGTCCAGCTTCAATGTGGTAAGGTAGAACTGCATCTTTCCTTGCCACATTTTGAACCCAGTTCCATTGAACTTCTCCGATTTTTCTCCCACGGTTATGTGCGTGGGTAGAACGACCGAATGTGCCGCAACCAATTGTGCAGTCACATACTGGGTCACCGGTGTTTCGGTACTGAGAAGCCCAGTAGCAACGTCAGTTGGTGTGTTCTCTATGTTCTGATTTTCTTCTCTGAAATTGGTTGAAACAGAAACTGTTAGTTCGTTTTTCCGAACAGAACCTGTAAACAGACTTCACAAAATTGTTAGAATCTGTGAGGAAAAAATTCTGCTTTAAGATTGTTAGAACCTGAATATAAAATAATAAAAATCCCAACAGAATTTGTGAAGAAATCAAAATCAATTGAAAAAAAACAGTAAGTAGAAAATTTGTACAGAGTCGAGATTTGAAATCTCTGTCCTTAAAGCAGAATTTGCCCCGTAGTGTGACGGTTACCGGCAAATTGCTTCCCAGGATACAACTGTACCTTCTCTGAAGAATGCAGCACCCTTGCTTCAGAGACAACGAACTGCTGTCTGTGTTGTACTCTCAGTTAACACTTGACTCTGACACAGAGGAGAGGACGAAGAAAAGAAATGTCAAAATTCTGTATCTGTATGTAAGACTCTGTCTGGTTTTATAGAGAAAAATTGGACTGGAGACTGTTCAGCAGCTGCCATTACTCTGTAACAGCAGAGTAATGGGGACTCTTCAGATTCATAACTGGTGAGCCATTACTCTGCTGTTACAGAGTAATGAGCACCAATACTGAATCTGAAAAGTCTTTTCAGTTCAGTAGGGGAAGAGTTTGTCTGGGCAAAAATAAAATAAAAATTTAAGCCAGGCCAGGCCAGGCCAGACCGAACCGAACCGAGCCGAGCCGAGCCGAGGCCGAGGCCGGAGCCGGGCCGGGCCGGGCGCGCGCGCGCGCGTGTGTGTTTGTCATTTTGGCTAAGTCCTCTCTCCACTACACATTAGTGGTAACCCCCGGGCCACGCCCTTTAGTCCAGTTTTCTAGTATATATACTAGACAAAATCATTTCCAATTTCCGATATGCGACTATCTATTTTCTCCCAGTTGCCAAGTTAGTAAATTTCAAGTACCCAACTTTGGATCAACATTTCTCATTCATACGGAATTCGTTTTTGGCAAGTGAGTACACTACGGAATAGTACTCGTCGAGAGGATCGCAATCCACTCATTTTCCGGTGCCGCCGGTGGCTGGAGCTTGCCGGAATCCGGCCCGAAAAACTGCAAAAATTAATTCCAACAGGTTCACCTTGGATGCTGTTTAAATAATTTTCTGATATAAGGGTTTATTGATGGTACAACTAATGGGTTATGGCTTATTGGATGCATGATAGCTATCTGATACTATCCAGACACAAGAAGATAATGTCACAAAATTGTTTATAAATTTTCTTTGACCATAAACTCAATTTGATTGGGAGGCACAGAAAAACCGAGAAGAGAATAGGAGAAGAGAAAAATCTAAGAAGAAAATGAAAATAAATAAATAACAACTTACAACCAAACCAATTGATATGCAACAAGGTAGAGCAGTCGAGGCTTGTGTATCACAGGGTTACTGGATTGTGCGAAGGCATCTGTCTCACAGGATGCAACGACTAGAGCATTCATGTAGGCACCATGTAACACTCTCGAACCGAACGACAGCGTGAGAATTCTATCACCAACTTACCAAACAGCAGGACAGAGGAACAGAACCGAATGAAACTAAATAGTAGAAGAAAGAAGAAGATTCTGGTGCAGGGAAGGAAGAGAAAGGGTGGGGCTCTATATATAGAATCAGGGTTGGACACTTGTAAAGGCAGACAAAGATATGAATGCCTTTAGTGTAACGGCAGACAATGTATTGAATGCGTATACTGTAACCGTTTCTACATTTATAACAGCCGTTAACAAAGAAAAAAAACCAAAACTGTAGCAAAAGTTGGCTCTGCACTGGGTGGGGTCATGTCGGTCCGGCATTCGTGTCCGCAGGTCGTGCGGGCGCACACAAGTCGCATGTAATCCGGTCAGAGATTTGCACCCCCCCTCCCTGCGCGGGCGAGAGAGCGCCTCTCTTCTAGCTATCTTACAATGCTTAGAAGGAGGTTAATATATATCCTCTTCTAATTCCCTTGATTTTTCCGATGTAGGACTATGTCCCCTCAACCCATTTTTAAGAATGAAAACGTCCCACTTTGAGAAACAATTTCTCATTTACCCCTTAACCGTTTTTAGCAAATTAATATACTATTTTGATCTACCCACGAAGGAGAACACAAATCAATCAAGATCTCTCAATAATTCATTGAGGAACTTACTCAAAAAATTGCTAAAAAACTGGTTCGTAAATGGTGTATAAAATACCCATTTTCTAATAGGTAATAGCTATCTGATATTGATGGCATAGCTAGCTTTAGTTCAACCTTTCAATTTTAGAGTAATCTGTGAAATCTATCATATATGTGTTAGAACATGAATTTCATAAAATAGTAAACAACTAACAATGTCTGTGAAGAAATACAATTACAGGAAATAAAAGAACAAACTAGACACTTCAATACAGAGTCAAGATTAAGATCTCTGTCCTTAAAGTAAAATTCGCCCAGTAGTATAACGGTGGTTGACGAATTGCCTCCCAGGATACAACTGTATTACCTTTTCCTGAAGAGCAGCACCCTAGCTTCAGAGATCTCAGAAAACCGGTAGCTGTATTGTACCCTCAGACTCTGACTCAGAAGAAGAAGAAGGAGATTTGAAAACTCTGTGTACTAGCAGACAAAAATTACTGATTTTATAGTAGAAGAGGAGTAACTAAAGGGTCCATTACTCCTGTAACAGCAGAGTAATGGTACTAGTTACAGAATTTCAAAAACTGTAACTGATGAGCATTACTCTGCTGTTACAGAGTAATGGTACCAGTTACTGAATTTGAAAAGCCTCAACAGTAAGCTGGGAAAAATTTTGGGGCGGGGCAAAAAAAATATATAGGCAAGAGCCAAACCAAGCCGAGCTGAGCCGAGCCGGAGCCGAGCCGGGCCGGGCGCGCGCGCACGTGTGTGTTTGTAATTTTGGCGAGGTCCTCTCTCCACTACACGTTAGTGGTAATCCCAGAGCTATGTCCTTTAGTCCATTTCTTTAGCTTATATACTAGAGAAATCTTTCCCATCTCCCGATGTGGGACTATCCATTCCAAATTACCAAGTTAGTACATTCCGAGTACCCAACTTTGGACCTACATTTCTCATTCATACGGAAACCGTTTTTGACAAATGAGTACACTACGGAATAGTACTCGACGAGAGGAACATAATCCAATCATTTTCCGGTGCTGCCGGTGGCTGGAGCCCACCGAAATCCGGCCCGAAAAATATCCCAAAAATATTTCCAACAATCCCCTACATGAATGGAAATCACCAGACTATGTAATCCAGACACAACAGAAAAAGACATGACAGAAAAGACTATGAGAGAACAATCGGAAAATCACTGCATCAGGAATGGTAGTAATTTTTCAACTTTGAACCACCCTTAGTGAGTAGCCATCAGGTTCACTTGACCAAGTAGTGAACATGATGTCTTGAACTACCCGGGCTTTGATGTGAACCTAGACAATAACTATCCCACAGTTTCATCTTCTCACAGAACTAGATTCTCTTGTTGTTTTTGTTTTGGTCTTGAACTACCCTGGTTAATCGTGAGTGAACTTGGAGAATGTAGCCTCTCTTCATTCTCCTAGAAACGGCCCAATTTCACACTCATAAGGTGATTTTCCATAAAGAGTATCCTGCCATACTCCACTTTTATTTCAAAACTATGAGAATCATTAAAAGCCAAGCTTATCCTAACCCTTTGCAGGCAGCACTGTTTTATCATCCTAAGAGTGGGTACAAGATTTTAATCTCTCAGTGCTCACGTCGATTCAACAATAGTTGTCCCCTTGAACCTAGATCTTGGGATGTCCAATTCCTAGGTAGGGTTTCCATCAACTATCCTCTTTCATCATAGGCTTTAAACTCATTCCTCTTGATGATCTCACAACTTGCTCTCGTGACAAACCTTTAGTAAATGGATCCGCTAGGTTGTCGGCCGGTTTTATATACTCTATAGAGATTATTCTATTTGAGAGCAGTTGTCTAATGGTTTTGTGTCGACTTCTGATATGACGAGACTTACCATTATACATACAACTCAGTGCCCTTGCTATAGTCGATTGGCTGTCACAGTGTACACATATAACAGGCACTGGTTTTTTCCACATGAAAATATCCTCTAAAAAGTTTTGAAGCCACTCTGCTTCCTCTTCCGCTTTGTCTAAAGCAATAAACTCAGATTCCATGGTGGATCTAGCCAGTAATGTTTGTTTAGAAGATTTTCATGACACAGCTGCACCACCAAGAGTGAAGTCATACCTACTTGTGGATTTTAAGTTCTTGGAGTCCAGTATCCAACTGGCATCATTGTGGCCTTCTAGCACTGCTGGATATCTGGTGTAATGCAGTTCATAACTCTGAGTATGTCGCAAGTAGTTCAATACTCTAGTTATTCCTTTCCAGTGACTTCGTCCTGGATTACTTGGGTAGCAGCTCAGTACATTTACCGAATGTGTCAAGTTCGGTCTTGTACAATTTGTTAAGTACATCAGACTACCGATTACACGTGGATATTCGAATTGTGATATGCTGTCGCCCATGTTTTTGAACAAGTGAAGACTGGGATCCACAGGACTTTTGGCAGTCCCATTGGAGTAATTCTTGAATCTTTCAAGTACTTTCTCAGCGTAATGAGCTTGAGACAAAGTAATTCCCTCATACGTCTTGGAAACTTTGATTTCTAGTATGACATCTGCAACTCCCAAATCTTTCATATCAAACTTACCACTAAGCATGTTCTTAGTTTGTTTGATAATGTCATTATTGCTACCAATAATGAGCATGTCATTTACATACAAACACACCAGAATATTTCCATTTGGAGTATCTTTGATGTAGATTTACTTATCACATTCATTTATTTTGAAACCATTTGACATCATAACATTGTCAAATTTTGCATGCCACTGCTTTGGAGCTTGTTTCAGTTTGTACAAGGATTTTACATACCTGCACACATTATTGTTTTCCTATCCAGAAACTACGTAACCCTCAGGTTATTTCATATATATTTCTACTTCTAAATCCCCATTTAGAAATGCGGTTTTGATATCCATTTGATGTATTTCGAGGTTACGTAGAGCTGCAATAGCTATGCATTCTTATGGAAGTTATTCTTATGACCGGAGAATATGTATCAAAAAAGTCTAGGCCTTCCTTTTGTCTAAATCCTTTTACCACAAGTCTCACCTTATGTTTCTCTATTAAACCATCCGGTTTCAATTTTTGTTTGAAAATCCATTTGCATCCTAGAGCTTTATGTCCAGAAGGCAAATCGACCAACTTCCATGTATGATTTTGCATAATAAAGTCTATTTCACTTTTGATTGCTTCCTTCTACATAGGAGCATCAGACGTAGACATAGCTTCCTTGAATGTTGTGGGCTCATTCTCTAACAGAAAAGTCATTACAAAGTCAGGACCAAATGACTTTGATGTTCTAGCCCATTTTCTTCATCTAGGTTCATCATTATAATGTCCTGGTTCATCAACCGAAGTGCTTGCATTTTCTTGCTCACGTGTACGTTTGAGATACGTAGCATCCTTGCACGAAAATACGTGTTCAAAGAAGGAAGCATTCCTTGATTCCATTATTGTATTCACATGGATGTTCGGTATATCCGATTTATATTCTAAGAACCGATATGCACTACTGTTGTGTGCATAGCCTATGAATATGCAATCAATGATCTTAGGTCCTATTGTGACCTGTTTTGGATTAGGTATTGCCACTTTTGCTAGACACCCCCACACTTTGAGGTATTTATAGGAAGGTACATTACCTTTCCACAGTTCGTATGTTGTCTTGACAGTTTCCTTGTGAGGTATTTTATTTAGAATATAGTTGGCAGTCAGCAACGCTTCCCCTCACATGTTTTGGGATAACCCATAATTCAACAATAAGGCATTCATCATCTCTTTTAGAGTTCGGTTCTTGCGCTCAGCAGTACCGTTTGATTCAGGTGAGTAAGGAGCAGTTGTCTGATGAACTATTCCATGTTCAGAGCAGAACATATTAAATGGTGCATCATATTCCCCTCCTCTATCACTCCTAATGATTTTAATCGTTTTGCCAAGTTGATCTCAACCTCGAGCTTATATTTCTTGAATTTATCCAAGGCCTCATTTTTGCTATGTAACAAGTATACATAACAGAATTTTGTGCAATCGTCTATGAATGTCACAAATTACTTTTTGCTGCCTCTGGTCTGCAGTAATTTAAATCACACAGATCCGTGTGAATTAGACGTAGAGTTTTAGTGTTTCTTTCTATAGAATGGGATGGAGTTTTAGTGATTTTGGCCTCTGTACAAACTTCACATTTTGTGCAGTTGTCTACCTTAAATTTTGGTAGTAAATTCATGTTAATTAATCTACGCAGAGAATTGAGATTAACATGACCTAGTCTTTCATGCCAAACAGAAGAAGACTCAACAACATAAGCAATAGGATTAAATTAATTAATTTTGGGAACAACAGGAACAATAGATTTTGGAATGACTGTCATTACATTGAATTTGAACAGTCCATCCTTCATATACCCTTTTTCCAAGTACACCCACCCCATTCTTTGAAAGTACAAAATTATCAGAAACAAGAACGACCCTAAATCCATTCTTACTTAGCAAAGATCCCGAGACCAGGTTCTTTCTAATATCTAGAACGTGCAACACATTGGTTAGTGTTAGTTCCTTGCCTGAAGTCATCTTCGGCACTATCTTCTCTGTTCCTTCAATCTTGGAGGTGGAAGAATTACCCATGAACAACTGTTCATTCTTGTTGCATTTCTGATATGAGGTGAACATCTCTTTGTCCGAGCAGATGTGCTTGGTGGCCCCAGTATCGTACCACCACTCACGAGGATTGCTTCCCATTAGATTTACCTCCGATACAACAGCACAGAGGTCAAAGTCAGAGAGACCAGTGGACAAGTTCTCAGCTATGTTCGCATGGGATTTCTCATTCCCTTTTGCGTGTCCAGTTCCAGTACGGTTGTTATCCTTGCTGCGGCAGTCAAAGATTTTGTGCCACAGCTTACCACACTTGTGGTATTTTCCAGCAAACCTCTTTGCTGCAGGTTTTTTGTTCGAGGCTTGTGGCAAGAACTTCTTCTTTTTGCCCTTCTGTTCGTGCTCCACCATGTTGGCATTTTCTATGGACTAATTTTTATAGGACTTGTCAGCCTTGCGATTCTCCTCTTTGATCCGCAACCTGACAATCAGGTCTTCAAGAGACATCTCCTTTCACTTGTGCTTGAGATAGTTCTTGAAGTCCTTCCATCTAGGTGGAAGCTTCGCAATGAACGCTGCAACCTAGAATGGTTTACACAGCGTCATGTTCTCTGCAGCGATTTCATGTATTATCACCTGCAGTTCCTGAATTTGACTCACAACTGTTTTGGAGTCAACCATCTTGTAGTCCAGAAACCAACTACAAACTTTTTGGAGCCGACATCTTCTGTTTTGTACTTCTTCTCCAAAGACCCCCACAGAAGTTTGGAAGTCTTGAAGACACAGTAGACATTGTAGAGCGGGTCTACCAAGCCGTTCAAGATGTAGTTTCTGCAGAGATAAATCACCCTGAGTCCATGCATCAACCGCAGCAACGGAGTGTGCATCCATAGGTGCCAGCATAGAGGCAGTTTCAGTAAGAAACCTGTCTAGCTTCAAAGTGGTCAGGTAGAAATACATCTTTCCTTGCCACTTCTTGAATCCAGTTCCATTGAACTTTTTTGGTTTTTCTCTCATAGTTATATGCATGGGCAAAATGACCATTTGTGCCGCAACTGATTGTGCAGTCACATTTTTGGTCACTGATGTTTGTGCACTGAAAAGTCCACTGACATTTTTGTTTTGTGTGTTTTCCATTTTCTTAAACAGTTAAAATTGAACTGTTAGTTGTTTGTTTTTCCGAAATGATAACAGTACCTGTAAATAATCTTCACAAAAACTGTTAGAATAGAGGAAAAATTTTGCTTTAAGATTGTTAGAACTTGAATTTCATAAAATAGAAAACTGCTAACAATGTTTGAAGAAATAAAATTACAGGAATTAAAAGAACAAACCAGACACTTCAATACAGAGTCGAGATTAAGATCTCTGTCCTTAAAGAAAAATTCGCTCCGTAGTGTGACGGTGGTTGACGAATTGCCTCTCAAGATACAACTGTATTACCTTTCCCTGAAGAGCAGCATCCTAGCTTCAGAGATCTCAGCGAACTGTTAACTGTATTGTACTCTCAGACTCTGACTCAGAGGAAGAAGAAGAAGGAGATTTGAAAACTATGTGTACTGGCAGACAAAAATTACTTGTTTTATAGGAGAAGAGGAATAATTGAAGGGTCAATTACTCCTGTAACAACAGAGTAATGGTACCAGTTACAGAATTTCAAAAACCGTAACTGATGAGCCATTACTCTGCTGTTACAGAGTAATGGTACTAGTTACTGAATTTGAAAAGCCTCAACAGTAAGCTGGGGAAAATTTTGGAGCGGGGCAAAAAAAAATATAGGCCAAGCCAAGCGGAGCCGGAGCTGGGTGCGCGCGCGCGTGTGTTTGTAATTTTGGCTAGGTACTCTCTCCACTACATGTTAGCGGTACTCCACGGCTACGCCCTTTAGTCCATTTCTTTAGCTTATATACTAAAGAAATCTTTCCCATCTCCCGATGTGGGACTATCCATTCCAAATTTTCAAGTTAGTACATTTCAAATTCTCAACTTTGGACCTACATTTCTCATTCGTACGGAAACCGTTTTTGGCAAATGAGTACACTACGGAATAATACTCGACGAGAGGAACGTAATCCAATCACTTTCCGGTGCCGCCGGTGGCTGGAGCCCAACGAAATCCGGTCCGAAAAATATCCCAAAAATATTTCCAACAATATGCACTCTTCTATCATTTAATGATAATTAGTGCATAATGATATCATATTACTGAAGAGCTCAGACATCTTTTGTTCTTCACGAAATATTTGGTCTTGTTTCGTTTATCTCAAATATTATAATCGGAGAAGGTCTTAGTGTCCTTTGTAAATCTACCAACATGTGCAATATACATACGCAATTAATATAAAGAAAGTTTTAGGTTTGAGTCCTCTCTATATCAGAATTTTTTTCGTTTATAAAAATTATTAAAACGTGCATCGCACGTGTACATTACTAGTAGTGTAATAAGGACAATAACAACAGACCATGCGCAGGTAATTCCTAACAATCACTTCACGTCTCTTCTTCATTGTGTAAATTATTTTACCCATACAATCCGGTAGAAATTGATAGGATTGGCTTTTTGAGAATTTCTCTTTGTTTAAATTCATATCAGAAATTTAAAAAAACCCCTTTCATCTTTCATTTGTGTTTAAAAAAATCACTTTCATATTTCAATATTGTGGTTAAATAATCCCTAACCGTAACCCTAACTCTGTCAGTGTGTATTTTTTTAAACTATAGTTTTGTGCAGTTTTTTTATAAAAAAACTTAGTGCGGTTTTTTTAAAAGGGTAATGCTACATCTACTACCAAATCTACTACATTTTTCTTTACCACATTAGGTGGCACACTATTAGTGGAGGTTATTGTCGAGTAGGTGGTACAAACATCCAATAATAGTGTGCCAGTTAAGCTAGTAAAGTGAAAGGTAATAGATTTGGTAGTATGTGTAGCATTGCCCTTTTTAAAATGGTCCAAAGTTCAATGGGTTTTTTTTAAAATTTACCCTAATATATTACTTTATAAAAAATACATCATAAGAGGCACATATATGTATTTGTACTCTCCGTTTATGCTTAATACAACAACGACAGTAATTCTCTTTTGCCTGTACTATCAGGTACATATCTTTTTTGGGGGGAACAAGTATCAGGTATATGACGCCAAGAACTCGAGAATAATTTAATTCCATCAAGGGAGATAAGTACACATGGTATTGGAATCAATTCAAGTAATTTGAGAATTTCTTTCATTAAGGAAAAAAAAAATTATTTTTTTGAAAAATTGCCAACAAGAAATCATCTTGACCTGGTCTTCAGTTTAATTCTTAACATAATTAAATTGGAGTTTGTCTGTGCTTATGCCAGTTTAAAAGATACACAATTGGAATCTCAGCATAAGGAAAGTTGCAATGAAAGTATCTTTAACTGCTGACTTGTAGTTTATATAATTGTGAGATATGTGGAGTAGTGGATTTGTTAATCATGGTCTAGTTTGATAAAAGATAATTGATTTTGTAATAGCCTATATATCTTTAGTATGATCCTTTACTTCGGAGAAAATTATGATAGCCACAAGAAGGTGAAAACAGAAACAAAAAACAAAAAAAATATAGTATCCATTTCACACAAAATCGCATTATCTAGTGACTCGACTAATGTAGTTAAATAGATCAATGAAGCTCGTCTTGATCCTTTTAAAAAAATTGATGTGTCAATGCTGAATACAGAGACTGAAATATGTATTTGCATACATCTTTTCCATCTACGGATCCTGCCTATGTATACATGCATGATCCAAGTACAAGAACAAATCCAAGACTTATAACAACTCAAAAGTGCCCGTTGTTTATTGTTGGATACATAGGATTTATTATGGGTCCTATGTTGGATACTAAAATGATATGAATTCTCCCAAAAGATAGATTTTTTTCCTTCTTTCAATACTCATTCATATTAGTTACCAATTTCAATGGTTGGATGATATGCTTCATTCTGATTTGCAGTGTTACTCCAACACAATACTAAATATGAGGATTATTCACGAATAAATAAGTACCAATTAGGCAGCTCGCAAATTAGTGAAAAGTTGCATGTCTTGTAATCTATTTGGTTTTTGGAATGTAATTTTAACACGAGACGAGTTTGTTTATTGAACAAGAGTAATGCTACGCCCACTACTTATCTCACTACCAGTTGCTACACACCCTGATGTAGTAGCCTAGCCACCACTGCCACATCCCTCATAAGCAGAATTAATTTACCTATAATTAGACTATATTAGAAACAATAAACTAATTGGCACGACCAGTTATGGTATGTATAATCACTTATTCAGATATTGGTAAAATTAATTATTTTCTTTGATTATACATACAAATGCCTGTGCCAATTAGATTCCACGTAGAAATTTAACACATTAATTAAAACATTGGGTACAACTAGGGGTACTCATAGGATTTCTCTAAAAACAATTAGGGTGTTAGTCGGAGAGAATTTTGAAACCATATGTAACCCCCATTTCTGTAAATACATATTTTCTGCATTTCGATTATTGATAAATTTATTTTGTGTTAAATTCATCTTGGGATTTTCTATTATTGAATTATTTTAATAAAAATTGTTAAACCCAAATAAATATTTTATTGTATGATTTTATTATTTTATAATTATAACTATTAATTGTTATTCCTTGATATTTAATTAAAGTACATTTAACGAATTATTTTGTTTTCGTACTTGATCTAATTTTCTTGGCGAATTCCGATTTATTTTCAAGCCAATTTATATTTATTGTATTACTTATTTATTCGTTTGGATTTAAATTTTTGTTCATGGAATTCTTTGTTTTCTTAAATGAACTATTTTCTTGTTAATCCTATTTTTTTTTTCTTATATTGGATTGTGGTTATTTTTATTTGAACCTATTGTTTTTAATCTATCTTTTAATTGAACCCTAAAACCCAATTTCATGTGTTCTTGACCCAAAATCGCTTTTATTGGACCATAAACCACCAACTCAGTATCCTAATTGTACCCTATAAATACAATCCTAGTGCAAACCCTAAAAATTGCACAAATTTGAAATCCTAGCCGCCTATTCTCTTTCCTCTCTCTCTTTCTCTCCTCGCCGTTCTCTCTCTCCCTGTGTTTTCCCGCCCAAATCAGCCTGACCCTCTGCCATCGTCTTCTCCGGCCATCGCCATAATCGGCGACCTCCCCTCGTCGCCACTCCCTCCCGTCGACCTCCTGTCGACACCGCCACTGCCAGGACACCCCCGAAGCCCCCCTTCTCCTCCTCCTCAGCCCACGACCACACACTTCCCAATCGAAACCCATCAATCTGATGCCTTTCCCTGTTCCGTCGTGCCGCCGCAGCGACGTCGTTGTCGCCTCATCGTCACGTCGACCCTGTCGCAGCCCTCAGCCAGTGCCGCCGCCCCCTGGTCATGGCCATTGATTGCGGTCGTTGAAGCCTCTTTGAGTTGTTGTGTACTCTTGTTGTTATTGCTCTTGGGTTTCTATTGCACATACTATTGGTGGATTGTGTTAGTTCGTGGGTTCATTGCTCCGGGATCCTTATCCCGTTATTCTTGGTATTCAAATTCACCGTCTAATAGGCAAGTCACCGTCCCCTTGAGTTGTACATTGGATCAAATTCAAGTTTCTTTGAAACTCTTGCAAGTAGATCTGTTTGTTATCGTATTATCCTTTGTTCATCTCTTCGTTGGGTCTATTGAGGGTTTATACGAGCTAACCCCAATATTCTTGATATCGTGCCACTTTTGACTCTAAATCTTGGATCTTTCATGAGTTCATATAGAATTGATAATAGGGTTGTTCATATAACCGTCACACAAATTAATTATTGTAGAGACAATTGATAGGTTGTATGTTGTTTGATCGATTGATGATAAATTGATGTATGAGCGTGTTCTGGTTTTATTTATCATGTTTTGACACTCATCATACTGATTACACAATTTATTGACTAAAGAATCAATACCCATCATGTTTAATTAATTTATTTTCATGAAAACTACCCAAAAACCAGTATATTGCTTACTAGCCTGAATATTAACTGCTATTTTCGAACCAGTAAACGATCTTAAAATGAAATACTTTCTGAATATAAATTGTAGACTCATCTTTCTAGTTTCCAGAACATCTTGAATTTTTGAATTCCGAGTTTTATAGCAAAAGTTATGCCCGTTTACTACAGCTGTATTTTTACTTTCAGATTTTCAGATTCTTGTACCTTTCATGTTTAAACAGTAAAAAGGTTGACCAAATGACAAAAATTTTAATCTGAAAATTTCCAGATTGTTGCTTAACATGTTTAAGAGTCCAGAAAATATTTTTTATGAATTTAATATTGAGTTTTTGCTGATTCTAAAATTAAAACAATAAGATGTCGAATTTCTGCCTGAACATAAAATCTGTAAAGAACCATGTGTTTGACCTAGCTACTGTTGTCGGATTTTGAACTTTAAATATGCGTTGGAACCGTGTGGAAGTCTAGTTTCCAGATTTTTTGATGGATTCAACTTTTGATTTCTGAGTCAGCGGAAAACTGCATTTTTATACAGACTGCGCTTGCTGTCCAGAATTTTAGATTCAACTTTTTAATGAATTAATTATTCTTATATCGTACTAGTGCATGAATTAATGAATGTATGTTGTATTGCATGATTCTAATGTTTTATTGTCACCATTCTAATTTTCCTAGTCCATGTTATCATCCTATTGTTCTCCTATTGATACTACTGTTCGTCTCATGTCTCAAAATGCATATTGTATTGTTACATTGATAAAATAATTAACAAGCCGGGGTTTAAGGGATTGACTAGAGTAGTTGATGATATGGGGACTGTACTCGGATGATGGCCCGTGTTATTATTGTTATCGTCATCGTGTAAGAAATTATACATGGCCCGTGTTATATTGTTATCGTCATCATACCCAGTATCATGAACTATAGAGTCTACCACTATAGTCTAAAAGAAATTGATTGTATGCATCGAACTTGTGGTATGGAACAGATGAGACACAGTAGTACGTGCATTAGATATGTTTTAAAATGATTAATAGACATAAGGATTAACACATCTCCGACACTGGATATTGTTCATCATTGTTCCTATTGATATCAAATATTGAATAAGTATTACCGTTATTGATCATTGTTTACCGTTACCGAATATTGCATAATTGTTTATAGTCATTGCATCGATTATCATGATTATTGTCTCATATTATTGATTCCTATTGATCCATTGATTCATTGTTATACCATTATTCCATTGTTCTCTGCTTTCTCTACTTGCTGTCCATGACTTACTCTAAGGACAATTATTCTCCTCTTTTTAGATGAAGTGTTTACATGTGTTGATAGAGAATTGCCTGCTGAAATTGAAGAACAAAGATTCTGAAGATCTAATGCTTTCTAGTTGCTCATTATTTTATTGAACTATTATTATTTCATTGTATTGGGCTTATGTCCAAGATTTTATTATTGTTTCCAGATATTGGATTATTATTGTATTTGGATATTTCATATTGTTTATTCCAAGTATTATTGTTCATGAGATTATTATTATTGCCTGCGCAATTGTTCTATATTGGTTATATTGTTGAGTTGATCGGTTAAACAGCTTATGGACGACATTAGTCATTCGCTGTGCCAATGTTACGTGCTCGTATTCCGTATTTTTTGTAAGCGGGGCATAACACCATACCTTGACAGTCACGATGTTTTCATAGGTAGGTGTTAGTAGGGGAGGATTTCAAAGTAGGATTTTAAAGTTGAGTGTTAGCCAAACATTATTTTATAAGCACGATCATGTTATTGAAATCTCACTTGACTCGACTTCAAAATCCAACTATACTATAAATAGCCTCAAATCCTTCATTTAAAATCACACATCGAACTATATGATTCTCAAATCATTATAAAATAATAAACATGGCAATACTCATAGTTTTATAATAATAAAGCAATTAAACTAAATTACCTTAAATTTATGTTGAGTAATTTCTAACTAATAGTAGGAGTGTATTAGAAAGTTACAACAAAAAATTGCATGCATTCTGAAATCACCATGATTTGTCTTTAACATCAGCTTGATTAAAAAATCAACGTACGTTTTCAAAATTCCATCCGACTAACGCTCCTAAACTTATGCCAGCTTTTTATTTCTTTCTCATCATGCTTTCTCTCTTTCCAATTACACCATTTTTTTCTCTCTTTTCTTTATTCCTTTCCCTTCACACAAAAAAAAAACAGTCTCGTATGTTTATATATTGATCCATTCTACATTTATTTTTCTTGTGAAGATCCGAATATGAACACCGCGAGATCAGAGATGGATGCAGGGCCGCCCCCCACCTTGAGGCGGGTGAGGCGGCTGCCTCAGGCCCTCGAATATATTTGCACTTTTAGGGGTCCCAAATTTGTATTCCCCTTGTAAATATAGGCACGTATTTTGTGCGTAAATAATTATATTGTAATTAGGACCTCCGAAAAATAATTATTTGGGCCTTTTGCCTTGAGCCCCCGGGGAACTCAGGGTCAGCCCTGGATGGATGTCAGTAAGCCTTCATTGACGATGTTGTGATTACAACCACATTAATGATGGTGGTGTTTAGTGTAGGATAATGGCTCGATTCTGGTTCAATTTGTTTATATCCATCGTATCTGCAGCACATCAGTCGACTGACTATGGGAACCAGTCGACTGTCCAGAGAAGTTTCAAAGGCTAAGGATACAGCAGCAGCAGTCGACTGAAGATGTGTCTCAGTCGACTGTCCAGAACTAAAGACCAGTCGACTGGTAAGAAGACCAGTCGACTGTAGGCGGGTTTGTGAACTAGAAAAGGCCCATTTCGAAAGGCCCAGTAGTTTCCCTATAAATACACCAGTTAGGGTTTTGTAAAAGAGAGACCTCTAATTCGGATTTTGCAGCCGTCATCTCTGTAAGGGTTTGTTTCACCCATTGGTGATTATTTGAAGAAGAAACCCCAACCGCCCCGTGGATGTAGGCACTTGTTTGCCGAACCACATTAAATCTGTGTGTCCTTGTGTTTGTTTGTTTTCTGGTTTTTCTTCACTATTTCTCTCTTTGATTGGTTGTTTGATTCGTATTCCGCACAACAAGTGGTATCAGAGCTTTCGGTTCGACCTAGAGGGAGATGGCGAGTGATGCGGATGCAACCAAGGATGTTGTGGGATCGAGTTCGTCCAGAACAACGATTCACAACGTAAAATTTGAAGTTGAAAAATTTGATGGAACAAACAATTTCGGGATGTGGCAGTGTGAGGTGTTGGATGTTCTGGTTCAACAAGAACAAGATGTTGCTTTGGAGGAAGAAAAACCAAAGAATATGTCCGATGTAGATTGGAAGAAGTTGAATCGAGTTGCGTGTGGGACTATTCGGCTCTTTATCGCGAAGGCTCAGAAGTATGATTTGATGAGGGATACCATTGCTGCAGTGTTGTGGAAGAAACTCGAAGACAAATACATGAGGAAAAGTTTGGAGAATCGGCTGTATTTGAAGAAGAGACTTTTTCGCTTCACCTATACTGAAGGTATGTCTATGAACGCTCATGTTGAATCATTTAATAAATTATTGGCTGATTTGTTAAATTTGGATGAGCAAATTAAAGATGAAGACAAAGTCCTAATTC
The DNA here is from genome assembly GCA_017893485.1 of Hemerocallis citrina. Lineage (NCBI taxonomy): Eukaryota > Viridiplantae > Streptophyta > Magnoliopsida > Asparagales > Asphodelaceae > Hemerocallis > Hemerocallis citrina. The sequence goes on along the minus strand of CM030360.1, from coordinate 257,552,912 downwards.
TGTTGAATTCATTACCTGAAAGTTATGATCATTTAGCAACAACTTTAATATATGGAAAAGACACTGTTAAATATGAAGATGTTGCAAATGCTCTGTTGAATAATGAAACTAGGAGAAGGGATAAAATGGTTGATAGAGAAACTTCTGAGGCATTGATTGTAAGGGGCAGAACTGAGACCAGATCTGAGACCAAATCTGGGAATAAAGGAAACAAATCTCGTTCCAAATCGAGAGGAGTTTCAAAGGACAGAAAGATACCAGCCAGAGATGAATGTGCTTTCTGTCATGAAAGGGGGCATTGGAAAAAGGATTGTCCTAAGCTACGAAATAAGGGAAATTCGACTGCAAATGTGATTGTTGATAATGTAGATAGTGACGATGTTTTTTCTTATGCGCTTGCAACTAGTCCCTCACTTTATCAAGAAGTATGGTTTCTTGATACAGCAGCCTCCTATCATATGTCTTGGAAAAAGGAGTGGTTTACTTCCTTAGAGTATATGGATGGTGGGGTAGTTTTGATGGGAAATGATGCACCTTGTAAGAAGGTAGGAATCGGGAAGATTGAATTGCTAATGCACGATGGTCTTATTAGGGAGCTTTCAGATGTATGGTATGTTCCAGATTTGAAAAAGAATTTGATTTCACTTGGTGTTTTGGAGGCCAGTGGATTGAAATTTGCTAGTGAAGGTGGTATTCTGAAGGTGACTAGCGGATCACTCGTGGTGATGAAAGGGCAAAGAAAAAGGAACTTGTTTTTCTTGCAGGGAAAAACATATTTGGGTCAGGCTGCCAGTGTAACTGAAAAGCCTAAACAGGTTGTTCCCGACTCTACTAGGTTGTGGCATATGCGACTCGGGCATGCAGGAGAAAAGGCCTTGCAGGGGCTTGTGAAGCAAGGGTTGCTTAAAGATGCTAAAGGTTGCAAGTTGGAATTTTGTGAACATTGTGTTTTGGGTAAGCAAACTAGGGTGAAATTTGGTACAGCTGTATATCAGACAAAAGGTATCCTCGATTATGTGCACACAGATGTTTGGGGCCCTACTCAGACACTTTCTATGAGTGGTAGACACTGGTTTGTTACATTTGTTGATGACTACTCCAGACGAGTTTGGGTATATACCATGAAACACAAAGATGAAGTTTTGACATTGTTCACAAGTTGGAAGAAGAAAGTTGAAAACCAGACTGGAAGGAAGATTAAGGTTCTGAGATCAGATAATGGAGGGGAATACAAGAACGATCCGTTTCTGAAATTGTGTGAAGATGAAGGGATCCAGAGGCACTTCACAGTTAGGAAGACTCCACAGCAAAATGGGGTTGCAGAAAGGATGAACAGAACCTTACTTGAGAAGGTGAGATGTATGCTAGCGCAGTCTGGATTGAAAAAGACATTTTGGGCAGAAGCTGTTATATATGCAAGCCACATTGTCAACCGTTTACCATCAGCAGCACTTGAAGGCAAAACACCTATTGAGGTATGGAGTGGTAAACCTGCATCTGATTATAGTTTATTGCATATATTTGGTTGTCCTGCTTATTTTCATGTAACTGAAACTAAACTTGATGCAAGAGCCAAAAAGGCTATATTTGTTGGTTTTAGTACTGGTGTTAAAGGTTACAGGTTGTGGTGTCCAGAACAGAAAAAGTTAGTAATCAGCAGGGATGTCACCTTTGATGAGACCAACATGATCAGTTCGGGACAGTCGACTGGTCCTCATATACAGTCGACTGGTGACCCTGATCAAGAGAAGCAGAAGATTAGCTCGGGACAGTCGACTGGTAGATGCTCTCAGTCGACTGGTGCGAGAGTTCTCCAACAGGTGGAGTTAGAAAAGCGTTCAGTTGGAAATTCTACTCCTGTCCAAAATGAAGATGATGTGGTTGATACTGAGGATGAGGAAGAAGTTCCTATCCAAGACCCTCCCCAGCAGGAAGAATCAATTGCAGCAAGAAGGCAAAGAAGAGATATCAAACGACCATCTCGCTTTACAGAAACAGTTGCATTTGCCCTTCCCATTATTGATGATGAAGTTCCCTCCAACTTCAAAGAAGCTACTAGAAGTTCTGAAAATGCAGATTGGAAAGTTGCTATGGATGAAGAGATGAACTCTCTTCATAAGAACAAGACTTGGGATCTAGTGCAATTGCCAAAGGGGATGAAAGCTATCGGTTGCAAGTGGGTGTATACGAAGAAAGAAGGTCCAAAAGGCAGTGTTCGGTTCAAGGCTAGACTAGTTGCAAAGGGATATGCTCAAAAGGAAGGAATTGACTATAATGAAGTATTCTCTCCGGTTGTGAAGCATCCTTCTATTCGGATTTTGTTAGCTTTGGTAGCACAGTTTGATCTTGAATTGACACAGATGGATATGAAGACTGCATTCTTACATGGGGACCTAGATGAAGAAATTTATATGTTGCAGCCAGATGGGTTTAAGATTGCTGGGAAGGAAAATTGTGTTTGCAGGTTGAAAAAGTCTCTCTATGGGTTGAAGCAATCTCCAAGGCAGTGGTATTTGAGGTTTGATCAGTTTATGAAAGTGCAGGGATATTCCAGAAGTGAGTATGATCATTGTGTCTATTTCAGAAAATTGCAGGATAGCTCTTTCATATATCTGTTATTATATGTGGATGACATGTTGATTGCCTCTAAAAATGCTAAGGAGATTCAAAATTTGAAGAATCAGCTGAGTTCTGAATTCGAGATGAAGGATCTTGGTGAAGCCAAGAAAATACTTGGGATGGAGATAGCTAGAGACAGAGCAAAGGGCATAGTGAGTTTGACACAGAAGCAATATCTTTTGAAGGTGCTGAAACGGTTTGGTATAGATGAGAAAACTAAACCAGTCAGTACACCCTTAGCCACTCATTTCAGAATTAGTGTTTCTCAGTCTCCAAGTACAGATGAAGAGAGACAGTATATGGCTAATGTACCTTACACTAGTGTGGTTGGCAGTTTGATGTATGCCATGGTTTGTACTCGACCAGACATCTCTCAGGCGGTGAGTATGGTTAGTCGATATATGCATGATCCAGGCAGAGAGCATTGGCAAGCAGCTAAATGGATTTTGAGGTACATAAGTGGCACCACAGATGTGGGTTTGAAGTTTGAAAGGGATGACAATATTAGCAGGTTATTGGTGGATTATGTTAATTCTGACTATGCAGGTGATCTAGATAAGAGGCGGTCTACTACAGGCTATTTGTTTACTATGGCTAGAGCACCTATAAGTTGGAGGTCCAATTTGCAGTCCACTGTAGCGTTGTCTACTACTGAGGCTGAATACATGGCGGTTGCTGAGGCCATGAAGGAAGCTATTTGGATTCATGGACTTTTGAAGAGCTTGGGAATTCATCGGGAGAAGGTGGAGGTACACTGTGACAGTCAGAGTGCTATTCATTTAGCGAAGAACCAAGTTCATCATTCGAGGACCAAACATATTGATGTCCGTTATCATTTTGTGCGTGATTTGATAAAGGATGGTGATATTCTTCTGGTAAAGATTGGGACAGCTGATAATCCTGCTGATATGTTGACCAAAATTGTTGGGACAGCCAAGTTCAAGCATTGCATGAACCTGGCTAATATTTTGCATGCTTGATGATTTGGAATGGGCGGTTGGAATGGTGCTTCGTTTTGTTTGGTTAGTATGTGATATCATACTAAGGTGGAGTTTGTTTTTGTTACAATTGGTGATGAGCATTTGTTTTGGAGTATTTTTGGAGATTGCTTGGGCTACTTGGAAGATCTCGCCAAGGCGGAGATTGTTGGATACTTGGAAGATCTCGCCAAGGTGGAGATTGTAGGATAATGGCTCGATTCTGGTTCAATTTGTTTATATCCATCGTATCTGCAGCACATCAGTCGACTGACTATGGGAACCAGTCGACTGTCCAGAGAAGTTTCAAAGGCTAAGGATACAGCAGCAGCAGTCGACTGAAGATGTGTCTCAGTCGACTGTCCAGAACTAAAGACCAGTCGACTGGTAAGAAGACCAGTCGACTGTAGGCGGGTTTGTGAACTAGAAAAGGCTCATTTCGAAAGGCCCAGTAGTTTCCCTATAAATACACCAGTTAGGGTTTTGTAAAAGAGAGACCTCTAATTCGGATTTTGCAGCCGTCATCTCTGTAAGGGTTTGTTTCACCCATTGGTGATTATTTGAAGAAGAAACCCCAACCGCCCCGTGGATGTAGGCACTTGTTTGTCGAACCACATTAAATCTGTGTGTCCTTGTGTTTGTTTGTTTTCTGGTTTTTCTTCGCTATTTCTCTCTTTGATTGGTTGTTTGATTCGTATTCCGCACAACATTTAGGACCAAATAAAAAAGAAGATGGTCACCTTCCAAAATACAATTGAGAATTGATAACAAAGTACTTGCAAAGAGAAATGCTGCACATATATTGGTTTCTACCTCAAACATATATTGAGTTTGTCTTTTAGTGATCATTGGATCCATCCCTCACTAAAAGAGAAATGGAAAATGCTCAATAATCACTAAGAGCATCCACAATAGTGTTTCTCTTTTTTTAAAAATGGCTGCTACAGTAGTAGCAAATAGCGAATTGTTCTGCAGTCGTTATTTGCTATAATTTTTTCTATTTTTTAAAAAAAATTGCGTGGGACGGTATAACATTTACCGTCGCGCATTTTTTTTAAAAAAAATGGGAGGGACGGTACATGTTGTACCGTCTCTCGTTTAAAAAAATTATAAAATAATTTAATTACTGATTAACTATTAAAATATATTAATTAAATAAAATAAATAATATAATAATACCTAAACCTAATTAAAAACTAACTAAACCTAAATAATTAAACTAACCTACCCACTAACCCTTCCTAAATTCAAGGACGGTACATGTTGTACCGTCCGAGAATTTAAATTTTTTTTGTGTGTTTTTTTTTTAAAAAAATTCAATCCGGCGAATCAAAGCTGTTCATTTTAATTTAAAAAAAAAAGGGACGGTACATGTTGTACCGTCCAAGAATTTTGTATTTTTTTTTCAATCCGGCGAATCTTCGCCGTTCATTTTAATTAAAAAAAATTATGGGACGGTACATGTTGTACCGTCCGACGCTATTAAAATAAAATAAAATAATTGGGACGGTATATGTTATACCGTCCGAAGCGATTAAAAAATAATAATAAGTGGGACGGTATATGTTGTACCATCTCTTAGAGCATCCACAGTCGTTTGCTTATTTGCCATTTTTTCCATTTTTTTTTACTGTAGCTCACACAGTCGTTTGCTATTTTACCATTTTTTGGCAAAATCGCTACAGTAGAAAGGGGCGAATAGCATTCCATATAGCAAAATGCATATTATAGCATCATGTTTCGTCCGAAGTAAAAAAAAAAAACCCCAAATAAAATAATCGTTAAATGAATTTAAGCGTGGGAATGAACATGATGTTTCGTCCCATGTGAGACGAAACATCATGTTTCGTCCCAATCCAATTTTTTTTTAAAAAAAGTAATTTTAAAAATTAATTTTGTAAATTTTAAATTTTTTTGCAATTATACAAATTGATTTTGCAAATTTTTAAATTGTTTTTGCAAAAAAAAAATACAATTTCTTTTTTTAATTGTTTTTGTAATTTTTTTTTTGCAAAAAAAACTTCCACCAAATCCGGACGACACATGATGTGTCATCTGGTTTGTGGGACCTTTTGGCACATTTTGTAAAATTTTAAGTTGTTTTTGCAAATTTTTAAATTTATTTTGCAAATTTTTTAATTATTTTTGCAATTATTATTTACAAACTATTTTTAAAAATTGTTTTTGCAAATTTTTTTTGCAAAAAAAAACTTCCGATTTTTTTCCCTTTTTGGGACGAAACATGTTTCGTCCCGTATTTTTTATTAATATTTTCTTAGTCTAAATTATTTTTTTAATTACAGACGTTCGTCTGTTTCTTTTTTAACGACTTTATGCATTTTTTTGTCATTCGACGACGTGGATGCTCATCGAATTGGATGGGCAAAATATGTATTTTGCCATTTTTTACATCGAACGACTGTGGATGCTCTTATAATTTGAGAATGGCCATTTTGTTTCTCATTTTTGAGAAACCACTGTAGCTATTTTGTCAAAAAATGAAAAAATAGCAAACGACTGTAGCATTCCATTTCTCAAAAAATGAGAAATTGACAAATATAACAAACGACTGTGGATGCTCTAAAAGACAAGCTCAATGTATATTTGGGGTAGAAACCAATATATATAACATTTCTCATAAACCATATTTAGAACTGGTTTCGAAAAATTGATTTGACATTAGAACATAGCTAAACCCTGTAAATGGAATTGGGCATTAGTGGTAACCATGGATGTTGATCCCAAAAAAATAAAATAAAAAAATAAATATCTAGATCTATGGTACATTTGTCAGATCGTCGAAAAGGTGAGAGGTCGTGGTTATGGGGAAAGGCGGTGATGGAGGAGCTAATTTTTCATATTCTCATATTCTCCTCTTTTAAATTGACAACATATATTTACTTTTTGAGAATTGCTATATGTACTTCTTAATACATCTAATAATATAATAGATGTGTTGGATTTCTAAGTAGAATCCAATTGACATGACTTATAGTATGTATAATCATCTAATTAAAGATTGGTAAAATTAATTATTTTCTTTGATTATATGTACCATAGCATTCTTTGTCAATTGAATTCCACGTAGGCATTCAATACATCAACCAAAATATTAGGTAGCCAAGTACTTGTAGTATAAGTGGTAAAATTTCTCCCTTAAGTGAGAGATCACGAGATCACATGTTTCTTTGATTATATTTTGTTTTGTTAAGGCCTTTTTAAAGATTCATTTCTCAATGCTTTTTATGATTAAAAAAAAATCGACAATAGATTTTTTATATAAAAATAAAATAAAAATAGGATCTTGCACCTTCCTATGATCTTTTCCCAATCCCTCCAAAAATAAATAGTGTGAAAAATAACCAAAAACTAGGCCCATGCTGTATGTGATCATGCACCTTCCTCTTTCTCAGGCCCACCAATTCCTACAAATTACAAATACCAACCAACCAACCAGCCACCACTGTACTTCAAAACTTGTCTCCTCTCTACATCCCCGACTCTCCCTCAAAATTCTCCACCTCAGTTCGTATACATTTCTTCTCCACTTGCAAAATTTGTGGCTGCTCTAACATCCTATCCAACCCCTCTCACCTTCACCTTCATACCACACCCGCTCCACTCTCCAATGCCCCAAACCCAACATGCCCACCACCTGTTCGACATAATCCCCAGTAGACACCCTCCCCCAAAAAATCCCGCCAAAATTGGTTCCAAACGCCCCCCCCCCCCCCCCCCCCCCCCCCCCCCAATCCCCTCCAACTCAATGCAATGGCCACCCACAAACCAACCGGAGCCGCCATTGTGACCATCGCCACCAACCCAATGCAACATTCTTCCTCCGATGAGGATGTGTCATCTTCAACCACTTGCCACCGTGACGAACTTCGCCACAAGTTTTCAAGCACTGTGATGGATCTGTTCGATTCGAGCAGATTGTAGCAAGAGAATGTCCCCCACCTGCCCCCGTCTGCTTAAAACAAGATGATAAAACAGTTCAGTGAGGCGGGTAAGGTCAATGAAGTCGTAAGACTGCTTCGTGAAATGAGATTATTTAAAATGTGAGCCCAATGTTCTTTATTATAATATGGTAATCAATGCGTTGGGGCGATGGTTAACCGCCGGAAGCAGCTAGGGTGGTCTTTAAGGAGATTATCACGATCGGGCAAAGTTCCGAATGTGTCCACGTTTAACATTCTTGTTAAGAAGCATTGCCATATGTGTCGGCTTGATTCAGCTTATAGGGTTGTTGAGAGTATGATTTGGAGCGGGTGTAAGCCCGATTCGATTACTTTGCTTTGATTACGAGTCTCCCTAGAAGCAGAAGAGTTAAGGAGGCTTGGGATGTTATGGATGTAACGTTGGCAAGTAAGTGTATGCCAACTGTTCATAGTTATACTCCCATTGTTTATGCTTACTGTTTGGAAGGGAAGGTTGAAGAGGCTAAGAATGTGATGGTTATTATGCAGAGTTATAAATGCACTTCGAATAGGATTACAGATCACGGATTACCTATAACATTCTGATTAATGCACTCTGCAGAGAAGGGGACCCTGAGACAGTTGAGAAAATTGTAAGTGGAGTGGAAGTGACTCAAAAGGGTTGGAAGCCCAATTCAAATACATATAATACATAAATGAATGGTCTCTGCAAATGGGGCAAGCCTGCGCAGGAATGGATTTGAGACTAACAATTTCTCTTTTAAGTATATATGTTGATTGCCTTTGCTATGATTCAAAAATTCAGGAAGCTAAATGCTTACAATACAGTTGTGAGTAGGCTTTCCATAACTGGAAGTTGGTTAGAGGTTCTGCAGGTCTTTACTGGCATGTTCAGAATGTTGGGTTTTATGTCTTGCATATTTATTCGGTGTGAAGAGAAGATGGTGATACAAGTGGAGGGTTCGAAGCGAAGGATTGAAGAGAAAGAAACAGTCAGCAGCAGTAGTAGCTAACAGAGAAAGGGACGGTCGACTGTGCGGTCGGCCGACACCTTCTCTGGACGATGGTCTGGAAGTTGCGATCGACCGCAACTATGTGCGGTGGACCGTCCGCGGCGCTGATAGATTTTTTTGGGTGCGGGTTTGTTGATTCGATTGAAGCCCACTTCGTCTTCTGATTAGATCGTACGACTCTAATTGTTTGTTTATCTCTTTAGTATACATCGGATGGCTATTGTATCAAGATATCTAAACTAGGGTTTCTCTAAATCTATAAATACAATGTAAACGGCTCATAAAATAATATGATTCTATTATGTGCCGAATAAAAGAAGAGAGTACTTCATATGAGAGGGTGACAGAATTTTCTCATTGTAAGCAGCAACCAAATTCTAGTTAGGCTTGAGAGAAGGTAGTTGTGAGAATTTTAATATTCTTGTATGTTCTCTAGTTGAAATAACATCTCAGTTCTTCCTCTCCGGATTAAGACGAAAGCCCCAATCGGGATAATTCTTTTGTGCTTTGTGTGATTGGTGCGATCTAGTTTTACTTGGTGGTTTATGTTGATTGTGTCAAAGACTCAACAAGATTCTCAAATTTCTAACAAGTGGTATCAAAGTAATCAGGTTCGTGGGTTTGTTCGAGTTCCTTGGATGAGATGGCAGATCAAAAGACGAAGATCAACGGTTTGACGGTAAGATCAACTTCAATCTACGAAAGGTGGACATGTATGATGTTTTGGTTCAGAAAGACTTACACCTTGCCTTAGAAGAGAAGAAGCCAACCGACATGAAGCAAAAGTGGGATGATATTTGTTTGAAGGTCTTGAGTTTAATCCGATTGCAATTGGTGGACGAAGTCAAGTGTAATATTCTTGAGGAGACAAGTGCGGTAAGTCTGTGGGCGAGACTTAAATCTGACTACTCAGGGTTGTCGTTGCTAGATCGGATGTATTGAAACAGGAAACTGTTTAGGTTCTCAATGAAAGAAGGTACCCATCTTCAAGATCATATTGTGGAGTTTAATAAGGTAACATCTGAACTGAAGGCGATTAATACTGATGATCTTAGAGAAGAGGATAAAGCTTTCAACTTGATATATTCAATGTCAACTTCTTATAATCACTTGATAACTACCATGCTACACGAGAAGTCATTCAAGGAGATACTTAAAATAGCTGGGGTGATTAAGGATCTGAAGGAAGATGAACTGAGAAAGAAGACTCATAAAGGAGGGTCTATTTCTACATGGTGTTTTGCGGTGGATGGTGATACTTCAATTGGAAGGGATGCGGCACACAAGGGTAAGATTCGTTGCCACTATTGTAGAGGATTTGGGCATTACAAGAGAGACTGTCGCAAGTGGTTGAGTCAGAAGAGTGCAACTAAAGAAGAGGAACAAGCCCATATAGTCAGCGCAACTCAGTCAGGTAATAATGATGATTATTGTCTTTTTGTTTCAGGTTCTTTAGATGTTGATTCAATTTGGTATCTTGATTCGGAAAGTTCTTCTCATATTTGCTCCGTGAGGGAGATGTTTTTTACTTACAAGTCCTCAATAGGCCGTAGTGTGAGAACGAAGAGTTGTGAGATTTGTGAAGTAGTGGGTGAGGGAGCAGTTGAATTGGAGATGCCATGTAACGCCCCTGCCCCGAGCTCGAACAATTTATACAATTTAAAAGACAAATTATTTATAGTATAGTATAACTGCCCATCACAGGCTGCCTCTCAAAATGTGGTTAACCGGGTTGGTGACTCCTTATCATAGGCAATAGTATTTATATAATATTTTATTCAAGTTAATTTCCGATGTGGTACTATTCACATCTCTCCTCTCCTCTCTCCCTACGTGACACACAACGCCCAAAGGCGGGCCCCATGCCACATCGGCAGTGAGACAGAGACAGCAGAAGCACAATCCTGCAGATGGGCCCCCTTGACACGTCATCAGGAAATTTCAAACAGCCAACCTGATGTTTTTACTTCATGTGTGCAACCTCCCCCCCCCCCCCCCCCCCCCCCCCCCCCCCCCCCCCCCCCCGCCGCACTATTCCACTTTAATATTATTACATGATATGCCATCCTGCTTTATTTTTCTACCAAACAGCCAACTTATTCATATTACGGTCAACTATTTTATCAACATATATATATATATATATATATATATATATATATATATATATATATATACTCTTTTGAAAATTACGGGGTGTTACGCACACCTCCCCTTCAGAAATTAGCGTCCTCGCTGAGCATGGGGCATGCACAATCTAGTGCAGGATCTACTTTCTAGCCGATGTGGAGTGGAGTACCCTGATTCTGCTAGCTACATAGTACCCCTGATTCTGCTAGCTGCACAGTACCCCTGATTCTGCGAGTTGTACAGTCCCCTTACCTGGGCAACCTGTCCCCAACCTCGCTCCTTCTCAGGCAATACTTACCCGTACATCTACTAGCTCCATCTCAGGCATACATCTCACCCACTTTTACCCACACTCGGTGTCGATAGTCGGCTCTGATACCATTTGTAACCCCCCTGCCCTGAGCTCAAACAATTTATACAATTTAGAAGACAAATTATTTATAGTATAGTACAACTGCCCACCACAGACTGCCTCTCAAAATGTGGTTAACTGGATTGGTGACTCTTGATCATAGGCAATAGTATTTATATAATATTTTGTTCAAGTTAATTTCCGATGTGGTACTATTCACATCTCTCCTCTCCTCTCTCCCTACGTGACATAGCGCCCTAAGTGTAGCGCCCCGTTTTCCGTATACTGGAAACTCGTGACACCAACCAGAATCTTTTACTTCAATGAGTACACAACACAGAAAAATCTCAGGAAATTAAAAAAATCTTTTCTTACCTTTATGCTTTTCTTCTTGAATATGAATGCCCAACACAGCTTAAGCCCGAAATCGGGTGATCCTGCAATATAAAGATAAGTGGGCACGTCAGTTGAATGCAACTGACGCAAACTGATAAAAACAGTGAGCTTCACTCCTCAACACTCAATCACAATCAACTAATATTAAGATTAACATAAATGACAACATGAAATGTGAAAAGCAGGCAATCAAAAATGTCAGAGTGTGTCATGACCTAAATCTAATGCACAAATATAATGCATACGATGCTCCTACTCTAATGCAAACTTGATTTGAAAATGTATGCATCCCATACTACATACTTCCCAAATCGAGTTCGTATTCTCCAGATGATAGGGTTCAATCCCTCGCCATGCATCCTACTCTTGTACTCCTTCCTGTTTCTGACATTCATCTAGTGACTGGTAAGGTTGCAGTCGTTCGGTCTAGTTTTGCCGCTGCAATCAGAATTTATTACTTACATCATTATGTATGCCAAGACCCTGTGGTCCTACGTCACTCCCCGGTCATACTCTGCCCGGCCCTTGTGGTCCTACGCCACTCCCGGACCTTACCCAAAAGTTGTTACGAACATAAAGGTGACCCTGCAGGTCCTACCTGCTCCACCAAGAGTCCTAGAGCCCTGCTCTGCTCCCTGTTCGCATTAAACAACATAGAACCTTAGGTGAATTTGGGGGGTCCATCCCCTAACTTTCACCATACAGTCCTTATCACTAAATCCTAGAAATTAACAGATGAGACCACGCCGCACGTGTCCCCTTGATAGGAGAGTACAACACCCAACTAGTGCCTGTCCTTACCAATTATCTTAGGAAGTTCTAGTACTAGTGGTTGAGTTATGTTGAAGGATTTCTTAATTCACTATCTATCTGCATAGTACAAGTTCTAGGTTTAAAGACTCTTCGGAAAAGCAATAATCATATGGCAACTTTCCGAAATGTTCCACCAATCATTATTCTTGGACAAAATACTACCTTGCACATCTCACAAGCACAACACTACCATTTGTAATAACATATCCATATGTATTACAAGGTCCTTCTTCATCGTATTCATCGTATAACATACTTCTTTTCTACATTATGTTGTTTAGACATGTATATGTAAAATAACCAAATACTAATTTACAATTTCATTCACAAGGTTTGTTAAGCTACTAAACTTTTCTTGTTAAGCCACTAACTTTTTCTAATGCATGCATTTATTTTATTTGGTTATCTATGTTCACTTAAATAGAGATAATAAATTACCAAGTAATCAACACCATATTACTAATAATCTAACATCTTACTAACAAATTCAATTTGTATGATTATCTAAATAATCATACTTTCTTTTCTACTTTGTTTCCTAATTTAGCAAGGTCAAACATACACAAAAACATGCATTCATAACCATTTGTGTTCTATTAACACTTTATTCTACAATAATTTTTAATCTATTACTACAACAAACCATTAACAATTACTACAACCATCAACAATTCAAACTTTCAATTTTAATTCATCAAGCAATCTATACCTTCTATCAAAATAATCTATTATCAACGATTTTTTCTTTGTCAAAAATAAACTACTATACAATCATGCTAACAAACTACTACTCAATTATTTAAATATAAATGACAAACTATTAATAATCAAATAATCAAACAATCAAATACTAAAAATTAAAGAAACATACAAGGAGGAAGAACACCTACCTTAAACCTCTAGCTTTATCCTCTTTGATAATCTTCTTTTGATGTCAAGCTCCAATAACTCTAGGAAATTGATAGCATATTAATTAGAAATGGAACATACAATGAAGATATGAAGCTAAGTGTGAATCTAAGACTCACCTTCTCCTTGCTTTGCTGGTCTTCTTTACTTCTACTAGTAATAAAATAGTAGTAGTAGGCAGCAGTGGTAGTGGTAGTATTCACAGTAGCAGTAGTAGTAGCATTAATAGTAGTAGCAGTAGTAATAGTAGTAAAAGAGTAGCAGTAGTTGTAGTATTAGCAGTAGCAGTAAGTAGTATAGTAGTAGTAGCAGTAAGTATTAGTGGTAGCAGTAAGGATTATTAACATTGGTAGTAGTGGTAGTATAGTAGTAGCAGTAAGTAGTTGGAGTGTTAGCAGTTGGAGTAAGTAGTATAGTAGTAGTAGTAGTAGAAGTATTAGCAGTGGCACATATATTTATAGAAGAAAAAGGAGGAGAAAGTGGCCGGCCAAGGTAAGGAAGAGCTAGGGGAATTGTGGAGATGTATAGAAATCCCTAGAAGGCTTAGTCACCACTCTAAGATTTAGGCCCTATACTTTTAGACTAACACATAAGCTTACCTAATGATTACTTAGGTCAAGCTTAGTCAAAATTTGTAGGCTAGAAATCTTAAAGTCAAAAATTGTAGGCTAGTCAATATAACTTGTATATACATACATATACACTTCCATGAGTGTGTGTGTGATGCTGTTTATTTCTGGAAGACGTGTGGATGCACCAGGTGTGAGTTCGGACTCAATTTATATTGAAGGAGAATGCCGCTCGTCTGCCGACCTTTGGTTGACCTTCTGGGACCTACGATGAGCTCGAAAAGATGTTGAAGGTTGGGCTCGGATCGGAAGGGTCGGATCCGAGGTCTTGTGTACCTGCAGACGGTCCTGAAACACCGGGGTTTATCCCGGCGGCGGACCCTCCGACGCTCTAGTCAGTCTCTGTGAGAGAGTAGCAATAACTAGGTATAATTAAGTGGCAAAAGATTCCTTACCTCAAAAGGTGGGTGGGGGTCTAGTATTTATAGAGAATCCCAACCGGGTTTGGTTCCACTTGGGGGCCGGGTCTGGATCCGAAAGCCCTTGGGCCTGACGTGGCAGAAGGCCCAGGGGGTTTAGGGCGGACGTGGCAATACCAGGAGTGGTAAAGGGCTGACGTGGCAACACCCTTGGCGGTATTTGGAGTTGACGTGGCTGATCGTGGGTCTCCTGTGCTGCGGGGGGGGAATAGGAAGGCCTAGGCTGCGCCAGGTCATCCTTCTGCCCCGCCAGAGAGGGGGGACGGCCCGGGGGACTGTCCCGGATCGGACTCCGAGGGCTACTGAGGCTCGTCGGTACGAGGAGGCCAGTACTGTGAGGGAAAACACGAGGTTCGGCGCCGACCCTGAAGTGGTTCGGAGCCGAACCAGGTTGCTATCTTTACCTTTCTGAGTGGGAATTGTATCGGGCCCTGGTTGGGCCTCAGGCCATTTTTACACTGTCACACAAGCCCCCCACTCCTGCGGGGGGTGCGGGAGCTAGCCGTGGAGGAGTGCTTATGGTTGTAAAAAGAAACGGGAGGGCGAATCACAGGGCCTTCCTGGTGGTGCTGCCCTGAGGCTTGGATAGGACCTCGAGCTAGTCGAGGGTCTACGTGTAGGTGAAGGCGATGGCGATCCGGTGTCCCTTCCGGAGAAGAGTACCCTGGTGTTCGACAGAACCTCGAGAGGTCGAGGGATTATGTGTCGACAAGGGTGATGGCGAGCCGTTGTTTCTTCCTGAGAAGAGTACCCGGGTGCCAGACCGAACCTCGAGCTGGCGAGGGATTATGGGCCGGTAAGGGTGAAGGCGAGCCGTTGTTTCTTCCTGAGAAGAGTACCCTGGTGCCAGACCGAACCTCGAGATGAGGGGGAATTATGGGCTGGTAAGGGTGATGGCCAGCCGGTGGATCTTCCGAAGAAGAGTACCCAGGTGCCAGACCGGACCTCGAGCGGGCGAGGGATTACGGGTCGGTGAGGGTGAAGGCGAGCCGTTGTTTCTTCCTGAGAAGAGTACCCTGGTGCCAGACCGAACCTCGAGATGAGGGGGGATTATGGGCTGGTAAGGGTGATGGCCAGCCGGTGGATCTTCCGAAGAAGAGTACCCAGGTGCCAGACCGGACCTCGAGCTGGCGAGGGATTACGGGTCGGTGAGGGTGAAGGCGAGCCATTGTTTCTTCCTGAGAAGAGTACCCTGGTGCCAGACCGAACCTCGAGATGAGGGGAGATTATGGGCTGGTAAGGGTGATGGCCAGCCGGTGGATCTTCCGAAGAAGAGTACCCAGGTGCCAGACCGGACCTCGAGCTGGCGAGGGATTACGGGTCGGTGAGGGTGAAGGCGAGCCGTTGTTTCTTCCTGAGAAGAGTACCCTGGTGCCAGACCGAACCTCGAGATGAGGGGGAATTATGGGCTGGTAAGGGTGATGGCCAGCCGGTGGATCTTCCGAAGAAGAGTACCCAGGTGCCAGACCGGACCTCGAGCTGGCGAGGGATTACGGGTCGGTGAGGGTGAAGGCGAGCCGTTGTTTCTTCCTGAGAAGAGTACCCTGGTGCCAGGCCGAACCTCGAGATGAGGGGGAATTATGGGCTGGTAAGGGTGATGGCCAGCCGGTGGATCCTCCGAAGAGGGGTGCCCTGGTGCCAGACCGGACCTCGAGCTGGTGAGGGGATTATAGGTCGGGCCGTTTGTGGGCGAACCGTTGTGCCTTGGGGCTGTTTGAGTAGGGTAGTCTGTTGTTTTCGCGGAGCATTTGGGGGCGCCCTGGGATCTGTGCAAGATTCCCATTTCCTAGGTGCGTTAATGGCGCCGCCTAATAAATGTATGGCGCATGGTCTTCCGTCGTTTGGTTTCCCCCATGTCATAAAGGCCGGCGCCTGGGGGAGGCTATAAGTACCCCCCCCCCCCCCTTTTTCTCGTAGTGGTTCAGATCAAAGCAAGGGTGGTCTGCTTGGCCCTTAAAGGTGTCTGCTTCGGCGGACGCCTGTTTCTTGATAATTCTTACCCCCGGTTTTGTCGGAGAGGTAGTTTCTTTGTCGCCCGATCTTCTCTTGGATCTGATGGCCCTGATGGGGCAGTCAAATCCAGGGGGGATCCGGGCGAGAGGGATAACGACCGAACTTCGAAGGGTGAGCAGTCTGCAACTGTGGAGGTTCTATCCTTCCGAGAGGGATGAAGGGCGTTCCGGGCCGGTTGTTTGCAACTGTGAAGGTTCCGTTGCTGGAGTAGGCTGGACTTTTGCAGTTGCATCAACTGGCTCGGAATGGAGCACTTCTTTCGGCCTTCGGGTGTTGATCTACTTTTGACCAGGGTGCTTGCCGAGGGGGGCGTCTTGAAGCTTTGGGCCCCGGGTAGATGAGTAGTTCTCCGATTGGAGGCTGACTACTCTGCATCCCAGTAGGGCTCCAGGTTGAGGCGGTTTCTGTCTCACCCGGGAACAGTTCGGGTCTTCGGCCGATGACGCTGTAAGCCCCGAGCTGCTCGCGGGTGAAAGGGGAACCGACCCAGTCTCGGAGCCCGGGGCGTCTGTCTGAGGACGGCGCCTTAAATCTTAAAAATAAAAATGTTCCCTCCTCCGAATACTTCTTCCGCGCTGGCCTCCTTGACTGGCTGCCAGCCTGTCAATGGATGATGTCAGCATCGCACGTTTTGAGGATGTGGCGCGAATTCTTAGGCGGCAGTTGCATGTCAGATAGGTGAACAGTACTCGCGGAAATCGAGGAGTCGCTTCTATCTCCTATAAATAGTCCCCCCTCTCCCCTATCTGTCCACTCCTTTCTTTTTCAAAATAAAACTTTTTCAACACTTCAGCGCTCATCTTCGCGTCTTGCTGTACCAGGCTTGCCCTTCCAAAGTAACCCCAGGTGAGTTAGCAAGTCTACTTAGTCTAGGCATAGATGGATAGGGCTCAGTCCGGCTCATCAGCATCGACGTCTAGGGGGGAGGTGGAGCCTATCTCTGACTCGACGTCCTGGGAGGAGCCCGTACTCGAGGAGGAGTCAGTGTACGTTGATGAGTCTTCTGACACGGTTTCGTGGGAGGAACCGGTGGTTGAGGAGGCGGCGCATGGGGCGAGGCGGTCGCGCTCTCGTCGTCCCTTCGTGGTGGAGAGTAGTGAGTCGGAGGAAGCGACTGATGGCTCGGACGACGTCCGTGTTTTGGAGTCGGCTACCGAGGGTGAGAGAGGCGAGGGCGGCATTGTAAGGAGATCCACGGTTCCGGGGGCAGGTCCGAGTTCCATGCTGACTGGTCGGGGGCCCTTATTCACTCCCTCGCCGGAGCGACCCGAGAAGAGGAAGAAGGCTCCGAGGAAGGTAGGGTTGGGGACTGGTGGCTCGAGCCAGGGGACAGGTTCGCCCACGCAGCCGAAGCATTTCCGTCAATATCCTGACGACCTGTCCGACCAGGAGCTCTTTGGTGTGCAGGCCTCTTCGCCGAGTCGGACGAGAGTGTTGATGGACGCGATTCTGACCGCCTTGGATGGCGGGGACTTGGAGGTCTTGCAGCTGGCGTACCACATAGGTCCTAGTTACGAATTGATGCTGCCGAGCTCTACTCTTCGCCCGACCGATCCCCTGTCTGCGTGGTATTGTGTCTTCCCCGTGGACGCGTTTATTTCTGGACTGAGGCTGCCGGTCCATCCGTTTGTTCGGGAAGTGTTGAACTGGGCCTCCTTGGCGCCGATGCAGTATGGGCCGAACTCTTGGAAGCAGATAATCAGTTTTGTACTGATGTGCGAGGAACAACGGGTACCCCTGCGCTTGAACGTGTTCCGAGCGATGCTGATGATTAGTTCGGCGGCCGAGGGGGTTTACTATATTTCCCCCCGGAGCAGGAGGAAGGTTGTTCATAGCCCCCCGGACTCTATCAAGGATTGGAAGAAAAAATATCTGGTGATCCGGAGTGAAGAGCCCTGGGACATTCCGACTCGATGGAACTACTCCAAGCCGAGTTATCCTGCGCCGGGGCAGGGGGATCTGACGGTCGAGGAGTGGGGATTTGTCGAGCGTCTCCGTTTGTCCCCTAGTATTAATTGGACGAAGGTGACGGAGGTTCGCCTGGCGAGCGTTGGACTGAGCCCAGCCGTTCTCCGTATGTAGTTGTTTCTTTTCCCTCGATCCTTTCGTACATTCTCGCTCATTGCTCTTAATGGTTTTTTCTACAGATATGGATGAGGCATCGATCCAAGCAAGGAGGCTCGCCATGAAGAAGGAAAATGCCGAGAAGAAGAAGGCGGAGGCGGCGAAGAGGCCGAGGGAGCCGCCCCTTGTTATCTCGGAGGTACCGCTCGAGCCGACTTTTAGGAGGACTCGTTAGGAGACGGGCAAGGGGGGTGCCCCTTTGAGGGGTAAGGGCCCGGCGAGGGCATCCGATCTTGACAAGGGGAAAGGTCCCTTGGTAGGGGTCGAGGAGGAGGACCCGGTGGTGGAGTTACTGCGGCAGCGGTGGGCGCCGGACTGGTCGGTTCGGATGGGCGACTGTCTGACCGAGGAAGCCCAGGCCGTAGAGGTGGTGGAGAAGCTGGCAACGCCTCGTGATCGCCAGATGATGGAGAACGAGCCCGTGGAGGTGGCTTTCACGCGCCTGGCACAGGCCACCGTGTCGGTAAGCTTGTCGACCTCCTCCTTTCTGTTTGGTCTTGCCTCAGGAGTTTTCCTCTTATCTGCTTCTTTCGGCTGCAGGCTTGTATGCAGGGAGCTAACGTGAAGAATCTCTACGAAGCGTCCCTGTTACAAGAGCGTGCTCGGGCGGACAAGAGCGAACGAGAGACGAAGGAGACGCGGATCGAGCTCGAGGGTTCGCGTCAGAGGGAGCAGCAGATGAAGCTGGAGCTCGAGGCCAAGGACACCGAGTGGGGGAAGAGGGTGGCCTCCTTGAAGAGGAAGTTTGCCAAGGAGAAGGGGGAGTTGATAGCTGCGTTCGCCAATGAGAGGAAAGAGCTGACGGATGCGGGCCAGCGGATGGTGATAGCCGCCCAGGATGAGTGCTACGCGAAGGCGCTCAGTCACGTGAGGCATTTCTATCCGACCCTCGATCTGTCGAACTTCGAGTACGACATGGAGATTGATGGGACCCCGAAGATTCCTGCCGGAGAGGGGCTCGTTGACAACCCGGCCGTCGACCGTCCTGTGAACCCGATTGACGCCGAGGAGGGAAATCGAGTTGTATAGTTTTGTCTTTCTTTCTTCTTTCCTCCTTTCGATTGTATTTGCCTCCTGCGGACTGGCCCCCGCCTTTTTGTGTATATATAAAAAGGTAATTCGGACTTGCCAAGGGTTTTGACGCCGGTCGTTTTCGGATCTCCCCGCTTATGTGCTTCGAGTTGGCTCACTTCGTAGGTTGCGGCTTCCCTTCCCGAGGTGGGCCCCCGTCGTTCCGACGTGGCGTGCCGCTCGAGACGAGGGGAGTATTTCTGTAACGGCCTTCGCCTCTGTTGACAGTATACAAAGTGATGAAGGGGATGTGGCTCGGCCTTATTGTTTCGCGAGGAATCGGAGTGGGGCGAGGCGACGCCTTGGCGGTCGACCCTCTAACCGGGTATTAGGTCGGGTCTGCCGAGGCGTTTGGAATATGATACAATGAGATTTCCTTAGTATAAGATAGGGGGGGCCGCTAAAACGGTCCTATACAAAGGAAAGCTTTACAAAAGGTTTACTTCTAGCTAAGTTAAAGTCTAGGCTTGCTCTTTGCAGGAGTTTACTGGGTGCTAGGCGTCAAGGGGGAACCTCTCTGGCTCGACGGTAGGTCCGGGGGTAGGGCCGTCCTTCTTAGGTTTGAACATGACGGCGTTCAGGGGGAACATTGCTCCTCCGTCGATGGTCATGCAGTACGATCGCGTTGCTTCTTGGCTGCCTCGGACGATGCCGACCCCTTGTGGGGTGGAAAATTCGAGCTCCGGACGGTAGGACGAAGGCATCGTTTGGAGGGAGCATAATCTGGATCGGCCGAGTATGGCGTTGTAAGCTGTCTTGGCGTTGTGACAATCCCTTCTAGCACAACAGGGACGCCGTAGAACCCATGTAAGGTGTATCCGGCTGGTTGGAGCTTGCCTCTAGGTAACTCCAGTTTCTCGAAGGCTTTGAGGAAAAGAATGTTCACCGAGCTGCCGTTGTCGACAAGGATTCGGAGGACTTCACACTTAGCCATGCGGAGGCTAATGACGAGGGCGTCGCAGTGGGGGAGGCGAACGCCTTCGAGGTCCTCCCCTGAGAATGAGACTGGCGCGGTTTGTAGCTCGGGAGAGGGATCGCCTTGGACAGTATTCATCCCTCGGATGAAGGCTTTTCGGAAGGTATTTGATTCCCCTCCTATTAGCCCTCCATGGACTCAATGTAAGATAAATGGTGTGTCCGCTGCTCCCTCGGACTCGGGATCCCGACCCGGTATGCGGCTCGGAGGGGGGTTCGGGGGCGAGTGTATCCCGCTCCTAGTTTCTCGTCGACCCCGCGGGACTTCTCGGGTGAATTCTCGGAGGTATCCTCTGGAGATGAGTTCCTCAATCTCGTCTTTCAGGGCCCGGCATTGATCTGTGTCGTGTCCATGGTCTTGGTGGAAGCGGTAGTAGAAGCGCTGATCTCGGTTCTTGCCGTTGTTAGGTCGGGGAGGTAGTCGAACAATGCCTTTGTCTTCGATTTCTAGGAGGATGGCGGATACGTTGTGCGTCAAGGGAGTGTATTTCTCGACGCGGGGGACCGGCGGGACCTTCTTCATGGCCCCCGGGTCCCTTGGAGCTTTCTTTGATGGTTCGACTTCTTCGGTCTTCCGCTTTTCCTTCCCGGTGGCATCCCTGGTATCTTTGGGGTTAAGGGCCTCCTCAGCCCTAATGTATTTCTCGACCCTACCGAGGAGGTCGGGGAAGTCGACCGGAGGTTTCTTCGCCAGAGAAGCCTTCAGCTGTCCGTGACGGACGTTGTGTCGGAACGCCGCTGAAGCGACGCCCGGGTCGAGGGAGGAGACCGACCTTGCCTCAGCGGTAAACCTCCGGACGAACACTCTGAGTGATTCCCCCTCTAACTGTTTGAGTCCGAGTAACGAGGTGCTAGTCTTTTCGGTCTTCCGGCTGGTGACGAAGTGGGCGAGAAAATTGCCCTCGAGTTGGTCGAAGGAGTAAACGGAGCCAGGGGCGAGCTTCGAGAACCACTTACGAGCGGGACCCCGAAGGGTGGCAGGGAAGGCTCGGCATAGCAGGGGATCCGAGGCGCTGTGAATCATCATGAGGGTTTTGAAACCCCCCATGTGATCAGCAGGATCTCCCTCGCCGTCGTAGGTCTCGAACTGAGGGGGTCGGAAATTCCGGGGTATCTCCGCTTGGAGGATGGGGGTGGAGAAGGGAGGACGGACAGGTCTGTACCCCTGAGTCGCTCTTTGGCCGCCGTCCCTTATGTGATCGAGGCGATCCTCCATCCCTTGTAGGCGCCTTAGGAGAACGCCATCATCCTCAGGCTGGATTATTGAAGGGCGGGACGCGCTGGCTTCGGCGTCCGACCTTGTTTGGGAATGGGGGGTTTCTTCCCTGGGGGTCCGTCGGAGGGCTCCCAGAATTTCTCTTCGGAAGTCTTGGAATTCCTTATGAGTGACGGGGGCTCCTTCGACCCGGTTTGGCCGGCCCGAGGGTTGTTTTCCGACTCGGCTGAGCGCGGGTCTTCGCACCTCGGGCGGCGGCCTCGGATGGTTCGGGACCGGGTTGGAAGCGGCCCTTCCCCTGTTGCGGATGATCTTGCGGTTGAGGATTATTCCCCGGAGGTCGGGCTGGGCTGGCCGGCCGACGCTCCTTTGGGACTCCCGAGAGGGAGCCTTGTGTTTCGACGTGCGTGGCCTGGCTTTATCAGTGGGTGGGGGCGAGTCCCGTTGGTTGACGGAAGAAGCAGTCCCCTTGCCTTTGGAGGCCATGAGGGTTCGGCTGTCGATGGCCTTTGAGGGTCTGGGTCGGATCGGCTTCTGGAGCAGCTGTTCCCACAGACGGCGCCAACCTGATGCTGTTTATTTCTGGGAGACGTGTGGATGCACCAGGTGTGAGTTCGGACTCAATTTATATTGAAGGAGAATGCCGCTCGTCTGCCGACCTTTGGTTGACCTTCTGGGACCTACGATGAGCTCGAAAAGATGTTGAAGGTTGGGCTCGGATCGGAAGGGTCGGATCCGAGGTCTTGTGTACCTGCAGACGGTCCTGAAACACCGGGGTTTATCCCGGCGGCGGACCCTCCGACGCTCTAGTCAGTCTCTGTGAGAGAGTAGCAATAACTAGGTATAATTAAGTGGCAAAAGATTCCTTACCTCAAAAGGTGGGTGGGGGTCTAGTATTTATAGAGAATCCCAACCGGGTTTGGTTCCACTTGGGGGCCGGGTCTGGATCCGAAAGCCCGTGGGCCTAACGTGGCAGAAGGCCCAGGGGGTTTAGGGCGGACGTGGCAATACCAGGAGTGGTAAAGGGCTGACGTGGCAACACCCTTGGCGGTATTTGGAGTTGACGTGGCTGATCGTGGGTCTCCTGTGCTGCGGGGGGGAATAGGAAGGCCTAGGCTGTGCCAGGTCATCCTTCTGCCCCGCCAGAGAGGGGGGACGGCCCGGGGGACTGTCCCGGATCGGACTCCGAGGGCTACTGAGGCTCGTCGGTACGAGGAGGCCAGTACTGTGAGGGAAAACACGAGGTTCGGCGCCGACCCTGAAGTGGTTCGGAGCCGAACCAGGTTGCTATCTTTACCTTTCTGAGTGGGAATTGTATCGGGCCCTGGTTGGGCCTCAGGCCATTTTTACACTGTCACAGTGTGTGTGTGTGTGTGTGTGTGTGTGTATGCACACTCATGTATATTAGTTTAAAAAGGAAAATGGGTTGGGCTTAATAATACAATATGCATACCACTAGCAAAACAAAACAACTAAATTTTGGGGTTATTACACTAAGGCAGGCCCCATGCCACATCGGCAGAGAGATTGAGACAGCGTAAGCACAATCCTGCAGATGGGCCCCCTTGACACGTCATCAAGAAATTTCAAACAACCAACCTGCTATTTTTACTTCACGTGTGGGCCCCCCAGCACTATTCCACTTCAACATTATTACATGATATGCCATCCTGCTTTATTTTTCTACCAAACAGCCAACTATTTTATCAACATATATATATTTATACTCTTTTGAAAATTACGGGGTGTTATACGCCAGATGGTAAATGGTCCACACTATAAGAGGTCATGCATATTCCTTCGATACAGCAGAATCTGATATCCTTGGGGACTCTAGAGACTCTTGATGCTCGTGGCTGCAGGTACACAGTTCGAGGTGGAGTTTAGACAGTTTGGGATAGTCGTCGTAAGGTAATGAAGGGTAAGGAAAAAATTGGGCAGGGTCAGCACAACCTCTACCAGCTTTGTGGGAGTAGGAAAACTCCGCCAAGTGCATGGAAGCCCATTGTTCCTAAAGTATCATCTAGTAAGTCGTCACTAGAATTACCGAATCGAGACTGTAATGTTCGAATACCGTTGGAAGGTGGAGAGAGCCTTGATGTAGGTGGAGTTCGTGTGGAGGGTGGCACCTCCATGATTACATCTATAGGGGTGTGCCCTTGAGGGGGGGCATACAACTAGAGGAAAATAGGTGAAGGTTTGTGCAACTAGCAGAAGAAGCCATAGAAATGTGTTGTTTGCAAAGCAGAGAAAAAAATGTCTAGAAGAGTTTTAAATCACACGAGTATGGATTCATGAGTATGCAATCCAAGGTGGAGATTGTTGGGTTTTATGTCTTGCATATTTATTTGGTGTGAAGAGAAGACGGTGATTCAAGTAGAGGGTTCGAAGCGAAAGATCGAAGAGAAGGAGAAACAGTCAGCAGCAGTAGCGGCCAACAGAGAAAGGGACAGTCGACTGTGCGGTCGACCGACACCTTCTCGAGACATGGTCTGGGAGTTGCGGTCGACCGCAAATATGTGTGGTCGACTGTCCGCGACAATGATGGATTTTTTGGGTGCGGGTTGTTGATTCGACTGAAGCCTACTTCGAATTCTGATTAGATCGTACGACTCTAATTGTATGTTTATCTCTTTAGTATACATCGGATGGCTACTGTATTAAGATATCTAAACTAGGGTTTCCCTAGTTATATAAATACAATGTAAACGGCTCCTACAATAATATGATTCAATTGAGAGCCGAATAGAAGAAGAGAGTACTTCATATAAGAGGGTGAGAGAGTTTCTCCAATGTAAGCAGCAACCAAGTTCCAATTAGGCTTGAGAGAGGGTCGTTGTGAGAATTGTAATATTCTTGTATCTTCTCTAGTTGAAATAACATCTCGGTTCTTCCTCCCCTGGATTAAGGCGAAAGCCCCAACCGGACAATTCTTTTGTACTTTGTGTGATTGGTGCGATCTAGTTTTACTTGGTGGTTTGTGTTGATTGTGTCAAAGACTCAACATGATCCTCAAATTCCTAACAGAAAAACGGTGTAACACCAAATAATAGGACATCTAATATTGTCGTTAGTAGCCTTTGGAAGGGTGAGAAGCTTTCAAGCCTTTGCAAGGGTGAGAAGCTTTCAGAGGCAAAATGCGTGTTTAATAGCAAAAGATTTGTTGCCAATGTTAGCTATAACACTTTGGTCCATTGGTGTTATCAATATGGAGAATCCGATGAAGCTCTAAGATTATTTCATAGGATGGATGTATAGAAGATTCAGAATGATGAGATTACCTACGCTATTATGGCTGTTGGTCTTTGTAAAACTGACGAGTTTAGGTGGCTTTATTCCACCTTTTACCTCAAAAAAAAAAACTGACGAGTTTTTCGGAAGCTACCGAGTGCTTACTTAGATCTCTTAAAAAAACAGTAGATACAAACTTGGTTACTGGTTTGTTCAAAAACTTGGGTGAGCAGAAAAGGTTTAAAAAGGTATTGAAGCTGTTTATAGGAAATAATAGATTGTTTTTAGAAGGGCTTTGTAAAAATGTTGAAGGGTACGTACAATATTATATTTTAGAATATTTTGATTACAAAATAGTTTTCAATAAAATCAAGTATGAATTAGAGTCACAAATTAGAGAAGGAGAAGAAGAAGAAAACCAATAAAATTAAAAAGAAAATGAAAATAAGAAAACAAAGTTGATTTGTGTCGAGGCTTGTATATCACACAATCTCTTTAAAACATATTCGCCTCGTCCGGGTGTTGAAGTTTATTGAGACGTCTGTCTCTCAGGATGCAACAACAGAAGAGCTCAATCCATGCACCACGCTAAGTTCTCAAACTGGACAGCGTCTGAATTCAATTACCGTAGGACCGAAGAAAGGAATTGAACTTCGAGTACAGAACAGAGGTTTAAGGGAAGAGAGGAGGTTCTGGTGTCTTGATTCAGGGGAGAGGGGCCTCTGTTTATAGGGCCAATGGTGAAAATCGTAATGGCATACAATACATTGACTGTATTAATAGTAACGATAGACATGAGAGTGGCTTTGCATGGGGTGTCCATATTTGAAAGGTGTCATTCGTGTCCACAGGACGTGCATGCGTACACAAATCGCATGCAAACCTGTCCGAGATTTTCACCCCACCTTTGTACACGCGCGAGAGATAGCCTCTTAGTTTGTTATCTTACAATGCCAAGAAAGAGGTTATTATATATCATCTTCTAATTTCTTTGTTTTTTCCAATGTAGAACTAAAATCCCTCAACTTATTTTCAAAGATGAAATTGCCTCACTTCGGGAGACAATTTCTCATTCACCCGATAACCATTTTGAGCAAGTAAATATATGATTTTGATCTACTCACGGAGGAGAACACAAATCCATCAAGATCTCTCACTAATTCATAGAGGATCTTACAAAAAAAGATTCTCAAAAACTGGTTCGTAAATGGTGTATAAAATACTCATTTTCTAACATTCCTCACATGAATGAAATTGACGACCACAGACACGACAGACAGACACAACATACTTAGTGATAGAATTCAGCGGTCGAGACCTGCATAGGATAGGCAGGTGTTACCTTTGAACATTCCCTTATCAAAATATGTTTACTTTAGTAACTAAACAGTAGAAGCGATGTCCTTGAGCTGTTCTGTCATTTGTGTAAACGATGACATATCTCACACAGAAATCTTCCTAACACATTTCAGTTCTCACTGTTATGTTCATTTTAACCATGAACATACGTCTAGTTCTGCAAGAGTTTAACAGAAATATTGTCCTACATTATTCCATTGGAAGCGGTCCTTCTTCCCTCTCACATAGGTGATATCTTAGTTAAGAGTAACTCGCATTACCCTGCACAGATTTCCGATGCATAAGAATCATTAATAGCCTAGCTTAGCCTCTAGCCTTACGGGTATCATTGTTTCATCATAGGAATGGACATGGAGAAATCCTCACAGTGATCCAACATGGTCTTTACAATTTAGTTGTCCCTTTGAACCTAGATCTTGGGATCTCCAATCAACTAGGTTGGGTGTCCATTGTTTCGATTTATTCTTTCATGGACTTTAGTCTCATTCTCCTCGATGATTTATCAACTAACTCTTTGTTTAACCCTTTGGTTAACGGATCTGCAATGTTATCCTTTGACTTTACATAGTCTACAGAGATAACCCCAGTAGAGAGTAGTTGTCTAATGGAATTATGTCTTCGATGAATATGTCTAGATTTACCATTATACATATTGCTCTGTGCTCTACAAATTGCAGATTGACTATCTGAATATATGCAGATTTGAGGCACAGACTTTGTCCTTCTTGGAATATCTTCAAGGAAGTGGCGTAACCATTCAGCCTCTTCTCCACATTTATCCAGTGCGATAAATTCAGATTCCATCGTGGATTTAGCAATCACTGCTTGTTTCCAGGATTTTCAAAAAACTGCTGCACCACATAGTGTAAATATATAGCCACTAATGGATTTTGAATTATCACTAGATATCTAGTTCGCATCACTGTATCCTTCAGGTACAACCGGATATCTCGTATAATGGAGCCTATAGTTACGAGTAAAATGCAAGTACTTCAGTACTCTTGTAATTACTTGCCAATGCTCGCTTCCAGGATTGTTCGTATATCTACTTAGTTTACTCACTGCATAGGCTATGTCTGGTCTTGTATAACTCATTAAGTACATTAGACTCCCTATAATTCTAAAGTATTCTACCTGAGAAATACTCTCACCTTTATTTGTGGATAACTGTAAAGTTAGACATGTTGGAGTTCTGGTAATTCCAGAATTATCTTTATCAAAATTTTCAAGAATATTGTCAATATAATGTGACTGGCTGAAAACACGCTCGTCTGTTGTTCTTATGATTTTAATTCCCAATATAACATCAACTAATCCCGTGTCTATCATGTTAAACCTTGAGTTCAACATG
The DNA here is from genome assembly GCA_017893485.1 of Hemerocallis citrina. NCBI lineage: Eukaryota > Viridiplantae > Streptophyta > Magnoliopsida > Asparagales > Asphodelaceae > Hemerocallis > Hemerocallis citrina. Next base: position 257,525,374 of record CM030360.1, on the reverse strand, counting down.
TTTTTAGTAGATTTTATCGTCTTATCATTGCTTCCAACAATAAGCTGTCATCTACATGCAAGCATATTATGACATATCCACTTTCAGTGTCTTTGACATATACGCATTTATCACATTCATTGATTTTGAAACCATTCGTCATCATGATATTGTCAAATTTCTCATGTCATTGCTTTGATGCATGTTTTAAGCCATATAATGACTTTACTAGTTTACAAACTTTCTTTTCTTGTCCTGTAGCTGAAAAGTCCTCAGGTTGCTCCATATAGATTTCTTCATCTAAATCTCCATTAAGAAATGTTGTTTTCACATCTATTTGATGTACTTTAAGATTGTCCAAGGCTGCTATTGCAAGTACCATCCTAATGGAGTTTATTCTCATCACAAAAGAATATGTATTAAAGTAGTCCAGACATTTTTTTTGTCTATAACCCTTGATTACAAGTCTTGCCTTATATTTATCAATTGATCCATCAGGTTTCAATTTTCTCTTGAAAATCCACTTGGAACCTAAAGGTTTACTACCTGGTGGAAGATCCACTAGTTCCCAAGTATGATTTTGCAAGATAAATTCAATTCGCTCTTAATGGCTTTTCCATAGAGGACCATCACTAGAGCCCACCGCTTCTTGAAATTTTAGGGTTCACCTTTAAGCATAAGATTCAAGAAATCTGGACCAAACGATTTTTTGGTTCTTGTTCTTTTACTACGTCTAGGTTCCTCCTCAACTTCTTCATCTTGGTTTTCACTATCGTCACTGATAGTCTCATGTGTTCGTTTGGAAGAACTTGGTTCTTTCTTAGACTTACATGAAAATATATCTTCAAAGAACGATGCATTTATATACTCCATTATCGTGTTCTTTGGTATCTCAGAGATATCAGATTTATACACCAAGAACCGATAAGCACTACTATTATGTGCATAGCCGATGAAAATGCAATCAACCGTTTTGGGTCCTATTTTCACTTTCTTAGGTGGAGGTATTGCCGCCTCAGCAAGATATCCCCACATTCGCAAGTAATTGTAGGATGACTTTCTTCCTTCCATAATTCATATGATGTTTTTTCTTCTTTCCGTTGGGCACCTTATTCAAAAGGTAGTTATCTGAAAGAATAACTTCTCCCCACAAGTTTGGTGGCAAACTAGAACTTATTAACATTGCATTCATTATTTCCTTCAATATTTGATTCTTTCGCTCAGTAACACCGTTGGACTGAAGAAAATAAGGCGCTGTGGTTTCATATATAAACCCATGCTTAGCACAAGTTTTAGCAAATGGCGATTCATACTCTCCACCTCAGTCACTTCTTAGCGCCTTAATTTTTCTTGTTGAGTTGATTCTCAACTTCATTTTTATAAAGAACAAATTTCTCTATCGCTTCGTCCTCACTTTCAAGCAAATACACATAACAATATTTTTATGCTATCATCAATAAAGGTAATAAAATATTTATTATCACATCTTGTTTGTATCATTTACAGATTGTAAATGTCAGTGTAATTAAATCAAGAGGTTCAGTATTTCTTTCAACACCTTTAAAGGATGATCTTGTCAGTTTTTTCCTCAACACAAGTTTCACGCTTATGTTTGTAATCAATTTGGAATGTTGGTATATGATTCAAGTTAATTAATCTACGCAGAGTATCATAATTAACATGTCATAGTCTACCATGTCATAAGTTTGAAAACTACTCAAGCATAGAAGTAGAAGAGCTAGCTTTATTGATATTCTTGACCATGGTCATTACATTGAACTTAAACATTCCACCACTACCAACATACATTCTACTCTTCGACAAAACAAATTTGTTTGACTCAAACACTAAACGAAATTCGTGATTATTAAGAAACAAACCAGATACCAGGTTCTTACGAATTTCAGGAACATATGCAACATTGTTCAGACTGAGTTCCTTTCTAGAAGTCATCTTCAAGATCACCTTGCCGTGACCCTTGATTCTGAAGTGGCCGAGTTCCCCATAAACATTTTCTCCCCATTCTCTAATTGTTCGAAAGTGAAGAATATACTTCTGTTGGAGCACATGTGTCGAGTAACTCTAGTGTCAATCCACCATTTCTTGGGGTTAGAACCCATCATGTTCACCTCTGAGGCCACAACTAAGAGCTTGATATCAAAAACATCTTGAGTAATTCCTTTAATAATATTTGTTTTTCTGTTCCTGTTCTTCTTGGGTAGTCTGTAATCAGTATACTTGTGACCTAACTTGTCACAGTTGAAACACTTGCCTTGAAACTTCGGCTTCTTGGAGATTCCTCCTTTAGGCCCCAACTTGGACCCCTTGTTGTTGTTCCTTTTGGAACATTGACTATGTTCCACCACGTTAGCCTTGGCTTGTAACACCCCGCAAAATAAAATCATTTATTTTGCATTACTAAATAATATTAAATTGGTAAAGTTGACTATTTTGACTATTTTCTTAAAATTGCAATTTTGCACGTGCAACACACGTGCAAAGTTAGGAAACTTTGAATTCTTAAAATTTTATGGTTAATGATTGGTTTTCCTCATTTATTTATGATATTTTAATTTTCAGATTTATTTGAATTTATTTGACCATTTTATGAATTTCTCAATTTTACACGTGCAAATATTTTTTGTGTGTGCAAATCTCCACTTTTAAATTTCTAGATACTTTCTCCTATTTATAATTAAGTATATCCTAAAATTTGGGATTTTTTTGAATAAAGAAACTATTTTTGTAAATACTTCAAAAAAGGGGGGCTTTTATGTAAAAAATCCGTTTGGATCTCAAACAAATAATGAAAATTCGTTTTTACTTATTTTGGGCTTTCCATGGTCATCATTGAAAATAAAATCTATTTAAATTTTATTTAGAGTTGATTTGGTAAAGATATACAAATATGGTGTTTTTGCAAATATGGAATTTAAGTGGATCTTGTGCAAATGTTGTCTTGGAAAGTTCAGAGTCAAAAATTATTTTGGGGAAAATCATTATTTATTATTAGATATTTTTTTGACTGGCAAAAGGTAGGATTATCTACCTCACAGAAAATATATAGATAGATAAGGAAAGTTATAAAACTATTACAAAAGTCACTGTAGGAGGTTCGATCGAGCAATGGGTTAGTCCGGGTTTAAGATGGCATGCCGTTGGGTCGTAGAAAGGGCAGTGGACTGTTGTCGTGCACCTCTACTAGTCTCAAAGACATGATCTCATCCCCCTTCCTCACCCTAAGCAAAGCCCGTAACAAAAAAGAAACCTCCTTCAGTCAGAAAGAAGAGCATACAGTACTACAAATAAGAGTTTAAGCAAAAGTATCAGACTAACAGAGTCCCAAAAAATAGAAACATAAACAGAGAAGCCATATCCATGATTAATTTGGGGAATTGTCTGAACTACCGCCACTTCTTGGCCTTATGAGATCACTGTCACCTGTGCCCCTGAGTTCCTCAAGTATCTTTGCTTTCTTCTTGGACTCCCCGCTTGAATCTAGCCAAAAGGAGAACCAAAATTTTGCATTAGAGACTAGTTTATCCAAATTATTAAGCTTGCTGTAAAAGACTATCATTCCTAGCTTTCCATAATCTCCAACAAACAGCTAGTGTAACCAAATGCCATGAGTGCGTGAATTTGTGCTTGTTGTGATCAATACACCAATATGTGAAGCAGTCAGTAATAGAAGACGGCCGATTTGTGATTTGGAAGCATTGTGTGAAGTGCAGCCAGGTTTGAGCAGCCAAAGGGCACTCAAAGAAAATATGATAAGTGGTTTCAATCTGACATGCACAGGAGGTGCATGTTAGATCACCATCCCAACCTTTAGAATGCAACCTTCCTTTGGAGTTTAGCTTTTCCCAACTTAGCATCCAAATGAAAATTTTGCATTTAAGGGGCGTGCAATTCTGCCAGCAAGCTCGATAGAAAGGAGAGATGAGGCCAGAAATGCTATAAAAATCATATGCTGATTTGACGGTGTAGCTCCCAGTGCAAGAGTGATTCCAGCGAGCAATATCAGAGTGTGGAAAAGGCTTAATGTTAGAAAGTGATTGCAGAAGGTTTCTCTTTTCAAGGAGGATGATGGTAGAAGACGATGTATGGAGGCTAGGTCTCCAAGTCCAGATGCCTTGGTTTATTGTGCCCTGAGAGCGCAGCGAGGCTTCTTTGTTCCATTCAGCTTCAAATAAAGAAGGGAATAGGGAGGCAATGCTGTTACCCTCTATCCATTTAGAAGTCCAAAACTTGAGCATATATCCATCACCAAGTTGCCAAGTGATGCCTTGGTTGAATTGCTCTTTCAGCTTGAACAAATTCTTCCAAAAATCTGAGGCCTGAGTCTTGCAGATGAAGTCATTAGTTGTGTTGTTGAAGTAGAGGGATTTGAGAGTTTGAGTGCAGAGGGAATCTTCAGTATAAAATTTCTGCCACCATTTCATGAGAAGTGCATTATTGAATTGGTTTAGGTCCAAGACCCCAAGGCCTCCCTGCTTCTTTGGTTGGCAGATACGCTTCCAACTAGTACAAGAGATCCTCGTTGCCTTGGAGTCTCCTCCCACCCAAAAGAATCTACTCCTCATTTGATCGATCATGGCTATAACCCACTGGGGCAGCTTGAACAATGAGGCAAAATAGGTTGGCAAGGTGCTAAGAACAGAGTTGATCAGAATGTGTAGCGCCCCGAATTTCTAATATAATATCTTAGAAAAATACGTGGCACAATTCCCAGCATCAACTTCAATGTAATGTTAAACACAACCAAACACCAATAAAATTTTCAACTTTCATTACAATAATCAATTACATAGTACAGCAGAATACAATACATCTTAAATTACAAACACTCTTTTCTTAACAACAATTTATTTTACAATTACACCAAATCATTCCATCACTTGAACTCAAGCATCCAAATCCGAGCCTTAAGAAATCACCTGTAAAATATGTGGCTAAAGATAATCCTAACCCCCAAAACTAAAGGGGTCAGCCATAAAGGTGTGAGTGACATAAAAAAAAAACAACATAAATAAACATCAAGCATGGATTCATAAACAATATGAAATAAACAAGAATACATAATCTATGACGTAGCAAGGAAACATGAAAATATCAAGTGAAGCTAACTAAGTGTCAAGTGTAGAAAACAGGAAAACACATGCGTAAAACCAAGTCAAGAAAACACAATTCTATATGCTGACTCTCTAATGCGTACTTGTCGGAGTCTATGCATCCCACTCTACATAGGTCCGGTGCAAGTCCTTAACGTCTCCACATTATAGGGTTCAATCCCCGCTATGCAACTAATCCTAACACGATGACTACTACGAGATAAAGATAAACTGTGAGTATTAGCCCATGCCCCGATAATTCCGGAGGTCAATCTCTATCCACAGATAATTCCGGAGACTATTTCACTCACACCTGGAAATCTTCGAGAATATCCCACACCGCAAGCAATGGCACCTCATCACACGAATACCACATGTGCGTCGCCTTGACTACGATAATTCCGGAGATCAATCCCACACCATAGGTAATTCCAGAGACTATTTCACTCACACCTGGATAATTCTGGGGATCATCTCACACCGCAAGCCATACTGAGGTCCATAACTCATGTTCCCGTTCATCATATCACTACTAGTGCCTGTCCTTATCATTTAGGTTATTTAATTACTTAACAAATCTCCTAGAGTTGGTGTACCCTACCGGACTTAACTCAACAACCGATCAACTAAAATGCCTCAACAGGTCCAAACATAAATAACTCATTTGCCGGTATACTAGGGTCACACACACCCTCTAGAGACTCAAACTCAAATATCCAACCCCAACCTTCCAACATAAATTGCTCAACTTAACATCTTGAAAACATATGTTCAATAGGAGGTAAAGTATAAAATAGTACGTTATAGATTAAAACATTTAAAGAATAGATCATCTGAAAGAACATTCGAAAATATGAAGATACATCAGTATCAGTCGACTATAGAAAGCATAAGTCAACTGCCCAGAAAGAAAATTCCATGGTTTTAAGAAAATAAGCTAAGTGTTATAAGTCGACTTATAAAAGTCATAGGTCGACTTACCAGAGAAAAATTCCAGTAATCTTTAAGAAAATATTCTAAGTGTTATAAGTCGACTTATAAAAGTCATAGGTCGACTTACCAGAGAGAAATTTCAATACAAATAAAGAACATAGCAGCCGGGTCGTATCAGTCGACTGAAAGGTCATGCCAGTCGACTGTCGGCCTACAGACTGTATAGTTTTGGTTGTGCACAATTCAACCGATACGTAGTTTTACTTCATGAAAACGATTTCTACGAAAAACATATTTCTTATATGATCAAATATAACTGGTAGAATACAAAATAGTCCCTAAAACTAGATCAACTACTTGAAATGATAAAAATGGAGATTTTGTTGATTTCTTTCAATTAAAACATGAATTTGTGCATATAATCAAAATTTAGTTTTCTTAAAATTTTATCGATCACTGAAATAGTTCGTATTCAGATCCCAAAATATATAAATACCAAATCTCAAAGAATCCCTAATTTGGGTATATCTCCTCAACTCAACTAATTTCTCAAATTTCAATTTTTCATGACATGATCTCTTGATTCATAACTCTTCCATTCAAATTTCTCAAAAACTGAATTTCTACCACAACTCATAACCATAATCAAATTTGTAATCACATACCACTAGGATTTCTCAAGATCAAATCGTTCATCCATCCAATCCATTATTTTCATAGTCATACTCAAACCCCAATCATGCTTTCTAGCAATAAAGTTCAATATCCAAGATCCATTAAACATTCATAGATCAAACAACCAATTTTTACCACTCACATAAATAAATGATCAACCAATCAATTACTCACATACATAAAGCAAACAACAAACAATTTACATCACTCACATTAAATGAAGAAATCCCTTGATAAGAAGTCTTTCCTTCGCGAGATCCAAAACCTTCTCCCAAATCCTCCAAAAATAAGAAAACTCAATGTTGTGCAGCGAAAGATGGCTGTGTTTCTTTTTAAATACCCAGAAAAGAAGTTTTTAGGGTTTCTAGACACTTTTGCAAAATAACCCCTTGAAAATACAACTTTACATAAATAGATCCCTATATTTGGAAACTCGATAAGATCATTTAAATTGAGATTTAAAAGCAAAATAGACCCCTTAACTCCAACCGGCACTGTTGAAAAGTCCAGAAAATAGTTTTTTGCACTTTCACCCCTCAAAATGGTAGTTTTGCAAAAAGATCCTTCTTTTTCATAAAATTTGCAAATAGATCCAATAAATATCAGAAAAATCTAGACAAATTACAAATAAATCCCAAATAATAAATAATGATTTTTCATGAAGAAATTTTAGCTTTTGAACTTCTTAAGAAAATATTTGCACGTGTTTCGCACGTGTAAAAAGATAAATTTTCTGAAAAATATTCATTAAATCTCAAAAATCATTTTAATTTATTTATAAACCTTTAAAAATAATATTTAAAAAATACGGGGTACTACAGAATGAGTCTCCCCCTAGATAAGAGACGACATTTCCACGTGGACAATCTCCTCTCAATTTTAAGGAGAAGATGTTGCCAGTCCCGCATCTTGAGCCTGCCTTTTGAAAGTGGCATACCTAGATATTTGGTGGGCATGGAGTCTTGTTTGCAGCCTAATATGTGAGCAAATGCGTGAAGCTTGGCCTGAGAGTGCCCAAAGTAGAGGATAGAAGATTTAGAGAGGTTGATATAAAGGTCGGAGACATTCGCAAAGAGATGCAGGAGCACTTTAAGATGGAGCACTTCTTGCTCATCCACTTTGCAGAAGATTAGTGTGTCATCGGCAAACTGGAGAATGGAGAGGTGAGCTAAGGATCCTCACAGGTTAAGCTGAGAGAAAGTGTCATTTTCTCTGCGAGTGTACAACTTTTTTGCAAGAACATCAACATCTAAGATGAATAACATCGGAGATAGAGGATCACCTTGCTTGAGACCCCTCCTAGAAACAATAGTCTTACCTCCAATGCCATTGACCAAAACATTGGATTTGGTAGAATGAATGATGGCTTTGATCCAAGAGCACCAGCGTGGACCAAATCCTCTTGCAGTTAGGAGCTGCTCCAAAAATTCCCAGCTAAGAGTATCGAAAGCCTTGCAGAAATCAATTTTAAGCATAAGAGTATCTGATTTCTTAGAATAGCACAGGTTGATTACCTCATGAGCCACAAGAAAGCAATCTACCGTAGATTTATCTTTGAGGAAGGAACTTTGAGAAGAGGATACACGTGTATGCAGAATGGGACTCAATCTGTTAGCTAGTATTTTGGTAAATATCTTCATGGAGCAATTTAGCAGGCTAATGGGATGGTAGTTAGATACCGAGGAGGCGCCTTCACATTTAGGAATGAGAACAATGGTAAAGTAGTTGAGTCTACCAATGTTAGCTTCCCCATTTTGGATGGCCAGAAGCATACAGCACAGATCATCTTGGATAGTCTCTCAATGCTATTGATAGAAATGCATAGAGAAGCCATCAGGTCCTGGTGCTTTGTCTCCATTCCTGCTGAAGATTGCTTGCTTGATTTCTTCCTTACTAAATGGGGCTTCAAGCAAAGATAGGTCATTAGATGTGGGGGGATATAGAGAGGCCCAGTCGACTCTGAAGTCGGGAGCTGAGCTGGTGCCACAAATTTCGTGGAAATGTTGCTCAAAATATGATCTAATTGCACACTGATCTGTGCTGAGGTCACCATTGTGACTGAGGGAGAAAATGAAGTTCTTGCGTCGCCTCCCATTAGCCATAGAGTGGAAGAATTTTGTATTTGCATCACCCTTTTGGATCCAGGTGATTCGTGATCTTTGACTCCAGTGACTTCCGCTTGTACCAATTGTTGATACTCTGCATGGGCAGCGGAGAGCTCAGCAGATTGGGAGGGGTTTAAAGCTTGGGAATCTGCTAGGATGTCGAGGCTGTGAATAGCCTCGAGGAGGGACTTCTTACGTTGCTAAATGTGGTCAAATTCCTCATTTCTCCAACGTCTAATCCTTCTCTTCAAAAGTACTAGCTTCTTGGCAAATATGTCAACCTTTGATCCTGCGCAGCTGAAGCTCGACCACCAAATGAAGATGTTATGATTGAAGTTCTTATGGGAGCCCCATGCTTTTTCAAATTTGAAGTAATAAACTTTGTTCTGAATCGCTTGGGAGTCAAGAATAATATGGCAGTGATCTGAAGTAATGCAGGGGAGGGAGTGCTAAATACAAGAGGGGAATGATTTATCAAATTGACTAGAGATTAGGAATCTGTCTAATCGTGCAAATGAAGGATTATCTCTTAGGTTAGACCAGGTGAACTTCTGACCTGCAAGCGGAAGATCAATGAGTTGTAGTTGCTGAATCCAATTGCGAAAGTTTTTTATATCTCTGCTAGAGCCAGAACCTCTATTTCTTTCTTGATTGGAAATAGTCACATTGAAGTCCCCACAGACTACCCAAGCATCACAAAGTAGTTTTCTTCGGTGCAAGATTTCATGAAAGCAGAGGTCTCTGTCATCTAGTTCAAACGAGGCATAGACAGAGGTTAAGGACCATTCCAAGCCAGATGACCTGATGCGGAAGGAAAGGGAAATTGAAAAAATGTCAATTGCACAATAAAGGCAGTCAAGGATATTGTCATTCCAACCAATAAGAATACTGCCCCGGCTATCAATGGCATCTAAGGATCTCCAATTGGTAATTAAATTGCCTCCAATAGAAGAGAATTTGCGGGAAGAGGGCTCGGATAACTTGGACTCTTGCAAACAGGCCACAGTGATTTGAGCGTTGCGAAGGCCATCTTTGATTAAGGCACATTTGTAGGGGTTGCCCAACTCCCGGACATTCCAAATGCCGATCTTCATTGAAAAAAGACTAACACGCAGCAAAAAACAATAACAAGCTAGGAAACCAATAATCTCAGGCAACTAGTTGAGTTGTTGCTGTTGATCTGGGGGATCAAGTGCAACCTCTGCAACCTGCTTGAGTTTGTCGACTGAGTGTGGCCCAGCAGCCTCCACTTATACTGATTCAGCTACCTTAAAGATATCCTCGTTAGAAAGCATAGCGAAAGGATTATGGCATGCATTGGTGATTGAAATCTTAGAAGAGGAGGTACCTGCAGATTTGTGGAAGGACGCAGCCTTAACAGAGGATTGAAGATGTTGCAAAAATGGCCTGGACGAAGCGATTTTTGTGGCGGATCTGTTGCGCTTTTGGTGCTTGTTGGCTCCTTCTTCAAAACCCCGGGGGGGAGGGGGGGCAGAGCCTGAGCAAGAGGAGGTGACATTGTGGAAATGCCTAGGGATGAGGGATTTGGTCTTAAAGCTGGCTGCTTTTGCTCCCCTGGTGCCAAAACTGAATTAGAAGGTCTTTGGGGCCTCAAGTTTGGCAGCGCGCATGGTGACCACTGCCTCAAGCGCCAATTCCACTACAGGTTGAATTTCCAGGAATCGAGATTGAGGAATATTGACAATCTTGCCTTTCCACTCCATCTGGCACACCTCTTCATCAGGTATGATATCATGCGAACTGGCTGAGCTGGCGGGGTGGGTTTGAGATGCAGCAGTAGAAATTTCCAAATTACCCTTGGGAGAATCTGATTGAATCTCAATGATAGGGGGAGCGTTGATGACCAAGTTAGTGCCAGGATTTTCCTCAACTGGTACTGCAATTTGCCGAGGATGTTTGGGAGGGACCACTTTTGGAACTTTCTCACTTGATTCTGCCATACTAGAAATATTCAAAAATTGATTTGTAAAAAAAGAAAGATTCTATGGCGGCGGTGACTGTGCCGCGAATCCCTCAACCGATCGATCTGCCTCTTGGATCTTCGCCTTTCCTTTCTGATCTCCGATGATTCCTCGATTACCTTCCGAAATAGGTGGGGGTTAATTGCCACGTGCTGCTCCGGTGGCGCTTCCCTCCGACACCAGAAACTAGTGGATGAGCCAGTGTTCGGAGAAAAAAGCTGCAACTTGCCGCTGGCAACGTCAGCGGATGGGATGGGGTTGCCTAGGATAAGCACAGGTACCTCATGAATTTGCAGCTCCTTGGTCCAAGGTACTCAATAGTGGATGAGGATGTTCTTCGGAATGTGGCTAACATCTTTTACTTCAATTAGAATAAGGGCTTGATCACGAGAAACCGCACTTTTCATATCGCCGCTCATGGTAACATATTTGCCGAAGGGCCGAATGATCTGCTCAATGGAGCTTTAGTTCCACATGTGAAAAAGGCAACATCAGAACATTGATCCAAATGTAGCTTGGCTTCGTCTTCATCTTGGCTCCATACTCCATCGACCATGGAGAGAAAGTTGCATTAAAGCCGAAGAACTGGAAGACACCGTCAGCAATCGCTCTTTTGGCCTCTTCCTCCAATGGGAATTGAACGTGGAAAACTCCATCGCTAACCTTCTTAACCTCCCACCATCCTCCCTATCGCTTCCAAGCGAAGTTAAGAGCGCTCTCAACAGTTGCCGAATCAGGGCGGGAGCGAGGGTTAATCAAATGAAGAAAAATGCTTGCATGTAGTGCAGGAAGGGTGGATGCTATTTCTGAGTTATGGGCTATCTCGATGGCCATGTATTCCCGCCTGTTGAAGATCGGACAATTGCGAACACGATGGAAGAACTTCCAGCAGTTAAAATAGTGAATCCCGCTTCTGCAGCAGTCTGCCGCTAGGTGATCAGTGTCTCCACATCGCATGCAGCAAGTCTCCATTTTTTTCTGACAATTTTGGTGATGAGGCTTGAAATGGTGAGGGGGTAGGGATTTGGGGGGAATGAGGGTTTGGGAAGAAGAGGGGGCTTTTTTGTTTGGGAAGAGAGAGGGATAGAATGCAGAAAGGGCGGGCGGTGAAATCGGGGGGGGGGGGGGGGGGGGGGGGAATGATGAGGAGTAGGGGCCATTACAACCTGAGCATAAGATCTGCTCTTGTTCCAAGGCAGCCATGTTCGCTCCTCTCTCCTCTCTCATCTCTCATGGGGAACTTTTCCTTCATATGAAACCTAATAATAGGAGGATTCAGTTAATGAACTTATATCTTTCTTTATTATTAGATATTATTTGTGAATTTTTTGAATTTTTCTGATAATTATTGGACCTATTTGCAAATATTACAAAAAGAGAGACTTTTGTGCAAAATTACCGCTTTGGGTGCAATCCAAAATTTTATAAATTCTGGGCTATGCTGGATGGCTGGATAATTCAGTAGTAAAAAGATTTGCTTTTATTTTAATTTATTTAACTTATTTAACTACTTTTTTAAAGAAAGGTTTATATATGTAAAGTAATAATTTGTTAAGGGATGCTTCCATAAACTTGCAAAACCCTAAAAACTCCAGATTTTGGCCTATAAAATAGCCACTACAGCCGTCTCTCTCCTCTGCAAAATTTAAAATATATTTTTACTATTAATTTCTTAGAGTTTTAAAGCGATGATCTTAGATTTTGCAAAAGAAGGGATTTTTCTCATTCTTTATTGATTCGGTTGATTTCTTCAATAAGGTGAGTGATATATATTTATTTTGGTACTGTTCTATGCATATTGTATGCGATGACTCACCTATTAAAAAGCATGTTAGGAATTGGTATGAAGATATAATGGATTTGATGAGTAGATGAGTTAAAAATTGAATCTTTACTTGAAACTATGCTAATGATGAGTAAACTACACCTAGATGACTTGAGATTGTTAGAAAACCTAATAGGAATCATGGGTATGTTGTTTTTCTTTATATGTTCGCTGATTTGATTGAGTTTAATAAGTTGTATGTTGGTTAATACAAAAGAGTGAATAAAGACCTAGTTTTACTGTGTATATGAAGACACGCACTCTGATTGGATTTTGATGAAGTGACACTTGGTAAATGGTTGTTATAATTTGTTGTTGGTCACTTTTGAATGTGATCATGAATTTAATCCTTTTTCTCATGTATTAAATGATTTTAACACCGGAAAATATGCACAAGTAGTCTATCTTCACTTTGTTAAAAATTTCTGTTTACTGATGGATGGAAATGACCACATGTTACAAATGGCAAAAAAAATATTTTGATTATAAATTATAGAAGAATACAAGTAACTTATACTCAATTCCTTTGTATGATACAAGTCATAAATTTTGCTTGTAGTGTAGTTGGGTTCTAGAGACAACTCGTGTGTGATGTATCTTGATGAGTATTGTCTTTATAATGCTATTGACCATAGTTGCCTCACGACACAAATTCGACATGAAACAACTTAGGTTTTGACCGTTCTTGATGTGATTATATTTGTGAGATAATTATGAGAATCGTGTGTTCGTTTGGATCCATGTGATATACTTATTGTGGACATGCTATATACCCTATTTCATGATGTTTGGACACTTAATAGACTCTATAACATGTTTGGTTGTGTTTGGAACGAGTTTCGTATGTTGTATGTTGATTTGTGGTTAAGAGGAAAATCTGTATTTTGTCAGTGATCAGTTTTGATTGCTATTTTAGACTATACTAAGGGCAGTATCTTAACTCCAGTATTAAACATGATTTTTAAAGAAATCCGTTTTCTTTTCAAATTCTCTGACCTTGATCGATTTCGTTTTCGTATGTGTGAAATATAATTGTTTTACTACAAAGGTGTATTTCATTTCCAGATTTCGTTCCTTGATGATTTCGACTAAACTATTTTGATACTAGTGCTAAGCATATTATTTTTATCTGAAATATTGCACATTATTTCTATATCTATTTAGGGATTACCCAGAATTTTGGTGGATTTTATTGAAGAGTTTTACATACCGTTTCATGCTTGTTTAAAAAGACTATACTTGCTGAATTTTGTTCGCTGTTCTGTAAAGATTTGTATTTTCACCCTAATTCCTTTTCCTGTATGAAAAATATTTATAAAATACCAAAGTTAGCTTATTTTGTCTGTTTTCATCTCCCTTTGGAGGATTTGGATTTTGTTTCACGGTTTGCGAGATATTACAGTTTTCGCACAGCAGTGTTGGGAATTCCAGATTTGCCAAACTATCGTTTCTTGATATTTTCTGATTTTTGTTGGCTAAACTAGTCTTACTGGAAAATTATGAAACTTTATATTTTGATACTAGACATATAGGGGAATACCCCAGATTTTTCCTAGATTTATTTGTGGTGTTTTGATACTGTTTTCCTGACTTTGAATTCGATTTACTGATTTCTGGCTGAACGTATTTTCTGTTTCAAATTAGTTTTGAGTTATGATTTTGTGAAATACTATATGACTTATATGTATCTGCTAGATTCGGTTGGAAGTCTATTTTCTAGACCTTTCGACGGATTCAGATTTGCATTTTTTTAACAATGTGAATGAATCAAGTTCTTTGAGTAAGTTAACAATGAAATGAAGTGATTAAAAATGAAGATTTTGTGTTGATGGTTGAGTTGTGAATCTCTAGAGGGTGTGTGGGACCCTAGGTACTGACAGTTGATTTTTTTGGTTTGTTCAGTTATGGCCTTTGTTGTTGATCAGTTGAGTTAAGTCCGGTAGGGTATACCAACTCTAGGAGATTCGTAATTAATTAACTAACTTAAATAAATAAGGACAGACACTAGATGGTGATATGATGAAATGAGAACATGGGTTATGGACCTCAGTATGGTTTACGGTGTGAGATAATCTCCGGAATTATCGAGGTGTGAGTGAAATAGTCTCCGGAATTACCTACGGTGTGGGATTGATCTCCGAAATTATCGGGATCGAGGCGACGCTCATGTGGTATTCGTGTGATGAGGCGCCATAGCTTGCGGTGTGGGGTATTCTCGAAGGTTTCCAGGTATGAGTGAAATAGTCTCCGGAATTATCTGTGGATAGAGATTGACTTCCGAAATTATCGGGGCATGGGCTAATATTCACAGTATATCTATATCTCGTAGTAGTCATCATAGAAGGATTAGTTGCATAGCGAGGGATTAAACCCTATAAAGTGGAGAGCGTTAAGGGATTGCACCAGACCTATGTAGAGTGGGATGCATAGAATCCGACAAGTACACATTAGAGAGTCAGCATATAGTATTGCGTTTTCTTGATTTGGTTTATGCATGTGTTTTCCTGTTTTCTACACTTGATACTTAGTCTAGCTACACTTGATGTTTTTCATGTTTCATTGTTATTTCTTAATTCATTTATTCTTGTCTTTATTACATGTTGTTTATTATTCCATGTTTTATGTTCTATTTATGTTGCTTTTGTTTTTATGTCACTCACACCGTTATGGCTGACCCCTGTAGTTTTGGGGGTTAGGGTTATCTCTAGCCTCATATTTTACAGGTAGGTACTTATAGCTTTGGGATTGGGAAGCATGAGATAAAATTGATGTTATAGAACTTATGTAAATTGTAAAAGAAAGAAATGTAATTCAAGGTGTTTTATTTTCCGCTGTGCTTTGTAAACAATTGATGTAATAAAAGTTTTAATTTTTCTTTGGTTGCTATGTTTATGATTACATTGAAGTAGATTCTGGAATTATGTCATGTATTTCTAAGATATTATATTGGAAATTCGGGGCGCTACATGGCCGCATAATTGATTGCTCCGACTTTTTCAGATCCTCTATTGTCTTCTTCGATACGAAGTCTGACAATGAGATCCTCAATGTCCATTTTCTTTCCCTTGTGCTTCAGGTGTATTTTGAAGTCTTTCCAACCTGCTGGCAATTTTTCAGTAATACAAACAACTTGAAAACTTTAACTTAAGTTCATACGTTCAGCATGTATCTCATGCAAGATCAATTGGATCTCTTGAAACTGACTGATTACTGTTTTGGAATCTACCATTTTATAGTATAGGAAGTGGCCCACTATGAATTTCTTGGCGCCATTATCCTTAGTTTTATATTTATGATCTAATGATTCCCAAAGTTCTTTAGTAGTTCTTTTGTCAATATGAACATTGTACAAGGAATCGGCTAATCCGTTCAACGTAGTTCCTACATAGGTAATCAGAACTTTTCCAAGCATCCACAGCGGCGATGACTTGGTAATCTTGCTCATCTTCCTTAAGATTTGGAGCTTTTTCGTTCAAGAATCTTGCAAGATTCAAGGAGGTCAAGCAGAACATCATTTTTTGTTGCCACCTCTTGAAATTCTACCCGTTGAACTTCTCGTGTTTCTCCCTATGGGAGACTGAGATAGGTACAACGACTTGCATTGGCATTCGTGCCACAGCAACAGTAGTCACTTGTGCCACATCAGCAACCGGCACTTGGACCATTTCATCCACAACAGCATCCTCCGATGTGTTTGTCATCTTTTAATCTGAAAATACACAACACGAGTGTAAAATTTTCAGAATGAAAAGAAAATAAAAAGAAGTGCCTCAAAATTCAAGGAAATAAAAGTCAAGAAAATGCAATCTGTTTTAAGTTTGTTAAAATATTTTGATTGCAAAATTGTTTGCAATAAAATCAGAATTAGAGGCAAAAATCATAGAAGGAGAAGAAGAAGAAAACCTATAAAATTAAAAAGAATAGAAAATAAGAAAACCAAACCGATTTGTGTCGAGGCTTGTGTATCACACAATCTGTAACGCCCCTGCCCCAAACTCAGACAATGTATACAATTTATCAGACAGATTATTTATTATTTAGTACAACTACCCACCACAGGCTGCCTCTCAAAAGGTGGTTAACCGGATTGTGACTCTTGATCATAGGCATTACTATTTATTATTTAATTATTCTATTTCTATTCCCGATATGGAACAAATCTCAAACCATTCTCTCCGCTTTCTCTTTCGTGAGAAGCACAGCAGAAAAGCCAACGTGGGCCCCTCACCTGGCCACGTGGCACGCTGCTGGCGGCAGCGCTCTGCCTCAGACCCGGGTGGGCCCCACTGACCACGTCACCCATGTGGGTGACGTCAGCGAACGAAACCAACAGCCTTTTGCTGCTTTTTTCTCCACCGTGGGCCCCCACTCTCACACATATAATTCATATACTAACCCCCCTATAGAAATTCTATAGGGCAGCCATTTTAATTCCTCTTTATATATATATATATATATATATATATATGGACAATGAGATCCTCAATGTCCATTTTCTTTCCCTTGTGCTTCAGGTGTATTTTGAAGTCTTTCCAACCTGCTGGCAATTTTTCAGTAATACAAACAACTTGAAAACTTTAACTTAAGTTCATACGTTCAGCATGTATCTCATGCAAGATCAATTGGATCTCTTGAAACTGACTGATTACTGTTTTGGAATCTACCATTTTATAGTATAGGAAGTGGCCCACTATGAATTTCTTGGCGCCATTATCCTTAGTTTTATATTTATGATCTAATGATTCCCAAAGTTCTTTAGTAGTTCTTTTGTCAATATGAACATTGTACAAGGAATCGGCTAATCCGTTCAACGTAGTTCCTACATAGGTAATCAGAACTTTTCCAAGCATCCACAGCGGCGATGACTTGGTAATCTTGCTCATCTTCCTTAAGATTTGGAGCTTTTTCGTTCAAGAATCTTGCAAGATTCAAGGAGGTCAAGCAGAACATCATTTTTTGTTGCCACCTCTTGAAATTCTACCCGTTGAACTTCTCGTGTTTCTCCCTATGGGAGACTGAGATAGGTACAACGACTTGCATTGGCATTCGTGCCACAGCAACAGTAGTCACTTGTGCCACATCAGCAACCGGCACTTGGACCATTTCATCCACAACAGCATCCTCCGATGTGTTTGTCATCTTTTAATCTGAAAATACACAACACGAGTGTAAAATTTTCAGAATGAAAAGAAAATAAAAAGAAGTGCCTCAAAATTCAAGGAAATAAAAGTCAAGAAAATGCAATCTGTTTTAAGTTTGTTAAAATATTTTGATTGCAAAATTGTTTGCAATAAAATCAGAATTAGAGGCAAAAATCATAGAAGGAGAAGAAGAAGAAAACCTATAAAATTAAAAAGAATAGAAAATAAGAAAACCAAACCGATTTGTGTCGAGGCTTGTGTATCACACAATCTGTAACGCCCCTGCCCCAAACTCAGACAATGTATACAATTTATCAGACAGATTATTTATTATTTAGTACAACTACCCACCACAGGCTGCCTCTCAAAAGGTGGTTAACCGGATTGTGACTCTTGATCATAGGCATTACTATTTATTATTTAATTATTCTATTTCTATTCCCGATATGGAACAAATCTCAAACCATTCTCTCCGCTTTCTCTTTCGTGAGAAGCACAGCAGAAAAGCCAACGTGGGCCCCTCACCTGGCCACGTGGCACGCTGCTGGCGGCAGCGCTCTGCCTCAGACCCGGGTGGGCCCCACTGACCACGTCACCCATGTGGGTGACGTCAGCGAACGAAACCAACAGCCTTTTGCTGCTTTTTTCTCCACCGTGGGCCCCCACTCTCACACATATAATTCATATACTAACCCCCCTATAGAAATTCTATAGGGCAGCCATTTTAATTCCTCTTTATATATATATATATATATATATATATATGGACAATGAGATCCTCAATGTCCATTTTCTTTCCCTTGTGCTTCAGGTGTATTTTGAAGTCTTTCCAACCTGCTGGCAATTTTTCAGTAATACAAACAACTTGAAAACTTTAACTTAAGTTCATACGTTCAGCATGTATCTCATGCAAGATCAATTGGATCTCTTGAAACTGACTGATTACTGTTTTGGAATCTACCATTTTATAGTATAGGAAGTGGCCCACTATGAATTTCTTGGCGCCATTATCCTTAGTTTTATATTTATGATCTAATGATTCCCAAAGTTCTTTAGTAGTTCTTTTGTCAATATGAACATTGTACAAGGAATCGGCTAATCCGTTCAACGTAGTTCCTACATAGGTAATCAGAACTTTTCCAAGCATCCACAGCGGCGATGACTTGGTAATCTTGCTCATCTTCCTTAAGATTTGGAGCTTTTTCGTTCAAGAATCTTGCAAGATTCAAGGAGGTCAAGCAGAACATCATTTTTTGTTGCCACCTCTTGAAATTCTACCCGTTGAACTTCTCGTGTTTCTCCCTATGGGAGACTGAGATAGGTACAACGACTTGCATTGGCATTCGTGCCACAGCAACAGTAGTCACTTGTGCCACATCAGCAACCGGCACTTGGACCATTTCATCCACAACAGCATCCTCTGATGTGTTTGTCATCTTTTAATCTGAAAATACACAACACGAGTGTAAAATTTTCAGAATGAAAAGAAAATAAAAAGAAGTGCCTCAAAATTCAAGGAAATAAAAGTCAAGAAAATGCAATCTGTTTTAAGTTTGTTAAAATATTTTGATTGCAAAATTGTTTGCAATAAAATCAGAATTAGAGGCAAAAATCATAGAAGGAGAAGAAGAAGAAAACCTATAAAATTAAAAAGAATAGAAAATAAGAAAACCAAACCGATTTGTGTCGAGGCTTGTGTATCACACAATCTGTAACGCCCCTGCCCCAAACTCAGACAATGTATACAATTTATCAGACAGATTATTTATTATTTAGTACAACTACCCACCACAGGCTGCCTCTCAAAAGGTGGTTAACCGGATTGTGACTCTTGATCATAGGCATTACTATTTATTATTTAATTATTCTATTTCTATTCCCGATATGGAACAAATCTCAAACCATTCTCTCCGCTTTCTCTTTCGTGAGAAGCACAGCAGAAAAGCCAACGTGGGCCCCTCACCTGGCCACGTGGCACGCTGCTGGCGGCAGCGCTCTGCCTCAGACCCGGGTGGGCCCCACTGACCACGTCACCCATGTGGGTGACGTCAGCGAACGAAACCAACAGCCTTTTGCTGCTTTTTTCTCCACCGTGGGCCCCCACTCTCACACATATAATTCATATACTAACCCCCCTATAGAAATTCTATAGGGCAGCCATTTTAATTCCTCTTTATATATATATATATATATATATATATATATATATATATATATATATATATATGGGCCATCTTCCGTTGCAAACGCAAATGTCGTGCGAACTCGTGCACACCACTTAACTCGTCATTGGGGATGACGGGTTAAGTGTTTCGCACGTTGCAAACGCAAATGTCGTGCGAACTCGTGCACACCACTTAACTCGTCATTGGGGATGACGGGTTAAGTGTTTCGCACGTTCGCAACTGCTACAGTAGCGTTTGCAACGGGAGAAGCCTCTATATGTGTATATATATATATCGTCGGTCCGGCATTTGTGTCCGCAGGACGTGCGGGCGCACACAAGTCGCATGCAAACCGGTCCAAGATTTGCACCCCTACGCATGCAAGAGAGAGCCTCTTAGCTTGCTATTTTACAATGCTAAGAAATAGGTTATTATATATCATCTTTTAATTTCTTTAATTTTTCCGATGTGGGACTAAAATTTCTCAACTTATTTTCAAAGATGAAACCGCCTCACTTCGGAGACAATTTCTCATTCACCCGATAACCGTTTTGAGAAAGTAAATATATGATTTTGATCTAGTCACGAAGGAGAACACAAATCCATCAAGATCTCTTACTAATTCGTATAGGATCTTACTCAAAAATTGCTCAAAAACTGGTTCGTAAATGATGTATAAAATATCTATTTCTAACATTATATGCATTACTCTGGACAAGATGCTTGGGAAGCAATAAAGGTTGAATTTAGGCAGGTGATTTCTCTTAGCCTACTACTATATTTTTCAGAAAAAAACTTTGATCGTTTTATATTTTTTTTCTTCTTTTCATCTTTTGTGTATGTTTATACATGTCCTCTGTTTCATTTTGTTTCAATTGTGTTTGCACCATTTTTTTGCATAATGTTTCATTTATAGTATATGATTATATTAATTTGTGTTTGCACCATTACTTACGTGGTCTTCAAAACATCCAGTCTCCTCATTGTGTTAATATTGTATGGGAATCACCTTTGCTATTGCTGTGTCTTGGCTCAGTAGAAATCTGACACGGGCGCAGAGTCATGATTCGTATTACCTTGCACTGGATTTGTAATTTTCCTATGATCTACGTTAGTATCGGTTGATACAACCTGTTCTTTGAATTTCATTGTGCTGTATTATGATTAAATCTGGAGTAGCATCAGTAAATTGCTTCATGGGCAGAGGTACAATGATGCATAAATTCCCTCAAATTGTAAACAGTGTGTTCTTGGAGGAGATGAAAGTAGTTCAGATAAATTTCAGTTATATGAAGCAATATATTTTAGAGCAGATGCCTATGTTATAAAGTTTCTTCTGGGTGTTGCCTCCGAGTTGAAAATAATTTCCTATCATCATTCTCTTACTCGCACAAAATTTACCATGTAGGAAATCCCAGGGAAGACTGGTAAGTTATTTAGGATTAAGAAAACCCCTCTACTATCCATGGTCTTTTTTTAATTTTATTTTCATTAACAAAATAAACTCTGGGCCAAAGTACAAACCACAAATATAAAATAAAACATAGAACCTCTAGTCACACATGGGAGAGTGGGACAATAGAACCAAAAAAATCATGAAGTAGCATGACCCGTACAGATAACAAGTAGTCCCTCAAACAAAACCCTGAAGGGTGGGTCGTCAAACCGATAGTCGGTATCACCTCGAAATCGTAGTATTACCAAAAATGCTGATACTAGTCCGACGAAATAAAATTAATTAGGTGAAACCCAAACCCCAGGATTGAGCACGAGTCAAGTGATTTTTTAGGCATCACACTATCAGATAGGACAATTCAGACCCTTCTTAGGCCCTAAGAATAATCTCAAAACTGTATCGAACCCCATCCAAGCCCAGTGGAATTTTCTGCTATAATTGTAATGGACCCCATTTTGGGCCTAATCACAATGCTCAGCCCAAAACAAATAGTTGTACGTCAATTTAACTTCGTTGCGCCGTTCTCATTGCACGCGCATACCTACCTGAAACAAATCAAGCGGGATTTTGGCATCCAAACTGTTTAGAATTTCGAAATTCAGAACGCTCGCTGACATCGAAATGTGCGTCAACGCCTCTCTGATCCCAACCATGCCTCAATAGTTTCACTCCCTCCTTGGTGACCACGAAGGCAAAGTGTGCCTCAATAAAGACAATGGCGGTGGGGATGGCCCCCCTCTTAGGCCCAACCCACCGTCATGCTGCTCACCGCCCCCTTCATCTTTGTCATCCACATTTTCCCCTCTATCACATAAACCTAAACATTCCCCTTCTCTCTCTCTCTCTCTCTCTCTCTCTCTCTCGCCGCTCTCATTCACAGTCACAATCAGGACTGGCCTTGAGTTCTGGGGACCCGAGACGGAAAGCCCAAATAATTTTTTTGGGCCCCTGATTACAATATAATTTCTCTCCTCACTCTCCCCAATAGCCAAAAATGGCAACC
Organism: Hemerocallis citrina; assembly: GCA_017893485.1. NCBI lineage: Eukaryota > Viridiplantae > Streptophyta > Magnoliopsida > Asparagales > Asphodelaceae > Hemerocallis > Hemerocallis citrina. Next base: position 257,502,999 of record CM030360.1, on the reverse strand, counting down.
AAATCCCAAACCCAAACATCTCCTCTCTCCTCACACTCCATATCCAAATCCCACACTGATCCAACAAAGAGAGAGGTGAGTAGTATACCAGCACCTTCGTTCTTGCTTATGTGCTGTCACAGCCGTCATCGACGAAGAGGTCGTGTCCACCGCAAGGCCCCAGTCGAGTGAAGCTCTTTCCTGACGATAACGGCGGCGGCGGCGGCATGTTCCAGAGGATGCAGGAGCACGAGCGGATGTCGGTGGGACCCTCAATCGCGGCCGGAGGTGGTCATCTCGACAAGTCGAGCCATGGCTAGGGTTAGGGTTTCTAGGATTTGAGGGAGATCTGAGATCTTGAAGAAGAGGGATGGTGGCTAGCGGAGGTGGTGGTTGCTAACGGTGAGACTGGAGGGGAGAGAGGAAGGGATGGAGTTTCAGAAGATAAGTGGTGGTTGTTGGCGGTGAGACTGGATTGAGGCTGGTGATGAAGCTCCTACCTGACTTATGCTTGGTGGCGAGGTTATTGAATGTTATCCATGGCTATCTTGAATCCATTATGGCTTTAATTCATATTATTTCAGTCTCTTCTCATAGTGGGAAACTAGAATATAGAATGTTATAGATGATAAAAGCAAATTCTCTTTTCATTATCAAATTTTGTTTCATGCTCTTCTCTTCATGTTTTTTTTTTATTATTAAAAGATAATTAAGTCATTGCTTCATTAAAAAGATATTAACGAAACAGGACGAAATAACAAACTAAGCCCGTAGGCTAGCAACATCAAAGTTCAGCTTAGTGCGTGAAGCCTTCAATCAGTTACAACTTTTAATATTCTATTTTCCCAAGAAAGAAAAGAAAAAAAAAAAAAACAAGTCTGGAAATTCTAGTTTTTCATTATGGTGAATGAAGATCATCATGCACACAATCGATATAAATTTAACACCAAATCACAGAGAAGAGAGATAGAAAAAGAAAAAAAAAAATCATATCCTCAAAGCTTAGAAAAAGGAAAGCTACCAATATCTCACTGAAGGTTAAACGGCTTTCAACGGTGATACATGTAATAAATAAGGCTAAATTTAAAAAAACGTCATAATAGTTTGGCACTGTTTAAAAAAAGTCACAAAACTTTGACTTTTTAAAAAAACCGCACAATGTTTAACTTTCAACTCACGGAGTTATCTAACCGTTAACTGGGTTATACGTAATGTTTAAAAAAACATCACAAAACTATTGTTTTGTTTAAAAAAACAACACAGAACTATGATTCTGTTTAAAAAAACATCACAAAAGTTTCTATTTGTTTTAAAAAAACATCACATAACTATTATCCCAGTTAACGGTTGGATAACTCCGTGAGTTGAAAGTTAAACATTGTGCGGTTTTTTTTAAAAGTCAAAGTTTTGTGACGTTTTTTTAAACAGCGCCAAACTATTGTGACGTTTTTTTAAATTTTGCCAATAAATAAATAAATAATATCTAACTTCTGCTAGTGTGATGATTTATGTCAAACGTAGCTAATGAACAATAATAATATAATGAGTCCAACCCTAATAGGACTAGACCCAACGGCCAGCAACAACAAGAACAACAATTATCAATTGAATCTTTAGCGAGTATTTGAATATGGGGCAACATCCTTATGTCCAAAAACTACATCAAGTCTACATCCTCAGCACATCTTCAAAATTATTTGAATATCGTGCAAAATCTAAAACTACCTCCTGAAAATTCTAGTACTAGCAAAAATAAATTTACTGTTATCGAAAATAGTTCCACAAAGTAAACCGTCACTTTATTATAGTTTAAATTTGTTACATCCCAAGCCTGATTTCCTACAACTCGAACTCGCCCCCCCCCCCCCCTTCTCCTCTTCTCCACAATAAGGACGACAGCAAGATTATGTTGTTCTCGACATTTCGATGGACGAGGGCAACGAGGAACAGCAAGGAGGTCGCTTGGCAGCGACAGCGATGAGAAGAGGCGACGGGGGTGCAGTGGCGTCGGTGGAGGTTGTCAGTGATCGACGGTGGGGGAAGGCAGCAATGGAGAGGTCGGAGCTTGGTCACGACGGTGGAAGTGAGGTGAAGAGGAGCGGTAGGGACGATGATCAGTTGTGGAACTTCAGTGGTGGCAGTAGTGGTCGCGAGGTCGATTGTGGGCAGGGGCGAGGGTGTTGGGTTCGGAAGCAGGGTGAGTGGGGCTCGGGATTTAGGGTCGTGGTGGGGATTTGTGGGGGCAATGGCAGAGCGCGGAGGGCGCGCGCGAGGTTGAAGTTGATGGGGCTGTTGGGTTTTTTTGGTGGTGATACGATAGATGATGGTGGTGATGGAGTGGGGCGTCGACGGTGCTGGAGGGCATCGACGTTGCTGGAGGTGTGGGATGCAGCCGAGGAGAAGGAGGAGCAGTGATCGGGGTAGCGGTGGCATCTGGGGCTGGCAAGGGGGGCTGATGGTGGTTGGGTTTCGGAGCAGAATGGGAAGAAGAAGGTGGAAGATGAAGGGGCGACCTTCTCCATCGCAGCTCAGGCGAAGCCCCCCCTCCGATTCTGCTATGATTCCTCTTCTTCTAGAGTGAGACTCATCAATTCGAAGATGGCATCAAAGGAGGAGAGAATGGTGCCGTTGGCGGCGCTGACCAGTAGGGAGCTGACGGCAGAGAAGATGGAGAGATCGGGGGTTCGCTTCGGGACGTCGGCTCAGTCTAGGAAAGGGGAGGATTACTCTATGGTGAAGCTGGATTATCAGATTTATGGCAATCCCTCATCCGTTTTCTCCGTTTTCGCTGTAAGTGGAGTTTTTTTAAAAAGATTTTCTAGATCTTGTGGATAGATCTAGAAGATCTGATTTGCTGTGCCCCGGTTTGGGTGCCCCCCCCCCCCCCCCCCCCCCCCCCCGGATTTGCTGGGGCTGGGGTGGGAAGCTTGTAGTTTTATGGGATTGACGTTTGTGGAGCTTGGGCCCAAAGATGGGGTCCCTCCGTGATGTGTGAAGTCGGTTTGTTGGGGGTGGGGGGGTGCGGGGTTGAGGTGTGGTGGATCGGGTGTGTCCTACGATGTCGTCGGTGCAGTCTCCACAGCGCTTACTATCTGGCTATTAAGCTTCCTCCAGCTTAGGCTACTGCCTCGTGACAGCGTCGCCTCTTCCCTCGTATTGGGAGTTTGAGGTGAGATAAGTCTGTGTGGTGAGAAATCGCCGGAGAGAGCTTGAGCGTGAGAGAGGTAAGGTATCCTCTACACGGCTCTCTCCTGGTGTAACACCTCGAATTTTTAAAATATCGAAAATGTCTGTTTTTATATATTTTGAGTGGTGAAAATTATTTTTGGTATTTTTTATTTAAATATTGATATCGGCATGGATATTTGTGGTGGATTGGCGTTATTGATATATTGGGAGTTATGAATTGAGTTTTGTGTGAAGGAATATTGTTTACCTTATTTTCAATTGTTGGAGGATTATTATGAGACGATTTTATATATTTTACATCGTTAGTATTTTAAAAAAAGTGTGGTTAGGGGCTTATTTGAAATATTTTTGAGATTGGGGGACTTATGTGTAATATTCCTAATCATTTATCTATTTATTTATTTTAATAATAATAAACCCCCCCTTTTTCCCATTCTTCTTACTTCTTCTTCCTTCTTTTCTTTTTCTGATCCCGACCCCAATACCCACGCCAAACCCATTCGGCCGATGGGTTCCCCGGCCAAATCCCCCCCCCCCCCCCCTTTTTCTTCGTCTTCTTCAAATTAATTCGGAGGATAGGCTAATTGAAGGGTGCTCTAGCTCATGGCGGAGTCGATTTGGAGAAAGGAATTAGTGGAGGTATATCCCTTTGAATTTATTTGTGTATTTTTATGTGCTTTTAATTTATTTTGCTTAGTAATGGAATATGAAGTTGGTGAGTAGTTCATTTTGATGTTAGGGTTAAGGAATTAGTAAGTTGATGGAGAAGTTGCAAGTTGCTAATAAATTAGGGTTTTGGGTTTGGAAATGAGAATTTTATATATATGAATTATCTTCCGCATGGTAGTAGAAATTGTAGTTTAGCCATTAGAATAATTTGGGAGTGGTTCGAGTAATTGTTTAGAGGATAAAAACCCCTGTAGAAATTTGTCTATTACGTGCATAGCACGTGTGTATCCCAGACGTTCAATAAAACGCCTGAGTGATATTAGAAGTAGTGTTATTATTTTCTGTGATTGATTTGGATAATTTGAGCCTTAATTGTGTTGAAATTTGATAATAGGATATGTTAGCAGATTTGGATGTGGAACGATGTGCTGGTGCTTCGAGTCTTCACGGGATGCTATGTGAGTATGAATGTGTTTATGTATTTGTTATTTTAAGAAAATTTTAGTATAATTTAAATGATGAATATGAATCCCAGAATAAGGTGTATGTGTAAAGGGAAATTAGTGTTCGGTGTTGGTATGTGATATGACGATGAAATATTCGTCTCGTGTATTGATATAAATTTACAGACGATAAATTAGTTATATATATGGGGGTGAGTTATATGTATATAAGGATGTCGGTATATGGTGGATTGATGTGGTTTTAAATATTAAGGGTGATGGTAATGTATTGTGTATATATAGCTATGTGTATATGGTGTTGTGATGTGTTAACCTACTGGGCTTATGCAAACGTGTGGGAATGAGATAATAAATAGTATGATATATTCATGATGTGTGAGGTAATGATCAAATAAATAATACAGTACAGATGTGATGTGTAATATTATGATGTGATTATATTAATTACAGTGATATTTTCTTTTGTGTGATGCATTGAAAGGGTGGCGATAATATGAAAAGAAAATGTTAATGGCAATAAGTTCGATTGACTTGAGTTGATACCCCAGGATGGACCTGGGAGTGTAGATACCTCCGGATAGACCGGAGAGAGATATGATACCCCAGGGTAGACCTGGGAGAGTAGATACCTCCGGTGGGACCGGAGAGAGAGATGATACCCCAGGGTAGACCTGGGAGAGTAGATACCTCCGGTGGGACCGGAGAAAGATATGATACCCCAGGATAGACCTGGGAGTGCAGATACCTCCGGATAGACCGGAGAGAGTAGATACCTCCGGTGGGACCGGAGAGAGATATGATACCCCAGGATAGACCTGGGAGTGCAGATACCTCCGGATAGACCGGAGAGAGAAGATACCTCCGGTGGGACCGGAGAGAGATATGATACCCCAGGATAGACCTGGGAGTGCAGATACCTCCGGATAGACCGGAGAGATTAGATACTTCCGGTGGGACCGGAGAGAGATATGATACTCCAGGATAGACCTGGGAGTGCAGATACCTCCGGATAGACCGCAGAGAGTAGATACCTCCGGTGGGACCGGAGAGAGATATGATACCCCAGGATAGACCTGGGAGAGTAGATACCTCCGGTGGGACCGGAGAGAGATAGGATACCTCAGGGTAGACCTGAGAGAGAATTGAAACTCTAGAATAGACCTAGGGTAAAATGAATATGATATGAAATGTGAATGAGAAAGAGAAGTGTTTGGTATAAGCTGAAATGAAATAGTGAAGTAAGTATATTATGAGTTGAGAATAAAGAATAAATAAGTGTTAATAATAAATGAGATAGTAAAGAAAGTAGATAGTGAAACGTGAATTTTGGATGAGAAAGAAAGTAGTTGTGAATGAAGTAAATGTGAAAGAAAATGAGTTATGAGTTAATGTATGAAAAGAAGTGATAAATGCAGTACGTGGTTAATTTAAGATGAAAATAATAATAATAAAAGAGATGTGTTATCATGAATAATACGAAGTAATTGTATTATGTGTGTGATCATTAAAGTAAAATACAGTTGATATGAGTTGTACCTTGGAATTGTGTCAAGGAACTACCTGCCCGCTATTTCTGTGGAAATGGTGGGAACTACCTGCCTTGGCATAATTCGCAGGGTGAGTTGGTATGATAGTGGTAATGATTAGTCGAAATGAAGAGTTAAATAAAGTAAAGATGAGGAGTGATTGAAGTGAATTAATAACCAAGCTATCGACTTGAGATGTGATGTGATATTACACAAACTGTGTGTTTGAGATGCGGTGATTATTATCCAAGCTATCGGCTATGGGGTGTGATATGTTGTGACCCCAGATTGTGTTTGGGGATTAAGTGAAAATGATAATAAGATTTATTGTTTATAAGAATGAGAAATTACTAGAGTGATATAATAAGATGGGAATGAGCTATAAAACATGGTTTGATGCAATAAGTATAAGTATTCTAATTAATGAGGTGTTAATGATGTGATGAAATGTGAGTAAATCGCATGGGCAATGAGATGTGGTAATTATGTCATAAGACATGAAGGAAGGTGATATTATGAGAATAGATGTATATGTTTATGATGTGATACTTTTTATAACAATAAAATAAATACCTGTATTATGAGATTGGGTATGAAAATGGTAATTAAAGAAAGTATGTTGTGATATGAGTTTGTGTACCTTGGAAGTGTGTCGGGGAACTACTCGCCTGCTATTTCTGGGGAAATGGTGGGAACTACCTGCCTCGGCACAACTTCCAGGATGAATGTGTGTGTTGAGGACATAATATAACCAAATGAAACGCATGGCTAAATAGAGTTGGAGAAATGATGTAATAACATCATGTAGTTATATTAATATAAATAGTGAAATGCTGATATAACGATAAGTGTGGAAAGATGAATATTCGTATTAGGTGAATGTAAGATAAGTATGTATATATATACGAGGTTGATGTGAAGTGTATTATGAAATGTGGGAAGTATGGATAATTAAATAGTTGAATGCAGGTTTGGCAGAGTAGTTGATATGTCATTGTATTGACGATGTTGTTGTATTCAAGATTCAGGTTGCCTTATTTTAATTTGGCATTCGTAAGTTTAATTTATTTTCTTTATACTATTTTAATTTGTTATTTGATTAATAACTATACTCACACCAGAAATGGCTAACCCCTTAATGTTTGGGGGGTTAGGGGAGTCTAAGGACTACCCTAGATCCCTCACTGTTGCAGGTTCTCATCAGTGCAGAGGTGAGGCGTGGAATGGTAGTATAACTTTTTATTTTAAAAATTTGTATTATTTAGTTATAGGAATAGTGAAATTTATGATTTAAATTGTATTATGGGTGTATAAGCATGTATAAGATGACGATGAGTATAGTGCGGGGTGATGTGGTATGTTTGTGACCCGTACCCACCTCGTTGTGGAGTACTGGGCTTTGTGGTAGGTTTTACAAGGGTTTTTCTAAAATTTTACCTCGTTTTTCAAAGAAATTTTTAGTTTTTAATTGATATTTGATAATCTGTTATGTGTTTGGCCCCCCAGAGCATTATATTATATTGCCTGTGTGTATCTGCTCATTTTGGCCTGGGGAGCCCATGAAGATATTATGTTGATTGTGAGCTACGGAATTTTGAGCAGAATTCCGTAAGCTTTTTGTGTTTCGGGGCAAAATTTACAGGAGAGACTCTGTCAAAATTTTTCCTGAAATATAACTTTCTTAGTTTATGATTAAAGTGATATAGAAATTGAAAGATTTGAGTTTGCAGTTAAAAAAAAATTTTTGGGGCGTTACACCTAGAGGGTGGTGTTAGGTGGGGGGAGCGAGATAGTTGCTTGGTGAGAAATCACAGGAGAAAAGCGCGATCGTGTGAGAGGTGAAGGTATCCTCTTTACGGCTATTTCTTTGGTAGCGGTTGTAGGAGAGGCTGGCGTGTTTGTAGGATGAGTGGTGAAGTTGGTAGGAGGCTGCGAGTTTCGATCTGCGGGGCTTGGGCCCAAAGATGGGGTCCCCCCGAGCAAGGTGAACGCAGGAAGCGGCGGGTGTTTAAATCCTGCCAGACTTGTTTCAGGTGAGTGTGCATGTGCCGTGGAGGCACTGTACGAAGCTAAACTGACGTACTCACAATTTTGCTGGACTGCGCTGGTTTGTCGGCCCACCCTCCAGGGTTGTTGGAGGGGCTTGTTGTTTGTAGTCATGTTGCTTCATGTATGTTTTATTTTATGTCTGTAGTTTGTATTTGGGCCTAGTACTCTGGGTTTGTTTCGTTAAGCTCTTATTAATGAAACAGGGTGGCCTTATTCCACCTTTTCCCTCAAAAAAGAAAAAAAGAAAAAAAAGAACACGCAAATAATTTTTCATCAAATATACAAAGCAACTATAATTCATCTTCAACTCCCATGTATTTTGCACAAGCATATATCCATCTTCAACGCCCATCCTCTTCCTTTTAAAAAAATTAGTAATTTACACGTGCGATGCACGTCTGAATAAATTTAATTTTTTAAAAGTAAAAATTTAGATATAGTATAAGTTTGAACCTGAAACTTTTTTTATATTAGTTATGTACGTGCGTTGCACATGTTGGAAGATTTACAAATGACACTAAGGCATTCTCCCATTAATATTAGAGATTAGAGATAAATAAATAAAAATAAAAATAAAATTCCATCGTTCACCAAAACCCAAAAAAATAAATAAATAAAAATAGAAGTATAATTCCATCGTCCACCAAAACCCTAAATTTCCTAACCCTACCTTCCCAAACACGTCGTCGCCGCTTGTGCTCCTCATCCTCCTCATAGGAAAAGTGGACGCCTCCGCCCCTGTTTCTTGCGACTCATCGAGGACGATTACACCACCGCCGACGTAGCTTGCGCTTCTCCTCCTCTTTGAAAAAGCAATGCCGACGAATAATGGAACCACAAAAGTGAAGAAGAAGACGAACTAAAAGGCGGTAACCTTACCCCCTTATTCTCACCATTGCCGTCGCCATGCGCGCTCTAAGTTGCTTTCTCCTCTTCTTCTCACTCCTCATCTTAACCGCATTCACTCAGAATCTCACATCCACTCTGTTTTACTCGCCCTTTCCTCCTTCTGTACCTCCCTCAACCTATGCACACATGACTGACCTCGCAAATCTGACCAGTGCACAGCCTGGACTGGCGTCAGGTGCCAGTCGGGTCGTTTCCCTAACCTTAACTGGTCTCAAACGCACCCACTTAGGCTGCCTCAACCCGTGATTCACCGTCGATGCCCTCCAAAACTTAACTAGGCAAGAATTTCTCAACTCCACTGGATACCCTTACCATGTCCCATTCCCGACTTCTTTGGCTGGTAACCTATCACAACCCTAATTCTACGTGGCAGGTCGGTCACGGGCGATATCATGTACTCTCTTGGAAACGCCAGTGGACAAACTGTTTTGTCATTATCTGATAACTCTATTACCGGAAATTAACCACCTACTTTTGGCCAGTTCGGTAATCGTTCTGCTCTGGATGTGTCTAGAAACTCGATTACTGGTTTTATCGAAATTTTTGCCGTACTGATCCACTTTTTGAAAATATTTGGCGCTCTGACCCACTTTCGAAAACAATTAGCGAACTGATCCAGTTTTGGACACGTCAGCAACAAACGTTCTTGGAAAAAACGGCATAGGTTATTTACATGTCGTTTTTTCCAATAACGGCATCTATTTTGAAAAAACTTTCATGTCGTTTTTTGGAGTAACGGCATCTGTTAATTTTAGTTGAAGAAGCATATAGTTTCAATTGTGAGATAAAAGACAAGTGTGAAAATACAGTAAGAGATGTTCTTTGAGAGAATAACATTCTTTATACTGATGCCGATATTTTGAATAACGACATCAGTATTGTATTCCCTTTAATCAGTGGCCCCCTTTTCTTATTCCCCTTTATCAATTGATTTCCTTACTCTCTTTCTTCACTTCCGCAACCCACAAATCCTAGATCCCTAAATCAAAAATCCCAACTATTGGAGTGCTCTCAAACTTCCAAAACAAAACAATTTAACACCCATACATAAACCCTAATTGTGATTCGTTCATTTTCTTTGAAACTCTTCCGAAATCCGAAATTGTGGTAAATATTTGAAATCCCTAAAAAAAATTTACAATGTTCATTTTGATGAATGAGAGCTATATATATTGGTAGCATAGTACAAGAGATGTAGATTAGATTCATCTAAATAGTAGATATGTGAAATGTACTTAAGGATTGTTGTTGATGATGTGTGAAATGTTCATTTTGATGAATGAGAGCTATATTGGTAGTATAGTATAATAGATGTTCATTAGATTCATCTAATTATTAGATATGTGAAATGAAATTCATCCATGTGAGATGTGGATAAGCTATATTGCCATCTAAGAATTCTCGTCGTTGATGTAGTCTAAAAATGACAATGTAGTATATTAGACATTGATGGATAAATGGTCATACATTAGAATTGCTATATTTCTAATCATTATATTCATAGTTCGGTTTGTATGAATGGATATTGCTATGAGATTTGTTTATATACATAGTGGAGAGGATGTGGTGGTGATTGTTGTGAGTAGTATTTCGATACGAGTATTGAGAAGTTGTTGTTATCTTCAAACATCGATTATTAATTCTGTTGAAGAAACATTGCATACAAATTTGATTATCTCCATACATCATCATTTATTAATATTGTTCTTGACACATTTTTTTTTTATGTTCACAGATAAATGGATCCTACGTACAACCATCTTCTTCCCATGGTGTTGGTGCTTCATCTTCTTCGCACGCACAACAAGGAGGTCCGGGGCCTTTAGACCCGTCCACTCTATTTGCAAGAAGATCATAGGTCACAAGTCGTGTGGATTGGAGATGTCGAGAAAATAAGTTTCTGAATGCACGCCTTATTGCCGATTCTTTGGTAAATACAAAATTATTTGGTAAATTGCCGGTTCTATGGAATGTCCAAGTTGGCCAAAGTGAAATGCGACCGTTCATTACTTACCACTCTTGTGGAGCGATGGAGACCGAAGATACACACGTTCCACCTACCCGTTGGTGAGATGACGGTCACGCTTCAAGATATAGCCGTCATATCGGGTATTCCAATCGATGGAATGGCGATGACTGGGAACCTTATGTTTAATAAAGTAATGTTGGTTAGAGATTACCTTGGGAAGGAGGTTGAAGATGACGACAAAGGTGTATTCGTCGGGGAATCAATCCGACGTTCATGGCTCTTTACAGAATTCAACAATAGTTTGGGAGATGAACTGACTGACTTCGAAATTCAATGTTACACGCAAGCTTATCTTTTGTCGATGATTGTAGGTATTCTCTTTCCTAATTTTTCCGGTGATGTAGTCCATTTAATGTACCTTCCTTTGATTGCGAACACATATAGAGCCGGCCAATATAGTTGGGGAAGTGCGGCTTTAGCCTCTCTTTACCGTGCCTTGTGCAATTATTCCTTGGGGTTGATACAAATAACGGGGCTGATGGGGTTATTGCAAATATGGTGTTGGGAACGAGTACACCTTGGCCGGCCCCAAGTAATTGTTTTATCAGATAATTGGAGGGTGCTTAATGCGAATCCGGTGTTTAGGGCTCCTTTAGATGTGTATTGGACGGGTAAACTCACATGGAGAGATAACCCACGTGATGTTTTGACGTATTACAGGGATGAACTCGATCAGTTTAGAGAAGAGTACGTCAATTGGACACCGTACACGGCCGAAAAACTACAACGTCTACCCCCACTATGCACCGCCAATATGCAACTTTGGTTGACACGAGCTTCCCTTATAAATTTCTCTGTCGTGGAGGTCTATTACGCCGACCGGGTCCTCCGACAGTTCAATGCACAACTGGCCATCCCAGAAAAGACAACGTACGACTGAAAACTTCACAATATTACTGGTCAAGATCGATTGCCAAGTATGGATTGGGCCGATCATCACCGCATTTATGTTGCATGTTGGAATGAGAGGAAATACAATTTGGTTATAGAAGGGATTGCACCTTACGACGGGCTTACGACGGGTCGATTCAGATAGCTTACATGGCGTGGTACCGGCATATTGCATGGTACTGGCGTATTACACGGTTGTATATTGCTCCAAGATCGGATATCTCTGTGGGTATCCAAATGCCGCTTCCTAGGTACCAAGTTGAACCACCACCGACACATTTCACATCGCAACCAATGTATCAACCCAAAGCTTCCTCGTACCGACTAATGGTAAAATTTTGTTATGATTAACAAATATAAATATAAATTTATTTTACACATTTCGCTTATATTTGTTGAATAAAGTTTGGTTTACTACTAATTTATTTGGTTGGTATTGTAGATTGACAATACATGGGATATTGCAAGACAATATGCTCATTTGTTGAAGAGAAACGCTTCAAAGGCTTGCAAGGAGTTAGCGAGAGAAATCCTCCATCCATGTCGTACCTCACTTGAAGAGGTCGGTAACGGTACGCGCTTCGCTGCTCTTTTACCCACATCTGAACTTCCCACTCAACTGCCCCGAGTAAGTGGTACTCGAGCTCAACCTCCACCACCACGAACAAGACAAGTTGAACCTCCTGCACAAACAGAGAGATAAGCTCAATCTCCTCCTAGGTCATCTACACATTCGGAAGATTCTCCTTCTCAACGGCCACGACAGAGTAAGAGTGTTCGTTTTCCTCCTCCGGAAAGTCAATTAGCATCTAGAGATATTGAAGAAGTACAAGCGTGGCATGAAGAAGATGTTGGGCCAAGTGTACCTGCGACATAAGAAATTACGGAACTTAGGAGGAAAGTCCCAGCTCGGAGAAGGAGGAAGCCCCAACACTATATGCCTAGTTAGTGTTGATTGTTCAAATGTGTAATTTTGTAGGCTTTGAATAGCTCAATCACATAACATACATTTTGAATGTGTGACTTTATTAGATTTTTTTGGCTTATGGAGAACTTGATGAATCCGAGTATTTGGGCTTTAAACATGTGAAGCAAACTTGAAACAATTGATACAATTCGGTTGTTGTACTGTTATGTTATATATATTATCTGGGGTTTGTTATTGCACTTGTTGTTAAATGTAAAATTGAAGTCTGAAAGTATTCGATATTGATTTTGTATATAGCTGTGCATGTTTGTGCATTTTTACTTCTAATATATTAGTAAGATATGCCGTTATTGAAAAAACGGCATCTGTTACCTGTACCGTTATCTACATTAACAGCATAGGTACAAAACATGCTGCTCTTGTAAGTTATATTAATTTAACTTGATGCCTGATATGGCTAAAAATAGGATTAAATCGGGACCGTTCACATCGGACACGAATCTTAAAGCTCAGGGGTAAAACGGCAATTTCACCTACTAACGGGTCTGAAATGGGAACTGGGTCTTCCTTCAAGACCCAATAACCCACGAACGGATCCACCTTAACTGGGTATGGGTCCCAACCCGAAATGAACCCAGTCCATCAAGATAGAATTAGGGTTTCTGATTAATACTAATCAACGGTCCTGATTCACATCTATCCTCTCACTGGGGATTAAGGATTACATTCCTTATATGATCACAGGGATTACATTCCTAATCTGATCCCTAAGGCGACTATAAATACCTCCCATCCACCACTATTAAGAGATAATCAATACTTTTCCAGTTTAAAGTTCTTACTTAATCATTCAGATTACTGACAAGAGCGTCGAAGGGTGCGTCGCCGGGATCCATCCCGGTGTCTCGCACTTTTTGCAGGTTCGCAGCAGCGGTAAGAGACCAAGTCAACAAGTCGGTGAAGGTCAACAGGTCAACAGGTTTGCCTTGTTCGTTTTCTCAAGAATCCATAAATTCCATCTGTTTACCCCCATACCAGATTTAGTGGTAATAGATTGGCGCCGTCTGTGGGAAACGAAAAAGCAACCTGACCTCTCTTCATCAACGATACTAGTTTCAAGCCATGCATCCAAAACAGAAGGGGAAGGCAGCGGTCTCCAACTGAAGAACCACTTCCCTTCCTCCTCTCCCTCCTCCGGTTCAAGGTGCTCCTACTCAACAGGCCCCTCAAGGGTCTCGGGGGGCTGCCCAGGGGGGCTCCCGTCAGAGTCATCCAAAGCAACATCCTCCTCATGACCAAGTCACGGGTCCCAATCCTTCAGTTGAATCCCTAGCTTCTCAAAGCCCTCCCGAGCGGGATCTTCGTCAAATCATTGCCGACCACCAAAAGGGGGTCGACCTTAGAACTCGCCTGAATGGATGGCAGGCCCTCGGTCGAGTCCATCAACCCAAGAACTCAAGAGCTTCAAGAATCCGAACCTCCCGACGACCAAGGACTAGAAGATCCCCTCCCCCTGAGGAGGCAAAGAGAGTCCCCTCAGCGTCATCGGCGGAGAACTCATTCCCCCGTAAGCCGAGCCACACATAGGGACCGCCAAGCTGGAGAGGCACCAGTCACAAGGGTAGATCTTCAAGACTTCCAAGCGACAGTCTTAAGGGCCCTCAATATCGCTCCAAAGAACGACCAGAGGCCACCTACTCATGAGCCAGCTAGGAGCCACCGCCTTCACACTCTCAGTCCTCGTCCTTCTCCAAGCTACCATCGCCGCAGCCCCAGTCCATCATCGTCCAAAGATGAGTCCCAGGGCTCGACAAGGTATGATCAAAGAGAAGACTCGGTTTACCGCCGTCTCCACGAGATGGAGAGACGCCTTGGCCGAATTGACAAGGAAGAAGAGAAACGGGCAATAAACCTCCGCCCGGGTAGACCTCCATTCTCCCGCACCATCATGGAGGCCCCCTTCCCAGAAAACTTCAAGCCACCTCACTTCGAGACGTATACCGGGGAGTCAGACCCCGCAGATCACATAGAGTGTTTCAAAACTCTCATGATGATCCACCATGCTTCAGACGCCCTCCTCTGCAAGATCTTCCCTGCCATGCTGAAGGGGTCTGCGCGAGAATGGTACTCTCGACTCGCCCCGGCCTCCATCTTCTCATTCGATCAGTTCGAAGCGCTCTTCCTTACTCATTTCGTGAGTAGCCGCCGAGCCGAGAAAACAAGTGTATCTCTGGTGACCCTCAACCAAGAAAAGGGTGAACGCCTAAGGAATTACGTTCGACGCTTTACCGCCAAAGCCCAGTCCATTCCCTCCCTCAACCAGTCAATAGCCTCTTCCGCATTCGAGCGCAACGTCACTAATGCCAACCTCAGGGCATCCCTTGCCAAGAAACCTCCTCGGAACTTCTCAGAGCTCCTACTCAGGGTGGAGAAGTACATACGGGCGGAAGAGGCTCTCAACCCCCTTGCTCTTGAGGAGACATCTTCCGGGAACAAACGGAAGAACACAAGTGAAGAAGGGTCCCAAAAAATCCAGAAGGACAGTAATGGCCAGCACCGCCCGACTCCACGTTTTGAGAAGTTCACCCCCCTCATTGCTAATATATCAGAAGTTCTTATGGAGGTGGACAAGGAAGGGCTACTCCGTGCTTCCCCTAGAATGAATACACCTGGCAAGAAGAGGAACAAGGATAAGTGGTGCCACTTTCACAGGGACCACGGCCACGACACGGATGATTGTCGGGCTCTCAAGGAGGAGATCGAAGAACTCATACAGCGGGGGCACCTGACCAAGTTCGTCAAAAAAGAGGGGGCCGAGCTTCCCTCCTGAGGAGCCTACAAACGAACAGAAAAGCCAGCCGAGCTTCAAGACTCAGAACCTCTCAGCTCATTTCAAGAGGTCTTCACCTTATTGTAGAAGTAAGATCTTGATTTTCAATAAGGCCGATGGTTGTAACCCGGCCAATAGCATGTAATAATGGCTCGCCCTGTTGAAGCGGTCACTTAGTTTATCTCAATAAAACTTTACATTTTTCATTGAAAATTATTGTTCTTGCTTCTCTATCTTTTCGAGTCGCGACTCGCTAAATGGTAAGTTCGGAATCCAGCTTCTCTTACATGGCTTCCCCCACAACTTACTAAGCTCTAACAACGAGGTCAGAGTTTAACACTTGCTCGATTCCGCTTCAAATTACTCGCCCATAAGCGGGTAAGAAGTGGTTCGCCATTTGGAATTGCTCATACACCTCGTTAACCCCCCTTAAACGATGAGTTCGGAGTCCAACACTTGGCTCGATTCTGTCCGCAAGCTCGCTCTTAAGCGGGCTAGGAGTGGTTCGCCATTCGGAATTGCTCCCACAACCATTGAACAAACTTTAACGACGAGTTCGGAGTCCAACACTTGGCTCGATTCCGCTCCGCAAGCTCGCTCTTAAGCGGGCTATGAGTGATTCGCCATTCGGAACTGCTCCCACAACTGTTGATTCTCTCACTTAAACAGAAAATTCGGGGCACAACTCTCTCCTAGAGTTCCTCCTCACGCTCGTCTCCCAAATGGCTCTCTCCTAGAGTCAAGTGCTTTGCTCCGCTCATCTCCAAAGCGGACCTCTTCTCAACGAGTTCGGAGCACAACTCTCTCCTAGAGTTCCTCCTCAAACTCGTCTCCCAAATGGCTCTCTCCTAGAGTCAAGTTTTTTGCTCAGCTCATCTCCAAAGCGGACCTCTTCTCAACGAGTTCGGAGCACAACTCTCACCTAGAGTTCCTCCTCAAACTCGTCTCCCAAACGGCTCCGATCGCCCCACGTCCCTTGGAACCAAAATTCGAGCGACAGGCGATTCGACCTCAGCGACCAAGAGGATAGCTTGGATTCCGAGCAAGTGCCAATCCGAGCTACGAATTGGAGAAAAACGAGTTTCACCTCAAAATTCGCGTAAGATTTCGATCAGACGGCTCAGATCATGCCAGCACCACTACACGACAATATAGTGTTTTCTTGGGAACTGAGCCTACCTCGAGATCCGCACCGAGATCCAACGGTTCAGATCAAGCTCACAACTCTCTCCTAGAGTTTCTCTTCACAGTTGTCCCACAAATAGCTCTCTTCCAGAGCCGAGCTCTTCAATCCGCTCACCTCCAAAGCGGACTCCTTCTCAACAAGTTTGGAGCACAACTCTCTCCTAGAGTTCCTCCTCACACTTGTCTCACAAATGGCTCTCTCCTAGAGCCGAGCCCTTCACTCCGCTCGCCTCCAAAGCAGGCCTCTTCTAAGCAAGATCGGAGCTCAAAATTCTCCTACAGAGTTGCTCCTTGCACTCACCTCAAAGAATGAGTCTTCCCATGGCTCTTACGAGGGTCTTCCTAGCACATCTTCTCTGCCCCTAGGAGTGGAGCTCCTCTTTAAAAATCCCCAAGACCAAAACACTCCTCAACTTCATGAAGACAAGGATGTTCTGGGGCTATTTTGACCATGAAGGAGGGTGAATCTTCGTCCCACTCCTAAAAAGAAGCTGTAGATCTTCGAGTTAGCTTCAAAATGAGGGGTCGCACGTCCCGATCGGACCTCTGTAGCACCGGGAAAGTGGATCGCAATACAGCTGCACCGAATAGCTCGGAAATCCGAGCCGAGCCACTCGTGCGAGGGAAAAACCGAGCCACTTCGCTCGGATTCCGAGCAAGTACCAATTCGACCCTCGAAAGTGAAGAAAAACGATACCGAGCAACTCCAACTGTTGGATCTTTACGAAAATCGCGCAAAAGTTGATGAACGGCTCAGATCGCGCCATGTCTCCACAAAACAACAAGATGACGTTTTCTCGAAATTTGAGCCTCTTGTCTCGTGATTCGCGCCACGATCGTGATCAAATGTCCAGATCAAGCCACGGAGCTCAGATCTACAATCCGAGCTACTGTCCTACCAAGTTGCAAAAAATGCGCCTCAAAATTTGCGCTCGGATTTGCCGAACAAGAAGCAGCGAGGAAGGAGAGAAAAAAAAAACAAAAACAAAAACAAAAACGAAAACGAAAACAAAAAACCCGTTAGGGTCGGGTTCGGACCCGTTAGGGTCCTAAACCCGAACCCCTTCCTCCCCTTCCTCTTCTTCTCCATGTTCCCGCCAAAACAGAAATCAGAACAAAAAAAACAAGCTCTTCATCTTCGAGCTTCAACCACCTCCATGGCCGAGTTCCGAGCCAAATGACGAGCCGAACCTATCGTCGAAAATCTGACCATAATCGAGCTCTGTTGTTTCCTCACCGAGCTCCACAATGCTGAAGACGAACCCACCGTCGAAACTCCGACCATTATCGAGCTCTGCTGTTTCCTCACCAAGCTCCACAATGCCGAAGACGAACCCATGCCGAGCTCTCTCTCCCTCTCTCCGAGATGTGCCACAGAGCCGCACTCCCTTCACTTCGCCGAGCTCAGTCTCCAAGGCCAATGTCGAACCCATGAGCTCCGAACCACTATAGCGCCGAGCTCCACCTTCGTCACCTTCGACCTCGTCGGCCTCCACCGAGCTCGTCTCCCTCAACCGAGCTCCTTCAACACCGAGCTCACCTCCAACTCGCCCTCCCCCTCCGACGAGCTCCCCTCTACACCGAGCTCCGCCACTCCTCCATAGCTCCGAGCTCGCCAAGCCATCGGCGAGCGCTCTCTTCTCCTTGCAGAGCTCGACGCCTCCTCTCGACTCCATTGCCGAGCTCTTTCGCCGAGCTTCACGACGAGACGAGCTCAGGAGCGAAGGGATGGTCGAAGAAGAAGGGGAGACGAGAGACGAGACGAACAGGAAGAGAAACAGAACAACTGAGCGGAAGAGAAAAAAAATACATATATTCCACGTGGCGATGCCACGTGGCCTCACATCCGAGGTCGGATCCGAGCTACGCGAAATGTGCACGAAGTTGCTCAGAATCTGAGCAAGTGCCAATCCGAGCTCAAAATTGGAGAAAAATATTGCCGAGCTACACGCGCCGTCTGATCTTTTCAAAAATCGCATCACGACACGATCGACGCTCAGAAACGCGCCACGTGTCCAAACATGATCTGCTTTGCGATGTGCGCACATCTGATCATGATCGACGCTCAGGAACGCGCCATGTGTCCAGGTAATATTTAATTTATTTATTTTTTTTATTTAATTGTTTTAATTATTTAAAAAATCTGAAAAATTATTTAAAAAATTGAAAAAAATTAATTAAAAATTCTAAAAATAATTATTAATTCAGAAAAATTATTTTAAAATTCTGGAAAAATAATTAATAAATTAAAATAATTAATTAATATTTTCGATAATTAATTATTTAATTCGGAAAATGAATAAAAAATGAGAAAAAATGAGAAAAAATTCATAAAAATCTGGAAAAATCACCAAAAATCCAGAAAATTCTGAGAATATTTTTTGCTATTTTGCAAGCCCAGAATAACACCGTTACACCCCAAGCAAGATTCCAAACTCCCTTAAGAACACCGATAAAATTCCGTACGCCAATAGAACAACAAAACTATTCCTCGAAGACTGTAAAACTCAGTCTCCAGGAGTGGGGGGGCTCGTGATATGGCTAAAAATAGGATTAAATTGGGACCGTTCACATCAGACACGAATCTTAAAGTTCAGGGATAAAACGGCAATTTCACCTACTAACGGGTCTGAAATGGGAACTGGGTCTTCCTTCAAGACCCAATAACCCACGAACGGATCCACCTCAACTGGGTACGAGTCCCAACCCAAAATGAACCTAGTCCATCAGGATAGAATTGGGATTTCTGATTAATACTAATCAACGGCCCTGATTCACATCTATCCTCTCACTGGGGATTAGGGATTACATTTCTTATCTGATCACAAGGATTACATTTCTAATCTGATCCCTAAGGCGACTATAAATATTCCCCATCCACCACTATTAAGAGGTAATTAATACTTTTCCAGTTTAAAGTTCTTGCTTAATCATGCATATTACTGACAAGAGCGTCAGAGGGTGCGTCGCCGGGATCCATCCCGGTGTCTCGCACTTTTTGCAGGTTCGCAGCAGCGGCAAGAGACCAGGTCAATAAGTCGGTGAAGGTCAACAGGTCAACAGGTTTGCCTTGTTCGTTTTCTCAAGAATCCATAAATTTCATATGTTTACCCCCACACCAGTTTAGTGGTAACAATGCCGTTGTTCAAAAAACGACATCAGTGGAAATGATGTCGTTCTTCTCAAAAAGGGCATCAATTGAGTTATTTATTTCGAGGTAAATTAACCTCTGCCAATACCTTCTGTCTTCACAGTCGTTGTTCAGAATAACGGCATCTCCTAAGAATGTCGTTATTCCAAATAACGGCATCTCCTAAGGATGCCGTTGTTCAGAATAACAGCAACAATTGAGTGTTTAATTTCCATGGAAATGAATCTTTGCCGTAGTATCTGCCTTCACAGCCGTTTTTCAGAATAACGACATCTCCTAAGAATGTCGTTATTCAGAATAACGACATCAGTTGAGTGTCTAATTTACATGGAAATGAATCTCTGCCATAGTATCTGCCTTCACAGTCGTTTCTCTAAATAACAGTATATCTTGAAGATGCCGTTTTTCAGAATAACGGCATATCTTAAGGCTACAGTTGTGCATGTTTTTGTGCATGTTTTGTGGAGGTGCGGTTCATCAAATTCATTCAAATTCAACAAATGTTCATCACAAACATACATTACATACTCAACTAATCACATTACAATATATTACATGAGAGGTTCATCAAATTCAAATTCTCTAATTCGTAATAACTTATAATTCGTAATAACCTACGGATAGATTTTACAACATAAAGCCAACATTGGGATACAACTTTAAATATCGGTAGATTGGGATGTGCCCACATTCTGTAAGTTCTTACATCTACGCCTATTGTGTCCACTCAATCCGCATTTTGAACAAATTTTGCCGGTGCTCCCACCCTCTCGAGCATCCATATCATTGCGAATATAAGTACTCCTAGGTCGTCCTTTCAACCGACGAAGGCTCGCATCGGCTCTGAGTATCAATCCCCTTTGTGTCGGCATAGGATTAAAAGTTGGTGCCCAAGTTAGTGCTAATGAACTTATAGAATAAAAGGCATAAATGTAAGGTTGATAATCAATTGCACGGGAGGCACAGACGGCTAATACATGAGAATATGGAATGTGATATAGTTGGAATTTTTCAAAAGTACAAGTATGCCTCCCGAGGTCTACTGTGTGCCAATGTCCACCCTTTTGATGTCCATTATCCATTCTAATGCCCGTTTTAACCTAAAAAACACCAGGCCGATATTAAACATTATTGCCCTATGTAAATTGGATTTCTCATGGCGTAAATCAATAATCTCCTGAACACGTGGTGCCCATAATTTTCCTTCGCTCATAAGAGTCTGCGTGGCTTCACGACGGTCATTGAAATACATGTTCAGACGGAAAAAAATCATTTCAAAAATTGCAGTGACGGGCAAGCTACGTACACCTTTTAAAACCGAATTGAAAACTTCCGATAAATTTGTTGTCATTATACCATATCTACGACCTCCATCGGCAGAAAGTGCCCACTTCTCAATCGGTTTCTCCTTCAACCAATTATCCCCATCAACATTAGTTGCTTCAAGATGTGCCATCTTTTTCTTAAAATTCGTCAACTGATTTTGACACGCGATCACCTTCAACTTGTTCATCATAAACTTGTAACCAAACTTTTAATGAAAATTGCTAGCAAAATACCGCATACAATAGCGATGATATGCAAGTGGTTCATTCCATATTCCGAACTCATTTTTCATTGCTGGTAAAATGCCTGCATGACGATCCGAAATGACACATAGACCTGTACGATCTGTGACAAAGCACCAAATACAATTCATGAACCATGTCCATGTCTCTATGCTCTCACCGTCAACTATTGCAAATGCAAATAGAAACAACCTACCATTTGCATTCGGTGAAACAACAATCAACAAATAACCTTTGTATTTTCCGTACAAATGAGTCTCGTCTACACTTATAACTGGTCTGCATGCCTTAAACCCCTCAATGGGATGCCCGAATACCCAAAAAAAACCCTTAAAGGTTTCTTCTGCCGGACCGGACACAATCTTGGCCCATTGTACGGCCATACCCAGATTTGAAGCTTGGATTACAGTGAGAAGATAGGGCAATTTAGTGTAAACTTTTTCAAATGAACCATATAATCGCTCAATTGCTTTATGTTTTGTCTTCCAAGCTTTCCAGTAGGAAATTATGTAATTGAATTGAACCTTGACTATGTAATATCCTGGACAGATATTATATTATATAAATTATTATTTTTAAATAAAAATATTTTTATTGAATTTGCTTGGTTTTCTCATTTAAAAAGTTACCTGGACATGCATACTAGTATGTATATAAAGGTATTGTATCAATTTTGTGCAATTGTGCAAAATCTTGAAAAAATGCATTTTTGAGAAAAATGTCTGGAAAATTCCGGGCACGTATTTAAAATTATTATTTTATTTTTATTTTATTTTTATTTCCAGAATTGAAATATTTTTGGTGGATATCACCCGGTTTTGTTAATAAACGTTATCTGTATATATATACCAGTCTGTATACATCTGTATTGTATCAAATTGGTACTGGAATCTTCCGGATGGTTAATAAAATTTATTTTATTATTATTTTTGGAATTAAATTATTTTTATACGGATTGAGCAGTTTTACAAATGGAAATTATTGGTATATAGATATATACATACGTTAGCATATTGTACCGATTTCGTACGTTTGTAAAAATCATGTAGTATGTGTTTTGGACAAAAATATCTTATTTTTGTCATGATTAATCAAAATTGGAGGGCTAGGATTTGTTTGGAGACTTAAACCTAGGGTTAAAATTGATTAAGGATACATAAGGGTTTAATATGTGTCTTCTACTAGAACCCTCTCCTCCACCTCACCCCTCCACCTCACCCCCTCCACCTCACTTGTTTTGGCCGACCAAAATGACCCCAAGGGGGTTTGTGCAATTGTGTAGGTGTATTATGCACTCTCCACCCTCTCTGTTGTCCTATAAATATCCCTCCCCTTCACCTTTTGCCTCATTTACAAGAAAAAAAAAAGAGAAAGGAAAAGAAAGAGAAGAAACCCCAAGTGTTCTTCATTTGGAATTTTTCATAAGTGTTCTTCAAACAAGTAGTAGTAGAAGCAAAGGAGGAAGGAGAAGGTTGCTAGCTAGTCCTTCCTACATAGATTCAAAAGGTGGGGATTCTCTACTTCTATTTTAGATTGGTTGTTTTATTATTTACTTTTGTATGTAGAAAAGAACCCGTCTTTAAGGGTTAGTTTTGGTTCTATGTGAGTAAAGAACCCATCTTTGATGGTTGTTTATTGTAGGATAAAAAGAACCCATCTTTATGATGGTGGATGTTGTATGTGTATGTTCTATAACAACTTGGACTATTTTCTAAGCATATAAATGGTTGTAGGTTAAAAAGTACCCATCTTATGATGTGTTGTTGGGTATATATGTTCTTAAATAACTTGGACTAAATTCCTAAGCATAAGTGTGGTAGGGTAAAAATGACCTGGGGCCCAACCAGGGCCCAGTACAGCTCTCGCTCAAAAATAAGAAAAACAACAAATCGGCTCGGCCTCGGACCACTGCAGGGTCGGCACCGAGCCTCAAGTTCACCCCCACAAACCTGGTCTCCTCGTATCTGACGAGTCTCGATGGCCCTCGGCCTCCGATCCACGATAGCCCCACGGGCCGTCCGCCCAGCCTGGTAAAGAATGAAGATGACCTGGCACAACCTAGGCCATCAGATTCTCCCAGGGACACAGGAGCCCCATGATCAGCCATGTCAGCTCCAAATACCACCAAGGGCTTTGCCATGTCAGCCCTAAACCCCCTGGGCCTTCTGCCACGTCAGGCCCATGGCTTTCGGGTTCAGACCCGGCCCCCAAGCGGATCCAAACCCGGTTGGAATTCCCTATAAATACCAGACCCTCACCCACCTTTTCAGGTAATCAATCCTTGCCACTTAAATTTCCCTAGTTACTGCTACTCTCTCACAGAGACTGACTAGATCGTCGGAGGGTCCGCCGTCGGGATAAAACCCGGTGTTCCAGGACCGTCTGCAGGTACTCGAGGCGAGGCATTCCGAGCCGATCCTCAAGTGCCGAAGCGAGCCCCTCGCTCACCGTCCGGCACCGCACTCTTCCCTCATTACAAATTGAGTCCGAACTCACATCTGGTGCATCCACACTGCGACCAAAAACAAACCACATCAGGTTGGCGCCGTCTGTGGGAAATCTTTTATCCGGTACGGACGACGGTCCGAGCCTCACCACCGACGATCTCCCTCGACCCGATCTCCCATGGCTCCCCGAGCCCGAAGATCGGACCGTTCCGCCCGACCAGACGGGCCTCCTCCCGAGGGGGCCCTCGACGGAGGGCAAGCACCTAATAATCCGGGTGGAAACCCCGGGCCCCAATGAAGCGCTTCACATGTCGCCGAACCCGACCTTCGTCGGGTCATTCTGAACAGAAGGGCTAGCCAGGCCAGGGGAGGGACCGCTTCCAACTCGGCCCCGAACCATTCCAGGCCCGCGCAAGGAGACAGGCTGTCGGCACTCAGCCGCATCGGCTGAATTCCTACGCCCCGACCCAACCCTTCCGACCATGGCGCGGTCACCAGGGGCGAATTCAGAAGCTTCAGAGATGAAATCATGGAGGCACTCCATGGGGCGCCGAGGTCCGCGACTTATAGCCGACCCCTTCAAATGAGCGAAGGGAGGAGTCGAACTCGTGCGCCGACCCCCCCTCCTGAGCGCACAGACGAGGTGCTCTGACGCCTCCTGGAGATGGAAAATCGCCTCGAGCGTATCGGCGATGGGAATCCCAATCTAGTCCACGGTCGTGGACCATCTCGACCTCCATTTTCCGTCAACATCATAGAAGCAGAGATCCCCCGGAACTTCCGGCCTCCGCAGTTCGAGACTTACAACGGCGAGGGTGATCCAGCTGATCACATGGAGGGCTTCAAAACCCTCATGATGATTCACAGCGCTTCGGATCCCCTGCTGTGCCGAGCCTTCCCGGCCACCTTCCGGGGTCCGGCCAGGGATTGGTTCTCCAAACTCTCCCCTGGCTCGATCTTCTCGTTCGACCAGTTGGAAGCCAGCTTCCTGGCCCACTTCATCACTAGCCGGAAGAGCGAAAGGATGAGCGCTTCCCTGCTCGACCTCAATCAGAGGTAGGGGGAGTCACTCCGTAACTTCGTCAAGAGGTTCACTACTGAGGCCAGATCCGTCTCTGCCCTCGACGCAGGGGTCGCCTCGGCAGCCTTCCGACACAATGTCCGCCATAACCAGTTAAAAGTCTCCTTAGCAAAGAAGCCACCTCTGGACTTCCCCGACCTTCTCAACTGGGTCGAGAAGTACATACGAGCCGAAGAAGCTCTTAACCCAGAAGGCAGCAAAGAAGTCGTGGGGAAGGGCAAGCGCAGGGTCGATGAGGCCGAACCTGCCAAGAAAACAGCAAAGGAAGGAGTCGGTGCGAAGAGGGCACCTCCGGTCCCTCGCTTCGAAAGGTACACTCCCTTGACGCATAACGTGTCTGCCATCCTCTTAGAAATCGAGGATAATGGTATTGTCCGACTACCTCCCCGATCAAATAACAACAAGAAGCGAGATCAGCGCTTCTACTGCCGTTTCCACAGAGATCATGGGCACGAAACCGACCAATGTCGAGCCCTGAAAGACGAGATTGAGGAACTCATCTCACGAGGGTACCTCCGAGAGTTCACCAAAGAAGGCCCACGGGATCGGCGAGATGCTAGGAACCGGAGGCCTTCGCCTCCGAACCCTACTCCGAACCACATCCAGGGTCGAGACCCAAACCCGAGGGAGCCGCGGATACGCCATTCATCTTGCACTGTGTCCACGGAGGGCCAATGGGGGGAGAATCAAATACTTCCCGAAAAGCCTTCATCCGAGAGGTGAATGCTGTCCAAGACAACCCCTCGCCCAAGTTGCAACCGGTGCCTGTCTCCTTCTCCGGAGAGGACCTCGAAGGCGTTCGCCTCCCTCATTGCGACGCCCTCGTCATTGGCCTCCACATGGCTAATTGTGAGGTTCGATGAATTCTCGTCGACAACGGCAGCTCGGTAAATATTCTCTTCCTCGAAGCCTTCGAGAATCTCAAGCTACCCAGAGGCAAGCTCAAGCCAGCCGGATACACTTTGCATGGGTTCTCTGGCATCCCTGTTGTAATCGAAGGAATTGTTACTCTCGACGTCACCGCGGGATTGGCTCCTGTCAAGAGGACCGAGTCCATGGACTTCATGGTGGTAAACGTCAAGGTGGCTTACAACGTCATACTCGGCCGACCCGGACTATGCTCCCTTCAAGCGGTACCTTCGGCATACCATCTGAAGCTTAAATTTCCCACCCCGTAAGGGGTCGGCATAGTCCGAGGTAGCCAGGAAGCAGCACGGTCGTGCTACATGACCGCCGTCGGAGAGGGTGTGTTCCCCCTCAACGCCATTGAGCTCGAACCCGAGAGGGACGGTCCCGCCCCAGAGCCTGTCGACGAGCTGGAGGAGGTCCCGTTCGGTGCTGAGGATGAATCAAAGTGGTTCCGGGTGAGCCGCTCGCTCCCCGAGGACTTGAAGCCAGGCATAATCGCCTGCATCCGCCGCAACGTTGATCTCTTCGCCTGGAAGCCCTCCGACATGCCCGGGATCTCCGAAGACTTGATTATGCATCGGCTGAGCGTCATTCCAGACTCTAAACCGGTCGTCCAAAAGAGACGCAAAGTCGCACCGGAGAGGCAGCAAATTGTGAAGGCAGAGGTCGAAAAACTCTTGTCGGCTCGGTTTATTCAGGAAGTCAGCTACCCCGAGTGGTTGGCCAATGTCGTCATGGTGAAGAGGGCAACAGGGGGCTGGAGGATCTGTATCGACTTCATGGATCTAAATAAAGCATGTCCGAAAGATCCTTTCTCCCTCCCCCGCATCGACGCCTTAATCGACGCAACCTCGGGGCATGAGCTACTGTCCTTCATGGACGCATTCTCAGGGTACAATCAGATCCGGATGTTTCCACCGGACATCTCTAAGACATCGTTCGTCATCGACCAGGGTCTTTTCTGCTACCGTGTTATGCCCTTCGGGCTAAAGAACGCCGGAGCCACATACCAACGGCTCGTCAACAGAATCTTCAAAGACCTGATCGGCCGCAACGTGGAAGTCTATGTTGACGACATGCTCGTCAAGATCCGGGCGGGGCCGGACCACGTCGCCGACCTCGAGGAAGCCTTCGGAGTCCTCCGGCATCACAACATGAGGCTCAACCCGGCTAAATGCGCCTTCGGCGTCTCCACTGGGAAATTCCTGGGGTTCATCGTCAGCCAGCGTGGCATCGAGGCGAACCCCGAGAAAATCCAAGCTATTATTGACATGGCCCCGCCCCGGAATGTCAAGGAGGTTCAGAGGCTCACGGGCCGGTTGGCTGCAATCGGCCGTTTCCTCTCCAAGTCAGGGGAGAAGCTGCAATCGGCCGTTTCCTCTCCAAGTCAGGGGAGAAGTCTCTCCCCTTCTTCAAGGCTCTACGCGGAAAGGGGGGCTTCGAGTGGGGTACCCATCAACAAGAGGCCTTCGAACAGCTGAAGCAGTACCTCGCCAACCCTCCTCTCCTCAGGAAGCCCGAGCCGGGCGAACCACTATGGCTCTACCTGTCCGCCTCGGATAGCGCACTCAGTGCCGTCCTCGTCCGAGAGGAAGATGGGGTCCAGAGGCCATTGTACTATGTGAGCAAAGTTCTGCTCCCCGCCGAGACGAGGTACGCAAAGATAGAGAATGTGGCCTATGCTCTGGTCATGGCAGCCCGGAAGCTTCGTCCTTACTTCCAGGCCCACTTCGTCCAAGTACTGACCGACCAGCCACTGAAGAATGTCCTTCATAAGCCCGAAAACTCCGGCCGCTTAGTCAAGTGGTCAATTGAGCTGAGTTAGTTCGACATCAGCTACCAGCCGAGGACGGCCATCAAAGGGCAAGCCCTCGCCGAGTTCATAACTGAGTGCACCGTCTCCTAGCAGCCCAGCACCAAGGCCTCGGATCCGACCTGGGAGGTCTTTGTCGATGGATCATCATGCGAAACGGGGAGTGGGGCTGGCATCATCCTTCGCGGCCCCGACCAATTCTTACTTCAATACTCCCTTCGCCTCAACTTTCCGGCCTCCAACAATGAGGCAGAATACGAGGCCATGATCGCCGGATTAACCCTAGCACATCGAGCCAGAGCCAAGCAAATTCGGGCCTTCAGCGATTCTCAGCTCGTGGTCAATCAGATCACCGGAGAATACGAAGCCCGCGATGATCGCATGGTGAGGTATTTGGCAGTGGTCCGACGTCTCATAGCGTCCTTCTGCCACTCCACAGTAATTCGAGTCCCTAGGGAGCAGAACGCTCAAGCAGACGCGTTGTCAAAACTCGCCTCTTCCTCCTTCGAGGGCCTCGACCAAACGGTACTCATCGAAATCCTATTGAAACCGAGTATCAACGACCAAGACCAGGAAGCAATGTGTGTCCAAGACGGTGCCGGTCCTGACGACTGGACCACCCCCATCTGGAAATTCCTAATCAATACCGAGCTTCCTGAAGACCGAGCCGAAGCCAGGCGAGTCAGGGTCCGAGCTGAAAGGTTCGTCATGATTGATGACATCCTCTTCAAATGCTCATACACCTTGGCCGACGGCAAGCCATACCTCCGCTGTCTCACAAGCAACAAGGCCAGCTACGCACTGAGAGATCTTCATGAGGGGATCGGCGGATGCCACATGGGGAGCAGGACGCTCGCTCGGAAGGCCCTGAATCAGGAGTACTATTGGCCGACCATGCTCCAAGACTCGCAAGATCTAGTCAAGAGATGCGGCCCATGCCAAAGGTTCTCCCCTATCAAGAGGCTTCCTCAAGCCAATCTCCGATCCCTGGCTAGTCCTACCCCATTCGCCATGTGGGGCATGGACCTTGTGGGCCCCTTCCCCGTAGCGGTAGGGGAAAAGAAATTCTTGATAGTCGCCATCGACTACTTCACCAAGTGGCTCGAAGCCGAGCCTCTGTCCAGCATCACCGAGCGCCAAGTGCAGCAATTCTTTTGGAAGAACATCATTTGCCGGTTCGGAATCCCTCGGGTCCTCGTCACGGACAACGGAACCCAATTCCAAGGTCGGAACTTCCAAACTTTCTGCGCGGACATCGGCATCCAGCAGCGTTTCTCCGCTATTTGCCACCCTCAGTCCAACGGCCAAGCGGAGAATGCGAACAGGCAAATCCTGGATGGCCTCAAAAAGTGCCTCGACAGTTCCCCCAAAGGGTTGTGGGTCGAAGAATTACCTAGCGTGCTTTGGACGCACCGAACCACCAAGAGGATCCCCACGGTAGAGACGCCGTTCACCTTGACCTACGGGACGGAGGCAGTCATCCCCGTCGAGGTCGGCCTGCCTTCTCCCCGTATCATGGCCTTCGACAAAGCTGACAATTCATCCGGCTTGAGGGCCAACCTGGACCTCGTCGCCGAGGTCAGAGAGAAATCCTCAATCCGAAGAAGCA
This sequence comes from Hemerocallis citrina, assembly GCA_017893485.1. Taxonomy (NCBI): domain Eukaryota; kingdom Viridiplantae; phylum Streptophyta; class Magnoliopsida; order Asparagales; family Asphodelaceae; genus Hemerocallis; species Hemerocallis citrina. Next base: position 257,473,773 of record CM030360.1, on the reverse strand, counting down.
TCTACCAACAACGGATCGAGAAGTTTTACAACAAGAAGGTCCACCCCACAAACATCAAGGCGGGGGACCTCGTGTTACGAAAACTGTCCGTCTCTGATCCAACCAAGAAGAGGAAATTGGCTCCCAACTGGGAAGGCCCATACCGTGTAGTCGAGGCTGTACGCCCTGGTACATACCGACTGGCAGATATGGACGGCCGGCTCATCAGCCGACCCTGGAACGCCGAGCACCTAATGAAGTTTCTGGAAGAGCGAACATAGGTTCTAGCTTGGCTAATGTAAATAAAATCTTTTGTAAGCTTTCATGTGTAAAGGGCCACTTCAGCGACTCTCCCTATCTTGTATGAAAGAAATCTCTTTTTGTCAAACTCCAAATGCTCGGCAGCTCCGACCTAACACCGGACAATGGGATCGGCACCCGAGTCCTCACCCCGGTATCGTCCCCAACGTCTCGGTAGGTCCGACCCGGCTTCAGACCAGGGAGTCTTCCTAATGCCCCGCGTCGATCCCTCACGGATCGACGGAGCCGAACCTCACCTCCGCCACCATTCACTACACTACTAACCAGAACAAAGAAGGAAAAGAATTCTTTATTCATACTCCTTTATTTGGTTCTGAGAAAACAAACAAAGACCGTTACAGGACCACATCACTCATCACAAATTGAAGGAAACCGCCATCTTAAGGCCCCTCGGGTCCGACGAACGTCGGGACCACTCCAATCGAACGACTAGGATCCCTCTCCTCGTCATGATGGTCCTTAGGCTCAGCCACGATCGACACACCAGCCACAGAGCTCTGGGCATCAACTGGTCGCACACGCTCCAGCAGCAGCAACGTGGAGGGAACCCCCTCCGCTCGCCGACCCACCGAGGAGGACGCCGAGACACCTAGCATCGTCTTATAACGGTGTATCTCCATCTCCTTCTCCACAATGACATCGCAAAGTAGCCTCTCAGAGGAGGTCCTCTGCACCGATGCACTCGACATGGTATATCCAAGACTGACGCTGCCGAGGTCCTGATCCACCATCTCCCTCCTTAGCCGGCTCGCCTCCTCACTTAAGGCCTCAGACTTATTCCGATAATAATTAAAGGCCGCATCAGTATCACGAGCCCCCTTTCGGTAGCGAACCAACGTGGCCTCCAGTGCCTCAACCTTGCTCCGGAGCCACGCCACGTCAGAACGACGGGGGTCCACCTCAGGAAGAGGAGCCGCAACCTACAAGAGAACCAGCCAACTCAAAACGCATCGGCAAAAATTGTTCGGAAATATCCGAGGTCAAAACACTTGGCCAGTCAAAAATCTTCTTTTATAAATAAAAGTACTTCATACAAAAAATGCGGTGGCCAGTCCGCGGAAGGCAAATACAATCGAGAGAAGGAAAAAGAAAGACAAAACTATACAACTTGTTTTTCCACCTCGACTTCGGTTGGGTTCACAGGGGGGTCGGCAGCCGGGTCATCAACAGGCCCTTCTTCATTGGGGGTCTTCGGTGTCCCCTCGACCTCCATGTCGTATTCAAAGTTGGACAGGTCGATGGTCGGGTAGAAGTGCCTCACATGACTGAGGGCCTTCGCATAGCACCCGTCCTGGGCTTTGATCACCAGGAGCTGACCCGCCTCCGTCACCTCATCCTTCTCCTTGGCGAACCTCTTCTTCTGAGCCACCATCTTCTTCGCCCATTCCTCCTTCTCCTTGTCGAAGGCCGTCTTCATCTCCTGCTCCCTCTTATGAGAGCCTTCGAGCTCTATCTTCATCTCCTTCATCTCCTGCACGGCCTTATCAGCCCGGTCGCGCTCCCGCTTCAGGGCCACCTCATAAAGGCCCCTCACGTGGGCCCCCTGCACGGTCGCCTGCAGCAACCAAGCACTACTGAGAAAGCCTCCTTTACAAACATGTCACAAGGCAAGTGGGGTCGGCAGACTTACCAGCACATTAGCCTGCACGAGGCGCGTGTACGCATCCTCCAGGCCCTCGGCGTTCATCTCCGCGCGGTCCCGAGGGGTCGCCAGCTTAGCCGCCACCTCGACAGCCTGGCGTCCTCGGGTCAAGCAGTCACCCTCGCGGATCGACCAAGCCGGCACCCACGGTCGCCGCAACCTCTCCTCTACCTCTGCCTCCACCAGGGGACCCTTCCCCTTATCGAGATCGACAGCCTTGCCCGGGTTCGAGCTCCCCTGAACCGCCATGTCCTTGCCCGTCTCCGAGCGAGTCCTTTTGGCCCTCGGCTGAACAGGAGCCTCGGAGACCACCTGAGACGACCCCCTCGTCTTCATCGCATCCCCCTTCTTCTCGGCCTTCTCCTTCCTCATGGCGAGCCTCTTTGCCTTGATCGATTCAGGGTCCATACCTGCGAAAAAATCCATTAAGAACAATGAGCGCAAAAGAACGACGAGACTAAGAGAAAAGGAACAACTACATACAAAGCACGGCTGGGCTCAGTCCGACGTTTGCCAGGTGACCCTCCGTCACCTTCGGCCAACTGATACTGTGCGACAGACGAAGCCGCTCAGCAAACCCCCACTCCTCGGCCGTCAGGTCCCTCGGCCTCGGCGCTTTGAAGCTCGGCTTAGAGTGATTCCATTGAGTAGGGATTTTCCAAGGCTCCTCACTCCGAATCACCAAATATTTCTTTTTCCAATCCTTAATGGAGTCCGGATGACCGTGGACGACCTTCTCCTTACTCCGAGGCGAGATATAATAAACTCCCTCTGACTCCCCTGACGAGCTGATCATCAACATCGCTCGGAATACATTCAACCGAAGGGGCATCCTCTGCTCCTCGCACAACAGCACGAAGCAGATGATCTGCTTCCAGGAGTTCGGCCCATACTGCATCGGCGCCAGAGACGCCCAATTCAACACCTCCCGAACAAACGGATGAACCGGGAGCCTCAGCCCAGAGATGAAGGCGTCCACTGGGAAGACGCAGTACCAAGCACTCAGGGGGTCGGTCGGGCGCAAAGTAGAATTCGGCAACATGAGCTCGTAGCTGGACCCTATGTGGTACGCCAGCTGCAAAGCCTCCAAGTCACCTGCCTCCAGAACGGTCGGAAGTGTGTCCATCTTCACTCTCTTCCGGCTCGGCGACGACGGCTGGACCCCAAAAAGCTCCTTATCGGAAAGATCGTCGGGGTACCGACGGAACGGCTTCGGTTGTACGGGCGACCCTGCCATCAAGTTACGGTAAACAGGCACCTGGCTCGAGCCACCGGTCCTCGACCCCTTCTTCTTCGGAACCCTCTTCTTCTTGGCTCTTTCCGGCGAGGGGGTAGATAATCGCCCCAGACCGGTCGGCATGGAACTCGAACCCACACTCAAACCTGTGGATCTCCCTCCCGCACCTCCTATCTGAGCCCCTTCGGCTTCAGGCCCTTCGGGGCCACCCTCCTCCTCGGAAGCCGACCCTAGAACCTAGACTTCGTCTGAACTGCCGCTCCCCTCCTCAGATTCGCTGCTCTCCACCACAAAAGGCTTCCGAGATCGCAACGGCCTCACATTATACACTGGCTCCTCCTCGCCTACCGGCTCCTCCCACGTAGTCGAATCAGAAGACTCCGCATCATGTACAGACTCCCCCTTGCACACGGGCTCCTCCCACAAAGTCGATTTGGAGGCAGGTTTCCCTTCCCCCCTCGACGTCGACGCAGACGAACTAGACTGAGCCATAGATATGCCTAAACTAAACAGACTTACCAACTAACCTGGGGTCGCTTCAGAAGAACGAGCCTGGTGCAGCAAACTGTAGGGACGAGCGCTGAAGTGTTTGAAGATTTTTTGAAAAAGAAAGAAGCGAGAAAGAAGTGGGCGATAGGGGAAGAGGTGGGGACTTTTATAGAGGATGAAAATGACTCCTCGATTTCTGCAATTACTGTTCACTGATTGACGTGTAACTACCGCCTGGAAAATCGCGCCACGTCCTCGAAACGTGCACTGCTGACGTCACCCAGTGCCAGGCTGGCAGCCAGATACAGGGGTCGGTTCGGATGAAGTGTTCGGCGAAGAAAATATTTTACTTAAGATTTAAGGCGCCGTCCTTCGACAGACGCCCCGGGCTCCAGGGCTCGGTCGGCTCCCCTCTCACCCACGAGCAGCTCGGGGCTTACAGCCTCGGCAGCCGAAACCCCGAACTGTTCGAGGGTGGGAGAAAAGCCACCATCGCCTGGGACCCTATCAGAAAACAGATCGGCCCACCTCCGGAATACGGTTGATACCCCTCCCGTCCTGATCTCTCTCGGGCCAAACAACCGTATGAAGGACGTCTGACCCGAAAAAGGATCCGGACGGCAAGGTCACCACCGATCCAAGGCTCCTTATTCCCCGGTCCGGATTTCGGTCGTTATCTCTCTCGCCCTGATCTCTCCTAGATCTGGCTACCGTATCAGGGCCATCAGATCCAAGAGAAGATCCGGGCGGCAGAGTAACCACCTTTCCGACACAACCAGGGTAAAAATTTTGCAAGAGACAGACGTCCGCCGAAGCAGACACCTCTGATGGCCAGTGGACCACCCTTGCTGTGATCAAACCTGCTAAGGGGAGAGGGGTATTTATAGCCTCCCCCATAGACCTGTCGTTATAACATCGGGAAAGCCAAACGACGGAAGCCTATGCGCCGTGCATTTATTAGGCGGCACCATTAATGCCCCTAGAAAATTGGAACACCTACACAGATCCCGGAGCACCTTCAATGCTCCGCAAAGACAGCAGACCGCCCCGCTTAAATCCTTCTAAGGCACAACGGTTCGCCATCACCCTTGCCGACCCATAATCCCTTGCCCGCTCGAGGTTCGGTCTAGCACCAGGGTACTCTTCTCAGGAAGACACAAAGGCTCGCCATCACCCTTGCCGACCCATTATCCTTCGCCAACGTGAGGTTCGGTCTGGCACCACGGTACTCTTCTCCGGAAGACACAACGGCTCGCCATCACCCTTGCCGACCCATAATCCCTCGCCCGCTCGAGGTTCGGTCTAGTACCAGGGTACTCTTCTCAGGAAGACACAAAGGCTCGCCATCACCCTTGCCGATCCATTATCCCTCGCCAACGCGAGGTTCGGTCTGGCACCAGGATACTCTTCTCCGGAAGACACAACGGCTCGCCATCATCCTTGCCGGCCCATAATCCCTCGCCAGCTCGAGGTTCGGTCTCGCACCAGGGTACTCTTCTCAGGAAGACACAAAGGCTCGCCATCACCCTTGCCGACCCATAATCCCTCGCCAGCATGAGGTTCGGTCTCGCACCAGGGTACTCTTCTCTGGAAGACGCAACGGCTCGCCATCACCCTTGCCGGCCCATAATCCCTCGCCAGCTCGAGATTCGGTCTCGCACCAGGGTACTCTTCTCAGGAAGACACAAAGGCTCGCCATCACCCTTGCCGACCCATCATCCCTCGCCAGCGCGAGGTTCGGTCTCGCACCAGGGTACTCTTCTCCGGAAGACGCAACGGCTCGCCATCACCCTTGCCGGCCCATAATCCCTTGCCAGCTCGAGGTTCGCCAGAGTACTCTTCTCAGGAAGACACAAAGGCTCGCCATCACCCTTGCCGACCCATAATCCCTCGCCAGCGCGAGGTTCGGTCTCGCACCAGGGTACTCTTCTCAGGAAGACACAAAGGCTCGCCATCACCCTTGCCGACCCATAATCCCTCGCCAGCACGAGGTTCGGTCTCGCACCAGGGTACTCTTCTCTGGAAGACGCAACGGCTCGCCATCACCCTTGCCGGCCCATAATCCCTCGCCAGCTCGAGATTCGGTCTCGCACCAGGGTACTCTTCTCAGGAAGACACAAAGGCTCGCCATCACCCTTGCCGACCCATCATCCCTCGCCAGCACGAGGTTCGGTCTCGCACCAGGGTACTCTTCTCCGGAAGACGCAACGGCTCGCCATCACCCTTACCGGCCCATAATCCCTTACCAGCTCGAGGTTCGGTCTCGCACCAGGGTACTCTTCTCAGGAAGACACAAAGGCTCGCCATCACCCTTGCCGACCCATAATCCCTCGCCAGCACGAGGTTCGGTCTCGCACCAGGGTACTCTTCTCTGGAAGACGCAATGGCTCGCCATCACCCTTGCCGGCCCATAATCCCTCGCCAGCTCTAGATTCGATCTCGCACCAGGGTACTCTTCTCAGGAAGACACAAAGGCTCGCCATCACCCTTGCCGACCCATCATCCCTCGCCAGCGCGAGGTTCGGTCTCGCACCAGGGTACTCTTCTCCGGAAGACGCAACGGCTCGCCATCACCCTTACCGGCCCATAATCCCTTGCCAGCTCGAGGTTCGGTCTCGCACCAGGGTACTCTTCTCAGGAAGACACAAAGGCTCGCCATCACCCTTGCCGACCCATAATCCCTCGCCAGCACGAGGTTCGGTCTCGCACCAGGGTACTCTTCTCAGGAAGACACAAAGACTCGCCATCACCTTTGCCGACCCATAATCCCTCGCCAGTGCGAGATTCGGTCTCGCACCAGGGTACTCTTCTCCGGAAGACACAACGGCTCGCCATCACCCTTGCCGGCCCATAATCCCTCGCCAGCTCGAGGTTCGGTCTCGCACTAGGGTACTCTTCTCAGGAAGACACAAAGGCTCGCCATCACCCTTGCCGACCCATAATCCCTCGCCAGCGCGAGGTTCGGTCTCGCACTAGGGTACACTTCTCCGGAAGACGCAACGGCTCGCCATCACCCTTGCCGGCCCATAATCCCTCGCCAGCTCGAGGTTCGGTCTCGCACCAAGGTACTCTTCTCAGGAAGACACAAAGGCTCGCCATCACCCTTGCGGACCCATAATCCCTCGCCAGCGCGAGGTTCGGTCTCGCACCAGGGTACTCTTCTCAGGAAGACATAAAGGCTCGCCATCACCCTTGCCGACCCATAATCCCTCGCCAGCGCGAGGTTCGGTCTCGCACCAAGGTACTCTTCTCCGGAAGACACAACGGCTCGCCATCACCCTTGTCGGCCCATAATCCCTCGCCAGCTCGAGGTTCGGTCTCGCACCAGGGTACTCTTCTCAGGAAGACACAAAGGCTCGCCATCACCCTTGCCGACCCATAATCCCTCGCCAGCTCGAGGTTCGGTCTCGCACCAGGGTACTCTTCTCAGGAAGACACTACGGCTCGCCATCATCCTTGCCGACCCATAATCCCTCGCCAGCTTGAGGTTCGGTCTAGCACCAGAGTAATCTTCTCAGGAAAGCCCAGCGATTCGCCATCCCATTTCCACGACCATAAACACTCCTCCACGGCTAACTCCCGCACTCCCGCAGGAGTGGGGGACTTGTGTGGTAGGGTAAAAATGACCTGGGGCCCATCCAGGGCCCAGTACAGCTCTCGCTCAAAAATAAGAAAAACAACAAATCGGCTCGGCCTCGGACCACTGCAGGGTCGGCACCGAGCCTCAAGTTCACCCCCACAAACCTGGTTTCCTCGTATCCGACGAGTCTCGATGGCCCTCGGCCTCCGATCCACGACAGCCCCACGGGTCGTCCGCCCAGCCTGGTAAAGAATGAAGAAGACCTGGCACAACCTAGGCCATCAGATTCTCCCAGGGACACAGGAGCCCCATGATCAGTCATGTCAGCTCCAAATACCACCAAGGGCTTTGCCACGTCAGCCCTATACCACTCTTGGTACTGCCACGTCAGCCCTAAACCCCCTGGGCCTTCTGCCACGTCAGGCCCATGAGCTTTCGGGTTCAGACCCGGCCCCCAAGCGGATCCAAACCTGGTTGGAATTCCCTATAAATACCAGACCCTCACCCACCTTTTCAGGTAATCAATCCTTGCCACTTAAATTCCCCTAGTTACTGCTACTCTCTCACAGAGACTGACTAGATCGTCGGAGGGTCCGCCGCCGGGATAAAACCCGGTGTTCCAGGACCGTCTGCAGGTACTCGAGGCGAGGCATTCCGAGCCGATCCTCAAGCGCCGAAGCGAGCCCCTCGCTCACCGTCCGGCACCGCACTCTTCCCTCATTACAAATTGAGTCCGAACTCACACCTGGTGCATCCACACTGCAACCAAAAACAAACCGCATCAATAAGCATGATTGTAGGGATCAAAATGATCCCATGAAAAAGATGGATTGGTAGAACTCAACAAAATCACATAAAGATAGAGTATTGAACCTTGCTATGGTTATTGTTATTATGATGATTATTTGGAACTAATTGGACTAAGATTTGTGCATAATAATGGTGGGAAATCAAGATGAAGTTATCTCTTTTTATTTGTGTGGATTCTTGTCCACTTTTGTTGTATGTGTATTCTAAAAATGACTTGGACTAAGTATTAAGCATAAAGTAGTTGTAGGGATCAAAATGATCCCATAAAAAATATGGATGGTGGAACTTAATTAAAACACATAAAGGTTGAATCTTTAACCTTGTATATTTATTGTTGTTATTGTGGTTGTTTTGTTGAACTCAAAACTATGACTTGGACTATAACTATATGCATGATGCTGTTTATTTCTGGGAGACGTGTGGATGCACCAGGTGTGAGTTCGGACTCAATTTGTATTGAAGGAGAATGCCGCTCGTCTGCCGACCTTCGGTTGACCTTCTGGGGCCTACGATGAGCTCGGAAAGATGTTGAAGGCTGGGCTCGGATCGGAAGGGTCGGATCCGAGGTCTTGTGTACCTGCAGACGGTCCTGAAACACCGGGGTTTATCCCGGTGGCGGACCCTCCGACGCTCTAGTCAGTCTCTGTGAGAGAGTAGCAATAACTAGGTGTGACAGGGTAAAAATGGCCTGAGGCCCAACCAGGGCCCAATACAATTCTCACTCAGAAAGGTAAAGATAGCAACCTGGTTCGGCTCCGAACCACTTCAGGGTCGGTGCCGAACCTCGTGTTTGCCCTCACAATACTGGCCTCCTCGTACCGACGAGCCTCAGTAGCCCTCAGAGTCCGATCCGGGACAGTCCCCCAGGCCGTCCCCCCTCTCTGGCGGGGCAGAAGGATGACCTGGCGCAGCCTAGGCCTTCCGATTCCCCCCCGAAGCACAGGAGACCCGCGATCAGCCATGTCAACTCCAAATACCGCCAAGGGTTTCGCCACGTCAGCCCTATACCACTCCTGGTATTGCCACGTCCGCCCTAAAACCCCTGGGCCTTCTGCCACGTCAGGCCCACGGGCTTTCGGATCCAGACCCGGCCCCCAAGTGGAACCAAACCCGGTTGGGATTCTCTATAAATACTAGACCCACACCCACCTTTTGAGGTAATGAATCTTTTGCCACTTAAATATACCTAGTTATTGCTACTCTCTCACAGAGACTGACTAGAGCGTCGGAGGGTCCGCCGCCGGGATAAACCCCGGTGTTTCAGGACCGTCTGCAGGTACACAAGACCTCGGATCCGACCCTTCCGATCCGAGCCCAGCCTTCAACATCTTTTCGAGCTCATCGTAGGTCCCAGAAGGTCCACCGAAGGTCGGCAGACGAGCGGCATTCTCCTTCAATATAAATCGAGTCCGAACTCACACCTGGTGCATCCACACGTCTCCCAGAAATAAACAGCATCAGGTTGGCACCGTCTGTGGGAACAGCTGCTCCAGAAGCCGATCCGATCCAGACCCTCAAAAGACCTCGACAGCCGAACCCTCATGGCCTCCAAAGGCAAGGGGGCTGCTTCCTCCGTCAACCAACGGGACCCGCCCCCACCCACTGATAAAGCCAGGCCACGCACGTCGAAACACAAGGCTCCCCCTCGGGAGTCCCAAAGGAGCGTCGGCCGGCCAGCCCAGCCCAACCTCCGGGGAGTAATCCTCAACCGCAAGATTACCCACAGCTGGGGAAGGGCCGCTTCCAACCCGGCCCCGAACCATCCGAGGCAGACCCACAGGGATGACGGCCCACGGGGTCGGCAAGGTGATAGGAACTGGGGATTATCAACCCCGAACCCTAACCCAAACCGTACCCAGGGTCAGGATCCCGAATCCGAGGTATCCATGGATACGCCATTCACCCTACACTACATCCACGGGGGGCCGGTGGGGGGAGAATCCGATACTTCCCAAAGAACCTTCACCCAGGAGACGAACTCTATTCAGTACAGCCCCTCTCCCGAGCTACAACCGCGGCCAGTCTCCTTCTCAGGAGAGGACCCCGAAGGAGTTCACCTACCCCACTGCGATGCCCTCGTCGTTAGCCTCCACATGGCCAATTGTGAGGTTCGCCAAATCCTTGTTGACAACGGCAACTCGGTAAATATTCTCTTCCTCAGAACCTTCGAAAGTCTCAGATTATCCAGAGGGAAACTCAAACCAGCAGGATGCACGTTGCTCAAATTTTCGGGCGTCCCGGTCGTAGTGGAGGGAATTATTACCCTCGACGTCACCGCTGGATCGGCCCCTGTCAAGAGGACCGAGTCCTTGGATTTCATGGTCATCCACGTCAAGGCGGCCTACAACGCCATCCTCGGCCGGCCCGGACTAAACTCCCTCCAGGCGATACCTTCGGCCCACCATCTGAAACTCAAATTCCCCCCCCCCAAGGGGTCAGCATCGTCCGAGGCAGCATCGAAGAAGCACGGTCATGTTGCGTTGGCACCAGGGGAGGGGGCGTACTCCCCCTCAACGCCGTTGAACTCGAACCCGAGAGAGACGGCCCCGCTCCCGAGCCCGTTGACGAACTGGAGGAGGTCCTATTCGACACCGAGGATGAGTCAAAATGGTTCCGGGTGAGCCGCTCACTCGCCGAAGACCTGAAGACGGGCATCATCACTTGCGTCCGCCGCAACGTTGATCTCTTCGCTTGGAAGCCCTCCGATATGCCCGGGATCTCCGAAGACTTGATCATGCACCGACTGAGCGTCCTCCCTGACTCTAAACCGATCATCCAAAAGAGGCGCAAAGTCGCCCCAGAGAGGCAACAAATTGTAAAAACAGAAGTGGACAAGCTCTTGTCCACTCGATTCATCCAGGAAGTCAGCTACCCCGAGTGGTTGGCCAATGTCGTCATGGTGAAGAAAGCGACAGGGGGTTGGCGAATCTGCATTGACTTCACGGACCTTAACAAAGCGTGTCCGAAAGATCCTTTCCCCCTCCCGCGCATCGACGCTTTAATAGATGCGACCTCAGGGCACGAGCTGCTATCCTTCATGGACGCGTTCTCGGGGTACAATCAGATCCGGATGTTTCCACCAGACATCTCCAAGACCTCGTTCGTCACCGACCAAGGTCTTTATTGTTACCGCGTTATGCCTTTCGGGCTGAAAAACGCCGGAGCCACGTACCAGCGACTTGTCAACAGAGTCTTCAAGGACCTGATCGGCCGCAACGTAGAAGTTTACGTCGACGACATGCTTGTCAAGAGCCGGGCTGGGCCGGACCACGTCGCCGACCTCGAGGAAGCCTTCGGTGTCCTCCGACGCCACAACATGAGGCTCAACCCGGCTAAATGCGCCTTCGGCGTCTCCACGGGGAAGTTCTTAGGATTCATCGTCAGCCAGCGCGGCATTGAGGCAAACCCCGAAAAAATACAGGCCATCATTAACATGTCCCCGCCCCGGAATGTCAAAGAGGTTCAGAGGCTCACAGGTCGGTTGGCGGCAATCGGCCGTTTTCTCTCCAAGTCAGGGGAGAAATCTCTCCCCTTCTTCAAAGCCTTGCGCGGGAAAGGGGGCTTCGAGTGGGGTACCCATCAACAAGAAGCCTTCGAACAGCTGAAACAATACCTCGCCAACCCGCCTCTCCTCAGCAAGCCCGAGCCGGGTGAGCCGCTTTGGCTCTACCTGTCCGCCTCGGACTGCGCCCTCAGCGCCGTCCTCGTCCGAGAGGAGGAAGGAGTTCAAAAACCATTGTACTATGTGAGCAAAGTACTGCACCCGGCCGAGACGAGATACGCGAAGATAGAGAAGGTGGCCTATGCCCTGGTTATGGCAGCCCGAAAGCTTCGACCTTACTTCCAGGCCCACTCCGTCCAAGTACTGACCGACCAACCACTGAAGATTGTCCTCCATAAGCCCGAAAACTCCAGCCGATTAGTCAAATGGTCGATCGGGCTGAGCCAGTTCGACATCAGCTATCATCCAAGGGCGGCCATTAAAGGGCAGGCCCTCGCCGAGTTCATAACTGAGTGCACCGTCTCCGAGCAGCCTGACATAGAAGGGTCGGATCCGACCTGGGAGGTCTTTATCGACGGCTCGTCATGCGAAACGGGGAGTGGGGCTGGCGTCATCCTTCGTGGCCCCGACCAATTCCTACTTCAATACTCCCTGCGCCTCAACTTTCCAGCCTCCAACAACGAGGCAGAATACGAGGCCATGATCGCCGGATTGACCCTCACCCACCGAGCCGGTGCCAAGCGAATCCAGACATTTAGCGACTCTCAGCTCGTGGTCCATCAAATCACCGGAGAGTACGAAGCCCGTGACGACCGAATGATGAGGTATTTGGCGGCCGTCAGACAACTCTTGGCATTCTTCGACGGCGCTGCGGTTGTCAGAGTCCCCAGGGAACAGAACGCCCAAGCCGACGCGCTATCCAAACTTGCCTCTTCTTCCTTCGAGGGTCTCGATCGAACGGTGCTCGTCGAGGTCCTCTTGAAGCCAAGCATCAGTGGCCCAGAGCCGGAAGCGATGTGTGTGCAAGAGGGGACCAACCCAGACGACTGGACCACTCCCATCCGAAAATTCTTAAGCAGGGCCGAGCTTCCTGAAGACAAAGCCGAGGCCAGACGAATCAGAATCCGAGCCGAAAGGTTCGTCATGATCGATAACATCCTCTTCAAACGCTCGTACACCTTGGCCGACGGCAAACCATACCTCCGCTGCCTCGCCAGGGACGAGGCCAGCTACGCCCTCAAAGACCTGCACGAGGGGATCGGCGGATGCCACATGGGGAGTAGGACACTTGCCCGGAAGGCCCTGAATCAAGGGTACTATTGGCCCACCATGCTCCAAGACTCACAAGACTTAGTCAAGAGGTGCGGCCCCTGCCAAAGATTCTCCCCTATCAAAAGGCTTCCTCAAGCCAACCTCCGATCCCTGGCGAGCCCTACGCCCTTCGCCATGTGGGGTATGGACCTTGTGGGGCCCTTCCCCCCAGCGGTAGGGCAAAAGAAATTCCTGATTGTCGCCATCGACTACTTCACCAAGTGGATCGAAGCCGAACCACTATCCAGCATCACCGAGCGCCAAGTGCAACAGTTCTTTTGGAAGAACATCATTTGTCGATTCGGGATCCCTCGAATCCTCGTCACGAACAACGGAACCCAGTTCCAAGGGCAGAACTTCCAAACTTTCTGTGAGGACATCGGCATCCAGCAGCGTTTCTCCGCCATTTGCCACCCACAGTCTAACGGCCAAGCGGAGAACGCGAACAGGCAAATCCTCGACGGCCTCAAAAAGTGCCTTGACAATTCCCCCAAAGGGCTATGGGTTGAGGAGCTGCCCAGCGTACTATGGGCACACCGAACCACACAGAGGATCCCCACGGGGGAGACGCCATTCAATCTGACCTATGGGACTGAGGCAGTCATCCCCGTCGAGGTCGGATTGCCTTCTCCCCGGATCATAGCCTTCGATGAAGACGACAATGCGTCCGCCCTGAGGGCTAACCTGGACCTCGTCGCCGAAGTGCGAGAGAAGTCCGCGGTCCGAAGGAGCATTTATCAGCAACGGATCGAGAGATTTTACAACAAGAAAGTCCGCCCCACCAGCATCCAGGCAGGGGACCTGGTTTTGCGAAAGCTATCTGTCTCTGATCCAACCAAGAAGAGGAAACTGGCTCCCAACTGGGAAGGCCCATACCGCGTAGTCGAGGCTGTACGCCCCGGTACATACCGACTGACGGATATGAACGACCGACCCATCAGCCGACCCTGGAACGCTGAGCACCTCATGAAATTCCTGGGAGAGCAAGCTTAGGTTCTAGCATGGCTTAAGTAAATTAAATCTTTTGTAAACATTCATGTGTAAAGGGCCGCTTCAGCGACCCCCCCCTGTCTGGTATAAAAGAAGTCTCTTTTTGTCAAAAGTTAAATACCTCGGCAACTCCGACCCGGTACCGGGCAATGGGGGCGGCACCTGGGTTCTCACTCGGGTCTCATCCCCCAAACGCCTCGGTAGGTCCGACCCAACTCCGGACCGGAGGTCTCCCTGTCGCCCCGCATCGATCCCTCACGAATCGGCGGAGCCCAACCTCGCCTTCACCACCCCGCTAGCCAGAGCAAAGAAGGAAAAGATAGCTTTATTCATACTCTTTTATTTTGTGCTGAGAAAACAAGCAAATACCGTTACAGGACCACTCCACTCATCTTAAACTAAAGGGAATCGCCGACTTAGGGCCCCTCGGATCCGGCGAAGGGCGGAATCACTCCGACCAAATGACTTGGAACTCTCTCTTCGTCATGACGGTCCTTCGGTTCTGCCACAGTCGACGCCCCGGCCACGGAGCTCTGGGCATCCACGGATCGCATGCGTTCCATCAGTTGCAACGCCGAGGGAGCCCCCTCTGCTCGCCGACCCCTCGAGGAAGATGTCGAAACACCCAGCATAGTCCTATAGCAGTGTATCTCCATCTCCTTCTCCACTATCACGTCGCGAAGTAGCTTCTCAGAGGAAGGCCTCTGCACCGAGGAACTTGACATGGTATATCCAAGACCAACGCCCCCGAGCTCCCGATCCACCATCGCCCTCCTCAGCCGGCTCGCCTCCTCACTTAGGGCTTCAGACTTATTCCTGTAATAATGGAAGGCCGCATCAGTGTCGCGAGCCCTCTTTCGATACCGAACCAAAGTGGCCTCTAAAGCCTCAACCTTGCCCCGAAGCCACGCCACGTCGGAACGAAGGGGATCCACCTCAGGAAGGGGAGCCGTAACCTACAAGAGAACCAGCCCACTCAAGACATATAAGCAAAGAGGTTCGGAAATTCTTCGAAGTTGGAACACTTGGCCAGCCAAAAAACCCTCTTTTTATAAATTCAGTTTCCCCATACAAAAAATGCGGTGGCCAGTCCGCGGAAGGCCAATACAATCGAGAGAAGGAAAAAGAAGGACAAAAATTATACAGCTTGTTTCCCCACCTCAATGTCAGCCGGATCCGCAGGGGGGTCGGCAACCGGATTATCATCGGACCCTTGTCCGCCAGGGGTCTTCGGTGTCCCCTCAATCTCCATATCGTACTCGAAGTTGGACAGGTCAATAGTCGGATAAAAGTGCCTCACATGGCTGAGGGCCTTTGCATAACTGCTATCCTGGGCTTTGATCACCAGGATCTGACACGACTCAGTCACCTCTTTCTTCTCCTTCTCCGACATCTCCACCTGAGCCACCCTCGCCTTCGCCCATTCCTCCTTCTCCTTATCAAAAGCCGCCTTCATCTCCGCCTCCTTCTTACGAGAGCCTTCGAGCTCTCCCTTCAATTCCGTCGCCTCCTGCTCGGCCTTGTCAGCCCGATCTCGCTCTCGCTGCAACGCCGCCTCGTAGAGGCCCCTCACATGGGCCCCCTGCACGGTCGCCTGCCATGGCCAGACACTACTAAGAAATCTTTCTTAACGACATAACCTGAAAGCTAGGGGGTTCGATTGACTTACCAGCACAGTGGCCTGCGCAAGACGCACGTACGCCTCGTCCAGGGTCTAGGACTTCATATCCGAACGGTCCCGAGGGGTCGCCAGCTTATCTGCAACCTCCACGGCCTGGCGCCCCCGGACCAGGCAATCACCCTCGCGGACCGACCAATCCGGCGCCCACCTTCGCCGAAGTCTCTCCTCCAGTCCGGGATCCACCAGGGGACCCTTCCCCTTATCAAGGTCGGCGGCCGTACCTTGATCCGGACCCCCCTGGACCACCGCGTCCCCACCCGTCTCCGACCGAGTCCTTTTCATCCTCGGCTGAATGGGGGCCTCGGAGACCACCTGGGACAACTCGGTCATCTTCGCCACGACATCCTTCTTCTCGGCCTTCTTCTTCTTCATGGCGAGCCTCAGCGCCTTAATCGATTCTTCATCCATTTCTGTAAAAAGATCCATTAAGAACAAATGAGCAAGAAAGTACAAGAAGAGTGAGAGGAAAGAAACAACCACGTACGAGGCACGGCCGGGCTAGGGCTCAGTCCGACGCTCGCCAGATGGGCCTCCGTCACCTTCCCCCAATTGATGCTATACAACAGACAGAGACGCTCAACGAATCTCCACTCCTCCGCCGTCAAGTCCCCCGGCCCCGGTGCTGCGTAGCTCGGCTTAGAATGGTTCCACCGAGTGGGGATAGCCCAAGGATCCTCACTCCGGATCACCAGATACTTTTTCTTCCAAAACTTGATGGAATCTGGATGACCATGGACAACCTTCGCCTTACCTCGAGGCGAGATATAGTATACTCCCTCTGCCGATGAGCCGATCAACAACATCGCTCGGAACACGCTCAGCCGCAGGGGTACCCTCTGTTCCTCGCACAACAGCACGAAGCAGATGATCTGCTTCCAGGAGTTCGGTCCAAACTGCATCGGCGCCAGGGACGACCAATTTAACACCTCCCGAACGAATGGATGGATGGGCAGCCTCAGGCCGGAGATAAAGGCGTCCACTGGGAAGATACAATACCTATCCGGCAGGGGATCGATCGGCCGAAGAGCAGAATTCGGCAGCATAAGCTCATAACTGGGCCTTATGTAGTAGGCCAACTGCAGAGCCCCCAAGTCGCTTGCCTCCAGAACGGTCGGGGATGCGTCCACCTTCAACCTCTTCCGACTTGACGACGACGGCTGGACCCCCGAGGACTCCTTATCTGAGAGATCGTCGGGGTAGCGACGGAAAGATTGGGGTTGTGCAGACGACCCTATCACCGAGTCGCTCGGGCCCCCAATCCTCGATCCCTTCTTCTTCGGAGCCCTCCTCCTCTTGGTCCGTTCCGGCAAAGGTGTAGACAAACGCCCCAGAACGGGCGGATTCCGAGACCCTGCGGAGCCATCTCCCTCGGAACCACCCTCCTCTCCGGAAGCCAACCCTAGGGTCCGGACTTCGTCTGAACTACCGCCCCCCTCCTCAGAGTCGCTGCTTTCCACCACGAAATGCCTCCGAGATCGCAATGGCTTCACATTGTGTACAACCTCCTCCTCACCTACCGGCCCCTCCCCCGAGGTCGGTTTCGAGACAGGCCTCACTCCCCCCCCAGAGGTCGACGCCGACGAGCCGGACTGAGCCCTATCCATTTGTGCCTAAGCTAAACGGGGTTACCAACTAACCTGGGATCACCTCGGAAAAACGACCTTGGTGCAGGAAACTGAAGGGACGAACGCTGAAGAGTTGAAGGGTTTTTTGAAAAGTAAAGAACAAGAAAGAAATGGGCGATGGGAGGAGAGGGGGAAACATTTATAGGGGATAGGAACGACTCCTCGAGTTTCGCAGTCACTATTCACCGATTGACGTGCAACTGCCGCCTAGGAAATCACGCCACGTCCTCGAAACATGTGCTGCTGACGTCACCCAGTGCCAGACTGGCCGCTCGGTACGGGGGTCGGTTCGGGCAAAATAACGGCTCGCCTTCGCCGGCGCTAAAGCACTCTTCTTCGGAAGATCCCCCGGCTCGCCTTCACCCTTACCGACCCGTAATCCCTCGCCAGCTCGAGGTCCGGTCTGGCACCAGGGTACTCTTCTTCGGAAGATCCACCGGCTGGCCATCACCCTTACCAGCCCGTAATTCCCCCTCGTCTCGAGGTTCGGCCTGGCACCAGGGTACTCTTCTCAGGAAGAAACAACGGCTTGCCTTCACCCTTACCGACCCATAATCCCTCGCCAGCTCAAGGTCCGGTCTGGCACCCGGGTACTCTTCTTCGGAAGATCCACCGGCTGGCCATCACCCTTACCAGCCCGTAATTCCCCCTCGTCTCGAGGTTCGGCCTGGCACCGGGGTACTCTTCTCAGGAAGAAACAACGGCTCGCCTTCACCCTTACCGACCCATAATCCCTCGCCAGCTCGAGGTCCGGTCTGGCACCCGGGTACTCTTCTTCGGAAGATCCACCGGCTGGCCATCACCCTTACCAGCCCGTAATTCCCCCTCGTCTCGAGGTTAGGTCTGGCACCCGGGTACTCTTCTCAGGAAGAAACAACGGCTCGCCTTCACCCTTACCGACCCATAATCCCTCGCCAGCTCGAGGTCCGGTCTGGCACCTGGGTACTCTTCTTCGGAAGATCCACCGGCTGGCCATCACCCTTACCAGCCCATAATTCCCCCACATCTCGAGGTTCGGTCTGGCACCCGGGTACTCTTCTCAGGAAGAAACAACGGCTCGCCATCACCCTTGTCGACACATAATCCCTCGACCTCTCGAGGTTCTGTCGAACACCAGGGTACTCTTCTCCGGAAGATACAACGGTTCGCCATCGCCTTCACCTACACGTAAATCCTCGACTAGCTCGAGGTCCTATCCAAGCCTCAGGGCAGCACCACCAGGAAGGCCCTGTGATTCGCCCTCCCATTTTTTCTACAACCATAAGCACTCCTCCACGGCTAGCTCCCGCACCCCCCGCAGGATTGGGGGGCCTGTGTGACAGGGTAAAAATGGCCTGAGGCCCAACCAGGGCCCAATACAATTCTCACTCAGAAAGGTAAAGATAGCAACCTGGTTCGGCTCCGAACCACTTCAGGGTCGGCGCCGAACCTCGTGTTTGCCCTCACAATACTGGCCTCCTCGTACCGACGAGCCTCAGTAGCCCTCGGAGTCCGATCCGGGACAGTCCCCCAGGCCGTCCCCCCTCTCTGGCAGGGCAGAAGGATGACCTGGCGCAGCCTAGGCCTTCCGATTCCCCCCCCGAAGCACAGGAGACCCGCGATCAGCCACGTTAACTCCAAATACCGCCAAGGGTTTCGCCACATCAGCCCTATACCACTCCTGGTATTGCCACGTCCGCCCTAAACCCCCTGGGCCTTCTGCCACGTCAGGCCCACGGGCTTTCGGATCCAGACCCGGCCCCCAAGTGGAACCAAACCCGATTGGGATTCTCTATAAATACTAGACCCACACCCACCTTTTGAGGTAATGAATCTTTTGCCACTTAAATATACCTAGTTATTGCTACTCTCTCACAGAGACTAACTAGAGCGTCGGAGGATCCGCCGCCGGGATAAACTCCGGTGTTTCAGGACCGTCTGCAGGTACACAAGACCTCGGATCCGACCCTTCCGATCCGAGCCCAGCCTTCAACATCTTTCCGAGCTCATCGTAGGTCCCAGAAGGTCAACCGAAGGTCGGCAGACGAGCGGCATTCTCCTTCAATATAAATCGAGTCCGAACTCACACCTGGTGCATCCACACGTCTCCCAGAAATAAACAGCATCACTAGGTATATTTAAGTGGCAAAAGATTGATTACCTCAAAAGGTGGGTGTGGGTCTAGTATTTATAGAGAATCCCAACCGGGTTTGGTTCCACTTGGGGGCCGGGTCTGGATCCGAAAGCCCGTGAGCCTGACGTGGCAGAAGGCCTAGGGGGCTTAGGGCGGACGTGGCAATACCAGGAGTGGTATAGGGCTGACGTGGCGAAACCCTTGGCGGTATTTGGAGCTGACGTGGCCCATCGTGGGCCTCCTGTGCTTCTGGGGGGATCGGAGGGCCTAGGCTGCGCCAGGTCATCCTTCTGTCCCGCCAGAGAGGGGGGACGGCCTGTGGGACTGTTCCGGATCGGACTCCGAGGGCTACTGAGGCTCGTCGGTACGAGGAGGCCAGTACCGTGAGGGCAAACACGAGGTTCGGCGCCGACCCTGAAGTGGTTCGGAGCCAAACCAGGTTGCTATCTTTACCTTTCTGAGTGGGAATTGTATTGGGCCCTGGTTGGGCCTCAGGCCATTTTTACCCTGTCACACTAGCCCCCCACTCCTGCGGGGGTGCGGGAGCAAGCCTTGGGGGAGTGTTCATGGTTGTGGAAAAAATGGGAGGACGACTCACAGGGCCTTCTTGGTGGGGTTGTCCTGAGGCTTTGACCGGACCTCGAGCTTGTTGAGGGTTTATGGGTAGGTGAAGGTGATGGCGAACCGTTGTATCTTCCGGAGAAGAGTACCCTGGTGCCTGACAGAACCTCGAGAGGACGAGGGTTTATGCGTCGACAAGGGTGATGGCGAGCTGTTGTTTCTTCCTGAGAAGAGTACCCTGGTGCCAGACCGAACCTCGAGACGAGGGGGAATTATGGGCTGGTAAGAGTGATGGCCAGCCGGTGGATCTTCCGAAGAAGAGTACCCGGGTGCCAGACCGGACCTCGAGCTGGCGAGGGATTATGGACCGGTAAGGGTGAAGGCGAGCCGTTGTTTCTTCCTGAGAAGAGTACCCTGGTGCCAGACCGAACCTCGAGATGAGGGGGAATTATGGGCTGTAAGGGTGATGGCCAGCCAGTGGATCTTCCGAAGAAGAGTACCCAGGTGCCAGACCGGACCTCGAGCTGGCAAGGGATTACGGGTCGGTGAGGGTGAAGGCGAGCCGTTGTTTCTTCCTGAGAAGAGTACCCTGGTGCCAGACCGAACCTCGAGATGAGGGGGAATTACGGGCTGGTAAGGGTGATGGCCAGCCGGTGGATCTTCCGAAGAAGAGTACCCAGGTGCCAGACCGGACCTCGAGCTGGCGAGGGATTACGGGTCGGTGAGGGTGAAGGCGAGCCGTTGTTTCTTCCTGAGAAGAGTACCCTGGTGCCAGACCGAACCTCGAGATGAGGGGGAATTATGGGCTGGTAAGGGCGATGGCCAGCCGGTGGATCCTCCGAAGAGGGGTGCCCTGGTGCCTGACCGGACCTCGAGCTGGCGAGGGGATTATGGGTCGGGCCGTTTGTGGGCGAACCGTTGTGCCTTGGGGCTGTTTGAGTAGGGTAGTCTGTTGTTTTTCGCGGAGCATTTGGGGGCGCCCTGGGATCTGTGCAAGGTTCTCATTTCCTAGGTGCGTTAATGGCGCCGCCTAATAAATGTATGGCGCATGGTCTTCCGTCGTTTGGTTTTCCCCATGTCATAAAGGCCGGCGCCTGGGGGAGGCTATAAGTACCCCCCCCTCTTTCTCGTAGTGGTTCAGATCAAAGCAAGGGTGGTCTGTTTGGCCCTTAAAGGTGTCTGCTTCGGCGGACGCCTGTCTCTTGATAATTTTTACCCCCGGTTGTGTCGGAGAGGTAGTTTCTTTGTCGCCCGAATCTTCTCTTGGATCTAATGGCCCTGATGTGGCGGCCAGATCCAGGGGGGATCCGGGCGAGAGGGACAACGACCGAACTTCGAAGGGTGAGCAGTTTGCAACTGTGGAGGTTCTATCCTTCCGAGAGAGATGAAGGGCGTTCCGGGCCGGTTGTTTGCAACTGTGAAGGTTCCTTTGCTGGAGTAGGCTGGACTTTTGCAGTTGCATCAACTGGCTCGGAATGGTGCACTTCTTTCGACCTCTGGGTGTTGATCTGCTTTCGACCGGGGTGCTTGCCGAGGGGGGCGTCTTGAAGCTTTGGGCCCCGGGTAGATGAGTGGTTCTCCGATTGGAGGCTGACTACTCTGCGTCCCAATAGGGCTCCAGGTTGAGGCGGTTTCTGTCTCACCCGGGAACAGTTCGGGTCTTCGGCCGATGACGCTGTAAGCCCCGAGCTGCTCACGGGTGAAAGGGGAACTGACCCAGTCTCGGAGCCCGGGGCGTCTGTCTGAGGACGGCGCCTTAAATCTTAAAAATAAAAATGTTCCCTCCTCCGAATATTTCTTCCGCACTGACCTCCTTGTCTGGCTGCCAGCCTGTCAATGGATGATGTCAGCATCGCACGTTTTGAGGATGTGGCGCGAATTCCTAGGCGGCAGTTGCATGTCAGATAGGTGAACAGTACTCGCGGAAATCGAGGAGTCGCTTTTATCTCCTATAAATATTCCCCCCTCTCCCCTATCTGTCCACTCCTTCCTTTTTCAAAAAATTTTTCAACACTTCAGCGCTCATCTTTGCATCTTGCTGTACCAGGCTTGCCCTTCCAAAGTAACCCCAGGTGAGTTAGCAAGTCTACTTAGTTTAGGCATAGATGGATAGGGCTCAGTCTGGCTCATCAGCGTCGACGTCTAGGGGGGAAGTGGAGCCTATCTCTGACTCGACATCCTGGGAGGAGCCCGTACTCGAGGAGGAGTCAATGTACGTTGATGAGTCTTCTGACACGGTTTCGTGGGAGGAACCGGTGGTTGAGGAGGCGGCGCATGGGGCGAGGCGGTCGCGCTCTCGTCGTCCCTTCGTGGTGGAGAGTAGTGAGTCGGAGGAAGCGACTGATGGTTCGGACGACGTCCGTGTTTTGGAGTTGGCTACCGAGGGAGAGAGAGGCGAGGGCGGCATTGTAAGGAGATCCACGGTTCAGGGGGCAGGTCCGAGTTCCATGCTGACTGGTCGGGGGCCCTTATTCACTCCCTCGCCGGAGCGAACCGAGAAGAGGAAGGAGGCTCCGAGGAAGGTAGGGTTGGGGACTGGTGGTTCGAGCCAGGGGACAGGTTCGCCCGTGCAGCCGAAGCATTTCCGTCAATATCCTGACGACCTGTCCGACCAGGAGCTCTTTGGTGTGCAGGCCTCTTCGCCGAGTCGGACGAGAGTGTTGATGGACGCGATTCTGACCGTCTTGGATGGCGGGGACTTGGAGGTTTTGCAGCTGGCGTACCACATAGGTCCTAGTTACGAATTGATGCTGCCGAGCTCTACTCTTCGCCCAACCGATCCCCTGTCTGCTTGGTATTGTGTCTTCCCTATGGACGCGTTTATTTCTGGACTGAGGCTGCCTGTCCATCCGTTTGTTCGGGAAGTGTTGAACTGGGCCTCCTTGGCGCCGATGCAGTATGGGCCGAACTCTTGGAAGCAGATAATCAGTTTTGTACTGATGTGCGAGGAACAACGGGTACCCCTGCGCTTGAACGTGTTCCGAGCGACGCTGATGATTAGTTCGGCGGCCGAGGGGGTTTACTATATCTCCCCCCGGAGCAGGAGGAAGGTTGTTCATAGCCACCCGGACTCTATCAAGGATTGAAAGAAAAAATATCTGGTGATCCGGAGTGAAGAGCCCTGGGACATTCCGACTCGATGGAACTACTCCAAGCCGAGTTATCCTGGGCCGGGGCAGGGGGATCTGACGGTCGAGGAGTGGGAGTTTGTCGAGCATCTCCGTTTGTCCCCTAGTATTGATTGGACGAAGGTGACGGAGGTTCGCCTGGCGAGTGTTGGACTGAGCCCAGCCGTTCTCCGTATGTAGTTGTTTCTTTTCCCTCGATCCTTTCGTACATTCTTGCTCATTGCTCTTAATGGTTTTTTCTGTAGATATGGATGAGGCATCGATCAAAGCAAGGAGGCTCGCCATGAAGAAGGAAAATGCCGAGAAGAAGAAGGGGGAGGCGGCGAAGAGGCCGAGGGAGCCGCCCCTTGTTATCTCGGAGGTACCGCTCGAGCCGAGGGTTAAGAGGACTCGTTCGGAGACGGGCAAGGGGGGTGCCCCTTTGAGGGGTAAGGGCCCGGCGAGGGCATCCGATCTTGATAAGGGGAAAGGTCCCTTGGTAGGGGTCGAGGAGGAGGACCCGGTGGTGGAGTTGTTGTGGCAGCGGTGGGCGCCGGACTGGTCGGTTCGGATGGGCGACTGTCTGACCGAGGAAGCCCAGGCCGCAGAGGTGGTGGAGAAGCTGGCAACGCCTCGTGATCGCCAGATGATGGAGAACGAGCCCGTGGAGGTGGCATTCACGCGCCTGGCGCAGGCCACCGTGTCGGTAAGCTTGTCGACCTCCTCCTTTCTGTTTAGTCTTGCCTCAGGAGTTTTCTTCTTATCTGCGTCTTTCGGTTGCAGGCTTGTATGCAGGGAGCTAATGTGAAGAATCTCTACGAAGCATCCCTGTTACAAGAGCGTGCTCGGGCGGACATGAGCGGACGAGAGACGAAGGAGATGCGGATCCAGCTCAAGGGTTCGCATCAGAGGGAGCAGCAGATGAAGCTGGAGCTCGAGGCCAAGGACACCGAGTGGGGGAAGAGGGTGGCCTCCTTGAAGAGGAAGTTTGCCAAGGAGAAGGGGGAGTTGACAGCTGCGTTCGCCAAGGAGAGGAAAGAGCTGACGGACGCGGGCCAGCGGATGGTGATAGCCGCCCAGGATGAGTGCTATGCGAAGGCCCTCAGTCATGTGAGGCATTTCTATCCGACCCTCGATCTGTCGAACTTCGAGTACGACATGGAGATTGATGGGACCCCGAAGATTCCTACCGGAGAGGGGCTCGTCGACAACCCGGCCGTCGATCCTCCTGTGAACCCGATCGATGCCGAGGAGGGAAATCGAGTTGTATAGTTTTGTCTTTCTTTCTTCTTTCCTCCTTTCGATTGTATTTGCCTCCCGCGGACTGGCCCCCGCCTTTTCGTGTATATATAAAAAAGTAATTCGGACTTGCCAAGGGTTTTGACGCCGGTCGTTTCCGGATCTCCCCGCTTATGTGCTTCGAGTTGGCTCACTTCGTAGGTTGTGGCTTCCCTTCCCGAGGTAGGCCCCCGTCGTTCCGACGTGGCGTGCCGCTCGAGACGAGGGGAGTATTTCTGTAACGGCCTTTGCCCTGGTTGACAGTATACAAAGTGATGAAGGGGATGTGGCTCGGCCTTATTGATTCGCGAGGAATCGGAGTGGGGTGAGGTGACGCCTTGGGGGTCGACCCCCTACCCTGGTATTAGGTCGGGTCTGCCGAGGTGTTTGGAGTATGACACAACGAGATTTCCTTAGTATAAGATAGGGGGGCCGCTAAAACGGTCCTTTACAAAGGAAAGCTTTACAAAAGGTTTACTTCTAGCTAAGTTAAAGTCTGTGCTTGCTCTTTGCAGGAGTTCACTGGGTGCTAGGCGTCAAGGGGGAACCTCTCTGGCTCGACGGTAGGTCCGGAGGTAGGGCCGTCCTTCTTAGGTTTGAACATGACGGCGTTGAGGGGGAACATTCCTCCTCCGACGGTGGTCATGTAGCACGATCGCGCTGCTTCTTGGCTGCCTCGGACGACGCCGACCCCTTGTGGGGTGGAAAATTCGAGCTCCAGATGGTAGGCCGAAGGCACCGTTTGGAGGGAGCATAACCTGGATCGGCCGAGTATGGCGTTGTAAGCCGTCTTGACGTTGGTCACCATGAAGTCCATAGGCTCGGTCCTCTTGGCGGGAGCCGATCCCGCGGTAACATCGGGGGTGACAATCCCTTCTAGTACGACAGGGACGCCGTAGAACCCATATGAGGTGTATCCGACCGGTTGGAGCTTGCCTCTGGGTAACTTCAGTTTCTCGAAGGCTTCGAGGAAAAGAATGTTCACCGAGCTGCCGTCGTCGACAAGGATTCGGCGAACTTCACACTTAGCCATGCGGAGGCTAATGACGAGGGCGCACGATCGCGCTGCTTCTTCGCTGCCTCGGACGACGCCGACCCCTTGTGGGGTGGAAAATCCGAGCTCCGGATGGTAGGCCGAAGGCACTGTTTGGAGGGAGCATAACCTGGATCGGCCGAGTATGGCGTTGTAAGCCGTCTTGGCGTTGGTCACCATGAAGTCCATAGGCTCGGTCCTCTTGGCGGGAGCCGATCCCGCGGTAACATCGGGGGTGACAATCCCTTCTAGCATGACAGGGAAGCCGTAGAACCCATGTAAGGTGTGTCCGGCCGGTTGGAGCTTGCCTCTAGGTAACTTCTGTTTCTCGAAGGCTTCGAGGAAAAGAATGTTCAACGAGCTGCCGTTGTCGACAAGGATTCGGCGAACTTCACACTTAGCCATGCGGAGGCTAATGACGAGGGCGTCGCAGTGGGGGAGGCGAACGCCTTCGAGGTCCTCCCCTGAGAATGAGACTGGCGCGGGTTGTAGCTCGGGAGAGGGATCGCCTTGGACAGCATTCAGCTCTCGGATGAAGGCTTTTCGGAAAGTATTCGATTCCCCTCCCATTAGCCCTCCATGGACTCAATGTAAGATAAATGGTGTGTCCGCGGCTCCCTCGGACTCGGGATCTCGACCCGGTATGCGGCTCGGAGGGGGGTTCGGGGGCGAGTGTATCCCGCTCCTAGTATCTCGTCGACCCCGCGGGACTTCTCGGGTGAATTCTCGGAGGTATCCTCTGGAGATGAGTTCCTCAATCTCGTCTTTCAGGGCCCGGCATTGATCTGTGTCGTGTCCATGGTCTTGGTGGAAGCGGCAGTAGAAGCGCTGATCTCGGTTCTTGCCGTTGTTAGTTCGGGGAGGTAGTCGAACAATGCCTTTGTCTTCGATTTCTAAGAGGATGGCGGATACGTTGTGCGTCAAGGGAGTGTATCTCTCGAAGCGGGGGACCGGCGGGACCTTCTTCATGGCCCCCGGGTCCCTGGGAGCTTTCTTTGATGGTTCGACTTCTTCGGTCTTCCGCTTTCCCTTCCCGGTGGCATCCCTGGCATCTTCGGGGTTAAGGGCCTCTTCTGCCCTAATGTATTTCTCGACCCTACTGAGGAGGTCGGGGAAGTCGACGGGGGGTTTCTTCGCCAGAGAAGCCTTCAGCTGTCCGTGACGGACGTTGTGTCGGAATGCCGCTGAAGCGACGCCTGGGTCGAGGGAGGAGACCGACCTTGCCTCAGCGGTAAATCTCCGGACGAACACTCTGAGTGATTCCCCCTCTAACTGTTTGAGTCCGAGTAACGAGGCGCTGGTCCTTTCGGTCTTCCGGCTGGTGACGAAGTGGGCGAGAAAATTGCCCTCGAGTTGGTCGAAGGAGTAAACGGAGCCAGGGGCGAGCTTCGAGAACCACTCACGAGCGGGACCCCGAAGGGTGGCAGGGAAGGCTCGGCATAGCAGTGGATCCGAGGCGATGTGAATCATCATGAGGGTTTTGAAACCCCCCATGTGATCAGCAGGATCTCCCTCGCCGTCGTAGGTCTCGAACTGAGGGGGTCGGAAATTCCTGGGTATTTCCGCTTGGAGGATGGGGGCGGAGAAGGGAGGACGGACAGGTCTGTACCCCTGAGCCGCTCTTTGGCCGCCGTCCCCTATGTGATCGAGGCGATCCTCCATCCCTTGTAGCCGCCTTAGGAGGACGCCATCGTCCTCAGGCTGGATTATTGAAGGGCGGGACGCGCTGGCTTCGGCGTCCGACCCTGTTTGGGAATGGGGGGTTTCTTCCCTGGGGGTCCGTCGGAGGGCTCCCAGAATTTCTCTTCGGAAGTCTTGGAACTCCTTGTGAGTGACGGGGGCTCCCTCGACTTGGTTTGGTTGGTCCGAGGGTTGTCTTCCGACTCGGCTGAGCGCGGATCTTCGTACCTCGGGCGGCGATCTCGGACGGTTCGGGACCGAGTTGGAAGCGGCCCTTCCCCTGCTGCGGGTAATCCTGCGGTTGAGGATTATTCCCCGGAGGTCGGGCTGGGCTGGCCGGCCGACGCTCCTTTGGGACTCCCGAGGGAGAGCCTTGTGTTTCGACGTGCGTGGCCTGGCTTTATCAGTGGGTGGGGGCGAGTCCCGTTGGTTGACGGAGGAAGCAGCCCCCTTGCCTTTGGAGGCCATGAGGGTTCGGCTGTCGATGGCCTTTGAGGGTCTGGATCGGATCGGCTTCTGGAGCAGCTGTTCCCATAGACAGCGCCAACCTGATGCTGTTTATTTCTGGGAGACGTGTGGATGCACCAGGTGTGAGTTCGGACTCAATTTGTATTGAAGGAGAATGCCGCTCGTCTGCCGACCTTCGGTTGACCTTCTGGGGCCTACGATGAGCTCGGAAAGATGTTGAAGGCTGGGCTCGGATCGGAAGGGTCGGATCCGAGGTCTTGTGTACCTGCAGACGGTCCTGAAACACCGGGGTTTATCCCGGTGGCGGACCCTTCGACGCTCTAGTCAGTCTCTGTGAGAGAGTAGCAATAACTAGGTATATTTAAGTGGCAAAAGATTGATTACCTCAAAAGGTGGGTGTGGGTCTAGTATTTATAGAGAATCCCAACCGGGTTTGGTTCCACTTGGGGGCCGGGTCTGGATCCGAAAGCCCGTGGGCCTGACGTGGCAGAAGGCCCAGGGGGCTTAGGGCGGACGTGGCAATACCAGGAGTGGTATAGGGCTGACGTGGCGAAACCCTTGGCGGTATTTGGAGCTGACGTGGCCCATCGTGGGCCTCCTGTGCTTCTGGGGGGGATCAGAGGGCCTAGGCTGCGCCAGGTCATCCTTCTGCCCCGCCAGAGAGGGGGGACGGCCTGTGGGACTGTCCCGGATCGGACTCCGAGGGCTACTGAGGCTCGTCGGTACGAGGAGGCCAGTACCGTGAGGGCAAACACGAGGTTCGGCGCCGACCCTGAAGTGGTTCGGAGCCGAACCAGGTTGCTATCTTTACCTTTCTGAGTGGGAATTGTATTGGGCCCTGGTTGGGCCTCAGGCCATTTTTACCCTGTCACAATGCATATAAAGAGTAGTGTAGTAGAAATATTTACTACCCATTCTTGGGGCGTAAACCCATCTAGCTTTTTAAAAGATAAGTTTTTGTTGTATGTTGTTCTCTACCTTGTTAAAAAATCAATCTTTACTAACCCTAATTTATAAAAAGTTACTCTTATTGTATGTAGGGACTTGTAGGAATAAAGAAAAGTGGGTTTGTAGTATGTAAAAATTTGTAGACTAAATAAATGTAGTTTTTGTAATATGTAAGACTTGTAATTTCAATAAAGATAGATTCTTGTAATAGTTAAGTAGGACTTGTAATTTACAAAAGAAGTAGTTTATGTAATAGCTAGATAAAGTCCTTAGTAGCTTTATGAGTTTACTACCATGCTTAAATTATTGTAGTAAAAAAACCCATCATGCTAGATTATTATGTAAGTCAAAAACACATTTATGTAAATTAAATGTAAGACAAAACAAAACAAATTTTCATGTATACTCTAATCGCCATATGAATATACATGAATGGAAGCGGAAGCGATAAAATGAAATTGATAATCGTACATCCAGCCATTGTCGTTTGAAGCCTGAAACCGTTTTCGCCAAAAGCCTCTTGATGTTGTCAATCTCAATTTTGGTTCCAAACTCTCCTTTCTCACTTTAGATGGTGTATATCAGAATTGTATGAGAGAGTGAGTTTGGTGACCTTTTTCATTCTTATATTTATACTACTCTAGCCATCATAGAGTAGTTATTGTAATTGCAAAAATAGTGTGTGGTTTTCTAAATGAGGGGAGAGAATCATAGGAAAATTACTTTGATCAGTTACCATATTGATCAGTTACCATTTGATCAGTTACCATATTGATCAGTTACCACTTCCCATTTAAATGGATCACATAACATATTTGTCCACATAACTAATTAATCAAATTAATTACTTACTTGATTAAGTGGAAAATAAATAAAACGTCTAACATTCTCCCACTTGATCCATTTAACGAGAGAGACTCCGTATACGAATCATGGCGACTAATTCTCTTTAAGAGCAAGAATTAATCTTCCATGTATCACAATATACTTAGTCTTTCACCACTCACACTTAACTTAATGAGTAGACCATATGTTTACTCTAGGTCAAACATAATGATATTTCTTAACAAATAACCAAATTAAGTACGTACACAATTCCAAAAGAGAAATAATCCAACTAAATGAAAGTTTCAGACAAACATAATGAATGTGCTACATAATGGAACCAAGTCTCATTCTGATTACATGATCCTTGAATCCTTTAACGTGCATGCCTTTAGTCAAGGGATCAGCTATCATCAATTCAATGTTAATGTGCTCAATGATCACTTTCTTTTCCTGCACACGTTCCTTTACGGCTAGATATTTTATGTCGATGTGTTTACTTCGACTTCCACTCTTATTATTCTTAGCCATAAAGACAGCAGCTGAATTGTCACAATACATTTTTTTCGGTCGGCTAATAGAGTCAACAACTCTTAGCCCAGATATGAAACCTTTCAGCCATACACCATGTGAAGTAGCCTCAAAACAAGAAACGAACTCAGCCTCCATCGTAGAAGTGGCTATCAAGGTCTGCTTGGTACTCCTCCAGGATATAGACCCGTGAGCTAGCATGAACACATATCCTGATGTGGATTTACGTGAATCATTGCAGCCACCAAAGTCAGAATCGGAGTAGCCTACCACCTCAAGACTATCAGTCCGCCTATACATAAGCATGTAATCCTTAGTACCCTTAAGGTACCTCATTACTTTCTTCGCAGCCTTCCAGTGATCGATGCCTGGGTTACTCTGATATCTTCCTAATACTCCAATGACATATGAAATGTCGGGTCTAGTACAGACCTGAGCATACATAATGCTACCAACAGCTGAAGCATATGGAACATTTTTCATTCGTTCCCTTTCAATGTCATTCCTGGGGCATTGGTCCAAACTGAACCGATCACCTTTCACAATGGGTGCTACACTTGGTGAACAATCTTTCATACCGAATATTTTTAAGACCTTGTTGATATAGGCCTCTTGAGACAAGCCCAAAATGTCTCGAGATCTGTCTCTATGGATCTTTATGCCGATGACATAAGATGCCTCGCCCATATCTTTCATATCAAAGTTACTTGAAAGAAATTGTTTCACCTCATATAGCAACCCTTTATCATTGGTTGCTAGAAAAATATCATCCACATATAACACAAGGAAACAAATCTTGCTCCCACTGACCTTAAGGTATATACATTGATCCATAACATTTTCTTCGAACCCAAATGAAGTAATCACTTTATGGAATTTCACATACCATTGTCGGGAAGCCTGTTTCAACCCGTATATGGATTTATTAAGCTTACAAACCAAATGCTCATCCTCTTTAGAGAAGAATCCTTCAGGTTGTTTCATATAAACCTCTTCCTCTAAATCACCATTGAGAAATGCCGTTTTCACATCCATTTGGTGTAGCTCAAAATCAAAATGAGCTACTAATGCCATCACCACTCGGAAGGAATCTTTCTTTGATACAGGAGAGAAAGTCTCGTTGTAATCGATTCCTTCCCTTTTAGTGAACCCTTTGGCAACAAGTCTAGCTTTATGTCTCTCGATGTTGCCATGCGAGTCTTTCTTTATTTTAAAGACCCACTTGCATCCAATGGCTTTTTCACCATTTGGCAACTCGACAAGATCCCAAACTCGGTTAGATGCTATAGAGTCCATCTCATCTTTCATGGCATTCATCCATAAGTTTGAATCTGTAGAACTTATGGCTTGTGAAAATGACATAGGATCATCGTCGGCTCCAATATTATAATCCGATTCTTGCAGATACACTAATTATCACCAGAAATAGTTGATTTCCTTGTTCTAGTAGATCCTCTCAATGGAACTTGTTCATCCTCAGGATGAACTGTTTGTTCCTCATTACCATCATGATCTATTAGATTGTTGTCAACTTGTGGAACCTCAATAGTTGGCTGTCTAACACGCAATTTAGCTTGAGGTGCGTAAATGACAATCAACTTGTCACTTGAAACAGTGGCTGGAAGTTGATCATAATCCTTTTCAGGAACAATGTCCTGAAATTGATCACTCCCACTAATCAAGTCATTCTCAAGAAATTTAGCATTTCTTGATTCCACAATCCTGGTACTATGAGACAGACAATAGAATCTATAACCATTAGACCTTTCAGCATATCCAATGAAATACCCACTAATGGTCCTTGAGTCTAGCTTCTTCTCTTGTGGGTTGTACACTCTCACCTCAGACGGGCATCCCCAAATGCGTACATGTTGCAAACTCGGTTTCCATCCTTTGAATAGCTCAAAAGGCGTCTTTGAGACGGCCTTGGAAGGAACCCGGTTTAATATGTACACTGCCGTCTTAAGAGCTTCTACCCATAAAACTGATGGAAGTTTAACATTACTCCTCATACTTCTCACCATGTCCATTAAGGTTCGATTTCTTCTTTCTGCTACACCATTCTGATGTGGAGAACCAGGCATGGTGTATTGGGCAACAATCCCATGCTCTTGAAGAAATCTTGCAAATATACCTGGTGCTTGTCCGTTCTCGGTGTATCTACCGTAGTACTCTCCACCTCTATCTGATCTCACAATCTTAATGTGCTTATCACATTGTTTCTCTACCCCAGCCTTAAACAATTTAAAGGCATCCAAAGCTTCGTCTTTAGAACGAAGTAAGTAAAGATACATATATCGTGAATAATCATCTATGAAGGTGATAAAGTATTTCGGATCATTAGCGTTCTTGTCTGGACAACAAATATCCGTGTGTATGATCTCTAATAGGTTTGAACTCCTTTTGGCACCAATTTTGTGTTTGTTAGTTTGCTTTCCCTTAATGCAACCAACACAAGTATCGAAATCAGTAAAGTCTAAAGTACCAAGTACCCCATCCTTTACCAATCTCTTAACTCTCTCAATGGAGATATGTCCCAATCTCCGGTGCCACAAAATAGAGGAGTCCTCATTTATAATACATCTTTTTAACCCAGTATTAACATGCATAGAACTATTAGTGATATCATTTTGCAAACAAAGACGATATAAACCATCAGACAAAATACCATATCCAATAACTTCAGAATTTCTGAAAATACTGAAACCAGAATCTGAAAAACTAAAGGAAATTCCCAAAGATACAAGTCTTGAAACTGAAATCAAGTTTCTAGTGAAACCTGGTACATAAAACGTCTTTTCTAAATGCAAACTAAAATCACTACTTAAAATTAAAATGCATGTCCCAACAGCCTCCACATGTGAACTGGTCTGACTACCCGAATAGATGTAGTGTTCACTTCCCATTGGTTTTCTTAGGTTTGTCATACCCTGCAAGGTATTCGAAACATGGATTGTAGTACCAGAGTCAATCCACCATGTATTATAATTAATATTAACCATATTAGATTCATAAACAAACGCTAGAAAATTACCTTTCTTCTCAAGTCTTAAACTTCATGCAGTCTTTCTTCATGTGTCCATTCTTTTTACAAAAGAAACATGTAGACTCCTTCTTTATGCCTTGGTTTGCTGATAGCTTTCCCTTTCCCTTTTCCTTAATGTGATCCTTTCTCTTCTTTGAAGAAGAGGCAGTAGTAAGGTTCACTTTTTCTCCTTCTTCCATCCTCAATCTGCCCTCCTCTTGAACACACATGGTCATAAGTTCATTAATTGACCATTTATCCTTATGTGTATTATAAGAGATCTTAAAAGGGCCATATTGTGGAGGGAGAGTGCACAAAATGAAATGTACTAGGAAAGATTCAGACATGGTAACTTCCAAATCCTTAAGTTGGGCCGCAATATCCCTCATGCGCATGATATAATCACGCACACACTTAAACTCATTGTGCCTCATGGATGAAAACTTCATAATTAAGGTGCTAGCAAGAGCTTTGTCAGAATTTACAAACTGTTCATCAATGGCTTTAAGGAGATCTTTAACCTTAGTATGCTGATCGACAGAACCCCGAATGCTAGCACAAAGTTTGGTCTTTATGAACATAATTGAGAGGCGATTAGATCGCTCCCACTTTTCATAAAGATCAACTGCAACTGGAGTGCTAGTCTCAGTTATACTAGGGGGTTCGTCTTTCCGAATAGCATAGTCGATATTCATCCACCCCAATTGCAGAAGCACTCTTTCTTTCCACACCTTATAGTTATCACCCTTTAATTCAGGAATGTCACAATTGACATCAGAAATGTTCCTGGGTAAAATTGCTGCAAAATATATATATATATATATATATATATATATATATATATATATATATATATATATATATACATACATGCTTGTAAACAAAAATTTGAGACTTAACTTTATCATGTTTTACCAATGCAAATCATGAATAAAAATATGAATCTAGTGACATAAAACCTGCCTGTAGGCTAATGTCCTACTCAAATTAGATTCATAACTGTATGATGAAACTATTAAACCATATTCATTCCTTAATTCCTGTGGGTAGATTAAGGAACATAATTCAATATTTCACCCTAATTAATCATACAAAATATAATAAAATTTGCTGTGGGCATATTTCATCATATTACATATGATTAATTACAAATTAATGTCTAGTTTCCATATGTGATTTCATAAGAAATTTTAAAATAACTAGAGATGCTATGGCTACTCTCCAATTACTAAAATTAACAAATCACTCGACATATTTCTTTAATATTTTGATCATGTACAATTTTAATGGCCATAACATCTTTAACTAGTTATTTCAAAACAATACTAAAGTTTTCTAGTTTTAACAAAATAACATGATCTCAATCAATCACAAAATCAGTATTTCTTCATAACTATATTTTCAATTTAGCAAAGAAACCAATAGCATAGGCTTGGGTTACCAAGTTCGGCTAGGCTTCATTAACCAAAACTAAACCGAAATTTAGCACAAATTTAGGCAAAACCCAACCAAAGTAATTAAAGATGAATCGGTCAAATCCAGTAAAGATTCAACACGGGAAATCAATAATAGGAGAGTAATGTTTAAAATCATCCTTAGATTTCACAGACGTTTCCTTTTGTGAAATGAAATAACAAGCAAGGCAGAGATAATTTTAATGCTCTGATACCAAATGTAAGTCAAAAACAAATTTATGTAAATTAAATGTAAGACAAAACAAAACAAATTTTCATGTATACTCTAATCGCCATATGAATATACATGAATGGAAGCGGAAGCGATAAAATGAAATTGATAATCGTACCTCCAGCCATTGCCGTTTGAAGCCTGAAACCGTTTTTGCCAAAAGCCTCTTGATGTTTTCAATCTCAATTTTGGTTCCAAACTCTCCTTTCTCACTTTAGATGGTGTATATCAGAATTGTATGAGAGAGTGAGTTTGGTGACCTTTTTCATTCTTATATTTATACTACTCTAGCCATCATAGAGTAGTTATTGTAATTGCAAAAATAGTGTGTGGTTTTCTAAATGAGGGGAGAGAATCATGGGGAAATTACTTTGATCAGTTACCATATTGATCAGTTACCATTTGATCAGTTACCATATTGATCAGTTACCATATTGATCAGTTACCACTTCCCATTTAAATGGATCACATAACATATTTGTCCACATAACTAATTAATCAAATTAATTACTTACTTGATTAAGTGGAAAATAAATAAAACGTCTAACATATTATAGTAAAAGAATAAAAAAGAACCCATATACCATGCTTGAGTTGTTGTAGGTTTATGTAGTAAAGAAACCCATGTTTAGTTGTATACCATGCTTGAGTTGTAGCAAAGAACATGCTTATGTGAATCCATGAACCTACCATGCTTGAGTTTTGTGTTCTATGTCAAAAAGAGAGCCTATTCATACTCGTGAACCCATGAACCATGCTTGTGAAACCCATGAACCCATTCATGCTTGTAAAACCCATGAACCCATTCGTACTTGCTCTAGTTTCAAAAAGAATCCATGTATCATGCTAAAGTTGTATGTGCAAAAAGAACCCATTTACCATGCTTGAGTTGTTGTAGAAGGAAACCCATGCTTAAATTGTATTCATGCTTGAGTTGTAGAAAGATACAATGCTTGAGTTGTTGTAGTAAGAAACCCATCATGCTTAAGTTGTTGTAGTAAGAAACCCATCATGCTTAAGTTGTATACCATGCTTGAGTCGATTATAGTAAATATACCATGTTTGAGTTGTTGTAGAAGAAAACCCATGCTTAAATTGTATTCGTGCTTGAGTTGTAGAAAGATACCATGCTTGAGTTGTTATAGGTTGATTATAGTGAGAAACCCATGCTTGAGTTGATTATAGTAAGTATACCATGCTTGAGTTGTTGTAGGTTGATTATAGTAAGAAACCAATACTTGAGTTAATTATAGTAAGTATACCATGCTTGAGATACAGTAAAGATACCATGCTTGAGTTGATTATAGTAAGTATACCATGCTTAAGTTGTTGTAGGTTGATTATAGAAAAAAAACCCATCATGCTTGAGATGTAGTAAAGATACCATGCTTGAGTTGTTGTAGAAGGAAACCCATGCTTAAATTGTATTCATTCTTGAGTTGTAGGTTGATTATAGTGAGAAACCCATGCTTGAGTTGATTATAGTAAGTATACCATGCTTGAGTTGTTGTAGGTTGATTATAGTAAGAAACCCATGCTTGAGTTAATTATAGTAAGTATACCATACTTGAGATGTAGTAAAGATACCATGCTTGAGTTGATTATAGTAAGTATACCATGCTTGAATTGTTGTAGGTTGATTATAGTGAGAAACCCATGCTAAAGTTGATTATAATAAGTATATCATGCTTGAGTTGTTGTAGGTTGATTGTAGTAAAGAAACCCATGTTAAGTTGTAAACCATACCTGATTTGTTGTAGAAAGAAACACATGCTTAAATTGTATTCATGCTTGGGTTGTAGAAAGATACCATGCTTGAGTTATTGTAGAAAGAAACTCATGCTTAAATTGTATTCATGCTTGAGTTGTAGAAAGATACCATGCTTGAGTTATTGTAGTCGTTCTAAATAAACAACGCATGCTTATGTTATTGTAGTAATTCTAGTAAAGAACCCATGCTTGAGATGTGTAGTTGTTTTAGATTCAAAAGAATCCATGTGTGTTTAAGTTGTATGTTGTGGTGGAACCCATGAGTTTAGCTTGCATGCTAATCCAATGGAACTATTGAAATGCACCCATGTTCCACATTTGCTCTAGTTCGATTTTTAAGAAGAAACCCATGAAACTAGCTCCATGATTGTTCTAGCTCGAATTGACGAGGAACCCATGCAATTAGGTTCTAGGTGGTTCTACCTCAACTTTGAGAAAGAACCCATGAACCTAGTCGCATGTTTTCCTAGTTCAAATTGGGAAAAGAACCCAGGAGTTCTAGTTGTATGCGGTTCTAATTGAAATTGGACCATATAATGTGCACATGCTTCATCTTCAATATATGGGTAAATAATGGTTGGAAAAGTCACTAGTATTGTTAGCTAGATAAAAGCTAGCCTAGGGGTCATCGAACATCAAGAATCGCATCTTACTATCTTGGAAACTATGGAAAAATCACACCTCAAGCACCGACGGATCTTAACTGATGTGGGTTGATCGCGAGCCGAGAGTGTTGACGAGATCCGAGTTAGGTGTAATGATGAGTAAGAGAGATTTCCGTCACCGGTGTCTTGGATCGATAGGCCATGAGTTGGATCGGGATAATCATAAGAAAGTTATTGAAAACCCTGTGAGACTGTTTGGATTTAGTGACATCGTTAGGGCAGTAACTTATGACTATTACTAAAACTCTACTTATTATCATTTTTTTGCCGAAGGGAAAGAATTGGTGTTAAGGGTGCTTCCTTATGATCCGATCTGTCCTATAGGCCGACACTAGGCGGTGTTATTGGGTTGTACCTTCCCGTCAAAGGGATACGTATGGTGCCTTCTCACGAGTTGGGAGCACGGGCTGCGTATCTCGTCTGTTAATTCCTGAAATACCGTGACTTAGGGGTGCCACGGGATGCTACGTGCAGTCCTGCGCTTGCGAGACCCCAGGGGTGCCACAGAGGATGCTACGTGCTAACCTGCGCTTGCGAGACCCTATGTTCTTTTGGTTTTCGAATGAGGTCCGGTACGCTGGGCAATAGTGGCAAACCTGGACACCACTATATGGCTGCAGTAACGGAACTAGACCGTACCTACAACCTTGTTTTTGAGTGAGGTCCGGTACGCTGGATAGTAGTGGCAAATGGAGACACCATAATCGTACTGCATTGGTGGGACTTGACCCACCTGCAACCTCACAGTCACGTTGTATTATCAGGAACAGGATTGTGTACAAAGCAAAATTCATAACGTGGGTTCAAATCCCTATATATGAAGAAACGGCTTGAGATGGGGCGTATGTAGTATGGGTTGCATACTTTTCTGGAGACTTGCTTGCATTAGAATAAGATCATGATCGCATTAGTTAATCTAGCATTAAAGTCTAAGGCATAACATACACTGACACATCAATTATATATGCACGTTTCTTTTTTCATCAATCTGTTTGCTTAAGTGGAGAATCGCTGCTAGTTATCAGCCTTAAAAACGTCAGTATATGTATTGACGTCCCCATTTCAATAGGTACCGGATTGCAGAAGTACAGGTACAAGATTCAGGAGGACTCAAGGCGAGAGAAGCATGAGTCGTTTTCTTTTCCGCTGCATTATATGTTGTTTACTATTGTTCCATTGTAACAATTTTGTAATCAATTTATTTGTTGGAAAGCATCCAAGTGAAATACCAAGTGTTGTTCTTTATTCATTGTACTCTGATGTAATATGTTGAAAATTGTAACACTTGGGATTGTAAAGGTATTATTGTAACACTGTTGTAATGTATTGCAATTTTGCAACATTCGGATTTGTAATACATTTGTGTTGAATAAAAAGTTTTAAATTTTCCTGTTTTTCTGTGTATTGTGGCTAATTGAAGAAAAAATTCTGGCTTATATCACAGTTTCCCAGTTACCGAAAATCGGGGCATTACAGACTATTTCAATTATGGCTCTTGGTGTTATTCCTAGTTGTGCCTTCACAACATTCAATATGACCGTCGATACAATCGTGGAATCAATTTTCTTGTGATCCTGAGTCAATGTAGGATTCACACATGTGTGCAGACCTTCAAGCTTCTTTACCATGAAATAAGTACAGTTTTTTGGAACAATTGCACGCAAACACTAAGGACAACCAACTATATTTAGAAGTTCTAGATTTTCTGCAATGTCCTCGGCTGAATGGTTGATGGGTGCGAATTTACATTTGACATAATATAGGCCGAGGGTCAATTTTACCGTCATGAATTCTCGGTGGTTCTTTACGGAGTACATCTTCACTTGATGTTGTATAGAATCTTTAGTTGGAAATCTTTGACCTATGTAGAGTTCATTCGTGTTGGAAGAGTCAATGGAAGACTGTCCATGTTCATGTATAGTCGCACGAGACATCCATTCACTCGATTGAATCTCATGTATAGTTGCACTTATGGACTGATTTGGCAACACCACATTGTTAACCGGCACATCAACAATGACATCATCAACCGGAGCTTCATCGGCATCCTCCTCCTCATCAACTTGAAGACTGTGATCCTCATCTTCTTCCTCTTCTACCAAATTATTATTTACAACGACGTTGTCAAAGTCTTGCATTGCCATGTCGGTGCGGACAATATTTTGTAACATGGTCAACGGATGTACCTACTTATATTCGGTGGTAATAGGTTTCGTTGGAGTTGTGCTGATATCTTCTTCTGTATTTGGTATTCTTGCATGTGACTCGGCAAATGGTCTCAAGCTCGGTGCGGGCCTTGGACTTTCAATAACAACTTGCCTAGTATTTGGAAGCCTCATTTGTTCAATATATAACTCCAATGCATCCAACTACAATTTGGATCAAGTTTCCTACCAATCATGGACCTTAGAGAATTATCATTATCTACGGGAACCACCATGAAATATTGCCCTTCCCCATTACCGGCAGCATAACGGGCTTTGATTTTGACACTTATTTCACTTCTATCCCAATTAGTGACTTCAAATATCTTATCTAATAGTTGTGAGTACATAAAGTTGCGGGGAGCCCAAATAATGACCGGTTCAACATCGCTATAACAATATCCATTATTCGGATCTTTAATTATTTCACCCCCTAAATATAACCAAATAGGGATATCATATTCCATACATAAACATAAAGATTCAAACATATTCAAGTCATTAACTACTCATAAGCATAACATGAGAATACATATCAAATATATGGTTATAATAATACCTTCAAATTAGACCGTAGTATGGATAGCTTGAAAATACGTTGTGGATAAGGAATGAGATGAGAGTGAGAGTGAGGAGGTAGGATATATGAAGTTTAAGAGCACTCCAATATTTGGGATTTTTTTATTTAGGGATCTAGGGTTTGTGGGTTGCGGAAGTGAAGAGAGAGAGAAAGGAGATCGATTGATAAAGGGGAAGGAGAAGAGGGGGCTACTAATTAAAGGGAATACAATAACTGATGCCGTTATTCAAAATAATGACATCAGTATAAAGAATGTCGTTCTCTCAAAGAACGGCATCTCTTACTGTATTTTCACACTTGCCTTTTATCTCACAATTGAGACTGTATACTTCTTCAACTAAAATTAACAGATATCGTTACTCCAAAAAACGACATGAAAGTTTTTTTCAAAATAGATGTCGTTATTGGGAAAAACGGCATGTAAATAATCTATGCTGTTTTTCCCAAGAACGTTTGTTGCTGACGTGTCCAAAACTGGATCAGTTCGCTCGTTGTTTTTGAAAGTGGGTCAAAGAGCCAAATATTTTGAAAAAGTGGGTTTGTAAGGCTAAAAAATTTGGTTCTATCCCGGATTCACTTTCGAACCTTCGTAAGCTTACTGCACTTGAGCTCTCTTCGAATTTCATCACATGCAAATTACTAGTAACATTTAAATCAAAGTATTAGCTACAACAGAAACTTACAATTAAATTTCTCTTTGAATAATTTGTCATTTTAAATGTTCAAACAACAAATAATACAATTTATACTTACTAGTAATTTACACGTGCGATGCACATCTTTATATATATATATATATATATATATATATATATATATATATATATATATATATATATATATATATATATATATATATATATATAGGGTAAAAGGGATATGAGCAACTTGCTCATTTAGTAAATGAGCAATTGATTATGTGGCATGCATGTAATACATTGAATAACTAATCCTTTTAAAGATTGTCCAATCACATGTATGCCACATCATCAATTGCTTATTTAATAAATGAGCAAGTTGCTCATACCCCTTTTTCCCATATATTTATAAATTTCGATGTTGTTCATTTAGTAAATGAGCAATTGATTATGTGGCATGCATGTGATACATTGAATAACTAATCCTTTTAAAGATTGTCCAATCACATGTATGCCACATCATCAATTGCTTATTTAATAAATGAGCAAGTTGCTCATACCCCTTTTTTCCATATATTTATAAATTTCGATGTTGTCTGACATCGAACCTAATACCTTCTTTATATTAGTAATGTATGTGCATTGCACGTGTTTGTTGGATTACAATGCACATATTTTTTAGATTACAAATAGAATTGTTTGGTAACAAACCTCCCATTAAAATAGTAGAGATATATTTCAAACTGTGATATCCTCGGAACTCACTAAATTTATATCTGTAGAAAGAAAGACTGTGATGGGGGATGAGCGACAGCATTAAAAGGAACTCAATAAACTTTTGAGTAATGCTTCATCCACTATCAATTTCACTACCATTCTATTCACTACCTTAGGTGGCACACTCATATTAGAGAATTTCTTCACCTACTCTCTCTTTTCCTACATATTGGAATGTGCCACCTAAGATATTGAAGAAAAATATAGTAAAATTGGTAGTGGGTATAACATTACTCTAAACTTTTATACTACTTGGATACATTCAACTAAAGAGGAAGGCCTTCCAGATTCTAGAGGTGGCCCCATCTATTTCAGGATGCGACTCTAACCTCTGTTTGACACTTAGCCAGCTTTATCCACGACAACAGCATTAACACAATTTCTTCATATTACATTTGTCATATTCTATAATGATTTAAACAATCATTGCCTTATCTTATTTGCATGTATAATCTGTTGTATTAAAATTTAGAAATGAACATGTTTAAGGATATCACTCGAGTATTGGAATTTTTTCCTCCAAAATGACCCTTTTTGAAAGTATTTCCCAAACTAACCCACTTTCAAAAGTATTTCCCAAACTGACCCACTCACTATCTAGCGAGTGTGGTAAAAAGACTTTCGCTGTTTGAGATAACGAGTGTAAGCTTAGTTGTTATTCGAAAAAATTTCAAAATCAGACTCGCTGTCTTAGCCAGCGAACGTGGTAGAACCACACTCGCTGTTTGAGACAGCGAGTTTCAATTGAGTTTTTTTTTAAAAGCTACAATCGTACTATCAGTGCCCAATGGGTGTTTCTCCTTCCTCTCTCCACTCTTAATCCTAACTCTGAAACTAAAAATCCTCGCCACCCAATTTCGACCTCTCACACACAAAATCTCTTATAAAGTTGAAAATCTTCACTTCATCACTCCTAACCTTCTCTTCTCCTACTCTCAAAACCCTAAACTCATCTTCCAAAAGACTCATTCAAGATTTCGGTGAATGTCAAGAGGATAGAAACGGAGTCAAGTGCATTCATCTCATCCACTTTTTCTATGCCTTCTTCTCCGCGCTCATAATTGCTCAATATTTCTGATCATTGTTTTGAAAGTATGATTTGTATAACCTTTTATCGTGTACACTTGTGTAGGTTTAGTTTGTGATTATTCGAGATTTCCATAAACTAATTAGTTTTTTGAAAATCTCCTCACAACCACACTCGCTATCTCAGATAGCGAGGTTCTGTAAACCACACTTGTTATCTGAGATAACGACTATGAATATTGGCAATTTCTAGAGACTTATTAGTCGCTGGAAATCTCCTCACAACCACACTTGCTATCTCAGATAGCGAGATTCTTTGAACCACACTCGCCAACTGAGTCGACTGTCGACCTATACCGGTTATA
This sequence comes from Hemerocallis citrina, assembly GCA_017893485.1. Taxonomy (NCBI): domain Eukaryota; kingdom Viridiplantae; phylum Streptophyta; class Magnoliopsida; order Asparagales; family Asphodelaceae; genus Hemerocallis; species Hemerocallis citrina. Next base: position 257,431,326 of record CM030360.1, on the reverse strand, counting down.
GCATGCAATTCGGTATTATATGATTGTACAATTGGAATACTCTGAAGGAGTCCAAATTGTAAGTACTCTATCCGCAAAATAGAACTCAACTGTCCCGAAGTTGACAAGAGGTGCCCTTGTTAGCCATAGTTCACGATTCACCGTGCAAACAAGTGGCAGTCTCGATAAACGTTCCTCCATATATGACTCTCACAATCATCTATCAATGTATTTAGCTCGTCCCGATAATATGTCAAGCAGCGATTTGGGTTAGCCTTCCATGTGAGAGATCCATACCAGTATACACCTTGTGGAGGTAACATGTGTGGGTCTCTGGGAACATGCAACCACTTCAATGATTGCCTACTGACACAATGTCTACCAACGTGTATACATTCCTAACTCCAGACTTGTAACAAAAGCATCGGCCCATTCATCTGAACCGCACCGAGAGCACAGTTGTAGAAACTCCTATACAGTGTAGTTAATGCCACACTACCCCAACTATACGTCCCGACTTTCTGAAGATTTGCGATCAGAGGCAAGTACATTAGCAGGACAGAGTGGCCGGTCGAGTTCGGAAACATGATACCTCCAAACAATGACATTATGTATGCCCTACAATAGCACTCGACTTCAAAATTGGTGGAATCATCATTCAACTTGTCTGTGAAAGTATCCTTCAACCATTTCAACTAAAGAGATATTCCGATAATTGCCTTAGGATCTGTCGGAACGCCGAGGTATTCTGGGATTAAAAACTCTGGATCAAAGTCCACCGTCCCAGTGACGGCCTGTCCATTGATGGGAAGACTTGTGATCACTGCAACATCTTGTAGCGTGACAGACATCTCCCCTATTGGCAAATGAAAAGTGCGTGTTTCCGGATGTCGTCTCTCAAGAATGGCGGTTAGGAGAGGTCATCGACCTTAATTGAACTCATCAAACTGATACCATACAACCCACAATCCCGTAACAACTCACGAATACGTGGATGCATAGGCAAGGTGGCGTACCTCTGAAAAGTACACTCCTTTGATTGACCGTCCTACGCGAATTTTGAACGATGTTATGCTTGCAATGTCAACAGCCCCGGGTCGAGAGGACCGGGACCTTCCGGTGGAACAAAAGATGATGAATACGGGCTCGGCTCAGCGTGCGAAAAAAAATGGATTAGGTAAGACCTACACAACAAAAAACAATAATCATCAATTCGATGATATATCATTTTATTGGAGCAAAATCAATATGCTCGAAGAAAGAAAACTTAATCTTACATTTGTACGTCTTATTCCACCACCGCAACCACTACTAACTGGGGGTCGTTCGTAACAAGTTTGCGGTCCCCCACATTGGTTACTTGGGGGCTTACTACTCGATCATTTTTCAAGATTACCCCACGTTCGTGTCATATGTAATAACGAAGAGTACATTACAAATATAAGAATTTCTTATCAACAATTTAACATCAATACAACCTGCACATATAATTTAAGAAGTTGAAGAAGCACATGTCATTATCAACTAGGTTTCTTATCTACTATTGATGACTAAAATGCCATATCATCGAATTGATGATTATTAATTTTGCTTCAATAAAATGCCATATCCTTATCTACTATTTAACACCAAACCACTAACAAATCAACCCATTCAACACCTTTATACAAAATATAGCTAGATATTGTGGTCACGTTACCCATGTGAACTAAACACACTATGTTCGTAGCGTTTAGTAACAAGATATAGTGTATGAACTATGGTAAGATGTTTTGTACTTAGCGTTTAGTAGTTTGGGTAGTGTTTAGTAGTGAAGTGGTCTTATGTTCATAGCGTTTAGTAGTAAGGCTAGTCATGGTAAGAACACAATGTTAGCCTTAAAACTAAAGCTAGATATTCCAATTCAAATAACACAATTTGTGAACATTTCGAACAAACACAATTTGTGAACATTTCTAACATTTCTAACATAATTTATAATAAAGACATTTCTAAAAATTTGTCAAAATTAACCTAAAATCAAAAAGCAAACATCTGGAAACATACCGTACAATAGATGAGTGCTTTAGGAGGTAGAGAATAAGGATAAGATGAATGAACTTCCTTTCGCCACGATCCTTTTTTACACTTTCTTGAATTCAATAAAATTGAGGATCTTGGATGATGGGTTTAGGGTTTTGAGAGTGAGAGAAGAGGGTTGTGAGGGATGAAGTGGATCAAAATCAATTTTGAAGGGTTTATGTTTGTGAGAGGTCGGATTTGGGAGGGCTAGGGTTTTGGGTTTCTCTTTCGGATTTGGGAGTGGAGAGAGAGATAAGTGAAGAGGTGAGAGAGAGACAACGAGTATGAGTTTAAAAAAAAAAAAAACTCAGTCGACACTCGCTGTCTTAAATAGCAAGTGTGGTAGAACCACGCTTGCTGTCTTAGACAGCGAGCCTGAGATTCTATTTTTTTGCGAGTTTTTTCTTCAAGTGGTGGAGAAATAACTAAGCTTACACTTGCTATCTTAGCTAGCGAGTAGGTCAATTTGGAAAATACTTTCGAAAGTGTGTCAATTTGGGACATACTTTCAAAAATGGGTCATTTTGGGGGAAAAATTCGAGTATTGCCAGTAAACTATATTCTCTCCAACTGCTTTAGGATGCCCCCCCCCCCCACACAACCGCCCCGGCCTTTCCCGCCCCCTCCTGCCAACTCTTCCTCTTTCTTAATATTTTACTTAACTCTAATAACTGCCGCTTAACAATTATACTATATCTTAAGCTAATAGACCTACCTTCTCTCTCTTTTCTCAATTTTAAAATGGAGAAAGAAGAGAAAAAGTAGAGATCCATACATACCTTAACACATGCAAACCACACCTTTGAATCCACAAAACAAAATAATCAGAACAAAAAAAAAAAAACAGAAAAAACCTTTCATCTCCCAAATCCCCCCCAAACCCCTGCTACCCCTTCCTTGCCCAAAACACACCCGTTGCCATTCGCCTATCCTCGCATCACCCCTCTCCAGCCGCCGCCCCTCACCTAGAAACCAGCCGTAACCGTTCGCCATTCGATCCAAGGGGTCGCCATACGTCGTTCGTCGGTCCACCCAAAATCAAAATTGTCGCACTTCGCCGTACTATCCTCGCCGAGATTGAGGTATTCAAGAAAAAATTGTAAGATCCTCTTTTTAAGAATATGTGTCATTCGATCCAAGGGGTCGTCGTATGCTGTTCGTCAGTCCACCCAAAATCGAAGCCGTCACACTTCGCCGTAATATCTTCGCACAGGGTAACACTAGCAGTAGGGATATTAATCATAACCCTAATTTCTCATGTTATTATCTCTCCTAATCTCTAACATATTGTGCAGTGGTAATGTCGAATAGCAGGTGTAAATCTGATTGTTCAGTTTCTTGCTTATATGATTTATGATTTGATGTTCACTGAGTGATATCAAGAAATAGCTGGTAAAATTTTGGTGTTCAAACCATCGAAAGCAAACCGGATTTTTTTTTTTAACAGTTTAATATATGCATAAAGAAATGCTAATCGCATGTAACTTATCAACTAAGAGATTCTACGGCTCCATCCACGTGTCTTGTTCCCCATAAATATCCATAAATATCCAAACATACTGAATGGGATCAGTCCTTGACGTGGCAGCTAAATGAATCTCCATAAATATCCAATTACACACCTACAAATATCATATTTTCATAACATGCCCCCCGCCCCCTCTCATTACTTAATACTCCATCCTCTAAAATTAATTTAAATCGTAAAAATACTTTTTAATACTGTCTAGTGTATAGAGGGATGGCAACTGGGCCAGGCTGACCCGCCCACACGAAGCCAGCCTGCTATAATCCGGTTCGGGTCCGAGTCGAACCCGCAGGTTGATTCGGGTCAGAAAAATCGTGAACTCAACCCGCTCGACCCGGTCCACCCAACCCGTTGACCAAGTCAAACCCGTGGGTTTGGACCCGTTTGACCCGTGTTTTTTGTGTGTGTGTCTTTTTGTATATTTTTTTGTTTTTTTTTGTATTTCCCCTATAAATTCCCCCCTTAATTCAATCTAAAAAATTTCACACCTTACTCTCTCACTGTCTCTACCACTAGTCTACTACTACTCAGTTCAATCTCAATTAAATCAAGTTTTTTCAACAAAGAAGCAATCAACAAAGAAATGAATAATCAATAATATATGCAATTTTTACTTTCATACAGTTATACTTATTATATATATATATATTTTTAAGTGAAGTTGTCAAAAAAAAAAAAAACGATCCGAAATAGGTTCGCGGGTCGATCGGGTCAAAATTTTAATTTTGAACCCGGCCCGGCCCGGTTAACCCACCGACCCAATCCGAACCCGACCAAGTCAGCCTTCAACATGGACGGGTCCGACCCGATTCGGTCCGATCGACCCGAATGCCAACCCTAGTGTCTACTATAAGAAGTATTCTTTAAGAAGGTTTTCTAAGTTTCAAAATCACATCAAATGCGCATTACTCATAACCATCATATTCTCTAGTTTTTGCATTTGTTTCTTAATATAATAGAATAGAGTTCTAAAGAACTCCAACATGTTAATTTAAAAAAAAGAGAAATAATCCATACAAACTTCAAATTATAAGTTATGAAAATCAACCATTGGTGATGTATCAATAATATGACATACGGGCTCTCATAACATAGTTTCATGCAAATTCTATAGATTTTTTTGCCCTACCGACCCACTTTTTGAAAATATTTGGCGGGCTGACCCACTTCCGAAAACATTTAGTGATCTGACCTAGTTTTGGACACGTCAGCATAAACCGTTATTGAAAATAACGGCATATATTATTTATATGTCGTTGTTTCCAATAGCGGCATCGTTTTAATTTTTTTTAGCATGCCACTATTTGGAGTAACGGCATCAGTACATTTTTTATACAAGTGTGAATCTTTTGACTTGGAAAAAATTCTAAGTGTTGAAACAACTTATAAATAATGTCGTTATTTCCAAGAACGACATTCGAATTACTGATGGCATTATTGGAGATAACGACATCAGTTATAATAAAATGAACTGTTGCCGCTATTCCAAACAAATGCAACGGTTCATTTTATTATAACTGATGTCGTTATCTCCAACAACGGCATCAGTAATTCAAATGCCGTTCTTGGGGATAACGACATTATTTATGAGTTGTTTCAACACTTAGAATTTTTTCAAGTAAGAAGATTCACACTTGTATAAAAAATGTACTGATGCCGTTACTCTAAATAACGGCATGCTAATTTTTTTATAAAATGATGTCGCTATTGGAAATAATGACATATAAATAACCTACGCCGTTATTTTCAATAACGGTTTATGCTGACGTGTCCAAAATTGGGTCAGATTGCTAAATATTTTCGAAAATGGGTCAGACCGCCAAATATTTTCAAAAAGTGGGTCAGTACGGCAAATCTTTCAATTCTATATCACCTCTAAAAATAACTGACAAATAAAGCATATAATATAAGGATTTCTATAGGATAATTGCTTCAGCTCTTTATTACCGCTAAAAGAAGTAACAAGACGTCAAATAAGCCAAATTACAAACTACAAATAGAAAAATAGAACATGAAGCGACATGACCAGTATATACAATCAGAGCTCACTCCAACACTCTTAGAGGGTGGGCTAATAAACCAACAATCAACAACCCACAATCGACTAGGTCGAACCGGCCACAGCTTGGCCCCGACCTCCACCAATATTGTACTGGATCCCATCTTGGGCCCAGTCACAAAGCAAGGACCAACTAATTGTATGTACGTCAAATAAGCTTTGTGCATCGTCTCAACGACACCCGCACACCCACCTGAAGCGAATCACGCAGGATTTAGATATTCGCCGCTCCCATCCTTCTCCACTGTTAGGATTGTGTCTTGTATACTCGTTTAGATTAAAAGAAGGTAATATGAAGCACGGAGGTCGAAGCGTCGAAGCGAGTAGAAGGGAAAACAGCAGCAGCAAGGTGTAGGTATAGTTGCGGTCGAATGTCCTATATTGCGGTCGATCGAACCCCCCGACCGCGCCCCCCGACCGCTCGAAGTACATGGACTGTCAGAGAGTGATACGGTCGACCGCGACACTGTGTTCGTTTTTAGGCTTTGATTTGTTAGGTCATTTCAGCCCAATCTTCAACTCCAAATTAAATCGTACGGCTCCTATTCAGTTACTTCTTTTCCAGGTTATATCGGACGACTGAGAATCAAGATTAGACCTAGGTTTCTCTCTATTCTTCTATATATATTGTAAACTCCTCCTTTATGAGAGTTGAGTACTTCATTGATTATTTTCTCCATTGCAAAGAGAGACTCGAGAGAGAGATAGTTCTTGGTGAGTGAGTTTAATTCCTTGTATTGAGTGAATCAGTAATTCCTTATAATCTCTTCTAGTTGAATATCAGATCTCCCTATATTTTCCCCCGGATTAAGAAAAAGCTAGCCGGGATAAGTTATCGGTGTGTTTGTGTTAGTTTGGTGGATCCACTTGCTTGCTCAATTTATTTGTCTCATCTACTTCGACTTCCTCATTGCTTTATTTAGTTCCGCTGGGACAACGGGTGTTGGTTGATGCTCCAATCCCAACAACTGGTATCAGAGCTTCAGGTTGCCGAGTTCCTCGGTTAAGATGACAGGCCACATTATTTTGAAGATCAAGCAGTTCGATAGAAAGATCAATTTCAATCTTTGGAAGACTGACATGTATGATGTTCTTATTCAAGAACGGTTGCAGTTAGCTATTAAGAAGAAAGAAAAGCTAACTGATATAAAGGATGACGGTTGGGAAGATATTCGTGAAAGAGCCATAAGTCTGATCTGACTATCCTTAGTGGACAAGGTCAAGTGCAGATTTCTTGAAGAAACTGATGCGGCTAGTTTCTGGGAAAAACTCATAGCTGACTACTCCGGTTCGTCGTTATTTGATCGGATGCATTGGAAGAGGAAGTTATTCCGTTTATCTATGAAGGAAGGTACCGATCTCCAAGACCACATTACAGAGTTCAATAAGGTATTATCTGAACTTAAGGCGATCAACGCAGATGTGTGTGAGGAAGATAAAGCTTTTAACCTGATATATTCACTTTCGAATTCGTACGAGCCTTTGATCACTACCATGCTACATGGTAGATCTGCTTAGGAGAGTATTTCGGTTGATGGTGTAATCAAAGTATTGAAGGAAAATCAACTTAGGAAGGAGACTCATAAATCATCATCGTCTATTCATACAAGTTGTCTAGCAGTGGATGATTCTTCAGGGGGAAGACAAAGTGCTTTGCAAAAGGATTCGATCCGTTGTCGATATTGCAAGAGGCCAGGACATATCAAGAAAGACTGTTGAAAATTACAGAATCAGGAGAGCGCAAAGAACGGGAGTTCAGCTGCTAATGTGGTTAGTGCCTTTGATTCAGGTGGTTCGTGTCTTCTTGTTTCAAATTCTTTAGAAGTGGATTCTAGTTAGTTTATTAACTCAGGGAGTTCTTCTCATATTTACTTCGAGATGGAGTTGTTTTCTACTTATAAGTCTACTACAGAGCGTTGTGTGACAACGGAAACTGGGAAGATTTGTGAAGTGGTGGGTGAGGGGACAGTTGAGTTGAAGATGTCAGGTCTAAATATGTTCACTTTAAGGGATATTTTGCATATTCCTCTACTGAAACGGAATCTAATTTTCTTGGGAACTCTTGATGATGGGATTGTAGGTATGCAACTCGAGGTGGAGTTCTGTCTGTTTTTTAAGGTCGTCGTGAAGTGATTAGAGGTATGAGAGTGGTTAGGCCAAGCCAACACAATCTCTACAAGCTTTGGGGAATTCGAAAATCCTATGCAGGGGTTGCTAGTTCTTTTCCCATTATTCCCGCAAGCTCAGCTAGTTTGCCGCAAGTAGATTCATCGAGACGAGACCACGACGTTCGAATATCAACGAGAGGTGGAGAAAGCCTAAGGGTAGGTGGAGTTCGTGCGGAGTTTGGCAACTTCGTGAGTACATGTACAGAGGTGTACCCTTGAAGGGGTATACTGGAATCGATGAGATTGGGTAGAGATCAGTTCAACTAGAAGAAGCTATTGTTCTAAGTTTTCTTTGCAAGTGGAATTTATTAGAGTTTGGAGATGAGTAACACATCATGTGATAGCACACGTATGCAATCCAAGGTGGAGTTTGTTAGGATTGTGTCTTGTATACTCGTTGTTCAGATTAGAAGAAGGTAATATGAAGCACGGAGGTCGAAGCGTCGAAGTGAGTATAAGGAAAAACAGCAGCAGCAAGGTGCAAGTATATTTGCGGTCGACTGTCCTATGTTGCGGTCGACCGCACCCCTCGACCGCTTGAAGTACAGGGAATGTCAGAGAGTGGTACGGTCGACCGGTCTTGTTGGACAGTGGACCGACCACGGCGCTGTGTTCATTTTTGGGCTTCGATTTGTTAGGTCGTTTCAGCCCAATCTTCACTTCCAAGTTAGATCGTACGACTCCTATTCAGTTACTTCTTTTCTAGGTTATATCGGATGACTGAGAATCAAGATTAGACCTAGGTTTCTCCCTATTCTTCTATATATATTGTAAACTTCTCATTTATGAGAGTTGAGTACTTCATAGATTATTTTCTCCATTGCAAAGAGAGGCTCGAGAGAGAGATAGTTCTTGGTGAATGAGTTTAATTCCTTGTATTGAGTGAATCAATAACTCCTTGTAATCGCTTCTAGTTGAATATCAGATCTCCCTATATTTCCCACCGGATTAAGCAAAAGCTAACCGGGATAAGTCATTGGTGTGTTTATGTTAGTTTGGTGGATCTGCTTGCTTGCTTAATTTATTTGTCTCGTCTACTTCGACTTCCTCATTGCTCTATTTAGTTCCGCTGCGAAAATAGGCATTGGTTGACGCCCCAATCCTAACACTCCCCAGCTCCCACTAACTCACCAAAACACTATCACACTCGGCCCGACCAAAGTCACAACCAAAAAGAGAGCCGTGAAGAGGATACCTTCACCTCTCTCACGCTTTAGCTCTCAAGCAATTTCTCACCAAACAAAACTCTCACTCACCCTAACTACGGACACAGTCAAAGAGAGAGTTGTGAATAGGATACCTTCGCCTCTCTCGTGCTTTTACCTTCTCAAGTGATTTCTCACAAACACAAACATACACCTGCATAAAGTAGTGAGAAGCAACATCTTCACTCTCTCACCCTCTCTCACACAAAAATCTGAAGCAAATCACAACTAACTAAAGCATCACCTTCCCCTCTCGCCCCTGCGGGCGGTGGACATTATAGATTCCAGGTTCAATGATGAGGGCGTAGTGGCGGTGCTGTCGCGAAGCCTGTGACAGTCGGTTAAAGGAGGTCGAATTCAGGGTGTACTCACACACTGACAACCAACATCCCAAACAACTCCAACTCTACATTTCCACTTCGTGCACCTTATGGGGGGACTCTGTCAGCGGGCCCAAGCCCCACAACTGTGCTGCAATGGGGGGGGGCATCTTCGGGCCCAAGCCACACAACTGTGCTGCACGTCATACTTCACACTGAATCAAAACCGAACTCAGGCAACTCCTTCAATCCTCCCTCACAGACCACAAGGCACATTCATAAGAAAACATCTTTGAAAAAGATGTGAGACTACTCTTCCCATCTCACAAAGGTCAAACTCAAATTAACTCCTTCTCCACCCACAACAAACTCACACTCCCCCAAACAAATCCCAAGCTAGTTTGTAATTAACAAGAAGTCACACCCTAGCTTTTCCACTTAAGCTTTTTTTAAAGAGTTTTTTTTGCCGTAATAGTAAAAATATTTGCGATTATGGGCTAGTTTTGAAACTATTAGCGCTTGTGGGCTACTTTGTGCCACGTCACCAGCGGTCGCTATTCTTATTAGTGATCTCTTCATTTTTAAAGCCGCTAATGGGAATAACGACCTCTGTTTTAAATTTTTTTGAATTTTTTGTTTACTGTCGCTATTCTCACTAGCGATCCCACTAGCGACCTTAGTATATATGAGGTCGCTAATGGGATTAGCGACCTTTAATGAACTGTATTCTAACACTTAGCAAAATCTAGAGAGCTTTTGCTCTCTGAAAAAATAACAAATAATTTATTTTTGAAACTAAGGTCGCTATTCCGAATAACGACCGTAGTTGTACAAATGTCGCTATTCGGAATAGAGGCTTTAGTTGTACTAAGGTCACTAATCAGAATAGAGGCCTCTTATTGTACTGAGTTCACTATTCCGAATAGAGACCTTAGTTGTGTGACTATTCAAATTTTATAAAGAACAAGAAAATTGTGTTTCCTACTGAGGTCATTATTGTGAATAATGACGGAAGTATACTAAGTTCACTATTCCCAATAACGACATCAGTTTTAAAATTTTTCTCTCCAAGTGAGTAAAAGCTTTCTAGAAATCGCTAAGTGTCTCAATACATTCATTTGAGGTCGCTAATCCCATTAGCGACCTCATATATACTAAGGTCCCTAGTGAGAATAGCAACAGCAAATAAAAAATTCAAAAAAAATTAAAATATGGGCAACTATCCCATTAGCGACTTTCAAAATGAAGATGCTGCCAATGAGAACAGCGGCGCTGCTGATGTGGCACAAAGTAGCCCACAAGCGTTAATAGTTTCGAAACTAGTCTATAATCGTAAATGTTTTAAAAAAGTAGCCTATGTGGCAAAAAAATTCTTTTTTCTGGTTGTTATCTGCAATTAGGTATGTTTTATATTAGGGTAATGCTACATCTACAATCTTTTCTTACAATCTTTTCTTTTACAACCTTAGGTGGCACAATCTCATTGGAATGTATTGTAGAGTAGGTTGTAGTGAGTTGTACACATCTCCAATGAGATTGTGCCACCTAAGATTGTAAGGTTGTAAAGCTTGTAAGTGTAGCATTACCCTTAGGGGGCGTTTGGTACGCGGTAATGTATAAGGAAATCTAGGATTACCCTCTTGATTACCTAGTTTGGTAAGACATAGGTATAATTTTGTAAATAATATTAAATTCCCAGGGTTATCAAAATAATTATTTGGGAAGGATTAACATTCCTCTTGAAAAGGGTGGGATTCGTGGATTCCTCCACATAAAAAATGAGTGAGATTATTGCATACCTAAAACACCCTCCAGAAAAACGGCATAAGACCATCCGATCTCAACGCAGAGACTACGCAGCACCTCTTTTACCGAAAATCCCATCCAACTTTTTAAATTCAAAACAAACAAAAAAAAACACAAAACTGGAAACCCTAGGTCTGGCTGGAACGACAAGAAGCGCGTCCGTCTTGCTGAGTACGGAGGCCGCCGGTTGTGCTCTTCGCCGGAGCTGACTTTCCCACCGCCGACGAAGTGCGACTCATTGAGATTGAATGAAGATGGGGGTTAGGTTGAGCGAGAGAGACTCAGCTTGTGTGAGTGCGTGCCCTTTTTGGGAGGGAAGAGAGAAGGGGCGCCAGTACAGCAGTACCCGTGGAAAGCCATCATCATTTGCTCCATTTTAGGGGCATATAAAAATTGGCCAACTTTTTGAAATTTGATTTTAAATGTGTATTTATGGCATATGAGTTAGTTTAAGGATAATCTTCAGTTAGTACACTGTAACAATAACTAGCAACAAACCTAAAAAAAAAAAACAATAACTAGCAACCCTGAAACGCTAGTGTCATTTTTGTTTTACAGTTTACTATACATCTCGTTGTTTTATTTCAATACACCTTAATGTTAAACTTTGCTGAAAATCAGTGTAAATGATAATTTGGTGGAAAAGGGTATTTTGGTAATTTGGTGGATTGATGGGAATGAATTATTCTATACCAAACACGGTAATAAAGTATTCCCAGGCATGTAATGTCGTATACCAAACACAGTATTACAACATTCCCGGAAATCTTCATTCTCACCCTCATATTCCTGGGAATCCACCAATCCCTGAGAATTCTCCAATCCGCGTATCAAACGCCCTCTTATATTAGTTACATTGTTGTCATAGAACCCTCAATATTTCCAATAGTGCATTTATGTGCTCGTATTAACTATGAAAATAGTGAATTCCACCGGTACCAAACTGTAACTATTTCTATAAATCTCTACTATTATAATGGGAGAAGGCCTTAGTGGTATTTGTCATTGATTTTTTTTTTTTTTTTTATTCTGTCATTTTGAAGCCAACTCACTTTGGTAAATATTTTCGAAAGTGGACCAGTTTGGTAAATAGTTTCGAAAGTGGATCGGTTTGGAAATTATTTTCCTTTTTTTTTTTCCTTCTTCCTTCTTCCTCCACGTGCATCGCACGTACATATTTTCGAAATGGACCAGTTTGGTAAATATTTTCAAAAGTGGATCAGTTTGGAAATTATTTTCATTTTTTTCCTTTTTCCTTCTTTCTCCACGTGCATCGCACGTGCATGATACTAGTAACTAATAATAGAAGGTTGATATGTAATGTAAATTGCGATTTGTTCTTTCTTCTTCTTCTTCTTCTTCTTCTCAAAACCCAAACCTAGCTCTAATGGCAGATGCAATTTCCTCCTCCGGCTCCTCCAACCCTCCTACATCCGATGCCTCTTCTTGCGTCCTCAACGAGGTCAACAGCACCAACTCCGCCGACACTTCTCAAACCTTCATCAGCCATCATCATCATCATCATCATCATCATCTCAACCAAGAAGATGAAGAAGCGAATCACAGAATGAATTTTCAGTGGAGCTTGGAAGATGAGATCGAAATCCTGGGCGGCATGATTGAGTACAGAGAAAAAGTGGCTGACTCGATTGTCAAACTGAATGCCAAAGATGTTTCGGAATTTAATGATTATATTGTGTATCGGCTGAGTGGGGAGGTTAGCGCTTCGAAGCTTGGTAGGAAGATTAGGCAATTGAAGAACAAGTACGAGGCTATGTCGTGGAAGGAGAGACGGGGTGGTGAGAATGAGATCAAGGGGGATCATGATAGGGAGGTTTACTGGCTGGCGAGGGGCCTGTGGGGGGATGTCGGTGGCCGGGGTTTTCGGAAGAGGCCGGGATTGAGGAGCGCTCATGGGCGGTAGCGGCAGAGGTAGAACTTGGGATGCTTGAGATGGTAATGTGTTTTTTTCAACCTTTATATTCGCTTCTTGCTGTTTCTTTTAGCTTTAGAGGTTAGGATGGTTAAGTATGACAAGTGAAGGGGGTGTTTCTGTCAGGAACGCCGTTCCTAGCTTGCCGGGATTTCACCATTAATAAGATCTAGGGTTTGATTGAGAGGAATTTGGGGGAAAACTCAAATCGATTTCATTAACTAATTTCCCTCCTTTACAGCACTATTTATAGACAGTTACATTCGCTACAGGACAAAATTCAACTAAGCACGTGCACACAATTGTTTACATTAAGAGTTACAGTTCAGATAAAAAAAGGATAAAGGTGCGCAACGCACGTAAAAAACAGATACAACTGATACTCTTCTCACTCAACTTGGCCTTCTTCTCTGCTCACCATCTCTTCACTGCCTAACCCCATCGCATAACTAACAATCCAACTCTATCCCTGACAACTCCCTCCCTCTCAAAATTGAACTTGCCCCAAGTTCAAAAGAGGGAAACTTGCGACGAAAGTCATCAAGACCAACCGAGGAAGCACATTAAACAACAACATTCTTCCACTTGACCAACATCTGAATACTCATACGATTATTTTTCTTAAAAACCCTGTGGTCTAAAATCACTTCGGGCTCAGTTGTGGCAGGAGCGTCACCCCACCAGTGAGGCAACTCTTCAGACACAACACCAAGTCACCCACCTCAATCACTCTCACATTCCTCCTTTTATCAGCAAACAACTTCATCCTATCTTCAGCAACAACTATATTATCTTTCAACAACTTAAGCATCACATCTCTACTTAGTAAACTGTCCTCCACATCGGGTAGAGCAGCAGTACCAGGGACATAGTGCAAAGGAGTAGGCGTAGCTCTGCCATAAACTGCCTCAAATGGAGTAATACCAGTAGAAGAGTGCCAGTTAGTATTGTACCAAAATTCAGCCAACCTTAGCCATTGAACCCATTCCTTTGGTTTCTGACCACATACACACTTGAGATACATCTCCACAACATCCTTATTAACAATCTCAGTTTGGCCATCACTCTGGGGGTGATAAGTTGTGGAGTGATTCAGCTTACTACCTTGTACTTTGAAGAATTCTCTCCAAAAGTTGCTGACAGTCACATGATCTATGTCACTAACTATGCTCTTGGCATCCCATGGAGCTTATAAATGTGATCTATGAAAGTTTGAACAATAGATTGGGTAGTGTATGGATGAGCGATACCTATGAAATGAGCATACTTAGTTAATCTATCCACCACCACCATGATCACACTCTTACCTATACTCATAGGTAATCCTTCAATGAAATCCATAGAGATGTCCTCTCACACTTTTCAGGAATTGGTAGTGGTTGTAATAAATCAGTTGGCAGTATTGTTTCTCTCTTATTCTTTTGGCACACTCTACATACATTTATATATAACCTTATTACAAGCACGGGCTTTGCCCATATGTGACATCTTTCATACTCCTCAAGTTGGAGCATATATATCGTACATGCACAACTTGTCATTGATGAACTGTATTCTTGCTCTCGCAAGGGGCTTTGTGAGAGCATCAGCTAGCTGGTGATCAGTACGGGTATATTTAGCTTCTATCTGAGGGGGCTCATACGGAGTGCCACTAATCTTGTTGCGAACCACATGACAGTCAACCTCAATATGCTTGGTTCGTTCATGAAACACGGCATTAGTGGCTATATGAATAGTGGACTGGCTGTCACAATACATACGCATTAGCCGATACTGAAGAACCCCTAACTCAGTAAGTAATCATTTGATCCATGTCATTTCACATGTGAGGTCAGCCATAGCACGATACTCGGATTCTGCACTTGATCGAGACACCACAGTTTGTTTCTTACTCTTCCATGAAATTAAGTTTTCTCCAACAAATACACAATACCTAGTGGTGGATCTCCTAGTCGTTGGGCAGCCAGCCCAGTCAGCATCTGACCAACCAGCAATTTGACAATGCCCACCATCAGTATACAACAATCCTTTGCCAGGGGATCTCTTCAAATACTGAAGAATTTTCATAACCATATTCCAATAGCTTGTACGGGGAGAGGCCATAAACTGACTTACTATACTAAATGAATATGCAATATCAGGACGAGTAATTGTGAGATAATTCAGTTTTTCCACAAGCCTTCTATATCTCCCTGGATCCTCCAATAGGACACTCTAATTTGGCAACAACTTGGAATTTGGGTCCATAGGAGTGTGTGATGACCTGCTTCCTAGCATACTGCTCTCGGTAAGTATGTCCAGCACATACTTTCTCTGTGTTAAACAAATTCCCTGCTTAGATCGAGCAATTTCGATCCCTAAGAAATACTTTAGCCGCTCGAGATCCTTAGTTTGAAACTTATGTTGATTATATAACTTCAGATCAGATCATGTCCTGTAATTACAATGTCATCAACATGTACAACTAAAATGATCCTTTTCCCTTGATGATGTCTATAGAACACAAAATGATCATTATCACTCCTTAATCCAAAACTCGTGACAATCTCAGTGAAACGGCCAAACCAATCACGAGGAGACTGTTTGAGTTCATACAAAGATCGTTTCAAGCAACAGACTTTAGTAGGCTCAGCTTTACTAACAAAACCAAGGGGTTGCTTCATATAAACCTTCTCCTCAAGAACGTGATTGAGAAATGCATTCTTGACATCAAGTTTGTGGAGTTGCCAATGAAATCGAGCAGCCAAGACAACAATGATCCGAATAGATGACATTTTGGCCACAAAAGAGAATGGCTCATCATAATCAATGCCATAGGTCTGTGAATAACCTTTCACAACCAATCTTGCTTTTAGGCGAGCCAGTGAACCATCTGGGTTTACTTTAACCGTGTACAACTATTTACAACCAACACAACGTTTGCCAGATGGAAGGTTAACAAGATCCCAAGTAGCATTTTCTTCAAGAGTAGACATCTTTTCTAGCATAGCCTGACCCCAAGCAGGGTGTGAGAGTGCTTCTGATAATGACTTAGGAACATGGTGACTGTCCAAAGTAGAAACAAAGGCATGATGGGACGATGACAAGTTAGCATGTGAAAGATGACTATATATAGGATGTGCAGTAGAGCGGTTCCCTTTGCGTATGGCAATGGGAAGATCAAGATCAGAATGCTCACTAGAAGAAGGAACAATAGGAGTGGGTTCAATGGATGAAACAGGGGGTGTAGGAGCAGGTTCAAACGGTGGTGTTTTATCGACTTGAGGCGTTGGGACAATGGGCACAGTGGCGTGATCTGAGGAAATGTTGTCCGAACGTCGTTTATACACTTGAGTGATTCCAGGTAGTTCGGGCATTGTTGGGGAGCATCATGTTACAGAACAAGGAGAAGTAGATATCACAGGTCTAGGGTAGGTTAGAAATTCAAATTCTGAAGTATCAGAAGGAACCGGAGGTACACCAGAGGAAGTGGCAGAAATAAGGTTGGACTCATGAAATATAACATCAGCAGAGATAAAACAACGATGCAACTCAGGACTATAACATCTATAACCTTTTTGGAAGCGAGTGTACCCTAGAAAAATGCATCGAATAGAACAGGGAGCTAACTTGGAGCGACCAGGACGATGGTCATGGACAAAACTAACACACCCAAAGATTTTCAGAGGAAGGGGGATTGGGTTAACATTTGGAAATAAAATAGAAAATGGTGTTTGACCATCTAACACAGATGATAGCATGCGGTTAATTAGGTGACATGCAAGAAGAATCGCATCACCCCAGAAATATTGAGGAACTTGTTTATGAATAAGTATTGTCCTTACAACCTCTATCAGGTGACGATTTTTACGCTCGACAATCCCATTTTGTTAAGGGGTGTAAGGGCAAGAGGATTCATGAAATATACCAGAATGAGACATAAATGCGTTAAACTCAGAACTAAAGTATTCTCTGGCATTATCGCTACGCAAAGCTTTGACAGTAACATCAAATTGGGTTCTGACCTCGGCACAATAAGATTTAAAAATAGAGAAAATTTCAGAATGAGATTTCATTAGATATAACCATGTTGCACGAGAGTAATCATCAACAAAAGTAATAAAATATCTAGTCACTGAACTGAGACTGGACAGGACAAGGTCCCCATTCATCAGAATGAACTAAATTAAAAGGTCGACTCGACCGTTGATTCTAGGAGGATAAGACACACGCAGGTGTTTACCTAACTGACACGACTCACACGACAACTCATTAAGAGAAGATAACTCGGGTCTTAATTTCTTCAAATTCTGTAAAGACAAGTGTCCCAGCCGAGAATGCAAATCAAAAGGTGTGTAACTACTCAAGAAAGCAAAAGAGATAGGGACACCATCTAGCTGGTAGAGACCCTCAGATTCACTTTCTGTGCCAATCATCCGTCTCGTCCCAAGCTCCTGAAACACATAGTGATTAGGATAAAAGGTAACTGAACAGTTCAAAAATTTAGTAATTGACTAACAGATATAAGCTTAAACGAAAATTTATGCATATAAAGACAGAACTAAGAGGAAAATTGGGAGTGAGGTCAACATGTCCAACCCCACCTATCGGGGAGGTAGAACCATCAGCTAGACAAACAGGTGAATGAAATGACTCTCTAATTGATGATAATATACCTGAATTCCCAGTCATATGATCTGAAGCACCTGAATCAATTACCCATTATGTAGGAGCTGTGGTAGTCAAGAACGCACTACTAAACCTGGCTAATGTGGCAGAAGAAGGCTGTCCCTGAGAAGGACGGTATCGTTGGAGAGCCTGAAGTTCTCCTGCTTGTAACTGAACATTGGTCAAACTGGAGGCGACATGTGCAGTGTGTTATGAGAATGCCGGTTAGGACAATACCACTTTGTATGCCCAAACTCCTTACAATAGTTGCACATGATCTGGATAAGTGAAGTGCCTGAACCACTCTGCGAGTTGTAACTGCTAGCACCGCGACCACTAAAACCACTTGTGCGACCATGCCGTTCTCTTCCTCGACTAAAACGAGGCTGAGAAGCAACTAATGCAGATCTCTCTTCTGGGGTGTTTCTAGTGACGATTGAGGAAAGGTGCGAAAACATCTCTTTAACAAGTTTATAGGGCCAACAAACTCTTGGAGGTAGGACCTCCCATTACTAAAGGTCGTGCAGTCTCATGAGACTTGGGAAGCCCCCCGAGAAAGGTGAGAACATGAATCTGTTGTTGGCGCTCTTGCATCTGCTTCAAATTAGTGCTCAATGGAAAGAGTTCTTGCAACTTATCACATGTCTTCTTGAAGACGGCATAGTACTCATCAATACTTTTACTACTCATCTCACAACGACAGTAGGCCTACTGAACACTATAGGCATGTGTCATACTGGTCAAACCCGAATAGGTTGACTGAAGATGATCCCAAAACTCTTTAGTCGTAGAGCACTGCATTGAAGTATCAAGAATATCGGGCTCCATGGATTCCCACAACGCTCATGATCAAGCTATCATCAGCTTCCCAATCTTCCGTCATAGTCTTAGGTGGATCATGAAATATTTGACTCGAGCAACGAATACCTTTCAATTTGACTGTAAACATCTTGTGCCATTGTTACCAATTACTACTACTCAATTTCACAGTTAATAATTTGGATGGAAAAGGGGGAAGAGTAATTCCTGTCACAGTAGTTCCTATCACAACGGAGTTATCATTCACATCGGGTTCACCACTCTTTTTGGTCATCTTGCCGATCACAATAAAGTACACAATCAATCTTAGAGGTGAAGAGAGATAGGTCGGAAGTTAAACTGGAGGGGTTCACACACCTAACGATAAGTTCTTTTCTTTGTGACAATTCATCAAACACATGGTGTGCCACACCAGTATTGGTGAGATTGAGTCAAGCTTGAATTTATTTCCGTTCAAGGAGATGATGTTTGTGTTGGGTGTTGGTGGAGAAGGTCGGCAGTAGAACATGAGATGATGATGCCTAAGAATCGCCAATGGTAACTTCGACCTCGATGCCAGGTTCGATGGTGATGGTTGATGTGATATGCTTCACAACTTTGGGGGAGCTGATGGTCGGATGCTGGTAGGAGGTTGACGACTGCTGGTCGGAGGTCGACGACTGGGTTGCTTGTCTGAGAGAGAGCTGGACAGGAGCTCTGATACCATGAAAGACTTTTATAAGCTTACTTTTCTCTTTTCTCCTTCACAACACACACTACATACATTTATATATAACCTTATTACAAGCACGGGCTTTGCCCGTATGTGACATCTTTAATAGTTTGAGTATTAAGGGATCTGTAATCTACACAAAGCCTCCAACTGCCATGTGCCTTCTTAACGAGTATAGATGGTGATGCAAAGGGACGACTGCTAGTCCTAATTAACCATGTAGACAACATTTCTTTGACTTGCTTCTTTACCTCATCCTTGTGGTTATGGAGGTGTTGATAAGGTCTAATGCACACTGCTTTATGACCTTCTATTAGAGGAATCTGTTGATCAACTTTCCTTTTTGGTGGCATACTGGTTTTCTCAGCAAACACCTATGGAAAGCTCTACAAAACTTGTACCTATGGTGATGAGTGAGTAATTTGAGTCAAGAAACATTCCTCTATAGACTCATGCACTGACATCTCCTCTACTCCCTGTATTTGTATCATATGGGCTTGACAAGAACACCCCAGCATCCTAGGCAATTCAACAGTTTCCATCATCTGCACTTGAGGAGTATTGATCCCCTTCAACCTCCTCATTGATCCTGCTACCCTAAAATCCATAGCCATACAATTGGAATCCATGATAACAGGACCTAGAGACCTTAGCCAATGTACTCCAAGCACCATCCGTGCAGGTCCTAAAGGCAGAAGCAGCAATTCAGCTAGCAGATTTACTCCTTGTACTGAGAATCTAATATTCTCCACCTTGCCTTCACTATACATTGATTGACCATTTGCAACAATGACTAGATGTGGGTTCACTCAAGACCTTTTATCTTGCCTTGAGAGCAGTATATTCACATATTTTCCATTGATTTTACCCTTCACTCTCATATTCTGTGGATAGACCTGAGTTCCTACCAAGGCATAGAAAGATATATTTGGCTGTAAAATCAATTCCTCAGTTGGTTTTTCTTCTTCCTCAACTATTTCTTCATCCTCTTCATCAATCATTTATAAGAAGTGAAAATTCTGAGATTTGTTCATGTGGCCTTGAGTGAACTTCTCATCACAATTAAAGCATAATTCCTTAGCTCTTCTTTCCTTTATCTATTGGATTTGCAGTTGCCTAGGCACAAAATTTGTTCCTTAATTCCAGAGTCTTCGCAGTCTGAGGAGGTGCTAGAGAATAGGACAAACGTGTTTTGGGAACAAAAGGAGCCTTAAAACTCTTCTTAACACATGGTAACTTTTCATAACCTCTAGCAAGGCCTATGGCTTCATTTACATGCTTAGGTCTCTGGGATTTCACATCCCACTTGATCTCATCGCGCATTCCACTCACAAAGGTACCGAGGAAATGTTTTTCAGTCTAGTCTTCAACATAGTTTGATAATCTGTCAAACTCCTGTATGTAATTCTCAAGATCACCCTTATGTTGGAGTTTACATAACATGCCTTCATAATCTTGGAATTCAGTAGGCCCAAATCTTGTGATTAACTCCTTTAAAAACCTCTGCCAAGTAATTTCTTGAATTCTAGGTTTGATGTTCCTTCGGTACCACTGAGTTGCTCTCCCTTTCAGATTCGAAGAAGCATATTTCAACCTTTGTAGAGCAGGAATCTCATAGAACTCAAAAAACTGCTCAGCTCCACAAATCCACTCAATAGGATCCCCTTTTTGGAATACAAGGAACACCATTATGAACGGAGTTGTTCGAAAATTTACTGAATCACTTTGCTCCCTAGGATTGAAGGGAGCAGGGTTAGGAGTTGTTTCCTCTCGAAGGATTTGGCTGCGAAGTTGATGGATGATCCATGGATCGATTCAGCGACATCTCCTTCACTTGTTCGACCACGAACTCCAATTGATTTTGCACCGCTGCCATTTGACCTTTCAGCTCCTTCACCTCGACCTCCACCGACGACGTGCTTTCGACATCACGTTCATCGCCGTCGTCTGAACAGGCTCTGATACCACGTTGTCAGGAACATCGTTCCTAGATTGCCAGGATTTTGCCATTAACAAGATTTAGGGTTTTGATTGGGAGGAATTTGGGGGAAAACTCAAATCATTTTCATTAACTAATTTCCCTCCTTTACAACGCTATTTATAGGCTGTTACATCTGCTACAGGACAAAATCCAACTAAGCATGTGCACACAACGTTTTTACATGAAGAGTTACAATTCAAATGAAAAAAAGAATAAAGGTGTGCAACATGTAAAAAACAGATACAACTGATACTATTCTAACTCAACTCAGCCTTCTTCTCTGCTCATCATCTCTTCACTGCAGCTAACCCCATCGCATAACTAACAATCCAGCTCCGTCCCTGGCAGTTTGGATTTGCAAAATTGGGAAATTTTTGCATTTGCATATGCCCCTTTGGTATTTGTAGCAGATTTTTGCCCCCACGCTCACATCAGCATTTTTTTGCAAAAATCTACTATCATAATTATTTACAGATGCAAAGGGGTCCCAAGAATGCAAAATTTCCCAATTTGGCAAATCCCGACACCCCCCCAACTCAAATTCAATGTGTGAAGTACATGTTAGCCAGTACTGTAAAATGGGTAACATTATTAAATGCTCCGGGTCTATGTCCATACTTTCGTAAGTAGATAGCTGTGACTAATTTTCAACATACTTGAAAATGACAAGTAATTGCCTGCATTGTACGTGCAAATAAATCTAGTGTCGTCGATTAAGCACACAGTTATATTTGTTACCATGTCTGTACAAATACATGTCAGGGACTCATTTTAGATATAGAATCAGACGTGACATGTGCTAATCTAGTGTAGTTTCTCTATGTTGACCTGTTGGTCCTATGGAAAGATTTTACAGAGAGTTCAATTAGGAATGAACCAGTCTTGTGAACATCAAAGTTAAGAACTTTATATGACTAACATTGGGTTGAACTTTCTGTAGAGAACCTTGAGAGAAAAATAAAATTGTAAGGATATGGCGAGAGGTGACAACTGATCACAACAACAACCAAGCAACGTAGACCAAACAAACACACAAGCTCACATTTTTGTCCCGGTTCTGTGAACCTAATCCGGGGGAGAAATAACCGAGATATTATTCGATTAGAGAAGATACAAGGGTTATAATACTCTCACAAAAAACATATCTATCTCTCATGCATCTCTATAAGATGTTCCGTTGTTTACAATGGAAAACTCTCAGATGAAGTACTAGCACACCTCTCAGTGGAGACCATTACATTATTATATGAAGATCTAGAAAAACCCTAGGTTGTAGTCTTGATCCAACACCGTCCGATATACCATGAAGAGAAACAATAGTTGTACGATCTAACTTGGAGAACAAACTGAGCTCAAACAGATCGACCCAAACTGCTGCTGCTTTGCTTCTTCGTTCAAACAGATGACACCTTTCTTCGTCTCCTTTCTTCGCTTCGAACCTCTTCTCGCTTCACCTATTTCTCTTCACATCGAACCTAGTATGCAAGATATACACCCAACAATCTTCACATTGGATTGTATACATATGCTTCCACACCTATGTGATTTAATGCTTTTAGACCCTTCTCGTTCCCCCTTTGTAAACAACACAATTCAATGGCTTCTTCTGCTAATCAAATTTAACTTCACATGTTATTTCTTCAATCGTATGCCTCGGCATACCTCAGTAGGCGTCAACATGGAGGCGCTACCCTCTGCACGAACTCCACCAACCCCGAGACATCCTCTATCTCGCGATGATATTCGAATGACGTGATCTCGCTCAGTAATTCTAGTGGCGGTGAACTAAATGCTTTAGGAATGATAGACTTTAAAACACTCGGATGAGTCTTCCCATTCCCACAAAGCTTGTAGAGGTTGTGCTGAATACCCCTCATTCCCCTCATCACCTTACGACAACCTTCCCAAACTGATGGAACTCCACCTCGTGCTGTATACTTGCAACCCTCTGCTTCCAGAGTTACCAAGGATATTAGGTTATGTTTCAACTAAGCTAAGCAGTTAAAATTGTTAGGAATTTGAGGATCTTGTTAAGTATTTGACACAATCAACACAAACCACCAAGCAAAACTAGATCGCACCAATCACACACAACACACAAGAATTGCCCCGGTTGGGGCTTTTGCCTTAATCTTGGGGGGGGGGAAGAACTGAGATATTATTTCAACTAGAGAAGATACAAGAATATTACAATTCTCACCACGAAGCTTTTTCAAGCCTAACTAGAATTTGGTTGCTGCTTACAATGGAGAAACTCTTTCACCCTCTCAGATGAAGTACTCTCTTCTTCTATTTGGCACTCAATAGAATCATGTATTTCTAAGGGCCGTTTACATTGTATTTATATATCTGGAGAAATCCTAGTTTAGATATCTTGATACAATAGCCATCCGATGTATACTGAAGAGATAAACATACAATTAGAGCTGTATGATCTAATCAGAAGATGAAGGGGGCTTCAATCGAATCAACAAACCTGCACCTAAAAAATCCATCAGCGCCGCGGTCTGTCAGTCGTAACTCCCAGACCATCAACCCGAGAAGGTGACAGTCGACCGCACGGTCGACTGTCCCTTTCTCTGTTGGCTACTACTGCTGTTATCTGTTTCTCCTCCTTGATTCTTCGCTTCAAACCCTCTACTTGTATCACCATCTTCTCTTCACACCAAATAAGTATGCAAGACATAAAACCCAACAATCTCCACCTTGGATTGCATACTCATGAATCCATACCTGTGTGATTTAAAACTCTTCTAGACCTTTCTTCTCCGCTTTGTAAACAACACGTTTATATGGATTCTTCTGCTAGTTGAACAAACTTCCACCTGTTTTTCTCCAGCTATATGCCCCCTCCAGGGCACACCCCTGTAAATGTAATCATGGAGGTGCCACTCTTCACACGAACTTCACCTACATCAGGGCTCTCTCTACCATCCAACGGTATTCGAACGTTGCAGTTTCGATTCGGTAATTCTAGTGACGGCTTACTAGATGATGCTTTAGGAACAATAGGCTTCCATACACTTGGCCGAGTTTTCCTACTCCCACAAAGCTGGTGGAGGTTGTGCTGACCCTGCCCAATTCTCTTCTTACTCTTCATTACCTTAGGACGACTATCCCAAACTATTAAAACTTCACCTCAAGCTGTGTACCTGCAGCCACGAGCATCAAGAGTCTCCAAGGATATCAGATTCTTCTGTATCGAAGGAATATGCATAACATCTTCTAGTGTGAACCCTTTACCATCTGGCGTCTTCAATTTAACTGTTCCCTCACCCACTACTTCACAAATCTCACCACTCATCATTTTCACACTACGGCCTGTTAACGACTTGTAAGTAGAAAATATCTCCCTCTCGGAGCAAATATGAGAAGAACTTTTCGAATTAAGATACCAACTTGAATCCACATCTGAAGAACTTGAAACAAGAAGACATAGGTCATCAAGCCTAACTGGTTTACCTGAATCAGTTGCGCTGACTATATGAGCTTGTTCACCTTCTTTACTAGCACTCTTCTGACTCAATCACTCGTGATAGTCCCTTTTGTAATGCCCAACTTCTCTACAATAGTGGCAACGAATCTTATCCTTGTGTGCCGCATCCCTTCCAATTGAAGTGTCACCATCCACCGCAAAGTATCCTGTAGAAATAGACCCTCCTTTATGAGTCTCCTTTCTCTGTTCATCTTCCTTCAGACCCTTAATCACCCCGTCTACTGTAAGTGTCTCCTTGGATGACTTCCCGTGTAGCATGGTAGTTATCAAGTGATCATAAGAAGTTGGCAGTGAATATATCAAGTTGAAAGCTTTATCCTCTTCGCTAAGATCATTAGCGTTAATCGCCTTCAGTTCATATATTACCTTATTGAACTCCACATTATGATCTTGAAGATGGGTACCTTCCTTCATTGAGAACCTAAACAGCTTCCTCTTCTAATACATCCGATCTAGCAACGACGACCCCGAGTAGTCAGATTTGAGTCTCGCCCATAAACTCGTCGCACTTTTCTCCTCCAGAATATCACACTTGACTTCGTCCGCCAATTGCAACCGGATTAAACTCAAGTCCTTCAAACAAATCTCATCCCACTTCTCTTGCTTCATGTCGGTTGGCTTCTTCTCTTCTAGGGCAAGGTGCAAGTCCTTCTGAACCAAAATATCATACATTTCCACCTTCCATAGATTGAAGTTGATCTTACCGTCAAACCACTTGATCTTCGTCTTTTGATTTGTCATCTCCTCCAAGGAACTCGAACAAACCCACGAACCTGATTGCTCTGATACCACTTGTTAGGAATTTGAGGATCTTGTTGAGTCTTTGACACAATCAACACAAACCACCAAGCAAAACTAGATCGCACCAATCACACAAAGCACACAAGAATTGTTCCGGTTGGGGCTTTGGCCTTTATCTGGAGGAGGAAGAACCGAGATATTATTTCAACTAGAGAAGATACAAGAATATTACAATTCTCACCACGATCCTCTGTCAAGCCTAACTGAAACTTGGTTGTTGCTTACAATGGAGAAACTCTCACCCTCTCAGATGAAGTACTCTCTTCTTCTATTCGGCACTCAATAGAATCATATCGTTCTAGAGGTTGTTTACATTGTATTTATAGATCTAGAGAAACCCTAGTTTAGATATCTTGATACAATAACTATCCGATGTAAATTGAAGAGATAAACATACAATTAGAGTCGTATGATCTAATCAGAAGATGAAGTGGGCTTCAATCGAATCAATAAACCTGAACCCAAAAAATCCATCGGCGCCGCGGACGGTCGACCGCACATAGTTGCGGCCGACCGCAACTCCCAGACCATCAACCCGAGAAGGTGACAGTCGATGTCCCTTTCTCTGTTGGCTGCTACTACTGCTAACTGTTTCTTCTTCTCTTTGATCCTTCACTTCGAACCCTTTACTAGTATCATCATATTCTTTTCACACCGAATAAGTATGCAAGACATAAAACCCAACAAAATTTTGATGAATTGCCCGATTAATCCCCGATTAATCGCTAATCGGAGACTAGGCGATTATTTTTTTAGCGGTTTTCAATATTTCAATAGTTAGCGATTTAATCGGGTATAATCGGCCAATTAGTGGTTAATCGACCGATTTTAAGTGACCGATTAACCGATTAAATTTTCTCTAATTTTCACGCTAGTTTGCATTATTTGGGCTCAATCCGGCCCAAACTCAAATTCAAAACCAAACCTATTTTGGTCCTCGCACCTAAGCAGTTAAAATCCCCGATTATGCCCTATTAATCCCCGATTAATCACTAATCGAAGGCTAAGCGATTATTTTTTTAGCGATTTATAATATTTCAATAGTTAGCGATTTAATCGGGAATAATCGGCCGATTAGTGGTTAATCGGCCGATTTTAAGTGGCCGATTAACCGATTAAATCTTCTCCTCTATTTTCATGCCCGTTTGCATTATTTGTGCTCAATCTGGCCCAAATCACAAATTCAAATTCAAAATCCAAACCTCTTCTGGTCATCGCGCAAACCTAAACCCGACATATTGCCGCTCTCATCTTCTTCCTCGTGCAAACTCAAACCCAAACTGATTCTCTTTTTCTTCTTCGAGCAAACCCAAACCCGACCCGTCGTCGCTCCTCTGCATCGTCGCATACTTGACCCGGCCCGCATCTGCTACACCTCTTGTTGCTCGCACTCCTCCCCGATTGTTTTTGTTTGATGGAACCGACCATCAAACCCGATCCGACCCACATTCAGAATGGAAACTCAGCTCAAACCAAGTACTCTCTTCTTTTTCTCAATAACTATATGTTTCTATTTGATAATCTCATATTAGTTTTATGTTAGGATTTAGGGTTGCTACATAATGATGATATATTCTTTTTTTAATTATATATATAACGATTTTTCCGATTTAATCCCAATTATTTTCCGATTAACCAATTAATCAATAATCGCTCCTAGACCAATTAGTTTCAAAAACCGATTTTAACTGCCTAGCCTCGCGCAAACTCAAACTTGACCCGTCTCTGCTATCTTCTTCCCTCACAAACCCAAACCCGACCTGCGCCACTCTTCTCTTCTTCATCGTGCAAACCCAAAATCGATTCTCTTATTCTTCCTCGAGCAAACCCAAACCCGACTCGCCGTCGCTCTCCCTGCGCCTTCGCAAACTTGACCCTACCCGCATCTGATGCACCTCCTCCTCTAGCTGCTCGTGTTACTGCTCCTCGATTGCTTTTGTTTGACCCGACCCGACCTACATCCAACATCCAAACTCAGCTCAAACCAAATTCTCTTCTACTATATGTTCGTATTTGATAATCTCATAATAGTTTTTTGTTAGATTTAGGGTTGCTACATAATGAGGATAGATCATGTTCTAAATTACACACACACACACACACACACACGATTTTTCCGATTTAATCCACGCGATTTTTCCGATATACACGATTTTTCCGATTTCACGCGATTTTTCCGATTTAATCACCGATTAATCACTAATTGCTTATAAACCGATTAGTTTAAAAAACTGATTTTAACTGCTTAGCAACTAAGGAACATGCATGACATTCTTCAATGTGAACCTCTTTCCATCTGGCATCTCCAACTTAACTGTTCCTTCACCCATTACGTCACAAATCTCACTAGTCCCCGTCCTCACACAATGATGTGAGTAGACTTGTAAGTAGAAAATATCTCCTTCTCAGAGAAAATATGAGAAGAACTATCCGAATCAAGAAACCAGCCACTGTTTTAAATTTCGGCCAAAATTTTGTTCCAGGTAGCTTGGTGATATGAAATCACAGATTTTATACTCCATATCTTTTTGGACCGAAATATCTAGATTTTGGCCGAAATTGCCGAAGTATTGGCCGAAATATTGTCGAAATTACCGAAATATCGGCCAAAATAGACACTAATGTTATTGTGAACGTAAAACTTTTTTTTGTTTTACTTTTTGCATATAAGTCTTTCAATATATGACCATAAGCTAAGATAATGTGAGGATTTTATCTTTATTGTATGTATATGCAAAGTCAAGTATGTCTATTAACTAATACATTTTTTCTAATCAATGCAAATTCAATTTAGTTATATAATTATATTACATTCTTTTTTATATTGTTGTTAAATTCTGTGAATATTTACCGTGATTGATTCATATTATTAGTTACATTATACAATAATTTATATGATAAATGACATGTAGTACATAAAATATCTTGTTTAGTAAAAAAATAATATGTTTATTGAGTGTTCGAAATGAACATCCGAAATGATCACATTTTCCCGAGATCTCCGATATCTCCGATCCGAGACGAAACACCCATTGCCGAGACGAGTCTGAAATCTGAGATTTAAAATCTTGAAACCAGCTAGAATCCACATCTATTGAACTTGAAACAAAAAGACGGTCTAAGTTATTACTTGATTCAGCGGTAGTGACTATGTTGACACATTTTTAATTCGACAACTTGTGATAATCTGTCTTGTAATGCCTAATTCCTCTGTATTGGTAGCAACAAATCTCACCCTTACTCACACTTTTTCTTTCAATTGAAGTTCCATCAACTGCCATGCAAATCAACGAAGTAGACCATGATTTCTGAGTTTCCTTCCTAAGTTCATCATTTTTCAAGCCCTTGATCACACCGGCCACTGAGAGCTTCTGCTTGGCAGATTTTTTGTGTAGCATGATGTCATCAAATGCTCGTACAAATCTGGCACTGAATATATCAAGTTAAAACCTTTATACTCTTTGCTTAGATCATTTGCGTTTATCGCCTTCAAATCAGATAACACCTTATTGAATTTCACTATATGATCATGAAGCAGTTTTCTTTTCCAGTACAACTGATTCAGTAACGACGATCCTGAATTGTCAATGTTGAGTTTCGCCCATAGACTCGTCGCACTTTTCTTCTCAAGAAAGTTACACTTGACATCGTTCGCCAATGACTGCCGGATTAAACTCAAGGCTTTTAAACAAATCTCGTCACACTTCTTCTGCTTCATGCTGGATGGCTTTCCTTTATCTCCTTCTAGGGCAAGATGCAAGTCATGTTGAACCAATACGTCGTATATGTTCACCTTCTAGAGATTAAAGTTGATCTTACAATCGAACTGCTTGATCTTCGAAAAACAATGATCTGACATCTTCACCAAGGAACTCGTGCAACCTTTGCTCTGATACCACTTTATAGCGAACCTCGAGACAAAAAAAAGTGAGGATATGGCGAGAGGCGACAAACAATCACAATGAACAACCAAGCAACGTAGACCACACCAAATACAGAAGCACACAATTTTGTCCCGGTTCCGTGAACCTAATCAAGGAAAAAAATAACGGAGATATTATTCAACTAAAGAACATACAAGAGTTGCAATACTCTCACCAAGAACCTGTCTATCTCTCAAGCCTTAGTTGAAGATACTCTGCTTTTTACAATGAAAATTCTCAGATAAAGTACCCGCACACCTCATAATGGAGGTCAGTAAATATTATTTAGAGATCTAGAAAATTCTAGGTTGTAGTCTTGATTGAACACCGTCCGATATACTGTGAAGAGAAAGTCGCACATTCTAACTTTGGAAACAAACTGTGTAAATCACCCTAGGGTTAGAGAAAGTAACACAATAACGAGGCGAGACACAGCGATTTAAGTGGTTGGGCCCCCAGGCTTAATCTACTACCCCTACTTGCAACAATTCTCTGCCGCAGGCGTTCCACTATTGTAGCGCCCCGAATTTCCAATAAATAAAATTAGAAATATTTGGCACAAATTCCAGAATCAACTTCAATGTAATCATAAACATAGCAACCAAATATAGGGAAAATTAAAACTTTTTATTACATCAATTGTTTACAAAGAACAACAGAAAATTAAACACATTGAATTACTTTTTTTTTCTTTTACAACACATTTTTTTACAATTTACATAAGCCACATTATCATTCTACCACATGCATCCAATCCCAAACTAATGGTACCTACCTATAAAATATGAGGCTAGAGATAATTCTAATCCCCAAAACTACAGGGGTCAGCCATAACGGTGTGAGTGACATCAAAAGAAATACAACATAAATAAAACATAAAGAATGAAGTGATAAACAATGCATATCAACAGTAGTAACAAATGGAAAATGAATTAACAGTAAATAAAGCATGAAAACATCAAGGAAACTAGACTAAGTGTCAAGTGTAGGGAAACAGATAACAAACATGCATAAAACCATGTCAAGAAAACACAAATGCAGTATGATGACTCTCTAATGCATACTTGTCCGATTCTATGCATTCCATACTACATGGGTCCGGTGCAAGCCCTTATCGTTCTCCACTTTATAGGGTTAGATCCCTCGTTATGCAACTAATCCTATTACGGTGACGGAAACAAGATCCAGAATACTTCGCGAATCAGTATCACACGACCCTCAACGCGCAAGCATCATGTAAGAATAGCTCAAAAACCGGAGAATCACCTCCCTGCCGTGTACCCCACCGCTGCCCAAATGTGCAAGTACACAGGCACATCCCGTAAATAGGCCCGTTGACCCTCGACACGCGAATGTACCTATGTTCCGTGAATAGGCCCGCAGACCCTCGACACGCGAATATACTAAATAGTCCTCTCGAGACAGAACACAGTCCTAGAATGCAACCGTTGGACTGGACCCTAAGAGCATATTCTCATGTTTCCCAAGTTCCATCACATCTCCATTAGTACCTGTCCTTAAGTTGATTATTATTAAAACACAAATTTTCCCTCTCTAGAGTTAGTGTATCCTGCCGGACTTAATTCCACAGCAACAACCTCAAGACCCAACTAGTCATAATTCACAAAATCTCATCTACCGGTTCACAGGACTCCCACTCAACTCCTAGAAATTTACAAATCGAATATCAACACAAAATCTTTCATTAAAACTCTTAATTTCATCATCAAAACATTTATATCAAGAAAACTTCTTAAATCAACAAAATCCAAGTATTCAATATACTCATAAATTTCCCGACTTGAAATAAGATATAAAATCCACTAAATGACTGAGAATCATATTTTGAAGTCATAGAGTATCACAAAACATCAATTCCATCGAAAACCGTATATATTTCACTTTATAAAGTAATAGAAATACAATTTAAATTTTATTATAATCAAAATATAACTCTGTAAAATACTGTAATATGTAGCAAAAACATCATCTAAAATAGTAGATCAATAATCCATAATAACGAAGAAACAATCGTTCAAGAAAACGGGGGAAAACTCAACCAAAACAGTCAGCCAAAGTACTGACAGTCGACCGTCGAACTCAGTTCAGAAGTGGCCGGTCGACCGACATGCAAAAATCCCAAAATCAAATAATTGACAGTCGATCAACACTTTTAGTTCAAAAACCAGGTAGTTGACCGGCATGTCGAGAAAATCACAGCTTGAATTTCGTGCACCTTTCTACTGATACTTCGTTAAATCTTTGTAAAATCACAAATTTGTAAAATAAAATTCCTGAGATGATCAAATATAACTTGTCTAACATACTGTAGTTTATAAAACTAATCAAAATCTCATCAAGAGCATAAAAGAGCAAATTTTCATAAAAACTCTTTAAAACAGTAAAAGTAGTATATATCTATGTGTGTGTAAGGTGTTTAAGCATCAGTTAAACTATCAAGACCCATTAAATAGTAGTATAATATTCAATTTAACTTCAGAATTAATACAATCAAGATTCAATCGAAATTTCACAAATCATCAATTTTCGAAAACTTCTTCAAAACAGGGTATATATGAAAGTGTGTATATATATATAAAAGTTCAGACACAGCAGTACTAAAACAAAGATAATTCACAAAATACAATTCGAAATCCAGATCCGTCAAAAGGGTAGAAAACTAGACAAATCAGGCTACAGTTTTTATTCACAAAGTTTTCATAAAAAACAAATAAAATCAGGTTGAAAACATAATTCTTTACTGAACAACATGCAGTTTGGAGATATATCGATTGGTTTCATAAGAACGAAATGAGATACAAAAGTCGTTAATTAATTCCACAAAAATTAGGGATTGATCCCAGTCATGTGTAAACATACTCAGCAAAATATAGAGTTCAAATTCTACTTTTAATATCAGTTTTAAAATAATATTTCATTCAGAAATCACAGTTCAGAATTTGGAATATACGATATGACTGCAGTAAAACAGCAATAACTTATGCATTGAAAATCAGAATTCAGATCCGTTGAAAGTTCTGAAAACTAGAAAACAAAACCTACAAATCATGTTCACAAATTTATTTATTTTACTGATGTTAACAAGGTCGAAATTACTGTACAAAAAATCAATTTCGGCTGAAACCCTATCAGACCCGAAAATCAAAAAACACTCCAACCCTCAAAACTTGATCTTTTTTATCCAAGAACCCTTCTTGTAATTTATTAAACACACATACCACTACTTAAAATAGTTTACCCATGAATATATGCAATTATAACAATCATTCATCAAGTTTTTGCTCATTAAAACCTCAAGAACAGATTATATCTACATATACACAGTGAAGAATTCATCTTTAATCAATTTTGTGCATTACACAACATGCATACTCATTATAACCCATCAAATTACTAAGCAAGCAACATACCCATGCTTTCTATTAGGTTCTTTAACAGTATAAATCATCTATATAGAATTTTAATCATCAATAGCATAGTTTTCATAAAAAGATTCAATCTTTATTCATCCATCCTTCAATAATTCATTATATCATCACACAATCCCCTAACATGCTTTCTAATAGACAAATCATCACATACAACATGCATACAACAGCAAGAAATCAAACATATGTCACTCACCTTATTGAAGAATCAACCGAAATAATAAAGAGAATAAGAAAAGTTCTTCCTTTCACAAAAATCCAAGATCCTTGCTTCGAAACTCCAAGAAAACCAATGGTAAAATAATATTTTGTTTTTGCAGAGGAGGGGGACGGCTGTAGTGGCTCTTTAATAGGTCGAAATCTGAAGTTTTTAGGGTTTTACAAGTTATATGGAAACATCCCTTAACAAATTATTACTTTATATATATAGACCTTTCTTTAATAAAGTAGTTAAATAAGTTAAATAAGTTAAATAAATTAAAATAAAACCCAATCCTTTTACTACTGAGTTATCCAACCATCAAGCATAGGCCAGAAATTAAAAAATTTCAGAATTGTACTCAAAGTGGTAATTTTGCACAAAAGTCCCTCTCTTTGTAATATTTGCAAATATGCCAAATAAATATCAGAAAAATCCAGAAAATTCATAAACAATACCTACTAATAAATATTAGATTTTCCAAACAAAATTTCTGAATTTTAGTTTTCAAGAAAAATATTTGCAAAAGGTCCAACTTAAATTCCATATTTGCAAAAATACCATATATGTTTAAATCTTTACAAAATTATCTCTAAATATATTTTAAATAAATTTTATCTTTAATAATGATCTTGGCCAGTCCAAAAAGCAGAAAACAAATTTTCATTATTTGTTTGAGATCCAAATCGGCTTTTTTTTACATAAAAGCCCTTCTCTTTCGAAGTATTTATAAAAATAGTTTCTATATTCAGAAAAATTCCAAAATTTAGGATATACTTAATTGTAAATAGGATAATTTATTCAGAAATTTAAAAGTGGAGATTTGCACCAAAAAATATTTGCACGTGTTTTGCACGTGTAAAATTAACAAATTCATAAAATAGTCAAATTAATTTAAATAAATATGAAAATTAAAATATCATAAACAAATGAGAAAAATCAATCATTAACCATAAAATTTTAAGAATTCAAAATTTTCTAACTTTGCACGTGTGTTGCACGTGCAAAATTGCAATATCAAGGAAATAGTCAAAATAGTCAACTTTACCAATTTAATATTATTTAATAATGCAAAATAAAATATTTTATTTTGCGGGGTGTTACAACTACACTTAAACTTCATACTATGAGTTCTCGGTATTTAGGCCGATATTCCTATTATAACTACAGGATTTCTATATAAAAGCCTTGTAAACCGTCTCAATCCGAGGTAAAAAGAAAGTGAAAAAGCATGATCGACGTCTTAACTAAGAAAACAGTAAAAGCACTCCTTCATCTTTAGTAAATGATAAGTTTTGAAGTATATGCGTCAAAAGAGATGAAGAATACTCCATGGATTCTGCTCTATTCAAAGAGTTGAGATATTCTTTTTCAGAAATGTAAAAAGATATACCAAATATACATTTGGGTAGGTTGTGGTCGACTGCTAATTTGGGCAGTCGATTGTCATTTCCTCTAGACCATGGTCGAGAGGAAATGACTGTTGACTGCACCAGTTTCAACTGTTATTGACAGTCAACTATCAAGTGTAGTCGACTTCAATTTGTGCAGTCGTCCGAAGCTTTTTTCAGACTAAATATTTTAATGAATCCACTTTATATTCTTTCCATAACATTAATCATTTGCCAAAGGTACGTTTACATATTTATTTCTCACAAATAAAGCAGTAAATAATTAGCGATGGTCTGGCTTTTTTAGGATCAATCACATCTTTCTTCTTGATGAATCTTTCCCGATATTTTTCAGTCTTTCATATTTGCATGATTCTTTTACTTTGATGCTGAAGATCTTTGATATTTATTTCAATTTTATTTTATATTGGCCTGTAAAGATCTTAGATGAAATTATTAGATACACATGTGCATATTTTGTACACACCTAATATAGAGTCAACAAACTGGGCTCAAATAGATCTCCAAAGACCCGACCCAAACTGCTGCCGCTTGTGGTCGACTACGCAAAAGAGTGGTCGATTGCACTTGAAGTCGAGCACCACTCCATTGGTTGCAGTAGTTGCAGTAGTGCAGTCGGCTGTTACCCCTCCTTCAACAGTCCAAAACAACAATCTTCGTCTCCTTTCTTCACTTCAAACCTCTTCTCGCTTCACCCATTTCTCTTCACATCGAACTTAGTACGCAAGACATGCACCCGACACTTTCTCCCTCCACATTTTGTTTTTTTTGGGTGCGAATATGACCCCTACATTTAGCGGTCATATTGAAAAACACAATTATATATGCAAAAGCTTTTCCTCTTACTTTGCTTTGTTAGTTATATTGTTCATTTATTTGTACTTCACAGCTACTGTTTTTTGACTCTGCTTTTTTCTCCTGACATGATTGGGTTTTCTTGGCGATAGTAGTCTTCTTAAGTTAGAAATTCGTCGATTTTTGCTCCATCTTTAACTTATCAGCTTCAAAAAAATTGTACTAAATATACCCATTTATCTTCTTCACTGTTGTTTATTTCTTTGAGGTGAATAAATGAGTACATTACGTTCATAGTGTTTATACAGTTTTTGTATGAGGCCCCAAGTTGATCCTTTCCTCCATAAACTGGGTTATTAAGTGATGGTTTTGTTTTAAATGAGCATGAATGTTCTTTTCATGACATTCCTTTAGATCTCGAATTTTATATGACGAATTAAAAAGGTGATTGTACCATCTGGTGTTTTATTGGTTTCATGTATTTGCAGTGTTTTATCCCTCTAGTTACTTCCCTGCTTTAAAGGTATGTTACGTATGTATATGTTGCATCAACACAGTTTTATTGTGCTCAAAGCAGTTTTGTGTAGTTGTGCTTTGAAATGAAGCGGGCTGGGCTAATAGCTCTTGAACAACTGGACCGGCATTCAACGCAGGTTCAAAACATTATGTACAAGTAGCACCAACATAGTTTTTTGGGTTGGAAACTTATTTTCTTTTGTATTGCCTTGCTACTTTCATACTTTCAAGTAAGGTATACCACTCGGATAAACATAAATATGGGCATCCGTTCTCTGTTATATAGAATATCAGGTTAAAAGATCAATCCTGTCGAAAAATTGAATTTGGGTGTAGAGTCCTTCTGCAGGGCTTGGCCAAGCTTGAAGCAAGAATGTCAGGAATCAAGCCCTTTTGTTTCCTAGTCCAGATCTCCTTTTGATGCCTTGAAAAGTGACAAATCCAGATCGCCCTCATCAATTTCCAGAACTATGTGCTGTATGTTTGTAGCTGACCCAATTAAACCAGTTTATTTACCCCTCGATCAAACTACTGAAAGATTTTTCTTTTTTACATTTAGGATTTGTTTCTTTGCAGTATTCAGGGTGTTCACAAACCCAACTTCAAATATATAGGCATAGGGACAGCCTATCTAAACACAAAGCATGTGGATTTGGAGTTTCTATGTGATAAATTTGAGCCTACTCATCTTGTGCTAGTATGTAGAATATGCATAAATATATCTTTGCATGATACATATCTACATATACATATAGTAGGACAAATATGTGCTGTATGTTTGTAGCTGACCCAATTAAACCAGTTTATTTACCCATTGATCAAACTAGTGAAAGATTTTTCTTTTTACATCTAGGATTTGTTTCTCAGCAGTATTCAGGGTGTTCACCCAGTTCAAACCCAACTTCGAATATATAGGCATAGGGACAAGCCTATCTAAACAGAAAGCATGTCATCTTGTGCTAGTATGTAGAATATGCACAAATGTCTTTGCATGATACATATCTACATATACATATAGTAGTACTGTTGCTGCTGATTTTGGTGTGGGAGCAAACAGATGAATGTGGATTCTTGGAGAAACGAAATAAGCAAACCTGTTAACTTTCACCGGCGTTTTGATTGGTTTCTTGCCGCTGCCGTGAACCTGCAAAAAGTTCGATACACCGGGATGGATCCCGGCGACGAACCCTCCGACGCTCTTTTCAGTAATCAGGAAGATTATGAAAGAGCTTTATGTGGAAAAATATTGATTACCTTGTTATGGTGGGGGAGAGGGGTATTTATAGTCGCCTTAGGAACCCGTTTCGAGATAAAGATGTATCTCTACTTTCCGGTATTTTTGGATAAGATGTAGAGTTTAAATCGTTTCATAGAGATAACCATGAATTTGAATAATTACTCTTTAAATACCCTGGGCTGATTTGTAGCGGGCTGCTACCCATACCCAATAGGACATATCCGTTTATGGGTTATTGGGCGTTGAAGAAAAATCCAGTTCCCAATTCGGACCCGTTTGTAGGTGAAATTACCGTTTTACCCTGAGAGCTTTAAGATTCGTGCTTGATTTGAACGATCCCCATTTTATCCTATTTTTAGGCATATCACGAGCCCCCCACTCCCGAAGACTGAGTTTAACAGCCTTTAAGGAGCAGTTTTGTTGTTCTAATGGTGTACGAAATTTTATCGGAGTTCTTAAGGAAGTTTGAATCTTGCTCGAGGTGTAACGGTGTCAATCTGAGTTTGTAAAATACTCAAAATTATTCTCAAAATTTTCTGATTTTTTTGTGATTTTTCCAGATTTTTCTGAATTTTTTCCAATTTTTAATCATTTTTTGAATTTTTATTCAATTTCCGAATTTAAATAATTAATTATCGAAAATATTAATTAATTATTCTAATTTAATAATTATATTTTCAGAATTTTAAAATTATTTTCTGAATTAATAATTATTTTTAGAATTTTTAATTAATTTATTACAAATTTTAATTAATTTTTCGGATTTTTTAAATAATTAATTAAATTAAATAAATAAATAAATTAATTAATATTGTAACACCCCGAATTTCAAATAAGGCTGAATTCGAAGTTCCACAAGTTCTTTACACTTCACTTCGTACAATTTTATAAGGAATTTTGAAAATTTATATTACAACAGAGTCTTTTACATTTAATAATACAGCGGAAGGTAAATGAAGTACAATAATGAAAAATATACAATTGCAATATCTTTAACATTTAATTAATCATCAGCATCAAATCAACTTTATATCTTCATGAAAAATCCAAATCCTGCATATAAAACTGTGGGCACGTCAGTTGCTTACATCCGACGAAATAATGTTATACACGGCCATCCTCGCTATGCCGAAAGTATAACGATCTTAATACTTTAACAAACCACAAACTTGAATGTAAAATAAAGTGTTAAAAGTGACTACTCTAAACATGTAAGTGTATGCAATGCCTTAATGCCTAATGCATATATTTTATACTAAGATGACACTAATGCATACTTGTTCGGATTCTATGCATCTCATACTACATAGGTCCAAGGGCAAGCACCTACGTACTCTACATTAAAGGGTTCGATCCATCGCCATGATAACTACCTAGTAATAAAACAAAGTTTAGACATTCCACGAGTACGGATTCCAGTCCCGGAGTCCACCGCTCGACTATGCAGAATCCTCGTCGTGCGAACATTCCGTCAAGTGTCCCTCTAGCGTCGGTATACGTATATACACTGGAGTACGGCAAACTATCTGCCCGGCCACGCATAGTCCCGGATTTAAAATAGAAGCTCGTCTCCATCGAAGCAACCACAGTCCCGGAATCCACTGTCCGACTGGGTCTATAGTCCCGGAGATCCACCACCCGACTATATAGAAGCCCTCCACTCACGTTTGCCCAAGTTTACTACATCTTCACTTAGGTGCCTAATTCTTAAGTTCAAGACATGAATAAATCATCACACCTAGAGTTAGCTTTTTCCCCTACCGGACTTAATCACAAATACCGAGATAGCCCACATAACCATATCTCAAAATAACTCAATCATTTAATTCAATATTGCCGGTACCCGGGGTCTCACTAAACCTCTAGATCACATCCTTTCATGTTCTAGAATTTCATGGGTACTCCTACCCTTCAATAATCATGTATTAACCCTCATTGTATTCATATCTTAAACTTATTCATAACTTAATCAATGTCTTATTTTTGCATTATTCATGATATTCAATTCATTCACTTATTCACAATTCTAAAAAAAATAACATTTCTTTTCATGAACATAGATTCATCCACTTCAAATCTCATTAGCAATTTAATCACATATAATATTTCAAACCACATCAAGTATTTCTTACTCAAAATAAGTAAATAATCTCATCAAGAGAAACCAAATAACATAGCAATATTTTCTCTTCTTCTAATCAAATAAATGTCATAATCTTAAATAAGTTTTCGATTTCATCAACTCATAAGCTATTATCAATTTCACTTTTAATTTCTCACAAAATGCATGAAATATTATGAAACTATTTTTAATAAATTCTAAATCATTTTAGAGGAATATTAGTATTTTTCTCAAATTTTTATTTGCATTATAACTCTTCAAATGTCAAAAAGCACTAAAATAACAAAATGGCAGCTACCGGGTTTCGAACCCAAGCCCACAAGTGCGCTACAGTACCGCCCTAAGGCGCCCCCACTAACCAAGAAGTCCATGTGACTTTCTATCACAGAGGACCGAAACCCCCAAGTACTCACTCTCGGTCTGTGGGTTAATTAATACCGAAACAAAAAAAGAAAGGGGACTGTCGAGATTCGAACTCAAGATCCCTGATCACACCCGCGCTACAATAATGTTTTTAAAACGTCTCCGCTAACCAGTAAGTCCAACCCTAACTACTTGTAACGCCCCGGATCTCCGTTACAGGACATCCGTGACATCACCAGAATCTTTCCTTCAAATGCATCACAACACAGTAAATAACACGGAAATTCAAAAACTTTTATTACCATCAGAGGTATTACATCATTAGTTACAAATATTTATTTGTCCTTGAACAAGGAATACAAATTACATAAACTCGTTACAATTGTTTACAAAAATATCCAGATTCCACTTGTGAGGCTATCAGTTGTCTTCTAGATCGGGAATCGATTGGTCACTGCCGAAACTCTGCTGAATGGTCTATCTGCCTCCCTGAGACTTGCCCCTCGGCTTGAGCCTTCTGCTGCACGACTCTGATATCTCTGCACCCGCTCGAATGGTAGGCATGTACACTGTCGCCCCATTTGGATGCCCTGCTGGTTTGGCTCTCTTGCTCTCTTGACCTAATTAAGTGGGCACGTCAGTAATTCTACTGACGTAATGCTGATAAGAAAACAGTGATCTCCAAATATCACACCCACAATTCATCTTGAATGGAAAAGAACGTCTATCCCGATTTCCTAGTGTTCGTGTATGCCATGACCTAAAGGTCTAATGCGTAAAACAGAGTACACAACAGATGCACTTAATCTAATGTCAGCAAGACTCTGGACACACATGCATCACATACTGCATATGTCCCAGATCAAGCCGTTTCTCCAGTTTCAGGGATTCGAACCCTTGCCATGCAATGCATTCTACTATTGTACTACAACATAATTGAGGAGGTACATAAAAAGAAATAATTCGGGGAGCTACCCCGTTGCCACCAATAATTGTTACATCGGACCATCCTCAAAAGCTGTGACGAACTTACAGATATGCAGCAGCATATCCATTGCACAGAAGATTCATTATGATCCGTTCGTGTCCACACACATAGAACATGACGGCTTCGAAGGTCTAAAATCCCCTATCCGCCGGAAAATCGACAGCCCGTTCTTACCATGGTACTTCAGGAATCAACAGTGCAAGATACGCACACCAGCACGTATCCCTAATGACAGGAAGAGACAACCCCATAGTATCACCACCTAGTGCTAACTCTCGGAACGAGTTGGATTATAGGGAATCACCCCTAACACCAATTCGGTCTTCGAGCGAAACAATAAAGGAAAACCTAATCAATGCAGTTTACTGAAAACATGTTGTTACCCAAAATATACACGGTGTCGATCAAACAATGTTGAGCTTGACTGGTTTGTCAAAATAACAATCATCACGGGAATCACATCCACTGATTTCCAATACCTTCACAGGTCAGCGACCAAATAATTTCGGCCCGTGACCCTTAGCGAGTAGTCCAACGGTGCCCCAAGGATGCACTATAATTCAAATGAAGATAAACACACACATAACCATCAATTCTGATCATTGACAGACTCAGGCATCGAGACACCAAACACAAACCGACCAGAGTTATATCCCAACTCACTCATGTCCACCATGAGTACTACGCACAGGAACTTGTCTAAGTTCCAAATGAAATGCTAAAAACATCATTAAAAATCCGATAGCTCATGATCACCACACTGCGGTATGCAGAGGGTTCTTCATCAATTGTCCGATGAAATAGTTCAGGAAATAGCAGTAGCTGTGACCCAAGCTATGCTCATCGAAAACCAACACTCAAAATTTCTAGAGGGGTAAGGAGTTCTACTGCAATCCCCTAGTGGATGATTTCCTCAAATTCTTTAAGGAACTCAAGTCCCCAAGTTAACTTAAGCTCGAAGTCAAACTAAACAACAGGTTGCTAAACTTGCAACGACCATAACTTCCAGCACACAATTCGGAATTGCTTGATACCCCTATTCTGGAAAGATAAGATCCTAGTCTACAACTCTCCAGTTAATCATTTTCTCAAATTCAATCATCTTGACACCATAAAACCTCATACACTCTCAGCTTGTACGTTCCTTCATGCACTCGCTGCATCTTTCCAACATCATAAAAATTTGCTTGCTCATCGTAATTACTCGATTCTAGGTTGTATGGAAAGGTGGGAGTGTCTACTACAACTTCTTAGTTGAATGCATCCTCAGATTCCATCTCTAAAGTCCTCAAAAACCCAAAATTCCATCGGGTGCACAAATAGGAAAAAATCGATTCTTCAATAAACAGGGCATCGACTAGACTGGATCTGCCCTAGGATTTGAAAAATCATAACTCTCAACCTACAAACTGGAATTACAAAATTCCAGTTGGGTTAGAAGGCTATGACTCCCTACTACGACTCTCTAGTTGGTCAATTTCCCAAATTCCTAAATGAATAATTCCAGAATTTTCCATCTTCACAGACTAGCCGATTTGTACTCAGCTGAACCCAGTCCACTTTGAAATTCAATAATAAATCAACCTTAAATTCAATGCTCATGAAAATTGAGATTCTTAATCCACACATATACTATTCCATTGTGTCCAAAATTTACATTCAGATTCATCTCACACGGTGAGTTATGACTCCTCAAACAATGCACAAAATTTCAGCTGCTCTTTCCGCAGGGTATTTACCACCCCTTACTAAATAATTTTGAAACCTCATCAAACGAACTCTAAAAATTTTAAAATTTGAGAATCATCAAATAGACTCCTACCATAAGATACTCCTAAAATTTCATAGCAATATCATAAACACACAAGGAGTTATGACCCTTTGAACCTCAGTCCAAAAACAGTTAGTTTCAGCCACAACTTCCAGACCAGTTATATGCTACAATTTCTTTGAGATATCAAACGACCTCGGAAAATTATGAAATTTAAAACTATAGTTGTAGACACATACAAGAGTGTCCACAAAAAAACACGAAAAATTTCACACAGCCAGCAGCCATTTCGGCTGCTTACTGTCCGAGATTGGGTCCTATATTTGGGCTATCAAATTGCTTCCAAATATTATGAAAAAAATTCATGGATGCTCTACATACATAGAAGAACAATTTTCCAAAATTTGAGCCCCAAATTCCGAACCGTTTGGGAGCAAGAAATTCCCAAACTCACCCTCACAAGCATGCTTCTTCACTAAAGCTTATAAAATGAGTTATTCTTACCATACAACTATCTTTTTTTTCCTTAGCATGCCAACATCATATAAGTAGCCAAAACCTCTCCAAACTACTATCACATGCTAGGCAAAGTCACATACATAAACAAAAACTAATTTTTGAGTTAAGAGAATCACCCACATCTTCAAGTTGCAAAAACTCCTTGTGGCTTGCTTGCTCCTCTCCTTGGCTCACTTGCTCCTCTTATAAAATCTTTGGCCAACTCCTTCTCCTTCACTACTACTCTTCTCCTCTCCTACTACTCAAAGA
The DNA here is from genome assembly GCA_017893485.1 of Hemerocallis citrina. Lineage (NCBI taxonomy): Eukaryota > Viridiplantae > Streptophyta > Magnoliopsida > Asparagales > Asphodelaceae > Hemerocallis > Hemerocallis citrina. The sequence continues at coordinate 257,388,268 of CM030360.1, read as the reverse complement.
CTCCACCCTTTTCTTCTTCTCTCCTTCTCTACCTTACTATTTTTTTAAAAGCAAAAATAAAACAAGAAGATGAGAAGAAGTGAGAAGATGAATGGAGGGGTTTTTATAGGAGATGGAGAGTTAGGGTTTTGGAGTGTGGGGGCCGGCCAAGATGAGGGGTGGAGTGGAGTGGATGGTGGGATGAGGTGCCAACACACACAAGTGGAAGCTTCTTGGAAATTTCTTGGAAATTTCTTGGAAGCTTCCCATTCTTCAAAGTCAAACACACATGGTGATTTATCCCCACCATTGGATCTTCATCAAGATCCGAGCCATGATATAATGGCAGGGTTCCTAACCCTAGGTTAGGTCAAGGAAGCCTAGGTCACCACACCCTAACCCTAACCCTAGTGCACAATCTCAATTTCCATTCAATTCAAGTACTAGCTCAATTTAAAAATAAACAATATATATAATTTAAAATCTATAAAAATATATGTTTTATAGAAATTAAAAGTTTCTCCCGACAATTGTTCGGTCAAAATAATCGGGACAAATTCACAGTTTAATCGAGAAGATATTCCGAGTTTACCTCATCGGGTTCAGAACAGCTCATATGTCTGAAATCTCTCAATTAAAACTGATAATTATTAGAACTGTGTAATCGTGTGCAATACTCAGATATGCCCAGATTACTACGCAAAAATAGTCATATGCTATTTTGCGGGGTATTACACCACTGATATGAAGTCAGAGTGCTAAGGTTTTATTCATACAACACTGTGATTGGTGTATTTTCACAAAACTCAATCATATGATCGATCTAACTTTTGAATGGACTGTAAATATTTTATCCAGACTAAGTTTACTTGAAAACAGTAATCCACGAATTTTCAAACTTATATTTTAAACATGTATCTATATTTCAATTCATTTTTTTCTCTCATTTGCGTACATAAATTTGCATTTCTCCAATTTAAGAAAAATAACAATTTGTACCTCTTACAACTCATTATATGAATCTATTTGTACCAATTAAACTTCACTACAATTTATTTTGACTACAAGGGAAGTCTCAACAATCTTCATACAAATTTATAAAATTTTGACATTTACAATTTAACATGCACATTAGTATGGTTCATGGCAATAATTCATTGTTTATTACTCTCTTTCTAATTATCATGATGTCTAATCATTTTCTTAATCACAACCAATTGTCTATAATTCATGGCACAATCACAATGGCATGAAAAATCTACATTTACCACATCAATTAAGTTTACTTTACTCATTTGTCAAAACTAACATGCCTGTCCTACAATTAGGAAGCATAAAGACCACCCACCTCTTATGAAGACTTGCAAAAAGATGAAGCGACACAACTCTTAGAGACTCCTAGCTCCAACAAGCAACACGTAGTCTTTCTCCTCCTAGAAAGAGCACTCCAATGCCTCCATTGCAACACAAGAACACTCTCTAACTCTCTTTTTCCTCTCTCTTGATTTCTTAGTGTAGTGTAAATGAGAAGACATGGGGGGGGGGGTATTTATAGAACAAATGGAGGGCTAGGATTTGATCTCATCAATCAAGTAACTACCCACTCATACTCTCCCACTTTCTCCACTCTCCACAACCCGGCCTCCCTCTCTCTCACACAACCGGCCACTCTCTCCCCTTCTATACACGTGCACGTGTTAAGCACAAGTGCACACTCATACACATTATTTTATACAATTCTATAGTTTTATTTGTATGCCAAAAAGTTGTTACATGTCATGTGTGAGTCCATGCACAACTAATTATAGAATTAATTAATGGGCTTGTCTTGTGGGCTTGCTTTTAATTAAATTAATCTAGTGGGCTTTAGAATCTACTCTTGGGCCTATGGATTAACAAAAGACTAAAATAAAGAGACTCATGCATGCTACAAAAATAAATTTAAATGGGAGGAACGAAAAATAAAGATGGGAATTTTGTACGTGCATTGTACGTGCAAAAATTGAAAAATATATTTTTAATTAAAATAAAAATGCGGGATGTTACAACACTCCCTCCTTAGAATAGTTCCGTCCTCGAAACTACACTTAAGAGTGAGAAAGATAAAGGAAGAAAAGAAAAGAGTTACAAATTTTAGTTGAAAAGCTCAGGGTGATCTCTCATCATCCTCTCATCTGATTCCCAAGTGGCTTCCTCAACAAATTGGTTCCTCCAGACGACCTTGACCATAGGTATTGTCTTATTTCTCAAGACCTTCTCTCGACGATCCACAATCTCTACTGGACGCTTTGTATAGCTCATATCCAAATGCAAACCCTCTGGAACTTCTGGCAAATCATGACTCGGATCCGGAATATAACCTCGTAACATAGACACATGAAAGACATTGTGCACTTGGGCCAGTGGCGGAGGGAGGAAGAGAGGAGGGGGGACATTTGGGACCCCAAAAATTTTGTAAAACCTCCTAATATAGACCAAAATTTTTATTTGGCTCCCCCAGTTAAAAAAATTTGGGACCCCCAAGTTTAATCCACCTCTTATTAAAGGCTCAATTATGTCAATCCGGGGGAAAAAAATTTTGGGACCCCCATTTTGATTCGTCTGGCTCCGCCACTGACTTGGGCCAATTCTTCCGGTAATTCTAACCGATAAGCTGTCTTTCCAATTCTCTTCAATATCTTATAAGGACCTATGTATCTCGGGGCTAATTTTCCTCTTCCAAACCGAATCACCCCCTTGGTTGGAGACACCTTCACAAAGACAAAATCACCTTCTTCGAACTCCAGGTCTCTCCTCTGGTTGTCGGCATAACTCTTCTGCCTGCTCTGTGTGTCGACTAACCTTTTCCTGTTCAGCTCGATCTTTTCTGAGGTCTGCTGCACAATCTCTGGCCCATACTGCTGTCGTTCCCCCACTTCATACCAACATATTGGTGTCCTGCACTTTCTTCCATACAGAGCCTCATATGGCGCCATCCTGATGCTTGACTAGAAACTGTTGTTGTAGGCAAATTTCACAAGAGCCAAATGCCTCTTCCAATTGCCACCAAAGTCCAACATGCAACATCTCAGCATATCTTCTAGTACCCTATTGACTCTCTCAGTCTGCCTATCAGTTTGAGGATGAAAGGCCGTACTGAAATCAGTCTTCGTCCCCAAAGCTGCTTGAAGACTTCTCCAGAAATGCGAGGTGAAACGCGCATCTCGGTCGGATACTATTGATAGAGGAACTCCATGAAGCTTCACGATCTCCCCAACATACAACTCGGCTAGCTTCTCCATCGACCAAGTAAGCTTCATTGCCAAGAAGTGAGCCGATTTGGTGAGTCGGTCCACTATCACCCAAATTGCATCATTTCCCTTGGAACTCTTGGGCAATCCTGTGATAAAGTCCATGCTGATACAATCCCACTTCCACTCCGGGATGGGTAATGGCTGCAACAAACCTCCGGGTTTCTGATTCCCTGCTTTGACCTGCTGACAAACGGCACATCTGGCAACAAACTCGGCCATATCTCGCTTCATCCCTGGCCACCAGAAATACTGCTTTATATCCTTGTACATCTTTGTACTCCCTGGATGCACAGACAATAAGGTAGCATGCGCTTCCTGAAGAATACTCTCCTTCAGTTCTGCTTGATCTGGCACACACAGCCGCTCTCCAAACCACAACACTTTATCATTCACTTGAAATTCTGCCAACCTGCCGATGCCAACTTGCTCTCTCATCTCCTGAATTTCTTGATCGGTCTTCTGACTGTCGATGATCTTGTCTCTCAAAGTGGGTTGAATCCTTAACTGAGCTAAGGAAGCTCCCAATCTTTGCAAAACCACCTCTATCCCTGCTCAATCAAGCTCTTCTGCCAACTTCTCCTGAGTTGTGATCAATCGGGACAAACTGCACTTCCTGTTGAGTGCATCAGCCACCACATTGGCCTTACCTGGATGGTACTTGATCTCGGGTCGGATATCTTCCAACACTTCCAACCATCTCCTCTGCCTCAGATTCAAGTTCTTCTGCTGGTAGATCTATTTCAGACTTTTATGATCTGTGTACATGTTGACTTTCTCCCTGTACACGTAGTGCCTCCACTGCTTCAATGCAAAAATGATCGCTGTCAACTCCAGATCATGGGTTGGGTAATTCTTTTCATGAGGTCTCAGCTGCCTAGACCCATAAGCTATTACATTTTCCTTTTGCATCAGCACACAGCCCAATCCGCGATGGGAAGCATTGCTGTAGACATCATAGTTGACTTCTGCTTTTGGCAAAATGTGAGCAGTAGTCAACCTTCCCTTCAACTCCTGAAAGCTAGCTTCATACTGTTCCGACCATTTGAAACTCACGTTTTTTCTTGTAAGCCCTGTGGGTGGCACAGCTATCTGGGCGTAGCTCTGAATGAACCTTCTGTAGTAGCCAGTTAAACCCAGAAAGCTCTTAATCTCTTTCACTGTGGTCAGCCTTAGCCAATCTTTCACTGCCTCAATCTTCTGTGGGTCAGTAGCCACTCCCTCCTTTGAAAGGATGTGACCTAGGAAGGCGACTTCGGTTTTCCAGAAGTCACATTTGGACAGCTTTGCATACAGTTTTTGCTCCTGTAGTTTCTTCAGTACCCCTGCTAGGTGCTCGGCATGCTCTTCTTCTGACTTGGAGTAGACCAATATGTCGTCGATGAACACAACGACGAAGGAATCAATGAATGGCCGCAGGACCCTGTTCATCATGTCCATGAAGATAGCAGGTGCATTGGTTACTCCAAACGACATGACTAGGAACTCATAGTGACCATGTCTAGTTCTGAATGTCGTCTTGTGCACATCCTCTTCCTTTACTCGGACCTAGTGATACCCCGACCGTAGGTCTATCTTGGAGAAAACAGCTGCTCCTTGTAGACGGTCGAATAGATCATCGATTCGAGGAATTGGATACTTGTTCTGCCCTGTCACCTTGTTCAATTCTCTGTAGTCGATGCACATCCTCATCGATCCATCCTTCTTCACCAAAAGAACTGGGCTCCCCAAGGTGACGCACTCGGCTTGATGAATTATTTGCCCCACAACTCTTCGATCTGCTTCTTGTTCTCATCTTGTTCAACCGGCGCCATTCTGTACGGTGCCTTAGTGCACTTCCTGGCTGAACGGAGACGCTGAACTCTACATCTCGATGAGGAGGAAGCCCAGGCAGGTCTTCAAGAAACACTGTTGGAAAATCCCGGGCTACTGGAATCTGCCCACTTCTTCAGGAACCTTCTGCTCAGTCAGAGCTGCTATCAACTGCTTACACTTCCTCTTCCCTTGAAATGTAACTGCTGGTCCCCCTGGTGCCTTCACCACAACCTCCTTGCTTTTGTACTCAATAGTGGCACTGTACATTGACATCCAGTCTATACCAATGATGATGTCAACCCCCACAACTGCCAACTCAATGAGGTCAATGCCAAAGATCTTGCCTCAAATTTCAAGATCACACCCTTCATAATATCGGTCGGTAGTTAAGTTTTCTCCTGACGGAGTAGCCACAGATAGAACTTTGTCAGGAAAATTTTTAGGTTCGTCTCCCAATCGTTTTGCAAATGAGGATGACACAAATGTGTGCAATGATCCCGTATCAAATAAAACTGATGCTTTTATTCCATTTATCTTAATATCTCTTGTTACATAAGAGTACTCTCATTACTTAATATTTCTTATATAAATGGAAAATAGCAACAAATCAATCTAAACATCATGGGAGCCGCTTGCCAATGAAGGAGTTAGGCGAGGGAGGAGCTCGACGAAGGGAGTTAGGCGAGCTCGGTAGAAGGGGGGGTCTGCGATGACGGATTTGGGCGAACCCGGCGAACAGTCGAACTGGACTTGGCGAGGGGGAGTTGGATTTTGTTGAATGGCGACATGGAGAACTCGGCGGGGTTGGGCGAGCTCGGTGAGTTCAGTGTGGGGTCGAGCTTGGCGAACGAAGATGAGGTCGAGCTCGGCGACGAGCTGTTCGACGAGGAGGAGTTGGAGCGTGGCGAAGCTTGAAGTTTGGCGAGCTTGGCGAACGAAGATGAGGTCGAGCTCGGCGACAAGCTGTTCGACGGGGAGACTAGGAGCTCTTCGATGAGTTCGGCGATGGGTTCGATTTTGGTGATGAGCTCAGCAAACGTGGTGAGGTTGAGCTCGACGGTGGAAGGGTGCTCGACGTCGTTGGAGCTCGACGGAGTGGAGGGGTTCGACATAGGAGCTCGACAAGGAGTTGGGGCTTGGCAAAGAGAGGGCTCGGCAATGGAGCCGAGGTCGGAGCTTGACGGCGGTGGAGGTGCTCGACGCTGAAGTGCTCGCCTAAGCTTTGCTTGAGCTCGGCGAAGCTAGGGTGAGTTTGACGATGGGTTCGATGCTCGATTCCACGAGCTCGACGCTCGTGGAGTTTCGGCGAAGGTGAGGGGTGTTTTTGGAGCTCAGTGAAGGTGAGCTCGTTGACGAGGGTGGAGCTCGAAGTTGTGCAGTGGTAGAGCTTTGATGGAGGTGGAGCCCGAAGCGTTGGGGTCGAGCTCAGCGAGGAGGAGAGCTCAGCCAAGGAGCTCGACAGTGGTGGGTTTTTGTTTGGCGCTCAATCACGAAGGAGAAGAAGAAACAGAGTGGTTGCGGATTTGGGTCCATAACGGGTCCGAACCCGACCCGTTAACCCTGTAATTGTTTTTTCCCTTCTTTATTGTTTTGTTTTGGGCGAATCTGAGCTGTTGATCTAGGTTTGAGCGCGGATCTTGAGGCAGAGTTTTTCTCACATTTTTCGTTTGGAACTGTGTCTGTTCAGCTTGAAATGGCGAGCGTTGCGAGCATTCGTCGAACTCCAGGGGAGTGACACGTGGCTCTAGACCGTTGACTGGTCAACACCACTTTGCCCATATTTTGATCGGATCATCGTCTGTTTGACACGAAGCGGCAAGCTTGGCGAGCGTATGTCGAACTACAGGAGAGTGACACGTGGCTCTAGACCGTTGACTGGTCAATGCCACTTAGCTCATTTTTCGATCGGATCATTGTTTGCTCGGCCAGCTCAGACCGTTTGGTGAACGGTTGTAGCGAGCTTCACTGTAACTAATTTTTGCAGTGCTACGGAGGTCCGATCAGGGCATGTGACCCCTCGTTTCGAAGCTGACTCAAAGATCTACAATTTCTTTTCAGAAGTCAGTTGAAGAATCACCCTTCTTCATGGTCAAATGGTCCCGCAACATCTTTGTCTTCATGAGGTTAGGAAGAGCGTTGTATGAAGTTAGGAAGAGCGTTGTATGTATGTTGTAAAGATCCATTCTTGGGGGCGAATTGTAGGAGCATATTTATGAGTTAGGATCCGAACTCTCTTGGAAGAAGGCACCGCTCAGGAGGTAAGTTTGAGGAGCAACTGTAGGGGAGAGTTGAGCTCCGAACTCGTCGAGAAGAGGTCCGCTTTGGAGACGAGCGGAGCGATGAGCTACACCAGGATCTAGGAGAGAGCCGTTTGGGAGATAAGTTTGAGGAGCAACTCTAGGGAAGAGTTGAGCTCCGAACTCGTTTAGAAGTGGTCCGCTTTGGAGGCGAGCGGATCGATGAGCTTCACCAGGCTCTAGGAGAGAGCCATTTGGGAGACAAGTTTGAGGAGCAATTCTAGGAAAGAGTCGTGCTCTGAAATTGTTTGAGAAGAAGACCGCTCGGGAGGCGAGTGGAGCGAAGAGCATCATCAGGCTCTAGGAGAGAGCCGTTTTGGAGACAAATTTGAGGAGCAACTCTAGGGGAGAGTTGAGCTCCGAACTTTCTTGTTGCAAAATTTAACCAGTAGTGGGAGTAGTATGAGTATTCGTTTTGAGCCCCGAAACTGCATACTTGCAAGCTGTAAGGGCAGTTTCGAACCATGATTGTGAACTCCGAACTAGTTGCTAAGATAGTTTCAACACTTGTGGGAGCGATTCTGAATGGTGAGCTACTTTGTACATTGCTCGTTCGCAAGCAGCAAAAGTAACATCGAACCAAGTGTTGGACTCCGAATTTGTTGTTAAGAGAGTTAACGAGTTGTAGGAGCAATTCCGAATGGTGAGCTGCCCCGCACTTGCTTGTTTGCAAGCGGCTAATGCAACGTCGAACCAAGTGTTGGACTCCAAACTCGTCTTTTAAACTTAGTAAGTTGTGGTAGCAGCCCTGTAGGCAAGCTGGACTCCGAACTTACCGTTTAACCAGTTGTAGATGTGACTCGGAGAGATAGAAATGAGGCAAATGCAATAATTATCAATAGAAAACAACTAAGTTTTATTGAAACAAACTAAGTGGCCGCTTCAATAGGGCGAGCCATTATTACATGCTTTTGGCCGTGTTACAAGCATCGGCCTTATTGAAAACTGAAAACCTACTTCTACGATAGGGTAAAGGCCTCTTGGGAGGAGTTTGGTTCTCCTCCCATCGGACCTCCATGGATAAGGTGGAGGACGGCCCCAGGTTCGAAATCTGGGAACTCGGCAGGACTCTCTGTTCGCTTGTAGGCTCTTCGAGGTGGAAGATCGGCTCCGTTTTTTCAGACGAACTTGGCCAGGTGCCCCTGCTGTATGAGTTCTTCGATCTCCTTTTTAAGAGCCCAACAATCATCCGTGTCGTGGTCGTGGTTCCTATGAAAGCGGCACCACTTATCCCTGTTTCTTTTCTTGCCAGGGGTATTCATTCTAGGGGAAACGCAGAGTAGCCCTTCCTTGTTCACCTCCATAAGAACTGCTGATATACTAGCATTGAGGGGGGTGAACTTTTTTTTATCATAAAGGGGTGAACTTCTTAAAACGAGGAGCTGGATGGCGTTGGCCATTGTCGTCCCTCTGAAATTTCTGGTACCCTTCTTCGCTAGTATTCTTTCGTTTGTTTTCAGAAGATGATTCCTCAAGAGTCGAGGGGTTGAGAACCTCTTCCACTCGGATGTACTTCTCACACCTAAGCAGGAGTTCTGAGAAGTCCCGATGAGGCTTCTTGGCAAGGGACGCCTTGAGGTCGGTGTTAGTGATGTTGTGCCCGAATGCCGTCGAGGCTACTGATTGGTTGAGGAAGGCAATAGACCGGGCTTCGGTGGTGAAGTGCCGAACGTAATCTCTTAGGCGTTCATCCTTTCTTTGGCTGAGGGTCACCAAAGATGCACTTGTTTTCTCGGCCTGGCGGCTACTCACGAAATGAGTAAGGAAGAGCTCTTCGAACTGATCGAAGGAGAAGATGGAGGCCAGAGCGAGTCGAGAGTACCATTCTCTTGCAGGCCCCTTCAGCGTGGCAGAGAAGGTTATGCAAAGGAGTGCATCTGAAGCCTGGTGGATCATCATGAGAGTTTTAAAACTCTCGATGTGGTCGGCGGGGTCTGACTCCCCGTTGTATGACTCAAAGTTAGGGGACTTGAAGTTTTCTGGGACCGAGGCTTCCATGATGGTCCGGGAGAACGAAGGCCTGCTTGGACGGAAATTTCTTGCCTGTTGCTCCTCTTCTCTGTCAAGTCGGTCAAGGCACTTCTCCATCTCGTGGAAAGGGCGGTAGACCGAGTCTTCCCCTCGGTCATATCTTGCCGAGCTCCGACTCTTTCTCATGCGGAAGGGGACTGGGAGTGCGGTGGTGATGGATTGGGGTTGGTTGAGGACTAGGTGCCCGTTGCTCGTGGTTGGGAGCGACATTGAGGGCCTGCAGAACTACCTCTTGAATGTCCTGGAACTCCACCCTTGTGACTGGTGCCCCTCCAGCCTGGCGGTCCCTAGGTGTGGCTCGGCTTACTGGAGTATGACTTCTCTGCCGATGACGTGGAGGGGACTCTCTTCTCCTCGGGAGAGGGGATCTTCTGGTCCTCGGTCTGCGGGGGGTCCAGACTCTCGAGACCCAATGGGTGCTCAGGTTGATGGACTCCCTCAAAGGCTCGCCATTCATTCAAGCGAGTTCGGAGGTCAACCCCATGTTGGCGGTTAACAATCACTTCACGAAGATCCTGCTCGGGAGGGCTTTGAGAAGCCATAGAGTCAACTGAAGGATTGTGGACTGAGACATGGTCATGAAGAGGATGTTTCTTTGGACGACTCTTACGAGCGCCCCCCTGGGCAGCTCCCCGAGACCCTGGAGGGGCCTGTTGAGGAGGTTGTTGAGGAAGAACATCTTGGACTAGAGGAGGAGGAAGAGGAGTGGCTCTTCGGCTGGAAGCCGCTGCCTTCTCCTTCTCTTTCAGATGCATGGTTTGAAACTACTTTTGCTTATGAAGTAAGGTTGGATTGCTTTTCCGGTTCCCACAGACGGTGCCAATCTGTTGCTGCTGATTTTGGTGTGGGAGCAAACAGATGAATTTGTAGATTCTTGGAGAAACGAAATAAGCAAACCTGTTGACTTTCACCGACGTTTTGACTGGTTTCTTGTGGGTGCCGTGAACCTGCAAAAAGTTCGATACATCGGAATGGATCCCGGTGACAAACTCTCCGACACTCTTGTCAGTAATCAGGAAGATTATGAAAGAGTTTTATGTGGAAAAAGATTGATTACCTTGTTATGGTGGGGGAGAGGGGTACTTATAGTCGCCTTAGGGACCCGTTTCGAGATAAGGATGTATCTCTACTTCCCGGTGTTTTTGGATAAGATGTAGAGTTTAAATCGTTTCATAGAGTTAACCATGAGTTAATCATAGAGTTAACCATGAATTTGAATTACTCTTTAACCATGATTTTTTGAGTACTAGAATGTACTCTTTAGTCAAAATTACTCTTTAAATTAGTGATTGACATATCTTAACTAAGTTACAATTTATTTATTTATTTTTTGAGATAAATGTGACCTAGGTCACCGATTTCATTAATGAAAAATTAACGAAACCACAAAAAAACCAAATTACAACTCTATGATGTTACAAAGCACGTCGGCCCTAACCACCAAAAGTCCATTACATCATAACCCACTAGTCCATTACAACACGGCTCTTAACCGGTAGTACATACCAGTGTTCTACTACCCACACCAAAAACCCTTACAAAATATATCCCCCCTACAGGATAAGTAGATAGTAGAAGACTGGAACCCTTGCCTGACCCATTAATCTGCCCCCTCGAAGCGGATTCTCTTCCTCGTGCCTGTATTACCTGCCCAAGCATCTATTAGCACCAAAATTTTATGCAGTAACATTTGAAATCTACATGTCTTATTACGAAAGCACAAATCATTTCTATCAAGCCAAAGTGACCACAAGATTGCCCCAGTCGTGATGTCCCATATAAGCCTGTGTTCTTTCATAATGTTACTTGTTTTCCATCTACCCCATATGTCCTCGATACAATTGAGTGTCTCTACGGTGTTAAAACCCATTCCCATGACTTCCCAGATAAGCCAAGCTCTACTGCACTGAATGAATATGTGGCTGGTGTCCTCTACTTCAGAGTTGCATTGTTGACACGTAACATCTATTGGGAGATTTCGTTTCCTAAGATTTGTTTTGGACAGTATAGCGTCATGCTGGACCAACCAAAGGAATACTTTCACCTTATGTGGAACATTAGATTTCCAGATAGTTGTAGCCTGTGAGTTTCTAATTCTCCCATCATTCAAGAATCCATACATTGATGCCACAGAGAACACCGGAGATGAACCCCTTTCCGGATGCCCCATCCCCCTCAAAAAATATTTCAACCTATCCAATTGTGCCTCTCCAAGGGTAGATAAGGTTCCTCTAAAATCTAATCTCAATCTTCTCCTCTTCCACACGTCATTTACTAGGTCATCTTCCCTAGTAACTTTGTTAGCAAGCTGCGGGAAGAGCGATTGTAAGGTATTATTTCCACACCACTTGTCCTTCCAGAATCTAGTGTCTCTTCCGTTTCCTAGTTTGCATCTTGTATTCGCGTGGAAAATATCACCTACCTTAGCAATTCCGTTCCATAGGAATGACCCCTTCCCTATTTTGCGCCTTCCCCCAAATCTCCCAATTTTACGCCTTCGATATCTCATGAAGGAGTTGCTCCACCACGCCTTTCGTTTCTTGTGCATTTTCCACCACCACTTTGATAAGAGCGCCTTGTTCATATCTCGAGGGTTAATAATCCCCAGTCCACCAAACTTTCTTCTTACAAACCCTCTCCCATTTCATCAAGTGAAATCCCTTATTATCCTCCCGATTTCCTTTCCAAAGGAAACGTCGCCTGCATCTATCGATTCTTTCAATAACCCAATTTGGAATGTCATAAATCGACATGAGATATGTTGGGAGACTACTAAGGATGGAATTGATTAGAGTGATTCTACCTCCTAGAGATAGGCACTTTCCTTTCCACCCTGCCAATTTCTTCTCAATTTTTTCAATGAGAGGCACCCAATCATCTTTAATCATTTTACCCAGTCTAGTAGTGGTCCCTAGGTAACGTAGCGGTTATTCTCCTTTCTCGCATTCTAAAAACGAGGATGTGAAATCCAACGAGTTCGCGTTGTTGTAGAAAATATCCATTACACAACTCTTGTGGAGATTAACCACAAGTCCTGACCAGGACTCATAACATCTAAGAAGAATTCGGATAGTCAGTAATTCCTCCACTTGAGAAACCCCAAACATAAGAGTATCGTCTGCATATTGAAGGATAAACAAGGGTGTCGCGATCCCCTTCACTGTGACTCCCTTGATAATACCTGCCTCTATACCTCTCTTATTCATTTCTGCTAACCCATCAGCAATGATCGTAAAAATTAGTGACGATAGTGGGTCCCCCTGTCTCAATCCTCTTACATCTGATTTCTTTACCTCTCGATCCATTCACTTGGATGAAGGATTTGCCATTTCTGATACACATCTTCTTCCACGTCCTCCATTTTTTCCCGAAACTTTTAAGCTGAAGTGCCTCATCCACGCAGTCCCATACCACCGTGTCATAGGCTTTTTCAAAGTCCAATTTTAGGAGGAATCCTTCAATTTTGTCTTTATTTCCTTTGTAGACGATTTCGTGTGCTGACGCGATGCTATCCAGGATGTCTCTCCCTTTAACAAAGCTGCTTTGTGCTGAGTCGATAATCTCGTTTAGGTGTGGCGAAAGTCTATTAGCCATCACTTTGGTGATGATTTTGAAAGAGCCATTCAGCAGACTAATCGGTCTAAGATCGTTAACCCTAAAAACCTCATCCTTCTTCGGGGTTAGCACCACGTTTGGATAGTTCAATCTCTCAATATGACTCCCCCCTCGTATAGCCCCTGAAAAATGTCTAAAAAATCCCTCCTAATGATGGCCCAGTACTGCGAATAGAAAAAAATCGGGAATCCATCCGGGCCCGGAGCCTTTTCTTGTCCCAGAGCCTTGATTGCTTTAATGATCTCATCCTTCTCAAATGGCTCCTCTAGGCTATCGCTCCCCTCAATCCTCGAGTTACTCCACATATCTGAGCTCAAATTACATCTTATTGTTCTCTTTTTACCAAACAACTCTCTAAAGGACGTATCTATGTGTTCTCTAATAGTCGCTTCATTCTCTGTCCACACATCTCCCACAAACAAGCCCCTTATTTGGTTTTTTCATCTTCTCCCATTAGCTACCTTATGGAAGAAGGCTGTATTCACATCTCCCTCCTTGAGCCATTGGATTCTTGATCTCTGTCTCCAGTAGCTTTCTTCCCGTTCTCCAATAAGATGGAGCTCCGCTCTGCTAGCTGTCAACTCCTCAAATTCTGCCACCAGGAGACATCTGTCTTCTTCCATGGTTTCCAATTCCTGGACCCTACCAGCCAGCTGTTCCTTTCTTCTCCTAGGATCGTTGTATTCATTCTTAGCCCATATTTTCAGGCATCTCCGCAAGCGTCTCAGTTTGATAATTCAGTTTGATATCGCGTCGTTTGAGAATGTAGGCGCCGCCCAAGAATTCTCAATAACCCTCCTGAAACTAGTATTGGAACACCAAGTCTTCTCAAATCTAAACTGCCGAGCTGGCGTTCTTCTACCCCTCCCGCTCTAGAATAAGTGGGATATGGTCCAAAGTCGATCTGGGGATCGATCTAATTGATGCTAATGGGAATGCGTCTTCCCACTCTGTCAAAACGAAAATTCTATCTAGTTTTGCTAAGGTCGGGATGGTCTGCATGTTCGACCAAGTAAAACTTCTATCGTTCCCCTAGATTTCTATGAGGTGGAGATCGTCGATTGTGCGATAGAACCGATGCCTGTCTCTTTCGTCGGGTCCCCTACCACGGTGCTCATTAGAAAATCTAGTGATATTAAAGTCTCCCCCCCCCCACCCACGGGCCTGTCCATCTTGCTCGGATATCCCGCATTTCATCCCAAAGTGCCTCTCTACGACTAGCATTACACGGGCCGTATACGGTCGTTACCATGTGCTCCCAATCGTCCCTTTTGCGTTTGATCTTAATAGTTACCGAAAAACTACCTACAAAGTCGTCGATGATATCAAATTCCTTGGAGTCAACACCAATTGCTATACCCCCTGACAACCCCATCGACGTCTTGCATCGCCACACAAAATCTTGAAGCGATCTCAGTCCCTCGAAATCTTTGATACTTGGGTCTACGATCTTGGTTTCTTGTAGAGCGCAAATAGCAGGCCTAATCCTAGCTATGGTGTCATTCACTAATCTAGTCTTGACCCTCGACCGCATCCCTCTAACATTCCAAAAGATGTAACACATGATCAACAAGCTAAACGTCTATAAACTCTACCCTTGACCTAACAAGGGATCTCTATAGGGATTGTCTATAGGCTTCTTCTCTAATGAAATTAACCCTCTCTAGTTGGTCAGAAGCTGATGAACCCATATCAAGCCCTAATATGCAAGCATAGTAAAGCAGAATATCATCTGAAATAAATTTCAAAATAGATAACGTACCTCCACAGGCTGACTTAGGCTCCTTAGATTTGACAGCTGATCTAATAAGATCCTCCTCGCTAGGTCCTTTAGATCCTCATCTATCAATTTGCCTCTTGCTTTTTCTTTTAGCGTCGTCAACTCCTTTCTCTGGGTTTGCTGCCTCAGTGCATTCCTGCGTGAACGGAGTCAGAGCTTTGACCATACTCTCGAACTCTCCCTCTGAGTCGGTAGTTTCAATACCCGCTCCATCTAAGTCCCCGATTCTACCGTCTTCTCTAGTTGAGTCCTCGTCCAAGCAAATACCTTTGCCCTCTCTGTGGTTGGAGTCCCCTCCTTCCTCATCCTCCTCTTCTAAAAACCCTTCTTCTTCATTTAGACGCAGAGCCCCTGGACTAGTACGATGAGAACATACAAGAGGGCTGATATCAATTCTCGTGGAACCCAACTCCCCCTAGCAGCCCACCTGATGCCCACTACAATCTCCCACCATGGGCCCACCTCCTTCCCGAGCTGGGCCTGGCCCATGAAAATAAGATTTTTCGAGATGGACCTTACAACAGCTTCAACTGCCTCCTTAAATTCCGCTGAGGAAAGGTTCAAAATTTCCCACTGTGTAATCGTGGGCCCCCCATTCAACGTTGAGTCGATTGGTGACCCCAGCGGCGCCTCATAGCCTTCTCCTCGTACGTGTGAAACAGAACTCAGCAGCTTGACTTGACTTTTTCTTACCTCGGTCTTTTCATCCTCTGTGGTCCCTACCCTGCCGACAACGTCCCCCTTCCCTTTCGACCTGGCACATCCCTGATCCCCGACTCCACTCGCCACCTGTGTATGTGTATTGGACCGCCTGGATTTGAGATCCAATGTTTCGACTGCTGAGTAGATCATCCAGCTTGGACCCCCACCCCCCCCCCCCCCCCCCCCCCCCCCCCCCCCGCCCCCCCCCCTCCCCCCCCCCCCCCCGCCGCTCGATCTGATCTGATTAGATCTAGCCAAATCTGGCGTGCATCTTCTACCTCCCCGCCTAATAAAAACATTCGATTCCGACTTAGACCCTGAGCCCTCCGGCGACTCTCTGAATGAAACCCTCTTCTTTCTCTCCACAATAACTTTAATTTCGAACCTCTCCTCTTCGAACAGTGCTATGATAACAGATGGGATAAGGCTAGTGTCGTCGATGCCTATCTGAATTCTGGCGTACTCTTCTAGATTGAGAGATGGTGTTCTTGTCGATGCTGATAAGGTACCCAAAGTTATGAATGAGTCAACATTGAAATGGCACATTGAATAATCGAATCCAAACCGCCGGCAAGGTATCGATGTTCATCGCACCCCATCTACGTGACCACCTGCTCATGGTGATGTAAAACTTTGGAGGTGGTCCCTGCCCCTCTTCATCATAGGGAGCTGAGGGAAGTGGGTGTGGTGTAGTTGAACTTTGGAGGAAGTATCTTTAGACCTCTGATGAAACTCGCCTTTCCAATCGCCTTTCAAATCGCCTTTCATAATTTTTCCGGGTTTTCAGGATGTCTACAGCACTATTAACCCTCACAAAATAACAAGTTACAATTTTATTTGAGTATCTTTTAGCTTTGTTAGGCAATTAAAAGGTTCCTAAATTTGTTTAGTCAAAAATTTCTTAGGATTCTTTTGAGTTACTCAAATGTACCTTTTTTAAAGTCTATCTATAAACAAGTAGTTTAATTAGTGAGTGATACCTTGAATTTGAGAAAGTATTGAAAGTCAAGTGCTTTGGGTTGTGTGCTGTTATATCCTTCCTCCCTTTTCTTCTACCTTCTGATTCTGTGTCAGGATATACCAGAGAAAATCTTATTTGGTATATCCTTCCTCCCTTTTCTTCTACCTTCTGATTCTGTGTCAGGATATACCAGAGAAAATCTTATTTGAATGCTTACCCATTGTTTCTCTCTCTTCATCACAAAAAGGAAACAAAAATCTTAAAGCCAGACCTCTGTACTAAAATTGAATTTTTGTATTTGTACATATTACAGTATGCATATGTTATATACATTCATATGAGTATACTTTAACACGGGCGCATTTTGAGTACTAAATTCAGGTAGGCCAGTGGCAAAAAATCGTCAGTTCAGGCTAGGAATATAAAGAGTCTCAATCTTGTTATCTTAGTTCTTTCAGTTTTGATGCTGGCCACCTGATTTATTTGTATGGCTCATTCTTGTTGTCTAGAGGTCAAGATGCTCGAAAATTGAGATGGTAACTTTTAACCCTTTCTAAATGCTCCTTTTATTCTTTGAGAAGGTTTGCATGTGTTTTATTTTATAGACTAGTTTCATGAATGTTTTGCTGAGTTGCATTTCTTCTTGTGTTTGAAACTCGAAGTTAAGCATGCTAATTGACATTTTCATCACATGAAAAGAATTTGTGGAGAGTTTGGCAAGGAAACAGTTTGGGAGAAAAACCCGAAGTTAGGCAAGGAAACTTGATTTTGACCATAATATTTGAGAGGATTCTTCCCATATGTTGTGGTTATATTGGAAAACACAAATTTATATATGCAAGAGCTTTTTGGTCTTACTTTGATGTGTTAGTTATATTGTTCTTTCAATTGTACTAACCAACTTCTGTTTCTTGACAAAGGTTTTTTTTTCCTAGAAGGATTAGATTTTATGACTAGCAGAGATTTATTAAACTTGCAAATATTGGCTTGATGGTTTGGCTGTTTTGCCTAGGTTTAAGTTAGTTATGAACTCTCTCTCTCTCTCTCTCTCTCTCTCTCTCTCTCTCTCTCTCTCTCCCCCTCCTTTGACTTCTCACGTTCAAAATATTTCCGCCAAATGTACCCATTTATCTTGTTCAGCATTGTCTGTATCTTTGAGATGAATAAATGGGTACTTGCTTTAAAGTGTGTTTTATGACAGGTTATAAAATTTTGCATATCTTCCTTTTCGAAAATTGTGTTGTTAAGTTGCTGTTACGAAGGAAATAAATATGTCCAAGGGTTTCAATATATTTGTATTCAATACACCTTACATGATAAGCATGATATTTAGATAATGATGTTAAAATTGTATCACTAATTTACATGACAATTTCAAAGGTGATTGTGTCATCTGGTATTTTAGAGGTTTCATGTGTTTGCAAATGTTTTGATCTGTATTGTGTCTCTCCTTACTTCCATGCTTTAAAAGGTACGAATATGTTTCGCCAACATAGCTTAATCGTGTTCCAACGACCTAACTATTAGTTGTTCTTCCAACCTTCATGCAATATGTACCTGTTGCATCAATGAATTTTTGTTTTCCAACTGCTGCTTCTTTTTTCCTTTATTTTGAGTCTTGGCTTTGCTATTTACATGCTTTTAGTAATATATGTACCCACTGACATGAAAATAAATATGAGGGTCTGTTTTCTGTTTTCTTATATATAGAAGATTAGATTATAAAATCAAACCTGTATGTTTTGAAATTGGGTCTAGATTTCCTTGTGAAGGGCTTGGCCAAAGTTGAAGGCAAGATTGTAAGAAATCCTACTTGAAAATATTGGTTTGAAGAAGTTAAAAAACCCACATAAATACAAAGCAGGTGGGTTTGGATTTTCTTTCGAAACATGTGGGATTGAACCTAAAAAATTTGAACCCTCCCTGCATGTGCTGGTATGTATGATAAACTAAAGTACCCCCCCAGTGCGGTATCTTTATTCTTGTTCTCTCGTCAATCATCTTAATTCTTAAGATTTTAAATCATGTAAAACTTTTGGTTGCCATCTTAGTAGAGATAGTACGCTGTATATACCTGAGCTTGCCCAGACCACATTGCACGCCTGCGCTTTTGTTTCTCCTCTCAATGTTTCTGTTCTCTCAGAATTTTTTATAGTTGTGATTTTAAGTTGTGTTGAACTTTATGGTTACTATCTGGGTAGCATGTGTGTGTGTGTGTGGTTCTTTCATTAAATTACTTATTATCATGTAAAACTTCTTGATTTTATCTAGGTAGCATAACGATTCTGTATAATTTAAGTTCACTGAGACAATGAATAATCTGATTTTTTAGTTTTATGTCCTCAAGGTCTGTCTCTTCTTCAGAAAAGAAAAAATATATCTTCTTCTATTAATTAGAACTTTTAGCATTAGCATGGGCAATGCATGTGTGTATATTTTGATTATTTTATCGCACTTGTGTCTTATTTATTCTTTCAAAGCATAATAATTACCATCGAATTTCAATTTTCTTAAAAAGCATGTGCATGTAGGAATGCAACCACATGCACCCTCATGTTAAGTTTGCTATCGTCATGTGAATTTCTTCTTTATATTGTGTTTGAAGCTAAATATCTCAAATGCCAAAACCTTAAATTTATTTTCTACACTGATCAAGTGATCATCTTGTGCTTTTCTTGATCCCGTGCTCTATGTAAATTAGATAATGTCAGTGCTTGTTTTTGAACAAAGTTGAACATGCTCATAATATTTCATAATGTTTTGTTTATATGGTAGATTTTGGGCAGGTACTCTCCTTAGTAAGGATGGCTGCCGTACTTCTGGGATCCTCTTTGCTTTATGTTGTGGAGTTTAGTTTCAGCTTCTCGCATTGTGACAATTGTTCTTGGATGTGAATATTTTGTGGGTTCTAAAGTTATCTTTTGTTTCCTTATTTTTACTTGTTTTCAGATTAGGTGCTTAGTTTTGTAAGTAAAAGTGTCTTGTTTGTTGAACAACTTTTTAGTATGTGCCATTTTGTATCTTTAACTTGTTTCGTAGATGATCTCAATTATATATTACAAATATTACTACAAGTAAGCAATTTGAAGGCTCAGTTGTTACATTAGTGCACGTCTCTCTATATATATGTCTGTATATATGTGTGTGTGTGTGTGGGGAGAAACTGGTTGTGGCGGCTCACTCCACATTATTATATTTACATGTTCTGCTATACAATTTTGCTAGTTATCAGCATTTAGTGATCTATAATCCATAATGAACCATATTGGTACAGCAGGTTGGATGTTTATATCTTCTTGTGACCTTGTTTTACGTCCCCGTCACCCAAAGACACAAGTTAGGACTTAGGATACTATTTCTCTGCACATAGCCTGAGTGGTAGACCGATGAACCGTCTGTTGGGTTTATGTCTTGCATACTATGTTGGATAAGAAGACGATGAGACGATAGAGGAATCGAGATGATGAGACGGAGTGGAAACAAGGGAAACAGTAGCAGCAGCAACAGGTGGAGTTGCGGTCGACTGTACATGGAGTGCGGTCGACCGCCCAACTCTGCAGAAGTTCCCGAGAGGGGGACGGTCGACCGACCTTGTGGTGTGGTCGACCGCGCGCGGCGCAAATGGATTATTTGGGTCGGATCTTGGTGATTCGTGAGAAACCCAACTTGCTCTTCAAGTCAGATCTGACGGCTCTTATCGTAGGGTTATCTCTTCAGGTATATCCAAAGGCTATTGTATCAAGATATCAAACTAGGATTTCTCTAGATCTCTACATATATTGTTTTTATTGGCCTCCATTGAGCGCCAAGAGAGAGTGTACTTCATTGAAGAAGAGACTGAGTGATTCTCTAATTGTAAACAACTAGTATTTGCTGGTGAGGTTTGAGAGAGGGTCGTGG
This sequence comes from Hemerocallis citrina, assembly GCA_017893485.1. Taxonomy (NCBI): domain Eukaryota; kingdom Viridiplantae; phylum Streptophyta; class Magnoliopsida; order Asparagales; family Asphodelaceae; genus Hemerocallis; species Hemerocallis citrina. The sequence continues at coordinate 257,367,898 of CM030360.1, read as the reverse complement.
TGAGAATTGTAATATTCTTGTATCTTCTCTAGTTGAATAACATCTTCGGTTTCTTTTTTCCCGGATTAAGGTGAAAGTCCCAACCGGAACAAATTTGTGTGTGCTTTGGTATGTTTGGTATGATCTCATACGTGCTTGGTGGTTTATGTTGATTGCATCGAATAACTCAACAAGATCCTAAGAGGAGTTTTCGGTAGAAATCCCTAACACCGTGACCTGTGCGGTGAGGGGTTTAAACCAATTGATGTATGGGGCAATGGAAAGGATGTTGCGATTTTGCAAATCTTAGACAAGAAGACTTGTGGAGGGGCAACTTAAATTGTAGTTTAGTGTTCTTGTAATTTATTTATTTTCGATGTCCCTGCTAAGTCTTTTTGGCTGTGATTCCCAAGGGCATGATTGTGTAGTTGGAATCTTGTGAGTCGAGTGGGGGTCAGAACATCTCACTGGAGGGTGTAAAGAATTTCTTGTTCCATTAGTTTAGTTACGTATGAATAAAATTTGTGTGGGTTACTACACTGTTCAAAAAAAAAAAAAAAGAAAAAAAAAAATAGAATAAATAATCTCTTATGTATATGTCATCCTAATCTCATCCCCATTTCCATTCCTGCAGATATGGTGCTTGAATCGAAGGAATCATATGAAAATTAGTAACAGGTGCGGTAGGTGCAGTTATCCATCAGAGCTAGTTGCAGATCTGCTTATAGACAAATTTATGCAAATCCCACCCTTGGTATTATGCTTTTGATGTTTAACTAATTGCGTAGTTGAAGTTGCTAATGAGTTTATCAAGTCTACAGCTGAAGAATCTGTAATACGTTGGATATTTGGATGTCGGACGAAGTCAAGCTATAAACGTCAAATCCATTGGAGGATCAACCGAACTCAAACTTTGTCACTTACACACTCAATACAAAGATTCAAATGGGCACGCTCAAGCTTCAAATCAAACATTCCAACTCTTAAAATGAAAATTCAAGCTTTACGTGGAATTTCAAGCCAAAAAGAGAAGAATCGAGCAAAGACAGAGTTGTACTCCACCAAACTTGAGCCCGAAGGCCACATTTGGTGAGAGTTTTTTTTTTCTTATAGGCAGATCTTTAAAGTTATATCTCTTTATAACTTGATTTTTGCTAAGAAGACCCATAACATTTCAGTGTATCCAAAATGACTTTTGAAACTTGTATTAGGTTATGAGTACCTTTTATATTCATGGTGCAGAGTTTCATAATTTTTGAGAACTTATCATATTTCTCTTGATTCCTTGAACATAGTTTTGTCATTTTACTTCGTACCGGTTTTCTTATTATATGAAAGTGATACAAAATCATATCTTGCAAACCAAGAGATCGATCTATATTCTTAAAATTGCATTGGCTAAAAAATAATGTTTTCTGACAGTCAGAAATGTATTTTTTTTAAATTTTAATTTTAAATTCATGCTTTATTATTTCACTCATTTTACATCAAAATTCACTTTTGACAAAATTGTTCAAAGTGCAAATTCCACATGGCTATTGTTGGAAATATTTTTGGGATATTTTCTGGGCCGGATTCCGGTGGGCTCCGGCCACCGGCGGCGCCGGAAAGTGATTGGATTACATTCCTCTCGTCGAGTAATATTCCGTAATGTACTTATTTGCCAAAAACAGTTTCCGTATGAATGAGAAATGTAAATCCAAAGTTGGGTACTCGAAATGTACTAACTTGAAAATTTGGAATAGATAGTCCCATAGCAGAAGATGAGAAAGATTTCTCTAGTATATAAGCTAAAGAAATGGACTAAAGGGCGTAGCCCTGGGGTTACCACTAACGTGTAGTGGAGAGAGGACCTAGCCCGGCCCGCCCCAGCCCCAGCCCGGTTCGGCTCCGGCTCCGGTTCCGGCTTCGGTTGCGCTTGGCTAGGTTTGGTCTAGCTTGGCTCTGGCCTATATTTGTTTTGCCCCGCTCCAAAATTTTTCCCAGTTTACTGTTGAGGCTAGGGGCGAATTTTGCTTTAAGGACAGAGATCTTAATTTCGACTCTGTATTGAAGTGCCTGATTTGTTCTTTTATTTCCTGTAATTGTATTTCTTCATAAACATTGTTAGTAATTTCCTATTTTATGAAATTCATTTTCTAAGAATCTAAAACCAAATTTTTTTCTCTATTTTAACAGTTTTTGTGAAGATTATTTACAGGTACTGGTATCATTTCGGAAAAATAAACAACTAACAGTTCTATTTCAACTGTTTCAGAAAATAGAAAACACACAAAACGAAAATATCAGTGGACTTATCAATACACAAACACCAGTGACCCAAAATGTGACTGCACAATTGGTTGCGGCACAAACGGTAGTTCTGCCCACATATATAACTGTGGGAGAAAAACCAGAAAAGTTCAATGAAACTGGATTCAAGAAGTGGCAAGGGAAGATGCAGTTCTACCTGACCACCTTGAAGCTAGACCGTTTTCTCACTAAAACTGTTCCTATGCTGGCACCTATGGATACGCACTCTGTTGCTGCGGTTGATGCATGGATTCAGAGTGATTATCTCTGCAGAAACTACATCCTGAACGGCTCGGTAGACCCACTATACAATGTCTACTGTCTTCAAGACTTCCAAACTTCTGTGGAGATCTTTTTAGAAGAAGTACAAAACAGAAGACGCCGGCTCCAAGAAGTTTGTAGTTGGCAAATTTCTAGACTACAAGATGGTTGACTCCAAGACAGTTGTGAGTTAAATTCAAAAACTACAGGTGATAATGCACGAAATCGCTGCAGAAAACATGACGTTGTGTGAACCATTCCAGGTGGCAGTGTTCGTTGAGAAGCTTCTACCTGGATGGAAGGACTTCAAGAACTACCTTAAGCACAAGCGAAAGGAGATGTCTCTTGAAGACCTGATTGTCAGGTTGCGGATTCAAGAGGAGAATCGCAAGGCTGACAGGTCCTATGGAAATCAGTTCATAGAAAAGGCCAACATGGTGGAGCACGAACAGAAGGGCAAAAAAAGGAAGTTCTTGCCACAGGCCTCGAACAAAAAACCTGCCGCAAAGAGGTTTGCTAGAAAATGCTACAAGTGTGGTAAGCTGGGGCACAAAATCTCTAACTACCGCAGCAAGGATAACAACCGAGCTGGAACTGAACAGGCAAAAGGGAATGACAAATTCCATGCGCACATTGCTGAGAACCTATCCACTGGTCTCTCTAACTTGGACCTCTGTGCTGTTGTATCGGAGGTCAATCTGGTGGGGAGCAGTTCGCATAAGAGGTGGTTTGATACAGGGGCCACCAAGCTCATCTGCTCGGACAAGGATATGTTCACTTCATACCAGAAGTGCAACAAGAATGGACAATTATTCATGGGAAATTCTTCCACCTCCAAGATTGCAGGAACAGAGAAGATAGTGCTGAAGATGACTTCATGAAAGGAACTAACACTAACCAATGTGTTGCACGTTCTAGATATTAGAAAGAACCTGGTCTCGGGATCTTTGCTAAGCAAGAATGGATTTAGGGTCATTCTTGCATATGATAATTTTGTACTTTCAAAGAATGAGGTGTAATTGGGAAAAGGGTATGTTAAGAATGGACTGTTTAAATTCAATGTAATGACAGTCATCCCAAAATTTGTTGTTCCTGTTGTTCCTATAATTAATGAAAATAATCCTGTTGCTTATGTTGTTGAGTCTTCTTCTGTTTGGCATGAAAAACTAGGCCATGTTAATTTCAATTCTCTGCGTAGATTAATTAACATGAATTTACTACCAAAATTTAAGGTAGACAACTGCGCAAAATGTGAAGTTTGCACAGAGGCCAAACTCACTAAAATTCCATCCCGTTCTGTAGAAAGAAACACTAAAACTCTAGGTCTAATTCACACGGATCTATGTGATTTAAAATACGTGCAGACCAGAGACGGCAAAAAGTATTTTTTGATATTCATAGACGATTGCACAAAATTCTGTTATGTATACTTGTTACATAGCAAAAATGAGGCATTGGATAAATTCAAGGAATATAAGCTTGAGGTTGAGAATCAACTTGGAAAAACGATTAAAATCGTTAGCAGTGATAGAGGAGGGGAATATGATGCATCATTTAATATGTTCTACTCTGAACATGGAATAGATCATCAGACAACTGCTTCTTACTCACCTGAATCAAACGGTACTGCCGAGCGCAAGAATCGAACTCTAAAGGAGATGATGAATGCATTGTTGTTGAATTCTGGATTACCCCAAAACATGTGGGGGGAAAGCGTTGCTGACTGCCAACTACATTCTCAATAAAATACCTCACAAGAAAACTTGCAAAACACCATACAAAGTGCGGAAAGGTAATGTACCTTCGTATAAATACCTCAGTGTGGGGGTGTCTAGCAAAAGTGGCAGTACCTAATCCAAAACAGGTCACAATAGGACCTAAGACCATTTATTGCATATTCATAGGCTATGCACACAACAGTAGTGCATATCGGTTCTTGGTATATAAATCTGATATACCGGACATCCATGTGAATACAATAATGGAATCAAGGAATGCTTCCTTCTTTGAACACATGTTTCCGTGCAAGGATGCTACGTATCCCAAATGTACACGTGAGCAAGGGAATTCAAGCACTTCGGTTGATGAACCAGGACATGATAATGATGTACCTAGACGAAGTAAACGGGCTAGAACATCAAAGTTATTTGGTCCTGACTTCGTAACGGCCTTTCTATTAGAGAATGAGCCCAGAACATTCAAGGAAGTCATGTTTACACATGATGCTCCTATGTGGAAGGAAGCAATCAAAAATGAAATAGATTCCATTATGCAAAATCATACATGAAAGTTGGTCGATTTGCCTTCTGGGTGTAAAGCTTTAGGAAGCAAATGGATTTTCAAGCAAAAATTGAAACCAGATGGTTCAATAAAGAAACATTAGGCGAGACTTGTTGTACAAGGATTTAGGCATAAGGAAGGCTTAGACTTCTTTAATACTTATTCTCCGGCCACAAGAATAATTTCCATAAGAATGCTGATAGCTATTTCAGCTCTACGTAACTTCGAAATACATCAAATGGATGTCAAAATCGCATTTCTAAATAGGGATTTAGAAGAAGAAATATATATGAAATAACCTGAGGGTTATGTAGTTCCTGGATAGGAAAACAAGGTGTGCATGCTTGTAAAATCCTTGTACGGACTGAAACAAGCTCCAAAGTAGTGGCATGCAAAATTTGACAATGTTATGATGTCAAATGGTTTCAAAATAAATGAATGTGATAAGTGTATCTACATCAAGATACTCCAAATGGATACATTCTGGTGTGTCTGTATGCAGATGACATGCTCATTATTGGTAGCAATAATGACATTATCAAACAAACTAAAAACATGCTTAGTGGCAAATTTGATATGAAAGATTTGGGAGTTGCAGATGTCATACTAGGAATCAAAGTTTCCAGGACGTCTGAGGGAATTACTTTGTCTTAAGCTCATTACGCTGAGAAAGTACTTAAAAGATTCAAGAATTACTCCAATGGGACTGCCAAAAGTCCTGGGGATCCCAGTCTTCACTTGTTCAAAAACACAGGTGACAGCATATCACACTTGGAATATGCACGTGTAATCGGTAGTCTGATGCACTTAACAAATTGTACAAGCCCGGACTTGTCACATTCAGTAAATGTACTGAGCCGCTACACAAGTAATCTAGGACGAAGTCACTAGAAAAGAATAACTAAAGTATTGAACTACTTGCGACATACTCAGAGTTATTGGCTGCATTACACCAGATATCCAGCAGTTTTAGAAGGCTACAGTGATGCCAACCGGATATCGGACTCCAAGAACTCGAAATCCACAAGTGGGTATGTCTTCACTCTTAGTGGTGCAGTTGTGTCATAGAAATTCTCTAAATAAACGTTACTGGCCAGATCCACAATGGAATCTGAGTTTATTGCTTTAGATAAAGCGGCAAAGGAAGCAGAGTGATTTCGAAACTTTTTAGAGGATATTCCCATGTGGGTAAAACCAGTGCCTGCTATATGTGTACACTGTGACAGCCAATCGGCTATAGCAAGGGCACTGAGTTGTATGTATAATGGTAAGTCTCGTCATATCAGAAGGTGACACAAAACTATTAGACAACTGTTCTCAAATGGAATAATCTCTATAGAGTATATAAAATCAGCTGACAATCTAGCGGATCTATTTACTAAAGGTTTGTCACGAGAGCAAGTTGTGAGATCATCAAGAGAAATGCGTTTAAAACCTATGACGAAAGAGGATACTTGATGGAAACCCTACCTAGGAATTGGAGATCCCAAGATCTAGGTTCAAGGGGACAACTAAATCTTGTTGAATCAACGTGAGCTCTGAGAGATTAAAATCTCATACCCACTCTTAGGATGATAAAACAGTGCTGCCTGCAAGGGGTTAGGATAAGCTTGATTTTTAATGATTCCCATAGCTTTGAAATAAAAGTGGGGTATAGCAGGATACTCTTTATGGGCAATCACATTGTGAATGTGAAATGGGGCCGTTTCTAGGATAATGAAGAGAGACTATATTCTCCAAGTTCATCACGATTAACCAGGGTTGTTCAAGGCCAAAATGAACACAACAAGAGAACCTAATTCTGTGAGGAGATGAAACTGTGCGATAGTTATTGTCTAGGTTTACATCAAAGCCCGGGTAGTTCAAAACATCATGTTCATTACCTGGTCAAGTGAATCCGATGGCTACTCATTAAGGGTGATTCAAAGCTGAAAAATTACTACCATTCCTGATGCAGTGATTTTCCGATTTTACCCTCATAGTCTTTTCTGCCATGTCTTTTTCTGTCATGTCTTTTTCTGTCGTGTCTGGATTACATAGTCTGGTCATTTCCATTCATGTGGGGGATTGTTGGAAATATTTTTGGGATATTTTTCGGGTCGGATTCCGGTGGGCTCCGGCCACCGGAGACGTCAAAGTGATTGGATTACATTCCTCTCGTCGAGTACTATTCCGTAATATACTCATTTGCCAAAAATGGTTTCCGTATGAAAGAGAAATGTAGGTCCAAAGTTGGGTACTTGAAATGTACTAACTTGGGAATTTGGAATGGATAGTCTCATATCGGAAGATGGAAAAGATTTCTCTAGTATATAAGCTAAAAAAAGGACTAAATGGCGTATCCCTGGGGTTACCACTAACGTGTAGTAGAGAGAGGACCTAGCCAAAATTACAAACATACGCGCGTGAGCCGAGCCGAGCCGACCCGGGCTCGGCTCGGCTCGGTCCGGCTTGGCTTGGCTCTGGCCTATATTTTTTTTTGCCCCACTCCAAAATTATCTCCAGTTTACTGTTGAGGCTTTTCAAATTCTGTAACTGGTACCAACAACAGAGTAATGGCTCATCAATTACGTTTTTTGAACCATTACTCTGTTGTTATAGAGTAATGGACCTTTCGGTTACTCCTCTTCTCCTATAAGACCAGTAATTTTTGTCTGCCAGTACACAGAGTTTTCAAATCTCCTTCTTCTTTTTCCTCTGAGTCAGAGTTTGAGAGTACAACACAGCTACTGGTTCGCTGAGATCTCTAAAGCTAGGGTGCTGCTCTTCAGGGAAAGGTAATACAGTTGTATCCTGGGAGGCAATTCGTCAACCACCGTCACACTACGGGGCGAATTTTGCTTTAAGGACAGAGATCTTAATCTCGACTCTGTATTGAAGTGTCTATTTTGTTCTTTTATTTTCTGTAATTGTATTTCTTCACAAATATTGTTAACAATTTCCTATTTTATGAAATTCATTTTCTAACAGCTATAACTTCTTGCAAACGTTTCCAAAAGAAGATAAATAATTTGGCTTTCGTCACCAACTTTCTCATCTACAATCCTATCAAGTTTTATAATATTTGAAATTATGTTTATACATATAACGTATTTCTGTTTGGGGCCAACCCATCACAAACTTGTGTTTTTCCGTACTTGTTGTGTGTGCGAGCGTGCACTCATGTTGAAGTTCAACCAAAAGGTTAAGATGGTGTGTTCGCGGTGTAACTAGCTAACACTTTCATGTTGCTGATGCAAAAACCGTTGAAGACAAATTTCTATATGAGATAACTGCTAGAGACATTTTGAGAGACTTCCAGAAGAGATGAGCACAAAGTGAAAGCAAGTGAACGAGAGCTTGAGGGTTTGCGCTGAGGTTCAAGTTAAACCAGAAATAAATTAATTTGAATCCCAGCATGAAATTTATGTATGGCACGAATCGCAAGGCAAAAATAAATTAAATCAGATCTGAATCTGGGCATGAGCAGTCGGAATATTTGATGGTTTTGTTTTGACGCAAAAGATGAATGAATATCGAACAAAATTTTGAATGAAATTTGTAGGTAGTGAGTGGCCTTCGAAACAAATGGCCATACATCATGAATCAAAAATTGTAGATTTGGAAAAATCAATTTTACTAAAGCAACAACGACAAAACTGCATTAGCAGAACTAGGGCTGCAAACGGATCTAGAAAACTCCGACCGAATTCACATACGTATTCGATTTTTGACAGATATGATAAGAGAAACACATACCGTTTAAAAATCGGATATGGATTTGGTTAAATTAACCGAATATTTTCAAATTTGGATACGAATATGGTTATTAAAAAAAATCGGATCCGATCTAGATATCTGGCAAGATAAGTTTATGAGTCTAGATACATATATGGAACCTATACATATTATAATGGGAATAAGTTTATATGATCCTATTTTCAGAAGGTTTTTCTATAAAATATAAATAAAATCTCTAATCTCTAATATTATAATGGGAGAGTTGTGGTTGTCATTTGTACACAACCTGTAATTTGTAGACATTCATTCAACCATTTATTTTTAAGTTGGAGTTATATTAACCATTTATTTACTCAATTGTGGTTAGTTACCAAAATATCCTCAAAGTTCAAATTTATTTGCGACATAATTATTTACAAAAGTGGCACTCATATAAAATAAAAGTTTGTGTCACTGTGAGTAATTTGTTTAGAGTATATGATGAGTAAAGGGAGGTCTCAGGTTCGAGGATAAATTGTGTCTTATTATTTACTGTATAAAAAAAATTAATTAGAACGTGCATTGCACGTGCAATTACTAGCAAGAAAGAATATAATGGGAGAGTTGGGGTTGTCAATTGTAGACAACATGTTATTTGTAGACAACCATTCAACCATCTTAAAATGGCACAATATTATTGGAGATTATTGTAGAATAGGTTGTAAAAACCTTCAATAATATCGTGCCACTAAAGTTGTGAAGAAAAAAGTTACAAAAAAAGTTGTGGATGTAGCATCCATATAACTAGTAATTTACACGTGTGGTGCACTTTTTTATAAATATATATTAAAAAAATTCCAACGTTGTTTGGCATCGAACATATCGAACCTAAGACCTCATTCATATTAGTTATACATGTGCAATGCACGTGTTTGTTTGATTACAAATGAAGTTTGTTTCGCGACAAACTCTACCATTAAAATAATAGAGATAAATCACAAGGCAATTAAAAAAAACTATTAAGTGACTCTTCTTCAATTGAAATAAAATCAATGGTTCAGATTCACCCTTACAAAAGTAGCACTGTCACATTTACCCGATACCCAGACCCGACCCGAACCCCACCCGGACTCGGCATTGGATTGGAACCGACCCGATTTATACGGGTCCGGATCCGGGTCCTAAAATAAGACCCGATGCACTTTCGGGTCCGGGTCCGGGTCTACTCAAAATAGAACCGACCCGGATCCGGACTCGGACCCGTTAAAAAATACCCCCAAACATATACAATTTGAATAATAGGGTTATAGGAATATACATATAAAAGTAATTGTTGAAGATAGGTATGTAAATATAATATTAATTCATGTACATAAGTTCACAAATTGTTAGAATCGTAGGGTATCGGGTGCAAAAATACTTAAGTGCAAATATTTATTCTCTACTACCGGACCTGACGGATAAATTTTTTTAACTAGGACCCGGACCCGGTTCTTGCAAGTCCGGGTCCGGGTCAAATTTTTGGATCTGTGAGGTACCGGGTCCGAGTCTGGGTAGTGGAGGACCCGACTCAATAGGACCCGATACCAGCTCTACTCAAAAGTCAAAATATTCCCCCCCCCCCCCCCCAAAAAAAAATTAAAAAATAAAAATCCTTCTCATTACTATCTATGTCTCTCCCCTCTTCACTTTTTAGTCTTTCTCACTCTTTCTCCAATCCAAACCCAAAACTCAAATTCAAACCACCTCTTATACACTGGCTCTCCCTTCCCCTTCCCTTGGACATCCTCATCGTCTCTGTTTACAGGGCCTTTCATATGCTGCATCATTCATGAAGACGTGTTGTAGTCACGTGTCCACGGACAAAGCTAGTTACTCAATAAAAATATAAACGGTAAAAATATAAAAATAACAGAATAACTCTTCCCATTCTGTCTTTCTCGCTCCCAACTTCCTGAATTATCCAAAGCCCAAACTCCAATGGCCGACGCATTTTCGTCGTACTCCTCCTCTGGCTCCTCCAATCCCGAACCTGATGCCTCATCATGCATCATAAATGAAGCCATAAGCAACAACACTGCTGCCTCTTCTCAAATCCAGCCCAAACATCAACAACAACAAGAAGAAGCAGAAGAAGCACAAGGGGAATACGATGGAATGTATCACTTTACGTTGTCAGAATACAAAAGAATGACGAACCAAACCATCAAAACAACATCTGACGTTTTAGAATTTAAAGATTACATCAAGTATCGACTAAGTGATAGGATTACTCCTTCAAAGTTGGGTAGTAAGATTAGGAGGTTGAAGAAGAAGTATCGCGTTATGTCGTGGAAGAAGAAGAATGGCATGGAGATCGAGGCCGAGGGGCGAGATGTGTATGTTTACGAGCTGGCGTTGGAGGTGTGGGGAGATGAGGGTGGATCGGGGTTCTGAAAGAGAGCGGGATTAAGGAGCGGGGACGAGAATTAGAGATTGGGATGCTTGAGATAGTAATGTGTTTTTTTGTTGGGGTTTATGGATCCAATACACGATAATGTGTTGAAGAAGATAGACGAGAAGGAGAGTCGAAGTGGGAGTAAGAGGTCCAGAATAGTTGGAGGCTACAGCATAATTGCGATCGACCGCACCCCCCGACCGCACCCAGGCAAGACGACCGGTCGACCGCGCAGTCAACCTTCCCGCTCTCTGATTCAACGTGTATCTTGAAGAAGTGAATGGTCGACTGTGCAGTCGACCGACCTGCTCTCTGTTGGAACTCGTGTAGTCGAAGGAGAAGACCGCTCGACCGTCATGATGTTGCAGTCGACCGTCCCGACGCTGATTGATGAGCGGCTGAGATGGAAAGTTGTGGAATCCTATATATATTGTATTGTGTACGATTTTAGGGATAAGTGAAAAGAAAATAGAGATCTACCAGCCGTCACTAAGATAGAGGGAGATAGAGAGAAACCCTATACCTTGGTGGTGAGTTCTTGAGAGATTTGTAAACCTAATCTTCATATTTCTAGTAAAAATCATAGGAGTGCCTCTGCGCGGGAAAGTAGCCATTGTTTGGATGAACCTCGATAAAAATCATGTGTGTTCTTATGTGTTGCTTTTGGTTGTTCTTTGTTCTCTTGTTTTGATTCTATAGTTCTTGCATATCATCGTCGTTGTTGAGTTTATTCCACAGTTAGAATTCAACAAAGTGGTATCAGAGCTACAGGTTGGTAGTATTGATTGAGATGGGGGACAAGAGTAGAGTCAAGGAATTCGATGGAACGGATTTCACAATGTAGAAGATCCAAATGATTGCTTATCTCCGACATAAGGATCTAGATGATACGTTGTTTGGTGTGAAGCTAGAAGGGGCAGAGGTCGATCCGGTTGCGTTGGCAGCCTGGAATAGATTGGATCAAAAAGTGCTTGGGCAAATTCAGTTGTCATTGAGTAGGAAGGTGCTATTTCACATTGAGAAGGCAAGAATCTCAAAGGAGGCAATGGAAATATTGAAGACATGTTTGAGAAGCCCAATGCAGCAAATCAGATCTTACACCTAAAGAAGTTGGTTAACTTGAAGCTGTCAGAAAGGGGTTCGGTTGCTGAGCACATCAACAATTTCTGTATGGTTTACAATCAAATGGAATCGTCGGGTTTAAAGTTTGAGGAGAGGGCACAATCATTGTTGTTGCTATGCAGTCTTACCGACAGTTACGGCACGGTAGAACAGACTATTACAAGCACCATGACTGATACGACAATTCTAAAGGATGTTATAAGCAGCATTATGAATGAGGATGCAAGGAGGAAAAGACATGGAGAGACTTCAGTGTCATATCTCAGCAATACCACGCTGTCAGTTGATAACCGTGGTAGAAGTAACAACAGAGGGAGGTCGCAGAGCAGGAATCACAGGTCCAAGTCAAGAACATGACAATGCAAAGGTGAGTGTTGGTACTGCAAGAAGGCAGGACACAGGAGAGACCAATGCGAGGACTATACGAAAGCACAAGCAGGGTCACAGGTAGCCAACATGGTAAGTATTGAACCCTGTCTAGATGAATTGTGTTTATCTGCTGGATTTAATATTTTGCAAGATGATTGCTGTGTAGATTCAGGTGCTTCTTATCATTGTACCCCCATGAGGGATGTTTTTGAGGATTACAGGACAGGTGATTTTGGTGCAGTTTCAGTTGGTAATGGACAGTTATGTCCAGTTGTAGGTAGAGACACTGTGAGAGTGAAGGCTCACAATGGTGGGCAATTGGTCTTATGTGATAGAAGACATATTTCGAGTTTGAAGAAAAACTTGATCTCAACTAGAAAACTAGACAAAGAAGGGTTTACAACAACCTTTGGGCATGGAGAATGGAAAGTGACTACAAGTGCTAGGTTGGTGATAAAAGGAAAGCGTGGTGACACGTTGTACTTACTCAGAAGAGGTGATTCAGGTGATATCATTGCTACAGCATCAGTAGGTAGTTCTTCTTCAATTCTATGGCATGTCAGGTTGGGGCACCTTGGTAAAAAGTGTGTCAAATAGCTTTGTTCTAAGGATCTTTTGCCGGAGCTGAAGAAGGTTGAGATGGATTTTTGTGAGAATTGTGTAATGGGAAAACAGAAGACAGTTAGCTTTCAGTTGGGTAGACGTGAGAAGAAGCTCGGGAAGCTAGAGTTGGTACATACAAATGTGTGGGGTCCAGCTCAGAAATTCTTTTATGGTGGTAAGAGATACTTTGTCACATTCATCGATGATGCTATAAGAAAGGTTTGGGTTTATGCAATTTGTGAGAAATTAGAAGTTTTTGAGGCATTCAGAGCTTGGAAGGCCAATAAAGTCAGACAACGGAGGTAAGTACACAAGCAAAGAGTTTGTAACTATCTGGCAAACGAAGGTATCAAAGGAATCAAGACAGTTCCTAAGACTCCACTGGAGAATGGTGTAGCAGAAAGGATGAACCGCACGATACTCGAAAGGGGGAGATGCATGAGACTTCATGCGGATCTTTCGGTCCATCTTTGGGCCGCTACAGTTGATACAGCGGTGTACTTGATTAATTATTGCCCGTCTAGTGTCCTTGATGGGGCCAATCCAAAAGAACTATGGTCAGGTAAAACTGTTAATTATTTGCATTTGAAAGTTTATGGTTGTATGGCATATGCACTAATTGACAGGGAAGAAAGAAAGAGGTTGGACTCTAAATCCAGGAGGTGTGTGTTCATTGGCTACGGTGGCAATGAGTATGGTTTCAGGCTTTGGGATTTTGTGGATACCAAAGTCATTCGCAGCAGGAATGTAGTGTTGAATGAAGAGGTCCTATACAAGGACAGGCACACAGGTCAAGATAGTACAACCAGTTCAGAATCATATTGGGGTTCAGACTCAGACTCAGATTCAGATTCTGAAGGCAGCCCTAGTTGTGGGGGCCCTACAGTGCAGTAGCAGGTACATGTACCCCATGCAGCATAGGAGGCTCTTGGTAAGCCTATTGGGAATGAGCAGGTTATCCAAGACGAACAGATACAGCCAGAACAGTTCGGGAAACCTGAACCAGTCGGTGAACCGGTACCCACATTGAGGAGATCGACACGAGAGAGGAAGCCAACCAAGATATTTGATCCATCGGCTAGTGTTGTTCACGAGCATATTCTGTACACAGATTCAGAAGAGCCAGAAACTCATGAGGAGGCTTTGAAGGATGAGGTTCGAATTTAGTGGGAGTTAGCCATGAAGGATGAGATGAGCTCCTTGGAACAGAACCAAGCTTAGGAGTTGGCTAAGTTACCTGTAGGGAAGCACGCTCTTATGAACAAATGGGTTTTTAGAGTCAAAGATGAGGCAGATGGCAGTAAACGGTACAAGACGAGGCTTGTTGTGAAAGGATTCTCTAAAAAAGAAGATGTTGATTATAGTGAGATCTTTGCAACGGTTAGGAAGATGGCTTCTATTAGGGTTTTGCTCAGTATTGTGGCAGTTGAAGACTTGTACTTAGAGTAGTTGGATGTGAAGACAACATTTCTCCATGGTGATGTCGAAGAAAAGCTGTACATAAGACAACCCACAGGTTTTGAAGTTAAAGGAAAGGAAGATGTGGTGTGTCGATTGAAGAAGAGTCTTTATGGGCACAAACAAGCACCGTGGCAATGGTACTTGAAGTTTGATTGCTTCATAAGAGGAAAAGGTTTCGATAGATGAGAAACGGATCATTGTGTGTATGTTCGTAGATATGAGGACAATGATATAGTCACCTTGGCGTTGTATGTGGATGACATGCTGCTAGCAGGTTCATGTATGGTGAAGATCAAGGAAGTAAAAAAGGTGCTAGATTCGGAGTTTTCAATGAAGGACTTGGGTGAAGCAAAGCAAATCCTCGGTATGAAGATTAGTAGAGGCAGGAGTAGCAAGAAACTTTGGTTATCACAAGCGGACTATGTGAAGAAGGTGTTGAAGAGATTCAATATGGATTGCGCGAGGCCAGTCACTTGTCCCTTGGCTGCTCACTTCAAGTTATCAACGGACTTGTGTCCTAAAACGGAGGCAGAGATGGAGGAAATGGCGGCTATTCCTTATGCCTCAGCTATTGGGAGTTTGATGAATGCGATGATGTCTACAAGACCAGACATCGCACAAGCAGTGAGGGTTATCAGCCGTTACATGAAGAATCCAGGTAAACAACATTGGGATGCAGTAAGGTAGATTCTTAGATATCTAGCAGGTACTTCAGACCACTCTCTTTATTTTGGGGGAGATTATTTGCATATACTTGGTAATGTGGATGCAGATTTTTTGGGCGATCGTGATGGTTGTAGAAGTACTACAGGGTATGTATTTACAGTTGGAGGAACAGCTGTTAGTTAGGCTTCGCAGTTACAAAAGGTTGTAGCACAGTCAACCACGGAGTCATAGTATATGACACTTACAGAAGCGACGAAAGACATGTTGTGGATTTCGGAGCTTATGAAACAGTTGGGAAGGAAGCAACCCATAGGTGAACTATGGTGTGACAGTCAAAGTGCTGTTTTCTTGGCAAAAAACTCGGCATATCACTTTAGGACTCGGCACATTTAAATGAGGTATCATTTTATCATAATGGCGGTTGAGAAGAAATGATTGAAGCTAACTAAGATTCTTGGCACTAAGAATCCGGCGGACATGCTCACTAAGGTGGTGGATAGCAAGAAACATCAGTTTTGCTATACCGCTATCGGATTGTCTCTAGGTTAATTATTGAGGAGACTCGCAGAGGTACATGCCTAGACTAGGTCAATGGAATAATGAAGAACAGGTTAGAGACTTCGTGTATATGTCTCCAAGTAGGAGATTGTTGGGGTTTGTGGATCCAGTACACGATAATGAGTTGAAGAAGATAGACATGAAGGAGAGTCGAAGTGGGAGCAAGAGGTCAAGAGTAGTTGGAGGCTACAGCAGAGTTGCGGTCGACCACGCGGTCGACCGCACCCCCCGACCGGACGCAGGCAAGACGACCGGTCGACCGCGCAGTCGACCGTCCCGCTCTCTGATTCAACATGTATCTTGAAGAAGTGACCGATCGACCGCGCAGTTGACCAACCTGCTCTCTGTTGGAACTCATGCAGTCGAAGGAGAAGACCGCTCGACCGTCATGATGTTGCGGTCGACCGTCCCGACGCTGATTGATGAGCGGCTGAGATGGAAAGTTGTGAAATCCTATATATATTGTATTGTGTACGATTTTAAGGATTAGTGAAAAGAAAATAGAGATTTACCGGCCTTCATTAAGATAGTGAGAGATAGAGAGAAACCCTACACCTTGGTGGTGAGTTCTTGAGAGATTTGTAAACCTAATCTTCATATTTCTAGTGAAAATCGCAGGAGTGCCTCTACGCGGGGAAGTAGCCATTGTTTGGGTGAACCTCGATAAAAATCTTGTGTGTTCTTGTGTGTTGGTTTTGGTTGTTCTTTGTTCTTTTGTTTTGATTCTTAGTTCTTGCATCTCGTCGTCGTTGTTGAGTTTATTCCGCAGTTAGAATTCAACATTTTTAACCTTTGGAATACTTTGTTGTTATTCCTTTAGTTTTCATGTGCTATAGCTGTTTGGATAAAAAAGCATGATACTTATAGGTAATTTTTTAAATGAAGGTAGAGATTTGCAACCTATATATTGCATACATGTATCTCCATTTTGGCTTAAAAAGTAAATCTAGTTGGATCAGAGTTTATATACCTACCATAACCATTGTTTTATTGTAACTTTGATGTGAAAAAAAGTGAAGGTAGCCTACCTCCAAAACATGATCCAAATGGACAAAAGTTTGGATACCTATGGGTAGACAAGTCACCTTCGCTAACCTTCACTTACCTCCACTAAAATCTGTATCTAAATGGGGAAGATGCTTTATCTTATACTACTATAACCCTAATTCATATGTGTGAAGCCAGTCTCAATTATAAAATGTGGAATATTATTAAATGCTTTGTTGATTCATGCCTATACTTTTATAATTGAATAGTGGTGAATGATTTTCTGTTAGAACCTGAATATAAAATAGTAAGAAATTCCAACAAAGTTGTGAAGAAATCAAATACAGAAAGGAAAACAGTAAGCAATGAACATGTACAGAGTCGAGATTTTTAAGAATCTCTGTCCTTAAAGCAGAATTTGCCCCGTAGTGTAACGGTTACCGGCAAATTGCTTCCCAGGATACAACTGTACCTTCTCTGAAGATGCAGCACACTTGCTTCAGAGACAACGAACTGCTGTCTGTGTGTACTCTCAGTTGACAGATACTGACTCAGAGCAGAGGAAGAAGAAGAGGAATACTCAAGTGCAAAATTTTTTTGTATCTGTATAAGAGTTGATGTCTGGATATATAGATAAGAGTTGGACTGGAGACTGTTCAGCAGCCATTACTCTGTAACAGCAGAGTAATGGGGACTCTTCAGTTCAGTAACTGGTGAGCCATTACTCTGCTGTTACAGAGTAATGGGCACCAGTTACTGAATCTGAAAAGTCTTTTCAGTTCAGTAGGGGAAGAGTTTGTCTGGGCAAAAATAAAATAAAAAATTTAAGCCAGACCGAACCGAACCGAACCGAACCGCGCGCGTGCGTGCGCGCGTGTGTGTTTGTCATTTTGGCTAAGTCCTTTCTCCACTACACGTTAGTGGTAACCCCCGGGCCACGCCCTCTAGTCCAGTTTTCTAGTATATATACTAGTAAAAATCTTTCCCAATTTCCGATATGGGACTATCCATTTGTTAAGTTGGTACCTTTCAAGTACCTAACTTTGGATAAATATTTCTCATTCATACGGAATTCGTTTTGGCAAGTGAGTATACTACGGAATAGTACTCGACAAGAGGATCGCAATCCACTCATTTTCCGGCGCCGCCGGTGGCCGGAGCCTGCCGGAATCCGGCCCGGAAAACTGCAAAAATTAATTCCAACAATTCCCCACATGAATGGAAATTACCAGACCATGTAATCCAGACACGACAGAAAAACAAAAAACATGACAAAAAGACTCTGAGAGTACAATCGGAAAATCACTGCATCAGGAATGGTAGTAATTTTTCAACTTTGAACCACCCTTAGTAATTAGCTATCGGATTCACTTGACCAGGTAGTGATCATGATGTCTTGAACTACCCGGGCGTTCATGTGAACCTAGACAATAACTATCACACAATTTCATCTCCTCACAGAACTAAGTTCTCTTGTTGTGTTCATTTTGGCCTTGAACATCCCTGGTTAATCGTGAGTGAACTTGGAGAATGTAGCCTCTCTTCATTATCCTAGAAACGGCCCCATTTCACACTCACAAGGTGATTTCCCATAAAGAGTATCCTGCTATACCCCACTTTTATTTCAAAGCTATGGGAATCATTAAAAGCCAAGCTTATCCTAACTGTTTGCAAGCAGCACTTGTTTTATCATCCTAAGAATGGGTATGAGATGTTAATCTCTCAGTGCTTTCGTCGATTCAACAAGATTTAGTTGTCCCTTTGAACCTAGATCTTGGGATCTCCAATTCCTAGGTAGGATTTCCATCAAGTATCCTCTTTCGTCATAGGCTTTAAACCCATTCCTCTTGATGATCTCACAACCTGCTCTCGCGACAGACCTTTAGTAAATGGATCCGCTAGGTTGTCGGCCGATTTTATATATTCTATAGAGATTACTCCATTTGAGAGCAGTTGTCTAATGGTTTTGTGTCGCCTTCTGATATGACGAGACTTACCATTATACATGCAACTCAGTGCCCGTGCTATAGCCGATTGGCTGTCACAGTGTACACATAAGGCAGGCACTGGTTTTTCCCACATAGGAATATCCTCTAAAAACTTGCGAAGCCATTCTGCTTCTTCTGCCGCTTTGTCTAAAGCAATGAACTCAGATTCCATGGTGGATCTGGCTAATAGCGTTTGTTTAGAGGATTTCCATGACACAGCTGCACCACCAAGTGTAAAGACATATCCACTTGTGGATTTTGAGTTCTTTGAGTCCGATATCCAGTTGGCATCACTGTAGCCTTCCAGTACTGCTGGATATCTGGTGTAATGCAGCGCATAACTCTGAGTATGTCGCAGGTAGTTCAATACTCTAGTTATTCCTTTCCAGTGACTTCGTCCTGGATTACTCGTGTATCGGCTCAGTACGTTTACCGAATGTGCTAGGTCCGGTCTTGTACAATTTGTTAGGTACATCAGACTACCAATTACACGTGCATATTCCAGTTGTGATATGCTTTCGCCTGTATTTTTGAACAGGTGAAGACTTGGATCGACGGGACTTTTTGCTGTCCCATTGGAATAATTCTTGAATCTTTCAAGTATTTTCTCAGCATAATGAGCTTGAGACAAAGTAATCCCTTCAGATATCCTGGAGACTTTGATTCCTAGTATGACATCTGCAACTCCCAAGTCTTTTATGTCAAACTTGCCACTAAGCATGCTCTTAGTTTGTTTGATAATGTCGTTATTGCTTCCAATAATGAGCATGTCGTCTACGTATAGACAGACCAGAATGTATCCGTTTGGAGTATCTTTGATGTAGATACATTTATCACATTCATTGATTTTGAAACCATTTGACATCATAACATTGTCAAATTTTGCATGCCACTGCTTTGGAGCTTGTTTCAGACCGTACAGTGATTTTACAAGCCTGCACACCTTATTTTCCTGTCCAGGAACTACGTAACCCTCAGGTTGTTTCATGTATATTTCTTCTTCTAAGTCCCCATTTAGAAATGCAGTTTTAACATCCATTTGATGTATTTCCAGGTTACGTAGAGCTGCAATAGCTATCAACATTCTTATGGATGTTATTCTTGTAACTGGGGAATATGTATCGAAGAAATCTAGGCCCTTTTTTTGCCTAAATCCTTGTACCACAAGTCTAGCCTTATGCTTCTCTATTGAACCATCTGGTTTCAATTTTTGTTTGAAAATCCATTTGCATCCTAGAGCTTTACATCCAGAAGGCAAATCGACTAACTCCCATGTATGATTTTGCATAATGGAGTCTATTTCACTTTTGATTGCTTCCTTCCACATAGGAGCATCAGGCATAGACATGGCTTCCTTGAACGTTTTGGGCTCATTCTCTAACAGAAAGGCCGTCACAAAGTCAGGACCAAATGATTTTGATGTTCTAGCCCGTTTACTTCGTCTAGGCTCATCAGTATCCTGGTCTGGTTCATCAACTGAAGTGCTTGCAGTCCCTTGTTCACGTGTACGTTTAGGGTACGTAGTATCCTTGCACGGAAACACGTGTTCAAAGAATGAAGCATTTCTTGATTCTATTATTGTATTTACATGGATATCCGGTATATCCGATTTGTATACCAAGAACTGATATGCACTACTGTTGTGTGCATAGCCTATGAATATGCAATCAATCGTCTTAGGTCCGATGGTGACCTGTTTCGGGTTAGGTACTGCCACTTTTGCTAGACACCCCCCACACTTTGAGGTATTTATACGAAGGTAATTTACCTTTCCACAATTCATATGGTGTCTTGCCGGTTTTCTTGTGAGGAATTTTGTTGAGAATGTAGTTGGCAGTCAACAACGCTTTCCCCCACATGTTTTGGGGTAGGCCAGAATTCAACAACAAGGCATTCATCATCTTCTATAGAGTTCGGTTTTTGCGCTCGGCAGTACCGTTTGATTCGGGTGAGTAGGAGCAGTTGTCTGATGAACTATTCCATGTTCCGAGCAGAACATGTTAAATGGTGCATCATATTCTCCTCCTCTATCACTTCTAACGATTTTAATCGTTTTGCCAAGTTGATTCTCAACCTCAAGTTTATATTCTTTGAATTTATCCAAAGCCTCATTTTTGCTATGTAACAAATATACATAACAGAATTTTGTGCAATCGTCTATGAAAGTCACAAAGTACTTTTTGCCACCTCTGGTCTGCACATATTTTAAGTCACACAGATCCGTGTGAATTAGACCTAGAGTTTCTGTGTTTCTTTCTACAGAACGCGATGGAGTTTTAGTGAGTTTGGTCTCCGTGCAAACTTCACATTTTTCTGAGTTATCTACCTTAAACTTTGGTAGCAGATTCATGTTAACTAATCTACGCATAGAATTTACATTAACATGGCCTAGTCTTTCATGCCAAACAGAGGAAGACTCAACAACATAGGCAATAGGAGTTATTTCATTAACTTTGGCAACAGCAGGAACAATAGTTTTTGGGATGACTGTCATTACATTTGTAACACCCCACAAAATTGGAAATCACAATTTTGCCCCTGGGTGTTACGCACGTATATTTTGTAATATATTTCACTACATATTTTGGATTCGTACTATTTATACATTTTCCATATTGATTTCAGTCAACTAAAATATAATATTTCAATCTCTATAATTTACGTGCATTTTACGTGTTTTGATGCACGTGTTTCCACCACTACGTATAATATTTTCTATAGGTTTAAATTATTTATTTTTATGTATTTAAATCTATTTTATAAAACGAAAATTCATTTTCCCCTTATTTTGATTAAAATGCATTTTTCAATTTTCTGCACGTATGGTGCACGTGCAAATTTTTATTCTCATTTTGCTACTCTCATTTTACTATTTTTAGCATGCATTAGTTTTATTTAGCCTTTCTTTTGATCCATGGACCTATAAACTAAAATGTAGCCCATTAGGAGAGGAGCCCACTAGATAATTAAATAAATTAATTAGTAATGAGCCCATGTAGCAAGCCCACTAGATAATCAAACTAATTAATTAGAAATGAGCCCATGTAGCAAGCCCATTATTAAAATCACAAATTAAGTTATACATGACAAGTTACAATATTAGTACACATTTTTGAGTTATAGAAATGTGTTCATATTTGTTTGTGCATGTATGCATGCACACACAAATGTATTTGGACCATTTTGTGGGCTAGGGGAGGGGATTAATGGAGTGGTTAAGTTCATGGAGAGTGGGGAGATGAGAGGTTGGGAGTTTTAGGAGTTAAAAATATGAAGAGGTGAGAATTAAAAAGAGAATTAAAATGAGAAGTTATTAGGTGGGAGATTTTGCAATATAGTCCCTAGCATTGTCCTATAAATAGCAACCCATTTTTCATTCTTTTTCACACCAAAAATAAAATAAACAAGAGAAAAAAAAAAGAGAAAGAAAAGAGTGTAAGAAAAAGAGAGTAAGAAAGTTATTGTGCTTGGAGGATCTCTTGCTTGGAAAGGAGAAATTGCTAGGAGGAGAAGCCTTACTAGGAGCTAGGAATCATTGGATCTAGAAGTGGTGCTCTTCCCTTCATTAGTCAAGCTTCAATAAGGTGGGTGTCTCCTACTTTCTAATTTTTTTTTTAGAATGTACATGCAAATAAAAAAAAAAATAATAATAAAATGAATGAGTAGTTTTGAGTTGATAAAATAGAATAACTATACTATGATTGTCGTGAGATTAATAGTGAATCATGCTATGTTGACAAATAGATTAATATTGTGTTAGTGGGTGATTTCTTACTTTCTAATGTAGAGAATGCATGCTTAAAATTTATAAATGTCTAGTGTAGATTGAACAAAATCCATGTTAATATAGTCTACCATGAATGAAGAAATCTTGTTGTGATTAAGTAACCAATTGTCACCATATTAAGGAGAAAGAAGAATTTTGACAACATAAATTAATACTAAGAATCATGCTAATATGCTTAGGAAATTTGTATGTGTTGAATATACGATTCATGTGTAATATTGTTATACTAAAATTATGCTTGATACCATGATGAGTCAAATGAAGAAAGAAAGAAAGATGAATTAGATTATTACTACAAAATATGTCTACTATTGCATGCTGTTATGTAAAAATATAATTCTTCATAAAAGAATTATCCTTGATGATTAAGAGACATGTTTATCTTTATTACCAAAATTCAATTAGTTTGATGGTGGACATAAACTAGTCTTCATGAATAAAACTCCTAGAAATCAAGTTTTTTTTTGAGAAAAATGCAAAATCTATATCTAGAATGAGAAGGAAAATTATTTAAAAATAGAAATATATATTTTAAAAAGAGTTTGAAATGAATTTTGGTACTGTTTTTAAAATTTATCTCAGTCAAGAGAAAGTTTATTTCAATATCATAAAATGTTGGATCTTTGGATAAACGATTTTTAGGTAAAAAGAAAAAAAAAATTTGTTATGGGCCAGTCCGGTAAATATTTTTGAAAGTGGACCAGTTTGGTAAATAATTTCGAAAGTGGATCAGCTCGGTAATTATTTGGGTTGAGGACAAAATACATTAAGGCCTTCTCCCATTATAGTAGTAGAGAAGTAGAGATTAATTAAGAGCATAATTTAGATTTTTAGAAGAAAAGTAAAGTGTTGGTATGAGAATAAATTGTCTCAAGGAGATTATTTCTTTTAAATTGAATACTTGATTAGTATACATGCTCAAATTGGATAATGAGTTTCTGACTTAAGATTTTAATTATTAAAAAGTATGAGATTTATCGTTGTGTGAAATGTTTTTTCTTTTGAAAATGTTATACTCTAAATTTTGTTTAAGAAAGGTTAATGTGGTTGAGATATATTATATGTGCTTAAGTTGCTAAAGAGACTTAAAGTGATGGATTTATGTCATGAAAAGAATTATTGTTTTCAAAGATTGTGAACGAATGAATCATGAGTGATGCAAAGATGAGACATTGATTAAATTATGGATAAGTTAGAGACATGAATATAATAAGTTAAGACATGATTATTAAAGGGTATGTGTACCCATGTTTTCTTGTACATGAAAGTTTATGACTTAGAGTTAGTAAGACCTCGATACCGGCATTATTAAAAGAAAAGATTTGAGATATGATTTGGAGATATGGCCATGGAGCTATCTCGTATTTGTCGATTATGTCCGGTAGGAGGTAAAACTAATTCTTTGAATGGAGATTATTCATGTCTTGAACTTAAGAAAATTTAGGCACATAAGTGAAGATATGGTAAACTTAGGGAAACGTAAGTGGGGTGCTCTATATAGTCGGCGGTGGACTCCAAGACTATAGACCCAGTTGGTGGACTGAGGTTGCCCTGTGGGAGATGGATTATTATATTTTAGTCCGGGACTATGAGGACGGGTCAGCGGTGGACTCCGGGATCTTGAGTAGTCGGACGGATGGATATTTGTGTTTACCGTCTCCAATGTATATATATATATATACTGGGCTAGAGGGTCACATACGGGACGGTTCGTACGATATGGAATCTGTTATAACAGCTGGCGGTGGACTCCAAGGCTGGGATTCACATTCGTGGAATAGTCTGAACTTTGTTTTGCTACAGGGTAGTTTTCATGGCGAGGGATCGAGCCCTTTATTGTGAAGAACGTAGGCGCTTGCCCTCGGACCTATGTAGTATGGGATACATAGAATCCGAACAAGTGTGCATTAGTGTCATCCTAGTGTAGAATTGTGTGCATTAGGCATTAAGGCATGACATACACTTATGTTTAGAATAATCACTTTTGACACTTTATATGTTCATTCAATCTTTTTGTGATTTGTTAAAGTATGAGATCGTTATACTATTCCCGGCATAGAGAGGATAGCCGTGTATAACATTTCGTCAGTTGTAAGTAACTGACGTGCCCACAGATTAACATGCAGGTAATGGACTATTCGCGAAGCTATAAAGTGGATATGCTGGTGCTGTTTTATTTTAAAGATGTTGTAAATGTTTTATTGTAAATTTTATTCTTCCGCTGTGTAAAACCAAGTTGTAATTGAACTCTGATGTATTGTGAATAAAAAGTTTTAAATTTTCCTTGTAAAATTGTACGAAGTGAAGTAAAGATCCTGTGAAATTCCGAGTTTGTCCTTATTTGAAATTCGGGGTGTTACAGATGGTATCAGAGCATGCTTCACAAGTAGTACAAGTTTATAAGGAACGATAAAAAGTGACGATAAATTTGGGAACAAACCAAAAGAGTCCTTCTGTCAACCGGGTGTAAACAACCCTAAGCGACACGGTATTTAAGCGTCTTCGGACCACCGCTAGCTGGGAACCGACTCTTACGGCTAACCCAAGTGAATCGGAACTTGATAGACTAAAGATTTGTTTAGGAAGAGTAGTAAGATCATTAACCATAGTTTAGAACCCGTGACACCTTATTGAGTAGCTACAATATTATTCCTGCAGACACTAGAGTGTGAGTTTCAGTCTATAGAGATTTAAATGTAAGTGATTTACATTTGTGTTGCTCTATACACTGATGTTTTCTCTTTCTTTTGGATGACTGGAGTCGTGAATGAAGTTGTTATTGAACTTGCATTCAATTTCATTCATGATGTTCTCCTCGTATACATTAATATGAGAGTGTATGCGAGCACATTTTTCCCTGGGTATCAGAGTGGCGCAGTGGAAGCGTGGTTGGCTTGGACCGTCATTCATGATACCTTACACACTTCCCTCTCAAATTATTTTTGTAGATCATTATCATTGTACTTTCTCCATATTCAATATATAAATTTTTAATAAATATTTTCTTATGTTATTAAATCATTTAAATATTTATTATTTATCTATCTTCCTTAGTCTTGATATTTTAAACTTGTCTTTCAAACCTAAAATTTCGTCTTTCATGTATTTACGTCACTTTATGTTTACCCGTTTATATCTACTATTACTTTAAGTATTTTGTCAAGTTTTAAATTGTTGTTTATTAAATTAATATTGCAACCAATATTTTCTTCATTTATTATTTTTGATTTTTCTTATGAAGTTTTCTTAGGAGCAATCATTTTATATGATTTTGATTTCTATGATACTATAGTATCTTATTCTATATGTTTTTAACGAGATTGAAATTTTCTACCTATATAAATATGACCTACCATTTTTGTTTTATTTGTTTACATTCGGTACTATTATTGCATATTTGCTTTGATATATACATTTTTACTATTAATCGTTACTCATTACTTTTATAGTTTTACACTGCACATACTAACTATTTATACAATATCCTTTCTCAAATTTTAACTGTCTTTACATTCTTAGTTATTACTTATATTTTTCCAATGATCTATATATATATATCATATATTTCAATATTCCCATTATACATATCATTTTACCCTCATCCAATTACTACATTAATATTTTTGCATATACTTGTTTATGTCTATTGTCTTAATTTACTATACTATATAATTATTGTTTTCAATTGTGTTTTCATCTCGTGTATGTGCTTTACAGTATTTTGTCTTAATGTTATAAAATATTTTTATCACTACAAAATTTTGTATATTCACAAAGTATTTCAACGTATGCTTTCTATTTTTTTCAAATTGTGTGTATAATTATCATAGTTACCTTACAAACTATTTTATTAATTGGTATACAAAGTCATTTTATGTTATCTATACTTTCAACTAATTAAGTCTCATTCCCACTTATTTTTCCAAACCCTTATTCAATGGTCTTGTTTTAAATTGCTAACTCGATTTCGTTATACAGTTTGCAAATTTTCTACCATTTAATACATGGATAAATTTCTCCAAATTATCTATTGACTATGTTTTCTTCACCACATTGTTTTCCGAACGATTTCGAAATTAATAACATAATTGACTTTTCCCTTTTATCTAATAGCTTACCTAATATTATTTTTGTACGAAAATTTCTCTCAAACTATTCTATCTCTTGTCACATTTCAATTCTTATGCCATTTTCCTAATTTTCTTGTTCCGTCTTGTAACATCTTAATATTCATAGTTTTCTTATAAAGAGTTTGCCTTCTTTGTTGAGTATACTACATTTATTTTTCTTAGAGTTGTATTTTTCTAAATACAAATATTTTCTGTGACATGTACAAAATACAATCTTTACCCTAGCGAGTTCCGGGGACGGAACTACTCTAAGGGGGGGAGAGTGTAACACCCCACAAAATTGGAAATCACAATTTTGCCCCTGGGTGTTACGCACGTATATTTTGTAATATATTTCACTACATATTTTGGATTCGTACTATTTATACATTTTCCATATTGATTTCAGTCAACTAAAATATAATATTTCAATCTCTATAATTTACGTGCTTTTTACGTGTTTTGATGCACGTGTTTCCACCACTACGTATAATATTTTCTATAGGTTTAAATTATTTATTTTTATGTATTTAAATCTATTTTATAAAACGAAAATTCATTTTCCCCTTATTTTGATTAAAATGCATTTTTCAATTTTCTGCACGTATGGTGCACGTGCAAATTTTTATTCTCATTTTGCTACTCTCATTTTACTATTTTTAGCATGCATTAGTTTTATTTAGCCTTTCTTTTGATCCATGGACCTATAAACTAAAATGTAGCCCATTAGGAGAGGAGCCCACTAGATAATTAAATAAATTAATTAGTAATGAGCCCATGTAGCAAGCCCACTAGATAATCAAACTAATTAATTAGAAATGAGCCCATGTAGCAAGCCCATTATTAAAATCACAAATTAAGTTATACATGACAAGTTACAATATTAGTACACATTTTTGAGTTATAGAAATGTGTTCATATTTGTTTGTGCATGTATGCATGCACACACAAATGTATTTGGACCATTTTGTGGGCTAGGGGAGGGGATTAATGGAGTGGTTAAGTTCATGGAGAGTGGGGAGATGAGAGGTTGGGAGTTTTAGGAGTTAAAAATATGAAGAGGTGAGAATTAAAAAGAGAATTAAAATGAGAAGTTATTAGGTGGGAGATTTTGCAATATAGTCCCTAGCATTGTCCTATAAATAGCAACCCATTTTTCATTCTTTTTCACACCAAAAATAAAATAAACAAGAGAAAAAAAAAAGAGAAAGAAAAGAGTGTAAGAAAAAGAGAGTAAGAAAGTTATTGTGCTTGGAGGATCTCTTGCTTGGAAAGGAGAAATTGCTAGGAGGAGAAGCCTTACTAGGAGCTAGGAATCATTGGATCTAGAAGTGGTGCTCTTCCCTTCATTAGTCAAGCTTCAATAAGGTGGGTGTCTCCTACTTTCTAATTTTTTTTTAGGATGTACATGCAAATAAAAAAAAAAAAAATAATAAAATGAATGAGTAGTTTTGAGTTGATAAAATAGAATAACTATACTATGATTGTCGTGAGATTAATAGTGAATCATGCTATGTTGACAAATAGATTAATATTGTGTTAGTGGGTGATTTCTTACTTTCTAATGTAGAGAATGCATGCTTAAAATTTATAAATGTCTAGTGTAGATTGAACAAAATCCATGTTAATATAGTCTACCATGAATGAAGAAATCTTGTTGTGATTAAGTAACCAATTGTCACCATATTAAGGAGAAAGAAGAATTTTGACAACATAAATTAATACTAAGAATCATGCTAATATGCTTAGGAAATTTGTATGTGTTGAATATACGATTCATGTGTAATATTGTTATACTAAAATTATGCTTGATACCATGATGAGTCAAATGAAGAAAGAAAG
The DNA here is from genome assembly GCA_017893485.1 of Hemerocallis citrina. Taxonomy (NCBI): domain Eukaryota; kingdom Viridiplantae; phylum Streptophyta; class Magnoliopsida; order Asparagales; family Asphodelaceae; genus Hemerocallis; species Hemerocallis citrina. Next base: position 257,339,458 of record CM030360.1, on the reverse strand, counting down.
ATAGATGAATTAGATTATTACTACAAAATATGTCTACTATTGCATGCTGTTATGTAAAAATATAATTCTTCATAAAAGAATTATCCTTGATGATTAAGAGACATGTTTATCTTTATTACCAAAATTCAATTAGTTTGATGGTGGACATAAACTAGTCTTCATGAATAAAACTCCTAGAAATCAAGTTTTTTTTTGAGAAAAATGCAAAATCTATATCTAGAATGAGAAGGAAAATTATTTAAAAATAGAAATATATATTTTAAAAAGAGTTTGAAATGAATTTTGGTACTGTTTTTAAAATTTATCTCAGTCAAGAGAAAGTTTATTTCAATATCATAAAATGTTGGATCTTTGGATAAACGATTTTTAGGTAAAAAGAAAAAAAAAATTTGTTATGGGCCAGTCCGGTAAATATTTTTGAAAGTGGACCAGTTTGGTAAATAATTTCGAAAGTGGATCAGCTCGGTAATTATTTGGGTTGAGGACAAAATACATTAAGGCCTTCTCCCATTATAGTAGTAGAGAAGTAGAGATTAATTAAGAGCATAATTTAGATTTTTAGAAGAAAAGTAAAGTGTTGGTATGAGAATAAATTGTCTCAAGGAGATTATTTCTTTTAAATTGAATACTTGATTAGTATACATGCTCAAATTGGATAATGAGTTTCTGACTTAAGATTTTAATTATTAAAAAGTATGAGATTTATCGTTGTGTGAAATGTTTTTTCTTTTGAAAATGTTATACTCTAAATTTTGTTTAAGAAAGGTTAATGTGGTTGAGATATATTATATGTGCTTAAGTTGCTAAAGAGACTTAAAGTGATGGATTTATGTCATGAAAAGAATTATTGTTTTCAAAGATTGTGAACGAATGAATCATGAGTGATGCAAAGATGAGACATTGATTAAATTATGGATAAGTTAGAGACATGAATATAATAAGTTAAGACATGATTATTAAAGGGTATGTGTACCCATGTTTTCTTGTACATGAAAGTTTATGACTTAGAGTTAGTAAGACCTCGATACCGGCATTATTAAAAGAAAAGATTTGAGATATGATTTGGAGATATGGCCATGGAGCTATCTCGTATTTGTCGATTATGTCCGGTAGGAGGTAAAACTAATTCTTTGAATGGAGATTATTCATGTCTTGAACTTAAGAAAATTTAGGCACATAAGTGAAGATATGGTAAACTTAGGGAAACGTAAGTGGGGTGCTCTATATAGTCGGCGGTGGACTCCAAGACTATAGACCCAGTTGGTGGACTGAGGTTGCCCTGTGGGAGATGGATTATTATATTTTAGTCCGGGACTATGAGGACGGGTCAGCGGTGGACTCCGGGATCTTGAGTAGTCGGACGGATGGATATTTGTGTTTACCGTCTCCAATGTATATATATATATATACTGGGCTAGAGGGTCACATACGGGACGGTTCGTACGATATGGAATCTGTTATAACAGCTGGCGGTGGACTCCAAGGCTGGGATTCACATTCGTGGAATAGTCTGAACTTTGTTTTGCTACAGGGTAGTTTTCATGGCGAGGGATCGAGCCCTTTATTGTGAAGAACGTAGGCGCTTGCCCTCGGACCTATGTAGTATGGGATACATAGAATCCGAACAAGTGTGCATTAGTGTCATCCTAGTGTAGAATTGTGTGCATTAGGCATTAAGGCATGACATACACTTATGTTTAGAATAATCACTTTTGACACTTTATATGTTCATTCAATCTTTTTGTGATTTGTTAAAGTATGAGATCGTTATACTATTCCCGGCATAGAGAGGATAGCCGTGTATAACATTTCGTCAGTTGTAAGTAACTGACGTGCCCACAGATTAACATGCAGGTAATGGACTATTCGCGAAGCTATAAAGTGGATATGCTGGTGCTGTTTTATTTTAAAGATGTTGTAAATGTTTTATTGTAAATTTTATTCTTCCGCTGTGTAAAACCAAGTTGTAATTGAACTCTGATGTATTGTGAATAAAAAGTTTTAAATTTTCCTTGTAAAATTGTACGAAGTGAAGTAAAGATCCTGTGAAATTCCGAGTTTGTCCTTATTTGAAATTCGGGGTGTTACAACATTAAACTTGAACAGTCCATCCTTTACATATCCTTTACCCAAATATACCCCATTCTTGGACAGTACAAAATTATCAGAAACAAGTACAACTTTGAACCCATTCTTACTTAGCAAAGAACCTGATATCAAGTTCTTTCTAATGTCTGGGACATGCAACACATTTGTGAGCGTTAGCTCTTTGCCTGAAGTCATTTTCAGCACTATTTTCCCTGTTCCTTCAATTTTGGAGGTGAAAGAGTTTCCCATGAACAGCTGTTCATCTTTGTTGCACTTCTGGTAGGAGGTGAACATTTCCTTGTCCGAGCAGATATGCTTGGTGGCCCCTGTATCGTACCACCATTCACGAGGATTGCTCCCCACAAGATTTACCTCTGAAACAACAGCACAGAGGTCCAGGTCAGAGAGACCAGTGGACAAGTTCTCAGCTATGTGTACATGGGATTTTTCATTTCCTTTTACATGTCCTGTTTTTGAATAATTACTGTCCTTACTACGGCACTCAGAAATTTTGTGCCCCAACTTACCACACTTGTGGCATTTTCCAGCAAACCTCTTTGCAAGAGGTTTTTTGTTGGAGGCCTGTGGCAGAAACTTCCTCTTCTTTCCCTTCTGTTCATGCTCCACCACATTAGCCTTTTCTATGGACTGATTTCCATAGGACCTCTCAGCCTTGCGGTTCTCTTCTTCGATCCGCAACCTGATAATTAGATCTTCAAGAGACATCTCCTTTCGTTTGTGTTTGAGATAGTTCTTGAAGTCTTTCCACCCAGGTGGAAGTTTTTCAATGAACGCTGCAACCTGGAATGGTTCGCACAGCGTCATATTCTCTGCAGCAATGTCGTGCATTATAACCTGCAGTTCTTGGACTTGACTCACCACAGTTTTGGAGTCAATCATCTTGTAGTCCAGAAATTTGCCGACAACAAATTTCTTGGACCCGGCGTCTTCTGTTTTGTACTTCTTTTCCAGGGACCCCCACGGGAGTTTGGACGTCTTGAAGACACAGTAGACGTTGTACAAGGAGTCTACCAGGCCATTCAGGATGTAGTTCCTGCAGAGGTAGTCGCCCTGAGTCCGCGCGTCAACTGCAGCAACGGAGTGTGCTTCCATTGGCGCCAGCATCGGGGCAGATTCATTGAGGAATCTGTCCAGCTTCAATGTGGTCAGGTAGAACTGCATCTTCCCCTGCCACTTTTTGAACCCAGTTCCATTGAACTTCTCCGGTTTTTCTCCCACGCTTATGTGCGTGGGCAGAACGACCGAATGTGCCGCAACCGATTGTGCAGTCACATTCTGGGTCACCGGAGTTTGGGTACTGATAAGCCCAGTAGCAAGTTCAGTTTGTGTGTTCTCCATGTTTTTGATTTTGTTCTTTTCTCTGAAATTGGTTGAAACAGAGATAGTTAGTCCTATTTTTTTCCGAACAGAACCTGTAAACAAACTTCACAAAATTTGTTAGAATCTGTGAGGAAAAATTCTGCTTTAAGATTGTTAGAACCTGAATATAAAATAGTAAGAAATTCCAACAAAGTTGTGAAGAAATCAAATACAGAAAGGAAAACAGTAAGCAATGAACATGTACAGAGTCGAGATTTTTAAGAATCTCTGTCCTTAAAGCAGAATTTGTCCCGTAGTGTGACGGTTACCGGCAAATTGCTTCCCAGGATACAACTGTACCTTCTCTGAAGATGCAGCACCCTTGCTTCAGAGACAACGAACTGCTGTCTGTGTGTACTCTCAGTTGACAGACACTGACTCAGAGCAGAGGAAGAAGAAGAGGAATACTCAAGTGCAAAAATTTTTTGTATCTGTATAGGAGTTGATGTCTGGATATATAGATAAGAGTTGGACTGGAGACTGTTCAGCAGCCATTACTCTGTAACAGCAGAGTAATGGGGACTCTTCAGTTCAGTAACTGGTGAGCCATTACTCTGCTGTTACAGAGTAATGGGCACCAGTTACTGAATCTGAAAAGTCTTTTCAGTTCAGTAGGGGAAGAGTTTGTCTGGGCAAAAATAAAATAAAAAATTTAAGCCAGACCGAACCGAACCGAACCGAACCGCGCGCGCGTGCGCGCGTGTGTGTTTGTCATTTTGGCTAAGTCCTCTCTCCACTACACGTTAGTGGTAACCCCCGGGCCACGCCCTCTAGTCCAGTTTTCTAGTATATATACTAGTAAAAATCTTTCCCAATTTCCGATATGGGACTATCCATTTGTTAAGTTGGTACCTTTCAAGTACCTAACTTTGGATAAACATTTCTCATTCATACGGAATTCGTTTTTGGCAAGTGAGTATACTACGGAATAGTACTCGACGAGAGGATCGCAATCCACTCATTTTCCGGCGCTGCCGGTGGCCGGAGCCTGCCGGAATCCGGCCCGGAAAACTGCAAAAATTAATTCCAACATTTTCTACGTACTTAAAAATGATAGAAGTAAATACGTGGCCGTACGATGCGAATAAATTTAATATTATGTGTTAAGCACAAACACTTCTACATGGTAACCGTGTCTCATCAGACATGTGTGCGACACTCATTTGGGGACACAAACCTGGCACATCTTGTGCTAATTTAAGTGTAGTTTTTCTTTGTCAACCTGCCAGTGCTTCCGAGATGTCCTAGGGAATGGAAAGATCTTTTGGAGAGTTAGATTGGGAATGAACCAGTATTGTGAATTTCAAAAGTTTTTTATACTGTGAATTTCAAAAGTTGAGAACTTGATTTGAACTATAATGCTGAGAGAAGCTTTCTCCCCTATATTTAGTGGTTATATTGAAACCCATTATTATGTGTGGAAATGGCCAAATGTTTTTCCTTTTACTTTGTTTAGTTGATTAAATTGTTCTTTTAATTATACTTATACAGCTACTGTTTTTTTACCATACTTTTTTCTCCTAAAATGATTGATGGTTTGGCTGTTTTCCTAGGTTCAACCTAGTTGTAAACGCTTGTACTCCATCTTTGACTTATCACCTTCAAAAAATTGTAGTAAATATACTCATTTAATTTTCTTCAGTCTTGTTTATTCCTTTGAAGTGAATATACGAGTACATTACTTTTATTGAGTGTTAATAATATGTTGTAAAGTTTTTGTATAATTTCCATGTGGATCCTTCCTATTTTCTCCAAAAAGGTTATAAAGTGATGGTTTTGTAGCAAATAAACATGAATATGCTTTTCATGGCATTCGGTTGTATCTCAAATTTTACATGATAAATAAAAAGGTGATAGTACCATCTTGTGTATTATTGGTTTCATGCATTTGCAATGTTTTGTCCCTCTTGTTACTCACCTGCTTAATTAACATGATATGTATATGTTGCATCTACACAGCTTTATTCTGTTCGAAAGCAATTATGTGTAGTTGTGTTCTTCTAAACTTTAGGTAATATGTAAATGTTGCATCAACATAGTTTTTTGGGTTGGAAACATTTGTGATGCCTTGCTACTTTCATGCTTTCAAGTAAGATATACCACTCTCATGAACATAAATATGCAATTACATTTTCTCGTATATAGAATATCAGGTTAAACAATTAGTCCTATCTAAGATTTGAATTTAGGTGTAGATTTCCTTGTGAAAGGATCGGCCATGCTTGAATGAAAGACTGTCAGAAATCAAACCCATGTAGATTTTGTTTCCGAGTCTAGGTCTCCTTTTTTTTTTTTTTGAAGGCATTCCTTTTGATGCCTTCTCAATCCGAATAAAAAAATATTAGGAACAGACGGACTCAAAAGAGAGCCGATCCACAGGTAGAAAGCAAGACAGGAGAAGATCCGCATCAGTCCATGGGTTATTGGGGGAGACTTTAATATTATTAGATTTGCTAATGAACACAAGGGTAGGGGATCAAATGAGAGGGACAGGCTACAATTCAATAGCGTTATCGACTATCTTCACCTAATTGAAATTCAAGCGAATGATAGGAGATTCTCATGGACTAACATGCAGGCCAATCCGACTCTAGCTAAATTGGATAAAATTCTGGTGTCCACCGATTGGGAGGATTTATTCCCCCTCGCTACAGTTAGATCAATCCCTAGATTTACGTCCGACCACATCCCACTGCTGCTAGAATGGGAGAATGAAAGGAGACCAAGACAGCGCCAGTTCAGATTTGAGAAGGCATGGACGCTAAACCCTGCCTTAGCAAATGTCATCAAGGAATCCTGGGATGCGATAGTTTCGGCATCGGACGCAATAACTAGATGGATCATCAAGCTTTGTCGCCTGAGAAGGTGCCTGAAGAGATGGGCAAAAGAGGAATTTGGGGAATTCAAAGAAAAGAAAGAGAGACTAGGAAGGAGGACCCAGGAATTAGAAAAATTTGAAGAGGATAGAGATCTTCTCGCAGGGGAATTTGAGGAACTAGAGGCCAGTAGGGCAGAAATCCATAGAATTGGGGAAATGGAAGAATGCTATTCGAGACAGAGATCGAGGATCCAATGGCTCAAGGAAGGAGATGCTAACACCACTTTTTTCCACAAGGTGGCTAATGGTAGACGCCGACACAACCATATCAGAGGCTTACTGGTGGACGACGTTTGGACAGAGGATGAATCCGCAATTAGAAACCATATAGATGAGTCGTTCAGAGATCTTTTGGGAAGAAGGAGAATGCTGAGAGGAGAGCTGAGCCCGGACATGTGGAGCGAGGGGGTACTCGAGGGAAGCGAGAGACTTGAAGAACCTTTCACGGAAGAGGAAATTTGAAAGGCTATCAAGATGTTGGGACAAGACAAAGCTCCAGGTCCAGATGGATTCCCGATCAGCTTTTACACAAAATATTGGGTTTTCATCAAGAAAGACCTTATTGACATTTTCCATGAGTTCTTCATAGGGGAAGCGCAGGTTGAGAGACTTAACTACGCGAACGTAGCTCTCATCCCAAAGAAGACAGAAGTCCTCAGGTTTCAGGATCTCAGACCAATCAGCTTGCTTAACGGGTCTTTCAAGATCATCACGAAGACATTGGCTAATAGATTAGCTCCAGTGCTTAGTGACATTATAGGAGAGGCTCAAAGTGGGTTTGTTAAAGGAAGAGACATACTGGACAGCATTGCTTCGGCACATGAAATAGTTTACAGGGGCCACAAAGACAAAGTAGATGGTTTCTTGCTAAAGTTAGACTTCCAAAAGGCTTACGACATGGTAGAATGGGAATGTGTGGAGGAGGCTATGAAACTTAAAGGATTTGGAGAGAAATGGAGGACATGGATGAAGATGTGTACTACGAACGGCAAATCCTTTGTGCTAGTCAATGGACTCATTGGACGAGAAATCAGATGCAAGAGAGGGCTGAGACAAGGAGACCCGCTGTCACCACTTATCTTTGCTATAATTGCTGATGGATTGGCAAAAATGAACAAGAGAGGTATGGAGGCAGGTCTTACTGAAGGGATTTCAGTTAAGGGGATTTCCAAACCATTGTCGATACTACAATATGCTGACGATACCTCAATGTTTGGGATGGCTAAGGTAGAAGAAATTTTGGCAATACGGATCCTTCTAAGATGCTTCGAATTCTGGTCCGGTCTGGCGGTGAACCTGCAAAAGTGCCGCGTCACTGCTCTTTATGACAACAATGCGGATCCCACGGATTTTACTGCAACGTTGCTTCAATGCGAAAAACAGACTTTTCCGCTGAACTACCTAGGAACGCCGATCAGACCCGAAAAGCTAAATAAGGAAGACTGGATTCCCTTGGTGGAAAAGATCGAGAAGAAGTTGGCGGGATGGAAAGGGAAATTCCTATCTTTGGGGGGTAGAATCACTCTTATCAACTCCGTCCTTAGTAGCATCCCCACCTACCTAATGTCGATCTACGAGATTCCAAGCTGGGTTATCGAAAGAATCGACAAATGCAGGAGGAAATTCCTATGGAAAGGATTGCGCGACGACAACAAAGGCATTAATCTTATCAAGTGGGACAGAGTCTGCAAGAAGAAAGAGTTTGGAGGACTTGGGATCCTTAACCTCAGATACATGAACAAGGCCCTACTGTCAAAATGGTGGTGAAAAATGCACAAACAACGTAAAGCATGGTGGAGCAATTCCTTCATGAGATATCGTAGAAGGAAATTTGCCAGATTTGGAGGGAAATGTAGGTACGGAAAGGTGTCCGGTATCTGGAAAGGGGTTGCTAAGGTGGGGGACATTTTCCATACTAACACAAGGTGCAAATTGGGGAAGGAAAATAACATTAGATTCTGGAAAGATAAATGGTGTGGAGATAATACACTACAATCACTCTACCCTGAGTTGGCAATGTCAGCCAAGAGGGGGGACGCCCTAGTCATAGACGTATGGAGAAATAGAAGTCTAACATTACAGCTGACAGGGAGCCTATCCAACGATGCTCAGGAGCAACTACTGAGGCTTAATGCGATGTTACTGGAAGAAGGAACACAAGAGAGGACAGAGGAGGACGACAGAGAATGGAACTTAGGTCAAAGCAAAACGTTCTCAGTTTCCTCTATGTACGGTTTCCTTAACGATGGTGGGTTAAGGAATTCACTAGCAGATACTATGTGGAAGACTAAAGCGCCTCCCAAAGTTAAGGCCTTCCTTTGGCTAGTGCTCAATAACGGTATCCTCTCAAAATCTAATCTAAAGAAACATAACATTCTGCTCGATGCTACGTGCCAACGGTGTCACAACGGAGACGAAGACAATTTTCACATCTTCTTCGCTTGTCCTAGAGCTAGGTTGACTTGGGAGATCATGGGTCTCGCCTTTCACACGACCGCAATCCCGAACTGCATCGACGATCTGTGGGGGAAATGAAGAACAAGACACATCAAAATAGAACATAGGGGTTTATGGGATAGTACGGTTGGGGCCATTGTGTGGAGTCTATGGCTAGATAGGAATGATTTCTGCTTCCAAAATTATAGATGCTCTTTTCTTATGTTAATTCATAAAATGCTTGCTCTAACAAAGGCTTGGACAGGTCAAGCAGGAGGTTGGAAGAAATTGAGGCTGGACGGAGCACAGTAGGTGGTGATGGATCATGGATGGGAAGACCTCAGCTTTCCGTAGGTAACATCATGCAGGGCATGTCGTTTATTTTGGAAATCGTTAGAGACCTTTATGTAATCATTGATGTAATTTCTTTTGGTTGTTTTGGATCTACTCTTTGTATTAGAATGATTAGGTTTTTCTGTAATGATGGGTACTCTCTGTTTCGTTAATCGATCATTAATGGAATCAGTGGCATAGGCCACTTTTATTTTCAAAAAAAAAGTGACAAATCCGAATTGCCTTCATCAATGTCCAGGACAATGTACTAAATGTTTGTATCTTACTCGATTAAACCAGTTTATTTACCTATCAATCAAAATAGTGACATGGTTTTCCTTTTTTGACATTTGGGATTTGTTTCTCATCACAGGTAAGTGATTCACTGTCCTTGACTTTTTACAAGGTACTTCCATTATACTTTGGCAGTATTCAGACATTCGCCAGGCCTTGTTCAACTCCAAACACGCTCAAACCCAACTTTGATTATATAGGCATGGGAAAGTTAGAAAGCCCATCTAAATACAAAGAAAGTGGATCGAGAATTTCTATTGCAACATACTGACTTCAAGCTGATAAATTTGAACCCAGCCAACGTGTGCTTGTTGGGATTGGAACATCAACGAACGCCCGTTGTCGTAGCAGAATTAAATAGAGCAATAAGGAAATCGAAGTAAATGAGACATATCAATTGAACAAGCAAGTGGATCCACCAATCGAATACAAACACAATGAGGATTTGTCCCGGTTAGCTTTCGCTTAATCCAAGGAAAAATATACGGAGATCTGATATTCAACTAGAATAGATTACAAGGAGTTACTGATTCACTCAATATAAGGAAGTAAACTCACTAACTAAGAACTATCTCTCTCAAGCCTCTCTTTGCAATAGAGAAAATATCAATGAAGTACTCTACTCTCATATTGGAGAAGTTTACAATATATATAGAAGAATAGAGAGAACCCTAGGTTTAATCTTGATTCTCAATTGTCCGATATAACCTGTAGGAGAAGTAACTGAATAGGAGTCGTACGATCTAACATGGAGTTGAAGATTGGGCTAAAATAACCTAACAAATCGAGGTCCAAATGAACACAGCGCCGCGATCGGTCGATCGTCCAACAAGACCAGTCGACCGTCATCCTCTCGGCCAAACTCTGTGCAACTGCGGTCAGGTGTGCGGGCGGGGGGTGCGGTCGACCGCAACTTTGGACAGTCGACTGCAACTCTGCCTGTACTATTGCTGCTCTGTTTTCTTCTACCCTCTTTGACGCTTTGATCTCTGTGCTTCATCTTACCTTATTCTAATCTGAACCACGAGTATTCAAGACACATTCCTAACAAACTCCACGTGATGTGATTATTCATCTCCAACTCTAATGAACTCCACTTGCAAAAAACACTTACAACAATAGCTTCTTCTACTTGAAAAAATCTCTACCTAATCTCTCCGATCAGTATACCCCTTCAAGGGAACACCTTTGTAGGTGTAATCACGGAGTTGCCAACCTCCGCACAAACTCCAACTACATCAAGGCACTCTCCACCTCCCGACGATATTCGAACGTTGTAGTCTCGCTTCGATGATGCTAGTTGCGGCAAACTAGATGAGCTTGCGGGAATAACAGGAAAAGGAGCAACACTTGCGCAAGTATTTCGGATTCCCGAAATCTTGTAGAGATTGTTTTGGCTTGGCCCAACCAATCTCATATCTCTAATCACCTTACGATGACCCTGAAAAACAGATAGAACTCCACCTCGAGCTATGTACCTACAACCCCGTGCATTAAGAGTTTCCAAGAAAATCAGATTTTGTTTTAGCAGAGGAATATGCAAAACATTTTAATAAAGTGAACATGTTTAGACCTGGATCTTCAACCCAACTGTTCCCTCACCTACTACTTCACAAATCTCTCTAGTTCCTGTTCTCACACAACGCCTTGTAGTAGACTTATAACTAAAAAATAACTCCCTTTCGGAGCAAATATGAGAAGATTTCTCTGCGTCAAGAAACCAACTAGAATCCACTTCTAAAGATTTTGAAACAAGAAGACACGCATCACCTGAATCAAAGGCACTAACCACATTAGCAGCTGAATTCTCATTCTTGGTGCTCTCCTGATTCTGCAATTTTCAACAGTCCTTCTTGATATGCCCTGGCCTTTTGCAATATCGGCAACGGATCGAATTCTTTTTTATAGCACTTTGTCTTTCCCCTGAAGGAACTTCCACTGCTAGACAACTTGAAGTAAATGATGATTTATGGGTCTCCTTTCTAAGTTGATTTTCCTTCAATGCTTTGATTACACCATCTACCGAAATACTCTCTTTGGCAGATCTACCGTGTAGCATGGTAGTGATCAAAAGCTCGTACGAATCTAGCAGTGAATATATCAGGTTGAAAGCTTTATCTTCCACACACACATCTGCATCAATCGCCTTGAGTTCAGATAGAACCTTATTGAACTCTGTGATGTGGTCTTGGAGATCGGCACCTTCCTTAATTCACAAATGGAATAACTTCTTCTTCCAATGCATCCGATCTAATAATGACAAACCAGATGTAACGCCCCAAATCCCTATACTGGTGATTCGTGACATAATCCAGAATCTTTCCTTCAAACAGTCACAATACAGGAAAAAGCAGAAAAAATTTAAACAAATTCCATGATGTACAAGTTCAAGTGTTACAATATACGCAGTTCAGAAAATTACAACCCAAGTTTTACACACACAAAAAACAACAACAAAAGTGAATAAGGAACACTTGGAACTGTCACTTGGATGCACCATCAGGCTTGAGCCTTCCTGGACTCCACGGGTCGGCATCTAGCACCTAAAAGAGTGGGCACGTCAGTAATTCTACTGACGCAAAGCTGATAAAAATAGCGATCTCCAAACTAAACAAATCAAAAAAATGAATGCAAAAGAAAATGACTAAATGAAAGAGAGGTGGGGTCGGGTCAAGTGTATCCGTGTATGATATACCCTAGTAATCTAATGCACGCGTTAAGATGTACTTAGTCTAATGCAAGCGAGACTTTGAAAATGTATGCATCCCATACTACATACTTTCTAAATCAAGCCGTTATCTCCAAGTTTAGGGATTTGAATCCTTGCCATGCATCCTAATCTCGTACTCGTCTTGTTCCGGATAGATAGATCGTGGTTGATGAGGTTGCAGATTAATTGGTCACACCCGTTCTACAGTCACATAGTGGTGTCTCAGTTTGCCATTAGTGCCCGGCGCCCGGACCTCATTCAAAAGCCATGACGAACTTAAAGATACACCGCAGCGTAACTATGGCACCGTATTTTATAGGACCGTCGCCTATACGACCCGTTCGTGTCCACCAGCATAGAACTTGACGGCCTCGAGGGTTTGATCTCCCCATCTGTCATGCCCTGCTTCCTAAAATACGAAAATACGAGCACGTGACTGAGGCCCAGCGAATGACGCGAATACACCATTCATAAGCTGTACAGGTAACTCAACAACAAGATAACGACAAAAACCACGCAGGCATGTAAAATCACAATAGGATAACAAAAGTACATGATATAATCCATAACATAACCAACAACTGGAAATAAAAAGTAGTTACGGGTCAAACATGCCCGGATTACAATAAGGAGTACATGAATAAAATCTGAACTAAAGTAACATGATAATTAACAAGGCTAAAACACTTGATCAGCGACACATTCGGATAATTCTCCATTCAGGCCTGCAAGTATATTATTATAAAAAAAAAGAAGAAGATACCTGTTAATGCAAGTCACGGGCCGCAAGTGGTAAAAGCTAACGGGACAAGTACAAAAACAAAACAAGTAGCAGGAAAAAGAGCAAGAAATCAAGAATCATGTAATAGAAGAATACAACATGTAAACAGGATCATGAACAGGCATGCATGAAACAAGTGGCATGTAAACAAGTAATCAAGTAAACAAGTCAACAAGAACATGTAACATGTAATTGGATTATGCAAGTACACGTGTTAATATCATGTCTTTTGTTTAATTCTATCTAGGTAGCACTTCATGTATCCATACTTTTACTATATGGTTGCTACATACAATCAGTTACGTTTAGACCTAGTGGTGGATTCTATAGGTCACGTACTCGGGAAAAACATGTCATTTGTATCTTGTTCGAGATACGTGCAAACTTGTAACGTGAAACATGTAGAGTGTAAACTTGTAGCGTGAAACATGTAAAGTTGTAATCATGTAATAGATTCTAGAGATGGCCCCCGTAGATTCTAGAGGTGGCCCCTGTCAACCCCTGACGTGGCACTTAGTTCCATATCACTTGTAATCATGAAAAACATTGGCTCCCTTCCAAGTACGCTCTTCTATATTATCCACTACTATGGTCTTTCGCTTAAACCCCGGCTTGTTACTTTTATTAATTTTAATCAACAATAACAGATATCATATTTAACTACTATCACGGGCAAAACAATCATGCACATAATCATATATAATCCATGAAATTTTAGAATCTATAACTAGACACCCAACCCTACATTGTGTACAAAAATTGCACTTAAACTTCTAATATGCACAGAGTTATGGTTCTTCAAATATGATACAAAATCTCCACTGCCTTTTCAGACCAACTCCACACTTGTACTTAGGAATTATTTTGGAAACCTTATCAAACGCCATCTAAAATTTCTAAAATTCTGGAATCTTAAAGTAGACTCCTACCAAAGGTCACTTATTAAATTTCAAGGCAATATCATAAATACACACGTAGTTATGCTCCTAAGAAACTCAGTCCACCTGCAGAAATTTGCAGTTCTGGTTCTCTGGACTAGCGAGGTTGGGGAAATTTTTGAGGTACCAAACCAGTTCAGAAATGGGTAAAATTTGGCACTTTAGTAGTAGACGTATGCATAAGCTTCCACAAAAATTTTCATCCAAAAATACTGAGCCAATAATTAACTATGATTTTTCGAAGTTACGATAGATTTCTCAAGCTGCTGTTTCTGCAGTTAACTTGCTGTCCGAAAATTTGGAACTTGTTTGGGCTATTAAATGTCTTCTAAATATTACAAAAAAAATCATGTAGGTCCTAGATACATAGCAAAACATTCTCCCAAAGTTTGGGCTCAAGATTCTTAACCATTCATGAGATAAAAATTCTCTAACTAAGCATCAAGAATATAGTTCTTAAACCATCTTTGAAGAGAAATTATTTTACCATGGAACTACTTCTCTTCTTAGCATGCTCCTTATTCATATATGACCAAAAATAATTTTTTCTTGGTTATTCTTACATGCAAAAATATCACACATGAATAAAACTAAAACTTTTTATGAGTTTAGAGAAATCACCCACTTTGTATGTAAACTCTAGTAGCTTTTCTTGCTTCTTGAAAGGCTTCTTGCTCCTCATCTTTACTCCCTCTACTTAGCTTCTTCACTTCAAAACTCTTTTTCTAAGACTCAAGCTTCCTTCTTTCTTTCTTGTCTCTTTTTCTCTCTTTTTTTTTTTTGGCACAAGAACAAGTTAAGAAGAAGATGAGAGAGTGGAAGAGATGTGGGCTTTATAGAAATGAGAGAGAGAGCTAGGGTTTTGGAGTTGGCCGGATGGTAGTGGAGGGGGAGGGAGGAGATTATGTTTGACCAAGTGAGTGGAGGTGAAGGGTGAGATCTCATGCCAACTCACCAAGTCCTAGAAGCTTCAAGTTGTGTCTTGGACTTTTCATGAAGATCTCTTCATGTGGATTTCCCACCTTTAGATCTCATTAAGATGGTGTTTAGGGTTTGATGAGGTTAAGGGTTAGGTTTAACCCTAGGTCACCCAACCCTAAGTCTCCATACCCTAACCCTAACCCTATTGCACAAATACGCATGGCTATTCATATTATAAATTTAATGGAAATAATATACATGTATATAAAAAAAATATTTTATAAATTTTTGGGACATGACATCAGCTGCGCACGCGGCTACACGTGCTCACACGCGAAAGAACGGACACAAAACTCTAGCCACGCCCACCACAGGCACCATCAAAAGCGGGGTATACCCATTAGGTGACCCTTTATCACTTGGATCCTAATATATTCATACACTCACCCCATGCATTTTTCGATATGGGATCTCATTCCCGTGCCAACTCACGTTGACCATCCATGCATGCATACTCAATATTCAACATTTAATGCATATCCCCATAGTAGATCCTATAGGCCACTTCATCAATCCCTTGTCAAACAAGCCCATAGGATCCTCATATAGGTCAACATCCAACAACCATCTCATCTCTTATATTATTATTATTATTATTATTATTATTATTATTATTATTATTATTATATATATATATATATATATATATATATATATATATATATATATATATATATATATATATATATATATATATATATATATATATTATTCCTATATAATATTATATATATATCCGCTTAAGTACGAGGTGTTACACACACACCTTTCCTTAAGAACTCAGCGTCCTCGCTGAGCACGGAACTTGCAACATGATCCAGGATCCCTTTCTAGCCGATGTGGAGAGAATTACCCTGATTCTGCTAGCTGTACAGTCCCCTACCCGGGCGACCTATCCTAACATCGCTCCCTCTCAGGCGTACATCTTGCACACACTCGGTGTCGAAAATCGGCTCTAATACCATTTGTAATTCCCCGAGCCCGGCTCAGCTGCGCACGTGGCTACACGTGCGCACACGCGAAAGAACAGACACAAAACTCTAGCCCCGCCCACCACAAGCACCATCAAAAGGGGGGTATACCCATTAGGTGACCCTTTATCACTTGGATCCTAATATATTCATACACTCACCCCATGCATTTTCCGATATGGGATCTCATTCCCATGCCAACTCACACTGACCATCCATGCATGCATACTCATTATTCAACATTTAATGCATATCCCCATAGTAGATCCTATAGGCCACTTCATCAATCCCTTTTCAAACAAGCCCATAGGATCCTCCTATAGGTCAACATCCAACAACCATCTCATCTCATCTCATATATATATATATATATATATATATATATATATATATATATATATATATATATATATATATATATATACCCGCTTACGTACGAGGTGTTACACCAGAGTAGTAAGCTAGAGTTTTTTTCACAAACTCGCCGCATCAGTTTCTTCAAGAAATCTGCAATTGACCTCATTTGCCAATGATAGTCAGATCAGACTTATGACACTTTCACAAATATCTTTTCAAACATCCTCCTTTATATTAGTTGGATTTTCTTTATTCTTAACTACTGACTGCAAACGTTCTTGAACAAGGACATCATACATGTCAACCTTCCAATGATTGAAATTGATCTTTTCATCGAACTGCTTGATCTTCAAAAGACGGTGACTCGACAACCTGAAGCTCTGATACCAGTTATTGGGATTGGGGCATCAACGAATGCCAGTTGTCGCAGTGGAACTAAATAGTGTAATAAGGAAGTCAAAATAGATGAAACAAATCAATTGAGCAAGCAAGTAAATCCACCAATCCAATACAAACATAATGAGGATTTGTCCCGGATAGCTTTTGCTTAATCCGGGGAAAAATATAGGGAGATCTAATATTCAACTAGAAGAGATTACAAGGAGTTACTGATTCACTCAATACAAGAAATTAAACTCACTCATCAAGAACTATCTCTCTCAAGCCTCTCTTTGCAATGAACAAAATATCAATGAAGTACTCTACTCTCATATTAGAGGAGTTTACAATATATATAGAAGAATAGAGAGAACCCTAGGTTTAATCTTGATTCTCAGTCGTCCGATATAACCTGTAAGAGAAATAATTGAGTATGAGTCATATGATCTAACCTGGAGTTGAAGATTGTGCTGAAATGACCTAACAAATCGAGACCAAAATGAACACAGCGCTGCGGTCAATGTTCTAAAAGTCTCTAAGAGGTAGTCAGGCTGCCGATGGGGATCTAGCGCCTAAACCTTATAAGCAGAGCTTAAGCGGCTAGGCGCTAGGCAGTTTTATTTATTTATTTATTTATTTATTTATTTATTTACTTATTTGAATATTTATTAATTTATCGAACTTTTAGTTTTGTTTTATTCCTACCCATTTTTACTCTTTATTGCTACCTATTCTTACTCTTGATTTTTCTAGTGTTCTAAAAGCTGCTAGGCGGTAGTCAGGCGGCTGATGGAGGCTTAGTGCCTAGACCTTGTAAGCGGAGCCTAGGCGACTAGGCGTTAAGAATTTTTTTTTATTTGATTCGATTTTATTTTTGTCCCCAATTTATCTTTTGGTTTTGTTTTATTGTTCCACCATGCATTATCTTGCTTTTTATTGCTCTCCATTCTTACTCTCGATTTTTCTTCTTGCTGTTGCAAGATGAGCTTTAGATAGTCTACAAGACAATTGCATCAAGGTGTTGGTTTTGGTAACAGATTTGGGTAGAGCGATGATTTTTCAGGATACCGATATCAGAATTTTTAATGTCTTAATTAGATATATCGAGAAAATAAACTGTTATACTAGTTATAGTCGGTCTCTTTTGAAATATTGATTGACTTATCATTTCATAATCAAAAGCATCGGTAGATTTAATATCTTGGAAGCAAACAATGTTGTACTAGTGATTTTGAGTGAACTCCAACTGACAATTTGTAATATTGGGCTGTATTCTCCTTTCTATGAAAACAATTTCGGAAAAAAATAACATAAGTCATTTCCTCCTAATCTGATGCTTTTCTAAATATGTAGTAACAATATAAGTATATATATTTTCGAATATAGGAAGACGTTGTCATCCCGTTTCATTGTTAAGTTGATATCGGAACAATAACGCTAAATCCTCAAGATGAAAACAAACAATCAGATCACACCTACTACTACAAGAAAAAGACACCACCTAAGAACTATTACTACTATCACTAATATGAACCAAGGCTCGAACTCCTTCTAGACCCGGAAATTATTTTTAAAAGGGTCTGGATAGGGTCAGATCGGGTTAAGCTCTATTTTATGATCTGGATCCGCCTAGATCCGCCTAGCCCTGCCTAGACCCGCCCAATAGGCCAAACCGATTTTTTCAAATGCCTAGGGCTTAGACGAGTCGCCTGGGGACCGTCTAGCGATTAGGCACCGCCTAGGCGGCCGCCTAGACCGATTTTTAGAACAGTCGACCGTCCTCCTCTCGGCCACCCTGTGCAACTGCAGTCGGGTGTGCGGTCGGGGGGTGGGGTCAACCGCAACTTTGGACAGTTGACCGCAACTCCACCTGCACTATTGCTGCTCTGTTTTCTTCTACTCTCTTCGACGCTTCGACCTCCGTACTTCATCTTATCTTCTTCTAATCTGAACCACGAGTATTCAAAACACATTCCTAACAGTGCTAGTATGTAGAATATGCGTAAATATGCCTATGTGTGATTCATATACACAGTCATACTTTTGAGTACAATTATACATTGTCATACTTTTGAGTACAATATATGATGGAGATCAGGAGAACATCTAGAACCCCCCCCCCCCCCCCCCCCATCATAATGGGAAGTGAATATTAGGGACATAAGTTTGGATTTGAGTTGATTTAATTTGATCCGAGTATCTTCTACTTTTGTTAGGCAATTAATAAGTTCTACTTTTAGTTGGACAAAATTTTCTTAGGATTTTATTTGAGTTATTTGAGTTTTAAGCCTATATAGAGGTAAGAAGTTGAATTAGTGAGGGAGGCTTGAATTTTGAGAAACTCTTGAAAGCCGAGTGCTTTGAGTTGTGTGCCATTAGCTCCTCCCTCCCTCTTCTTCTTTCTCTTTGTTTTGCAGCAGGTGGAACTAGAACAAAGCCTTGTCCAATGCTTACCACCTATATATCTCTCTTCATTTACAAAAAAACTATAAATATCCCAAAACCCAGACCTTCGTACTAAAATCTGAACATATATTCGTGCACATATTATAGTATGCATATGTTATACACATTCATACTCACACATTCATTTGAGTGTGTTTCAACAGAGACCCATCTTGAGTATGAAATTCTATGAAATTCAGACAGGGCGAGTGGCAAAATATCCTCGATTCAGCCTACGAATGGAAAGAGTGTCTCATTCTTGTGTCTTGTTAAATTTCTTTGTTCTTACGATTTTAATTCCTGGCTGCCCGATTTATGTGTATGGCTCATTTTTATTGTTAACTTTTAACCCTTTCCAGTGCTCCATTTACTCTTCGAGATAGGTTGAATGTGTTGTGTAGAATAGATTAATATATGGTTTTGGAGTTCGATTTCCTGTAATGCTTGGAACTTAAGTATGCTAACATTTTCATCGCATTTAAAGACTTTGTGGAGAGTTAGGCAAGGAAACAGTCTTTTGAATAAAATCTCAATTTCGAAACTTGATTTCAACTATAATATTGAGAGGAACTTTCTTTCCGTACTTATTATGTGTAAAAACCTTTTGTTGGATATATGGGTATATTCTCTATATACAAATAACACATGTGCATATGAGTAACACGTGTATTGAACGTACAATTGATTGGATATCGGAACGCGGGTTTGTGGACCTATAACCCGATACCCAAATCAATATTTATTCATAAATACTGACTTGTGACAGCAGTCTAGGTATTCCAATCTTGATACCTAGGGTGAATATCTCAAGCAACTTAGATCTAGATATTAACCCTAATTTCCAATTGTTAATTTCTCACAAAACCTAACAATCTTGAGATATTATTAATCAATTTGTGAGATTAATTAAGAGAGAAGAGTACCCCTCTCTAGATCCCGTCGAAGCCAACGTCACCGATGATCGCCATCGCTACCATCGTGGTCGGCATCGTCGCTCCCGCTGCCGTTTGCTGTGAGTCGTCGCCTTCTTCGTTCGAAGCCGAACGACCATCAGTCGAGGCATCGACTAGAGATGAGTCGAATCGACCTCTTCTGACTTCGACGGCGATGCCCTCGACCTCCCTCTCCGGCTATCTGTGTGTCAGACCCGGTTGAGGCAAACCTGACCCACATGCAGACCCATCCTCCTCCTCTCTTCTCTGACTTGCTGAGTAATTGGATCCGAACCTGATCCATTAAGAATTCTGGTGTTCTCTTATTTCCGGGTTGTGAAGAAGATAGTGGGGTCTTCCTTGTTTTCATCTCATCTTCTGATCTGGTATCTCTGAACATTAAGATTCGTGCAATTATCTAATTTATTTATTCTGTTATTAGTTGGCAGATTTACAGATAAACCATCTTCTTTATCTAAATTACTTGTGTAGTAATAATTTAGAACATACTCTGTCACGCCCCACTTTCCGAAAATACGGAATATGAGTACGTAACATTGGTCCAGCAAATGACTAATGTCACCCATAAGCTGTTTATCCGATTAACTTAACAACATAAATAATACAGAATAATTGCGCAGGCAATAATAATGATCTCATGAACAAAAATACTTGGAATGAAGCAATATAAATATTCAAATACAATAATAATAATCCAACATCTGGAAATAATACTAAAATCCGGGACATAAGCCCAAAACAATAATAATCTAATCCAAAAATAATAACAAATCTCGATACATTAAGTTTATTTAAAGCAATAAGTAATTTAAAAGCAGAAATCTTCAAAATGGTTGTTCTCCAATTCCAGCAGGCTATTCTCATTCATTACATGTATACACTTCATCTAAAAACAAAAGAAAATTATCCTTAGAGTAAGTCATGGACAGCAAGTAGAGAAAGCAGGAAACAATGAAATAACGGTATAACAATGAATCAATGGATCAATAGGAATCAATAAAATGCGATAATAATCATGATAGTCGATGAAATGGCTATAATAATGATGCAATATCAATAACAACAATCAATGATCAATAACGGTAACACTTAGCCAATATTCGATATCAATAGGAACAATGAAGAACAATATGCAGTGTCGATGTAGTGTGATCCTTAAGTATATTAATTATTTTAATCTTAACTAATGTAGCACTTCATACATCCATCCTTTTACTACATGGTTGCTACATACAAACAAGTTACGTTTTAGATTAGTAGTGGGCTCCATAGTTCATGTACTCTTCAACGATAAACATTATTCACCCTTCGGTGTACGATACGGTCAGTGGCAACGATACAATACACGATAGATTGGGTTACGGCCATAACCACAATCACCGATAAAATAATAGCCGGAACATTATTTAGGAAAACACGTGCCCCTTCTCCGAGTACAGTCCCTATATTGTTCACTACTAAAAGCCAACCCTTAAACTCCGGCATGTTAATTATTTACCAATGCAACAACACAATATGCAATTAAGGAACAAGATGTAAACAATAGTATCAACAAGGAAACAATAGGTTGATAACATGGATAGGACGGTTAGAATAGTGAAAATAACTCATTGGGAACATACAATACAACATACATTCATTAACTCATGCAATAATACCACATAGGAATAATTCATCTATTAAAAAGTGAAATCTAAAATTCTGGACAGCATGCGCAGTCTGTACAAAAGTACAGTTTCTCGCTGACTCAGAAGTCGAAAGTTGAATCCATTAGAAAATCTGGAAACTAGACTACCATACGGTTCCAACGCATACTTAAAGTTCACATTCCGACAACAGTAGCTAGGTCAAACACATGGTTCTTTATAGGATTTATGTTCAGGCAGAAATTCGACATCTTGTTGTTTTAATTTTAGAATCAGCAAAACTCAATATTAAATTCAGTAAAAATATTTTCTAGACTCCTCAACATGTTAAGAAACAATCTGGAAATTTTTATAGCAAAATTCTATCATTTGATTAACCTTTTTACTGTTTGAACATGAAAGGTACGAAAATTTAAAAATCTGAAATGTAAAAACACAGTTGTAGTATAACGGGCATAACTTTTGCTACAAAACTTGAAATTCGAAAATTCTAGATGTTATTGGCAACTAGACACTTGGGGCTACATTTCATATTCAGAAAGTATCTCATTTTAGGGTCATTTACTGGTTCGAAAATAGCGATCAAGGTTCAGGTCAGCAAGCATGTACAGTTTTTAGGGTAGTTTTTATGAAAATAAATTAATTAAACATGATGTGTATCGATTCTTTAGTCAATAAATTGTGTAAATAGAATGATAGGTATCCAAGCATGATAAATAAAATTTAGAACACACACAAATACAAGTCTAACATCAATCAATCATCAAGCGATCAAACGACGTACAACCTAACGATTGTCTCTACAATAATTTATTTGTATTGTGACTTGTATGAATAACCCTATTATCAATTCTATATGCATTCATGAAAGATTCAAACTTTAGAGTCAAAAGTGGCACAATATCAAGAATATTGGGGTTAGCTCGTGTAAACCCTCAATAGACCCAATGAAGAGATGAACAATGGATAATACGATAACAAAGAGATCTACTTGCAAGAATTTCAATAACACTTGAATTTGATACAATTAGCAATTCAAGAGAACAATGACTTGCCTATTAATCGGTGAAAACAAATATCAAGAATAACGGGATAAGGATCCCGAAGCAACGAACTCATGAGCCAACAACTCCACAAAATAGCACGTGCAATATACGTGCAATAAAAAGCCAAATCAACACAACACCCAAAGAGACAAGAAACTCAGCACACAAAGAGACAAAGCAGGCACACAATAACATCGAGAGACAGCAACAACTACAACAGCTGCAACAATGACCAAAGGACAGCAATGACAGCAAGGAGCAGCAACAATACTCGTGCAACGCACGTACAACCCAAGAACTCGCAAAAACACATACAAACCCCGTGCACAAAGAGACAGCGACAACAATAGCAACAGAGGAGCAAAAGGGGGGCTCGAATCTGACGTCGATGGCGGTGGTTGGCGTCGCAAGCGGCGGAGCGAAGGGACGCGGCGACTGGGCTCAGGTCGGCGATGAACAGGGAAAGCAGCGTGGGTTTTTGGAGCTCTGACTGTCATTCGAAATGGAAGAGGAGAAGGAGGGGTTCGGAAGTTGTGCTGGCGGTGCTGGGGGTGGCGCGGCGGGAGGGGGAAGGTCGTCGGAGGAGGGGAATGACGGGAGGGTGTGCTGGCATTGGCAGGAGGTGGCTGGAGTTAGCCGGAGAAGAGAACAAGGGTTGGGGATTTGGGTTCAGTTTAGGGAGAGAGAAAGAGGAGAGAGGAGAGAGAAACTCGAGGAGAGAGAATAGGCGGCTAGGTTTCGATTTGTGTACAAAAATTAGGATTTACAGTAGAGTTGTATTCATAGAATATAATTAGGGTACTGGGTTAGTGGTTTAGGATCCAATAAAAGCAGATTTGGGTCAAGAACAAATGAAATTGGGTTTTAGGGTTTAATAAGAGGTAGATCCAAATCAATAGGGTTCAAATCAAAAATACCGAAGATCAAAGAGTTTTATGAACAAGAATTTAAATCCACATGAATAAATAAATAATACAAATGAATTGAAATATAAATTGGGCTGGAAAATAAATTGGAATTCGCCAAGAAAACAGATTGGGTATAATAATAAAATAACTCAACAGATTGATTTTAATTAAATAATCAAGAAATAGCAATTAACAATTATAATCATAACAATAATAAAATCATACTGCAAAATAGTATACAGGTTTAACAATTTTATTAAAACAATCCAACAATAGTAATATATTTGTTTTAGACTCAAATATAAATAGTCGACCAATAAGATATAGAAAATAATAATATGAAAATACGCAATTATTCGAAATGAATAAAATTCTCGATTGGAAACCACTTTAATAAAAGATCCGAAAAGAATTTAAAACAAAAATAAGTTTATAAAAATCAAATTGTAGAAAATACACGGAAAAGACTAATTATCGGGAATGAGGGTTACATACTCTCAAACTTTAGGAACTCATCGTTTATTCCTTAAGATGGAAAAATATGATCGACCGTATGAGGTTCCTAAACTAGAGGCGTTTAGTAGCTCTGAATTCAATAGCTGGAAGAGGAAAGCACAATATGGAATGAAATTCATGAAGATTTTCTATACCTGTCAAACGTCATATGAGGAGAGTACTGAAGATGTGGATGATGCCACTTGGATCAGAGATGAGAACTTGTGTAGGGAGTTTCTGTTAAACAGCATTTCAGATCGGTTAGCAGATGTTTACATGATAATCTATTGGATGAATTCGAAAAGGAGGAGAAGGTCTTCAAGACTCACTTGGTTGATAAGTTCATGAGTTTTGAATTCAGAGAGGAGAAAGTCATTCTTCCTCAGGTAACTGATCTTGAAAACTTAGTAGCTATATTGAAAACTGAAGATATCAATGTGTGTGATGTCTTTCTTACTGGAGCAATAATTTTTAAATTACCTGCATCATGGCTTACATTTAAGACTGAAATGTATAGATTACCAGAACAAATTAAGCTTGCACAACTCAAACGATGTATTAAAGTTGAGGATGAGACTAGAACTGGGATCAATTTGGAGTTGGCTAAGAAACAACTTTCTCACGCTAATGTGCTAACCAATACCAAATATGTTCCTAAGTTTAAGAAGAACAAGCTTAATAAAGTTAAGGGTGAATCATCCAAGTTGGAAGCCACTAAAAAGATTGTCAAAAAGAAAGAGAAGTGCTACAACTGTAGAAAGTGGGGTCACCATGCTACCGAATGTAAGCTACCCAAAAGAGAACAACCTAACAATGAAATGGTGAACTTGTTAGAGGGCAACACTGAACCCACCAACTTTCTGTGTGTTGTTGGTGACGATAAGGTCAGTGCTTCTGCTAGTTGGTTGTTGGACTCGGGGGCTACATGCCATGCTTGCAACAATAAGAACCTGCTAACTGATCTCAAAGATGTAAACGAGTATGTCTCTATGGCGAATGGAGAATCAGTCAAGGTGCTCCAAGTGGAAACTGTAAATCTCAGTCTTTCATCAGATAAAAATTTAATTTTGCATAATGTTAAATTTGTTCCTACTTTAGCAAAGAATTTAATTTCTATTAGCTTACTGAATAATGCTAGCATGGTAGTTTCTATGAAAAGTGGTAGAGCTATTTTATCTGTTAACTCATATTACTTTGGTTGTGCTTACTTAGTCAATGGCATGTATAGACTTAGTTTAGCAAATGAAGTGATTAATGCTGTTAGCTCAAATCTATGTAGCCCTTATACTTGGCACAACAGATTAAGACATGTGAACTATATTAAATTACTTGCTGTTACTAAAACTTCTAATCTGCCAATTGATACATCCTTAAGATATGACAAATGTGAAGTGTGTGCTCCGACAAAGATCACTAGAAAACCCTTTAGTTCTGTTTTCTAGGAGTACACAACTTCATGAACTAATTCATTCTGACATATGCGACTTTAAAAATTTTGTGACACAAGGAGGTCGAAAGTATTTGTTCACTTTTATAGATGATTATTCTAGATATTTTCATATTTATTTTTTAAAAACAAAGAATGAAGCACTTAATAAATTCAAAGAATTTAAAGACCGTATCAAAAATCAGTTAAATGCTAAAATTAAAAGGTTCAGATCTGATAGAGGTGGGGAATATGTATCAATGGGTTTTAAAGAATTTTTGCACTTCACATGGTATTATCTCTGAAACAACAACACCCTACTCACCACAGTCAAACGGTATAGCCGAAAGAAAGAATCGAACATTCACAGAAATGTTGAATTCTATGTTATTGACTGCTGGATTGCCTTCGTATTTTTGGGGAGAGAATGCATTGACTGCTAATAATATTCTTAATATGTTACCGCACTTTAAACTGTCTGAAACACCTTAAGAGTTATGGCATAAACACACACCGTATTTTGATAAAGTAAAAACATTGGGTTGTATTGCTTTTGTTAGAATACCAGACCCTAGAAGGCCTAAAGTAGGACCTCGTACAAATACTTGTGTGTATCTAGGAAGTGCAGTTGATAGCGCGACATACAGATTTTATGACCTATCTCTCAATAAAATAATTGAATCTAGAGATGCAGAATTTTTTGAAGATGTGTTCACCAAAGACAAAGGTATAACACTATCTGGTCACACAAACTTAGTCAACGATTCACAAATAGAATCTAGACCTAGCATAAGTGACACTGAAATTACAAATGAAATTGAGCCTAAAAGAACCTCGACCAGAGATAAGACACCTAGAACCTATGGTGATGATTTTGTAACTTATGCACTGTTGGCTGATCCACTTAGTGTAAAGGAAGCCCTTCGGTTTAAGGATGATTTACTTTGAAAATAGGCTATTAATGATGAGATGGATTCTTTATTACAAAATAAAACTTGGAAATTAGTTGATCTGCAATAAGGGGCTAAAACCATAGGAAAAATGGGTTTTGAAGAAGAAACTTAATCCGGATGGATCTGTAGAAAAGTATATGTAACCCCTGTTTTCCATTTTGTGTATTTTTGGGTGTATTTTTCTTTTTGGTGTATTTCTCTCCTTGTATCTTTTCTTGGACCGTATATTGGATCTTTATTTTCAATATATTCATTATTGGATTTTTCGTCCTTTTATTTGATCTTTTGATTCGATTATCTTTCTATTCTTCCATCTTTGCTTGACCGAACTTTTGTTTTGATCCCCATTGTTTTTATTTATTCATGTCACATTTTAATTGATTCATCTTGTTCCCATTCTTTATTGGATCTTTTGTCTTATGCCTATATGTTTTTAAACCAATTAAAACCTATTCTAATTCTTTTTTGATTCCACTAATATCTAAATCCACATACAATCCTATTACAATTACCCTGCTTCTATTGCACCTAGCCTACCCGTGCTATAACACCCAATTACCCTGAACCCAAATCCCTAATAGCCTAATCACTCTAATTACCAAATAACCCATCTGCACCTAACCACCCGACCCAAATACCCATCCAAACCCAATGCCCCAACTCCGAGAAAAATCCTAAACTCCACTATATAAATACCCCCATGCATTCCCTGTTCCTATCCTCCACCTCAGCCGCCCTTACCCCCCATCCTGAGCTCTCCTCTACTGCACCCTCGGTACTCTCGTTCACCCACTTTCCCGCATCCACTTCCGTCCATCCTCTATCCCTGTCTCCCCCCTGCGTCGCTCGGCCTGTAGCAACCGCAACACCCCCTGGTGTGCTGCTCCGACATCGATAGCAAGCACAGCAGTCGCGTCACCTGTGCCGCTGTCCCATCGTTCTCGCTGCCTTCCTTGTGTTGAGTTGCGTGGGTGTGCGTGTGTTCTCGTTGGCTCGCGTGTTCGTTGGAGTTTGTGTGTTCGTCGTGGTTCGCCGTTCGTTGTGTTCGTGGGTTGTTCTTTTGTTGAGTTTGTTGCTTGGGAATCCGTTCCCGTTTTTCTTGATCATCGTCATTTTCATCGTCGGTTATAAGGCAAGTAACTTATATTCTTTTCTTTGTGTAATATAAGTACTAAATACCGCCTGTAGTATAGTTGGGTTCTAGAGACAATTTGTGTGTGAATTCTCTGTTATCTATTGTCTCTATTGTGATGATTCGACCATAGTTGCCTCACGACATACATGACATGAATTAACCTAGGGTTGACAACTTTTTGATGTATATGTTCATGCTACTTTGAGATATCTGTGCTTGATGTGTTATTCGTGATATACTTGTCGAATACTTGCAAAATACTCTATACCATGTTGTTTGGACATCTAGTACACTAAATTTCATGTTTGGGTTGATTTGGATGAATTTCGTATGATCTATGTTGATTTTTGTATGAGGGACAAATTCTGTATTTTCTGTTGCTTTGCTTTTGATCAGTATTTTAGACTCCATTAAGGTCAGCACATGAAAAATATTTGTGAACATAAACTGAAGAGAATTCTGTCTATTTTCCAACCCCTCTGACAGCTCTCAGTTTCGATTTATGGATTGTGAGTTATGTCTATTTTACTACAGAGGTGTAAAAAGTTTTTCAGATTTTGTTTTCTATGAATTCTGAAGAGTAGTCTATTTTTATTCTAATGTTAAAAGTATTATTTTGATCCAATATTTTGCACAGTACAACCAGACCTGATTTGGATTAACCCTAAATTTTTATGGATTTATTTGATTAGTTTTACAAATCGTTCTATGTTTCCAAACAATTACTATACTAGCAGATTTTTCATACTATTCAGTAAAAAACTTGATTTTCGACCTAATTCTACTTGTTGTTTGTAAAATATTTCTGAATATGAAAGTTAGCCTACTGTATCTATTTTATTATCCTTTTGACGGATTTAGATTTCGATTTATGGTTTGTGAGATAATTCTGTTTTTGTACTGCAGTGTTTATAATTCCATATTTACAAAACTACTGCATCTTGATGTTTTCTGAATTTTGTTGACTAAACTATTTATATTGGAAAATTATGAAACTTTATATTTTGATGCTAAACATATAGAGGAATACCCTAGATTTTTCGTGGATTTAATTAATGAGTTTTCATGCTGTTTTCATGCTGTTTTCCTGACTATGAATACAAAATACTGATTTCTGACTGAACGTGTTTTTTTTGGATTCAACCTGTTTTGAGACTTGTTTTTGTGAAATACTATATGACTTATATATATTTTCTAGATTCGGCAGGGAGTCTACTTTCCAGATTCTTTGACGGGTTCAGATTTGCATATATGTAGCAACGGGAATCAAAATTTTAGTGCAGTTTTGTCTTGCTGTCCTGAACTAAAATTTTCGTTGTGTTATTCTATTATGAGTATCTTTCACTTGTACATGTTTATCTTTCACCCTGAACCCGTTACCTGTTTATATCATGTTATTCTTGCTCTGTTTTCTGCACATACATGTCTTTCTAATAATGATAACAAAATAACCAAGCTGGGGTTAAGGAAAAGATCTAGTAGTGGAAACTATAGAAATGTGTATTGGGAAGAGGGCCCGTGTTCCCTACCTGTCACGTGTTCATGACTACATGATACACGACTCTGTTTATCTGAACCCTGACTACATTACTTCCTTATAGGAAGATGTACTCAGAAGAGGATCCATAGGTTCTATCTGTCTATCTGATCTGTATCTGATATCTATTTTTCTGAGCCCTGAGTACACGGCCCTATGGACTCCACCACGAAATCTAAACGAAACTATTTGAATGTAGCGACCATGTGATTAAAACCTGGGGCGCATGAAGTGCTACCTAAATAGTAATCACATAAGACTCATAAGAACATGACATTTGTTATCTGTTATCTGTATCTGTTTATCTGACATCTATTATCTGAGTATCTGTTATCTGTCTGACTATCATCTGACACTATCATCTGTATATCGGTCTGTATACCATCTGATACTTGACACCTGACACATGCTATCTGTATCTGTTAGTATACCATGCTATCTGATTTGTTTTCCCTGATTCATGTTAGATATTATATTTCGTTGATATGCTATGCTATATTTGTTCTGCTATTATTCCATATTTGTTATCCTTTTCCATGTACTTGTATCTTGCACTACAAGTGGCCCGTAAATTGCATTGACGGGAGTTTATTTTCTCTTTTTCTTTTTCCTACAATTTATTAATTGCAGATCAGGGTGACCAGTTGCCAGATGGAGTTGGTGATATGAGATATTAGTGCTAGAGTTTTTATTATTATTATTGTTGCTTATTTGGAACAATTGTATTTGATACTTGGATTTATTTTGTATTTGGGCAATGTGACCCAGGATATTAACTTATTCAGATCTGATTTATTTGAGATTATTTTATATTTTGGTTTCAAGTAAACTTTTGTTGGTATATTTGATTCGATTATGCATACTTGGTTGATTTCTCTTGCTTCCGACTTCTGTGAGATGTTGTAAAGATTCTGAACAGCTTATGGATGATGAAAATTATTCGCTGGGCTTAGTCATGTATCCGTATTCCGTATTTTCTCTTTGGAAAGCGGGGCGTGATAGTATAAAGTACAACTAGTAGCTAAAGGTTATACTCAACAAAGTGGGGTAGATTATTTTGATGTTTACTCACCTGTTTGTCATATTGCTACAATAAGGATTCTTCTTGCCATTGCATCCATTGAAAATTTTGTTATTCACCAAATGGATGTTAAAACTGCTCTCCTAAATGGAGATCTTAATGAAGAAATCTATATGAATCAACCTGAAGGTTTTGTACTTCAAGGTTTAGAGAACAAAGTTTACAAATTGGTAAAATCTTTGTATGGATTAAAAAAAGTACCAAAATTATGGTATGAAAAATTTGATACAACAATAAAGATCTTAGGTTTTGAATCCAGTAATTCTGATAAATGCCTTTATTTTCGTGATCTATCAAATAAAATTGCTATAATTTGCTTGTATGTTGATGACATGCTTGTTGTTGGAAGCGACCTCTCAAATGTAGTTGAAGTTAAAACAATGCTATCTAAAGAATTCAGCATGAAGGATCTAGGTGTTGTGGACACTATATTAGGTATGAGAGTGAGTTTTGTTAGGCAAGGTATATTCCTTAGTGAATCTCACTATATCAATAATGTGTTACAAAAGTGAGGATACAGTGATTGCAAAAGGTTTGAAACACCTTATGATTATAACAATAAGTTGACACCTAATGATGGTGCAACAGTGAGACAGTTGGATTATTCCAAACTAATTGGAAGTCTCATGTATGCAATGATCTGCACTAGACTAGACATAGCCTTTGCGGTAGGCATGCTTAGCAGATTTACTAGTAATCCAGTAAGTCACATTGGAATGCCCTTGAGAGGCTAATGGGTTACCTAAGTGGTACTCAAGAGTTTGCTTTGTGCTACTCTAGACATCTTTCAAATTTGGAAGGATATTATGATGCATCGTGGTGCACAGAATTTGGTGAAAGTCGTTCCACTAGTGGTTATGTGTTTACACTAGGAGGAGCAGCTGTTCTAAAAGGCAACCAGGCATTGTATTCTCATCTATGGAGTCTGAACTCTTTGCGCTATCTTGTGCTGGTAAAGAAGTGAAATGGATAAGAGACCTGTTGTTAGATATTCCATTGAGAAGGTTTAAAGTAACCACTCTTAGCTTGTTTTGCGACAACCAAGCTACAAAACTATAGCAACTAATACTCTTTACAATGGTAAGAGATGAATTGTCGGTTTTAGACAGGCAAAGTTGAACTATCTCATTAAGCAAGGGATTACCTTCATTGATGTGAGATCAAAACAGAATATGACTGATGCCCTTACTAAGGAATTACAAAGAGGTCTAATTGTCAAAACTATGGGGAAAATGGGGTTAAGAGCTATTGAGTCATAAAGACATTAACACCCTAGTTATTTTGATAATTAGAATCCATAACAGCCATAGAGAAGTTCAAACTTAAGCATCAATTTGACAGTTAACCTGTTTTAGATAATCTTGATGATTCCACATAAATTCCACAAATATATAATATTATTCCAATTTTGATGGTATTATATATCTATAGAATTTACTTAGAATAATCATATTATTCCAATACGAAACATGAAAACTTGTCGATGTGTTTCCGATAATTAAATTGTCTTAAATATCATTCCAATTTTGATGATATGTCTTTTATGGATACATGTTTCATTCCAATTTTGATGATTCATTGTTAAACCATGATTAAAATGACAGTCTTTTCATTCCAATATGAAACATAGTATGGTTCTTGTGTAACAACTATAAAAGTCCATGTACTTTATTTGTTAAAGATGCTTAATTGTGATGTTTGTGTTAAAATCTTGCTAGCTAATTAATTTGAATTGTACTAAGTTCTTTTGTTTGAACTAGATACTCTTATGCAAGTTGTTTGAATTTAAAGAGAAATGACTCATGAAATTCTTATCTGCAATGTTGAGCAACATGTACTAGCAAAGATAATGGAGATGGAATCCTAGATCTCAATTTTGAAGATGATGACTTGCTCGATATGGAGGAGTAATCATGAAGCAGTATGCAAGGATTTTCTATTGCTGATCACTTGCTTGAAAAGAACTTCTTTTGAAGACTGCATTTTTTAGCTCAAAACTCTTTAATTTTGTTTGAAGTTTATTTGCTTCGTTTAGTTTTGAGACTATGATTTATTTTATCTATTGGTTTAGTCTTTGTGAACTATTCTGAATTCGATATGGTTTGGAACTATTTAATTATATTGGTTTAGTCTTGATTGAACTATTCAGATTTATAATTATATTGGTTCTTATGAAACTATACTTTTATGATGCTTGTCTTATATTATGAACTGCTATCAGCCAGTCAGTTTTATACTGAACTAATAAGATAATCATGTACTTTATATATTGAGAGTATAGGAGGAGATTGTTAGATATATGTGTATATTCTCTATATATAAATAATACATGTGCATATTGTTAGTGTAGGTGCCCTAGAGGCAATACAATGATATTATGTAATCAGTATTATTGACATTATGTTCTATTTGATTATATTAATAATTTATTATGCTTCGTATTTACTGCGTTATAAATGTTAGCATGATAAATGTCCTTAGATTATTAATACGAACTATATGAACATGAGATTATATATAGTATAATAATCTTAAATGTCCCTAGTCGAGTATTATTATTATTAGGACAGTAATAATACATTGAGACTAGTATGTTGATTGATTGATGACCGCCTCTCATGGGTCATTAGTATAGAGATACTAAAATCAATACATAGGTAAATGTAAGAGTACATTGTACTGGACAGACCCACTGTGAGATTCAACATGGAATAAATAAATAAGTGTCATAAGTAATCTCACTGTGATAATGGTGTAATGGTCCTCTGACCTGAAATCATTATATTTCTACACGAGAATTAATGTACTTTGATTCTATCAAAAGTTATCTTTAATCGGGTAATGATAAAGATAGTATTGGGTTCATTATGAATCATGTGAGAAATGTGAATGATCTAGATGGAATTTAACCCTCCTAATTTTAGGAGCGATATTATCGGCCTCTTGTTTGAGTGAGACTATGAAATGCATGACCATGCTCAAATATTGATTTGTTTGAATAGTCTACTCATCGATCAAGAAAATAAAGATTAAATTATTAAGAGGATGACACGAACCATGCCTCTAGTTTAATCTATAATATCAAGGTTAAAAGGATTATATTACACGGAGACATTAGTCACGAAAGGTTTAATTGAATCACCAATTATTATTATTACTTGGGTAGCAATGATGTATTACTAGATGCCGCTCATTATTTATAATTTTATTATTAGATAATAAAATTATTGCCAACGTAATAATAACCTAAAGGGTCACACACTTAGAACGTTTAAAAGGAGTTTTAATTTAAATTCGAAATTTAAATTAAATGGTTAATTAGTTATTTAATTGAGTTGGACTTGATTAATTAAAGTATAATTCGAATTTAAATCATTAAACCAAATTAGTTTGGCCCAAACCGATTATGGTTAAGCCCACCTCATTCTCTCTTATAAATACATAGAGATGTATTGGTTTAGTTTTTATCTTTTGGCAAATTCGTTTTCCATAGAAAACCCTAGCCGCTCCAACTGTTGAGAGGCAAGAGAGAGAGAGAGATAGAGGCAAGCATCATCGGCTAGTACCGGCTCCCTTGATCGTTGGACGATCGGACGTTCGTGTGGACTGCTTTAGAGACGCGGATCTTGCTACAAGGGTTGCGTGGTGATTGTATAACAGGACCTCCATCTTTCAGCCTTCGTAAAGCTCTTAAAAGGTAAAATTTCGTTTCTCCATAATCATCCATGTCTTGTACACGGATCCTAGGGTTAGGGTTTCGGATTATTATGGTTTTACGACTGTTTTTTTCGCTGCGTTTGTGCCCCGAAACCCAACATTGGTATCAGAGCAGCGTGTATAAGGGGCTGATTTGGTTACGTGTTTACTGCATTCGATGCATGTATGCATGTTTTATAAATCTGCCTTGATACGGTTATATGATATGTCGATTATAATATGTTATGTCGATCATATATGATTCTGTTATGCTATATATTGTGATTTGATGATACAGGTATGTTTTACAATCTGCCATGACTGATCAGTAAGCGATTTTGTATGTTATGCATGATGTTTGGTTTATATGGTGATATAAACTGATGGACAGATTGTGTTTGGACACGATCTGTAAACTGGGATATGACATGAATGTATATGATGCAGTGGCGGCAGAGACTAAAAGATATGATCTGTTGTTCGAAATCGATGATTTCTGAATAGGGATAGTCTTCTGGAATTAAAAAATTTCTGATTTCGAGCTGACCTGGCAGCTCGACCCTAGCCCGGGGCTGCCGCCCCCGGACCCCTGCTGTATATTTTTTTTTTTTTGTGTGTTCTTAATTGTTTACTTGAGCATGGTGCTGGTTATGGCCTTAAGACCCTTAGATTAATGGTTTATGGTTTTGGTTTTATAAATATGACTTGCATGTCGTTTTCTTCATTCTTGTAATTGTCTAATCTCGAATGTAACTCGAGTTTTATTATGTAAGTACATTAGTATAGGTTGTTTTCAATTATTCAATGTAATGTACTTGAAGATTGAAGGACGATCCAAGAAGTGGAGCAACCAAGGAGAATGAAGACATGTAATTGTATTTATATTTTCCACCATAGATTGACCTCGATCCTTTCATTAGCTTGAAAGGATCATGTAGAATAAAGGCCATAACCAAGCACGTTTACATACTGCACTTTACATATTGATGTATGAATGCATGTGTAGAATACATTATGATGCATGCTTCAATTAGATTAATAATGTATTAATGTATGTATTAGATACATCACCCATGCCATGCCTGCTTAAGCAAGATAAAATCTGTAACGATTTAAGATGAACATTAAACAAACGATCATGAGATTCCCGTGTTTATGAAACACGGCAATTAAATATGAATTTTCATTGATTCAACGATTGAATGATTTTGTCAACAACCGATTACGAATCTGTAAGAAAAGGGGTGCCAATAATGCCGTCTGTGCGTTAACCTCTGATCTGGAAATCATTCATTCAACGAATTTTTGATTTGAAATATTTAGTTCCAAGACAAATTGGGAATCTCTTTATGATGGGATCATGATCGTTTATAAGTAAACCCCTTAACAAAATATTAAGTTAATTAGATGCTTTCCAATGAATTAACACTCATCAAAGCCTAGATCATAAGGGGTGGGTTTGCCAAAGTAGAGCACTCCTTTTAATCGTGGTTAGGTGCGAAAGAATAAATGTGATATTCGTCATGTTAATCATTGGGTTCAACTTAACTAAGTCGTCACAATAGGATTGTGGATAGTGAACTTAGAAGCATAGAGTTTGGCGAAGAATTTATTAGATAAATTAGAACAATAGTTGTTCACCAAACTATCCAAGAATTATATGTGATATAATTGACAAATGTTGTCTACCTAAATAGTTATGTTTTGGGAGAATTGGCCAACGCTGACTCAAGGCATAATGAAATATGGATCTTGGCTCACTAGAAAATTAGTTTCCGAATTGATAGTAAGGGCTATTAGTTTGAACAAAATAGTGGGAGGTATATTAAGTTGAATGTACCATAATCACTTGAACATAATTATTAATTATTTGACAATCTAACTTATCTTATGCATTTTAAACATTGTAGATACTAAATGGCGCAAAACACAAACAACTCTTTCTCCGTGCGATCAGTCCTTGAGAAGGACAAGCTGATAGGAACAAACTTCCTTGACTGGTCTAGGAATTTGAGGATTGTCCTCAGGCAGGAGCGTAAGCTCCATGTTGTTGAAATTCCTCCACCGGTCCATCCTGGTGACGGTGCAACTCGTGCTCAACTTAATGCTTACCAGAAGCATATTGATGATGCGACGGATGTTGCTTGTCTCATGCTTGCAACTATGAGTGCTGAGCTTCAGAAGCAGCATAAGCATATGGATGCTTATGCTATGCTTGAGCATCTTCAGACGATGTTTCAAGTACAGGCTCGTCAAGAAAGGTTCAATACGTACAAAGCACTTTTTAACTGCAAGCAAGGAAATAACCCGGTTGGACCGCATGTTCTGAAGATGATTGGGTATTTTGAATACCTAGACCGTTTGGGCTCCGGGCTTCCTCGAGAGGCTCAAATAGATATTATCTTGCAATCTTTAAACAACAACTATGCCCAGTTTATTATGACTTTCACCATGACCGAGCAAGACAAAACACCCACTGAATTGTTGGCACTGTTAAGAACCACCGAAGCCAACATGCAAAAGGCACCTGAGAATGCTCCCATAATGATGGTGGGCAATAAAGGTGCTAAGGGAAAGGGGAAATGGAAGGGCAAGAAAAAGATTGGATCTAATGCAGTTGCTCCTTCCAAGCCCACTTTCAAAAAGGCTCTCAAGCCTAAAGGTGGTGTTGCTAAACCTGATAAGGGTGATTGTCACTGGTGCAAGAAACCAGGTCATTGGAAGAGAAACTGTCCAGCTTATTTGGAAAGTCTGAAGAGCGTGAAATCTCTGAATATTTCTGATTCAGGTATTTATGTTATAGAAGTCAATTTATCTACTTCTACATCTTGGGTATTGGATACTGGATGTGGTTCTCACATTTGTATTAATGTGCAGGGACTTCAAAGGAGTAGATCTTTGGCAAAGGGAGAGATCGACCTACGCGTTGGCAATGGAGCAAAGGTTGCTGCTATGGCCGTAGGGACTTATTATTTATCGTTGCCCTCTGGGCTTATTTTAGAACTTGAGAACTGTTATTACGTGCCTGCGATTTGCAGAAACATTATTTCTATTTCTTGTTTGGACAAGAAGGGTTTTTCGTTTATAATAAAAGACAACTGTTGCTCTTTTGGTTTAAATGATTTAACTTATGGTGTAGCGCGTTTATTTAATGGTTTATATGTTCTTGATCTTGATTATACTCCCGTCTATAATATGAATAAACGTCTTAAAGCAAATGACTCAAATCGAACATACCTTTGGCATTGTCGATTAGGCCATATAAATGAGAATCGCATATCCAAACTACATAAAGATGGATTTTTGGATAAGTTTGATTTTGAATCATACGATGAATGTGATGCTTGTTTACTTGGTAAAATGGCAAAAGCTCCTTTTACTAAACAAGGTGAAAGGGCCAACGAACGATTAGAACTGATACATAGTGATGTATGTGGTCCAATGCGTTCTATGGCAAGAGGTGGCTTTTATTACTTCATAACATTTACTGATGATTTCAGTAGATTCGGATATGTGTATCTTTTGAAACACAAATCTGAATCCTTTGAAAAGTTCAAAGAATTTAAAGCTGAAGTAGAAAAGCAAATAGGCGGAAGTATTAAAACTCTTCGATCTGATCGAGGAGGTGAATACTTAAGCCATGATTTTAAGAATTACTTAAAGGAGCGTGGTATAGTATCACAACTCACTCCTCCTGGAACACCACAATGGAATGGGGTTTCTGAAAGGAGAAATCGTACCTTGTTAGACATGGTACGATCGATGATGAGTCATGCTGATCTTCCAATAAGTTTCTGGGATTATGCCCTAGAAACGGCTGCATATACACTAAACCGAGTTCCAACTAAAGCGGTTCAAAAGACTCCATATGAGATATGGACTGAGAAACGTCAAAGCATGTCATTTATGAAAATATGGGGATGTGAAGCGTTTGTGAAACGTATGATCTCTGACAAGCTTGGACCAAAATCAGACAAGTGTTATTTTGTGGGGTACCCGAAGGAAACTAAGGGTTACTTCTTC
The DNA here is from genome assembly GCA_017893485.1 of Hemerocallis citrina. Classification (NCBI taxonomy): domain Eukaryota; kingdom Viridiplantae; phylum Streptophyta; class Magnoliopsida; order Asparagales; family Asphodelaceae; genus Hemerocallis; species Hemerocallis citrina. Next base: position 257,301,589 of record CM030360.1, on the reverse strand, counting down.
TATAATTCGACCGAGAACAAAATAGTTGTTTCTCGCACTGCTGTATTTCTTGAACGAGAGCTAGTCTCCAAAAGAAACAGTGGGAGGAAAATAAAACTCGATGTAGCTCGAGACCCACAAGATAATGTTGAACCTGAATTGGAACTTGAGCAGGATATTCAAGATAATATTCAAGATGACACTGCTCAAGAAACACAGATTGTTCGTAGATCTGGTAGGATTCGCCAAAAACCTGAGAGATATTATGGATTTCTCTTAATAGAAAATGGTGATTTGATGCTCATAGATCAAGATGAGCCCCTCACCTACCAAGATGCTATGAACAGACCTGACTCTGAGAGATGGCTAGAAGCCATGAAATCTGAAATGGATTCCATGTATGATAACCAAGTATGGACTTTGGTTGATCTACCTGAAGGGGTAAAACCTATAGGGTGCAAATGGGTTTTCAAAAGGAAAATCGACATGGAAGGAAATGTTCAGACCTATAAAGCTAGGTTGGTTGCAAAAGGTTTCAAACAAATTCATGGTATTGACTATGATGAAACTTTTTCACCTGTAGCTATGGTCAAATCCATTAGGATTTTGCTTGCAATAGCAGCTTATCATGATTATGAGATCTGGCAGATGGATGTCAAAACAGCCTTCCTTAATGGGAGCCTTGAAGAGGATGTGTACATGACACAACCTGAAGGTTTTGTCAGTCCAAGGGATGCTAGAAGGATATGTAAGTTGCGTCGATCCATTTATGGACTGAAGCAGGCCTCAAGGAGGTGGAATATTCGTTTTGACCAGACAGTCAAGGAATTTGGCTTTATTCAAAACGAAGATGAATCTTGTGTTTACAAAAGGGTTAGTGGGAGCCACGTGGCATTCATAGTATTATATGTTGATGATATATTACTTATCAGGAATGACATACCTTCTCTACAGGCTGTTAAGACTTGGTTGGGAAAAAATTTCTCCATGAAAGATTTAGGCGAGGCGACCTATATATTAGGGATCAGGATCTATAGAGATAGATCCAGAAGATTGATCGGCCTAAGTCAGAGTACATATATTGACAAAGTACTGCATCGTTTTGGGATGCAAGATGCTAAAAGGGGATTTGTCCCGATGTCTCATGGGATATCGATCTCGAGTGACAATAGTCCTAAAACATTGGATGAAAAGGACCGCATGAGTAAGATTCCATATGCTTCTGCAATTGGATCTATCATGTATGCAATGATATGTACTCGTCCTGATGTGTCGTATGCTTTGAGTATGACGAGCAGGTTCCAGTCTAATCCAGGTGATGGTCACTAGACAGCTGTCAAGAATATTCTTAAGTACTTGAAGAGGACTAAAGATTCATTCTTGGTATATGGAGGAGAAGAGAGACTAGTGGTAAAAGGTTACACTGATTCTAGTTTCCAAACAGACAAGGATGATTCTATATCCCAGTCTGGTTTCGTGTTTTGTCTCAACGGAGGTGCTGTAAGCTGGAAAAGTTCAAAGCAAGAAACAGTAGCTGATTCTACAATGGAGGCTGAGTATATTGCTGCTTGCGAAGCAGCTAAGGAGGCAGTTTGGATCCGAAATTTCATCACAGGGCTTGGTGTGGTTCCATCGATCGCAGATCCTATCGATCTTTATTGCGATAACAGCGGAGCCATAGCACAAGCAAAGGAACCAAGATCGCACTCCAGGGCAAAACATATACTTAGAAGATATCACCTTATTCGTGAGATTAATGAACGAGGAGATATACATAAATGTAAAGTGCAAACAAATGATAACGTAGCTGACCCACTGACTAAGGCTTTGTCGCAGCAGAAGCACGAGGGTCACACTAGTTCCATTTGTATTCGATACATGAGTGATTGGCTCTAGTGCAAGTGGGAGATTGTTAGTGTAGGTGCCCTAGAGGCAATACAATGATATTATGTAATCAGTATTATTGACATTATGTTCTATTTGATTATATTAATAATTTATTATGCTTCGTATTTACTGCGTTATAAATGTTAGCATGATAAATGTCCTTAGATTATTAATACGAACTATATGAACATGAGATTATATATAGTATAATAATCTTAAATGTCCCTAGTCGAGTATTATTATTATTAGGACAGTAATAATACATTGAGACTAGTATGTTGATTGATTGATGACCACCTCTCATGGGTCATTAGTATAGAGATACTAAAATCAATACATAGGTAAATGTAAGAGTACATTGTACCGGACAGACCCACTGTGAGATTCAACATGGAATAAATAAATAAGTGTCATAAGTAATCTCACTGTGATAATGGTGTAATGGTCCTCTGACCTGAAATCATTATATTTCTACACGAGAATTAATGTATTTTGATTCTATCAAAAGTTATCTTTAATCGGGTAATGATAAAGATAGTATTGGGTTCATTATGAATCATGTGAGAAATGTGAATGATCTAGATGGAATTTAACCCTCCTAATTTTAGGAGCGATATTATCGGCCTCTTGTTTGAGTGAGACTATGAAATGCATGGCCATGCTCAAATATTGATTTGTTTGAATAGTCTACTCATCGATCAAGAAAATAAAGATTAAATTATTAAGAGGATGATACGAACCATGCCTCTAGTTTAATCTATAATATCAAGGTTAAAAGGATTATATTACACGGAGACATTAGTCACGAAAGGTTTAATTGAATCACCAATTATTATTATTACTTGGGTAGCAATGATGTATTACTAGATGCCGCTCATTGTTTATAATTTTATTATTAGATAATAAAATTATTGCCAACGTAATAATAACCTAAAGGGTCACACACTTAGAACGTTTAAAAGGAGTTTTAATTTAAATTCGGAATTTAAATTAAATGGTTAATTAGTTATTTAATTGAGTTGGACTTGATTAATTAAAGTATAATTCAAATTTAAATCATTAAACCAAATCAGTTTGGCCCAAACCGATTATGGTTAAGCCCACCTCATTCTCTCTTATAAATACATAGAGATGTATTGGTTTAGTTTTTATCTTTTGGCAAATTCGTTTTCCATAAAAAACCCTAGCCGCTCCAACTGTTGAGAGGCAAGAGAGAGAGAGAGATAGAGGCAAGCATCATCGGCTAGTACCGGCTCCCTTGATCGTTGGACGATCGGACGTTCGTGTGGACTGCTTTAGAGACGCGGATCTTGCTACAAGGGTTGCGTGGTGATTGTATAACAGGACCTCCATCTTTCAGCCTTCGTAAAGCTCTTAAAAGGTAAAATTTCGTTTCTCCATAATCAGCCATGTCTTGTACACGGATCCTAGGGTTAGGGTTTCGGATTATTATGGTTTTACGACTGTTTTTTTCGCTGCGTTTGTGCCCCGAAACCCAACACATATAAGTAACACGTGTATTGAACGTACAATTGATTGGATATTGGAACGCGGGTTTGTGGGCCTATAACCCGATACCCAAACCAGTATTTATTCATAAATACTGGCTTGTGATAGCAGTCTAGATATTCTAATCTTAATACCTAGGGTGAATATCTTAAGCAACTTAGATCTAGATATTAATCCTAATTCCCAATTGTCAATTTCTCACGAAACCTAACACTTTTTAGTCTTACTTCGATATGCTAGTTATGTTCTTTTTAATAGTACTTGTCGAACTTCTGTTTCTTGACAATGGCTTTTTTCCCTTAAGGATTTGGTTTACATGTCTTTAGCAGAAATATGTCAAGATGGCAAATCTTGGTTTGATCTTTGGTTGTTTTGCCTAGGTTTGAGCTAGTTGTGAGCTCTTTCTTTCCATCTTCAACTTGTCACGTTCAAAAAGTTTTTGCAAATATACCCATTTATCTTGTTCAGCATTGTTTATAACTTTGATGAATAAATTGGTACTTTACTTTAAGAAGTGTTTATAATAAGGTTATAAAGTTATGCAAACAAAGTCCGAGTGAACTATTCTTTTTCAAAAACAGGGTACATTAAGTTATTGATTTGTAGCTAATTAAAGTGTATGACTTTCCATGGCATGCCTTTGGATCTGTTATATTTGTTTTATATTGGAATTTAATATACTTTAGATTATAAGCTAAATATATATATATCCATATAATAAAACACAAAGAAAGCTATCAAGTGGCTCACCTTCAAGCCCTCCAAAATCAAAGACCCAGATCTAACATCATTTTTCCCTCAAAATTTCAAACCCCAAAAACAATTCCCCCTCCCCCAAAACTAAGAAACTCATTATTTTATTACTATCTCAATCTTCTCTTCTCACTTTTTCATATTTCTCTCTTTCTCTCTCTTACTATATCTCTCTCCCATTATTTTTTTTATTTACTGAGAAATTTAGATTTTAAGATTTCAGGTTTGTAAAATTTTAGAATTTTTATATTTTTTTTAATTGCACATGTTATATTGAAGATAACAAATATCGCTTCAACAGTTAAATTTCATCATTTTCCACACAAGTTCTAAGAAGTTAGATTTTACACCCCATTTATAATTATTTTTCAACATATACTAATGGAAACATGGACTTTTATATACAACTAATTATTTTCATACTATTCAAACTTGAGCTACATAATTGTTGTTTTACTGTTTACAGGGCTTTTCGTGTTTTGTATCGTTCCGAAGACGTGCCGTAGGCACGTACCCACGGGCAAATCTAGTATATATATATATAAAGCAATGCTCCATTGCAAACCATTGAAGCCGTTGTTTCGGAACAATGACTTCGTTTATTTTGAACCTACGTCGTTGTTCCGAACAACGGCTTGGGTTATATTTAGAACAACAGCTTAGGTTTATAACCTAAGCCGTTGTTTTGGAACAATGGCTTAGATTTATAATTTAAGCCGTTGTTTCCAACAATAACTTTAGTGGTTTGCATACCCGTTTGCAATAGAGCATTGCTCATATATATATATATATATATATATATATATATATATATATATATATATATATATATATATATATATATATATATATATAGCATTGCTCATTATATATATACTAGATTTGCCCGTGGGTCGTGCCTACGGCACGTCTTCGGAACGATACAACATATGAAAGTCTTGTAAACAATAAAACAACAATTATGTAGCTCAAGTTTGAATAGTAAAACAATTATTAGTTGTAAATAAAAGTCTATGTTTCCATTAGTATATATTGAAATATAATTATAAATGGGGGTTTAAAATCCAACTTCTTAGAACTTTGTGTGTGGAAAATGATGAAATTTAACTATTGATGAGATATTTGCTATTTTCAATGTAACATGAGCAATAAAAAATACATAAAAAATTTGATAATTTACAAACCTGAAATCTGAAAATATAAATTTCTGAGTAAATAGAGAGAGAATAGAGAGAGAGAGAGAGAGAGAGAGAGAGAGAGAGAGAGAGAGAGAGAAATAAAGGAGTTGTGTTTGGGGATTTGAATTTGAGTTTTAGGGAAAAACTTTTGGGCGGAAAAATATGTTTTGTGAGGTTAGATCTTGACAACTGATTTCAACCCTATTGAATGAGAGCCACTCGATAGCTTTCTTTGCGTTTTATTATATATATATATATATATATATATATATATATATATATATATATATATAACAATCATAGAGGTGATTGTATCTTCTGGTGTTTTAGTTGTTCATGTGTTTGCAATGTTTTTTTTTGACTAGTAAAAGGTAGGGTAATCCCCTACCTCACAAAAAGCTATATTAAAAGTAATAATAACAGTACATATTACAAAATGTGACGAAGTGTAATCGGCACAGCTGCCGAACACTTGATCCCCCAAAAAATCACAGTATCAGCATTAGGAAATGGTGGACTTATAATTTCGTTCCAAAACAGCAAGACATATACTCCAGCAAATTGAAATAGTAAGGAGATGCCAAGTGTGTCTTTGTGCATGTGTACCAAAACACCACGAAGTAAAGTATTCATGCAGGTCATTGGGTAGTGAGTGTATATTGAAAAGTGTGGTGAAGAAATTCCATGTCGTAATGGGCATAGGGCATGCAAAGAAAATGTGGTAGGCAGTTTCGACAGAACACGCACAAGCTGTGCATGTTGTGTCTCCTGGCCAACCTTTAGAGCAAAGAAAATCTTTGGAATTGAGTCTACCCCAACTCAATAGCCAGATAAAGATCTTGCATTTCAGAGGTTCCACCGAAGACCACGTTGCCACATAGTAGGGGGAGCGTAGTCCAGAGGTGACGAAGAAGCTGTAAGCAGATTTGACGGTGAAGGCCCCTGTTGCTGTGAAACGCCAAGAGGGGTGATCAGAAGAGGTGGAGAGTTGGTGTTCTGCTAACAGAGCCATGAGCGTCTATTTTTCTTATCGGATTTGTGGTGTTTGCAATGTTTTGATCTGTCTCCTAACTCTCCTTACTTTTTTTTTTGAACAAATCGTAACTCTCCTTACTTTCGTTCTCCAAAAGGCACGTATATGTTTCATCAGCATAGCTTTATCATGTTCCAAAGTTTGAATATTTAGCTGTCCTTCCAAGCTTCATATAATACGAACATATTGCATCAACAATCTTTGACTTCCGACAACTTGTTCTTTCTTGACTTGGCTTGCTACTTGCTTTTAAGTAAGATATGTACGACGGGTTATTCTTTCTTCCTCCTGGCTTGCTACTTACATACTTTTAAGTCATATGTACCGATTGTCCATATGGGGGTCTCCTATATAGAAAGCCCACATGATACAAAGCATGTTTGGGGGGGGGGGCACTCAGATCATGGCGAGAGGTTGGATAGGGTCGAAGTGGATAGGGCTATTGAGGAGGATAAGGAGGAGTTTCCCTTGGAGCAGTGGGCCGTTATACCACATAACGTATCACCTGACGGCAGGATAGGAGCGTTAGATGGTATACAAAGCGGAGGAAGTCCGTATGACTCTGAGCACGAAAGGTGGGCAATGCAGGTTCGAGAGTTGGCAGGAGATGGATTAGGTGACAGTGTGAGGGCAAGTGCATCTAGGAGTACTGTAGAATATCAACGAAAAAACATAAGGCAAATGAATAAATGAGGGTCGAATGATCCAAGCAAAGATGATCTGATTAAGGCGGAGGCTAGGAATTTTTAATTTTGTTATTGACTTGTTTATGGGCTTTTGCTTGTTCGCAATTATAAGCTTTCATTGTTTCCATACATGCTCTTTTCAGATTTCCTGTAGATTGTGCAAAATATGACGAAGATCTTAATTTGCAATTCGGGTGCAATCCTGCATACCAGTCAAAATATCAAAAACGGTCTAAACGGTTTCAGAAACTGAAAAGACCAAAATACAAAATTACTCATAAAAGGTGGAAACCCACTTTTAAGAAAAAACCTAATAAATTTCCTAAAAAGAAATTTATTAATAAAAGAAATTTTAAAAAGGGCTGCAAATGCTTTAAATGCAGCAAAGAATGGCATTTTAAAATAAATTTATTAATCTTTAAAAACATCGACAAGTTTTTGTGTGTTTTTGTGTGCCGCTGTAAAAATTGGTATCAGAGCCTAGTTTGCTTGTATATTCCAGCTTCAAGTTGAGAGTCCTCTTGTAATATATTGTAAGTTCTTTTTTTCTCGTTATTAAGTAATGATAGGCTAATTTTCTTAAGCATATTTATAAAAAAAATTTAAAAATTGGTATCGAGAAAAGATTAGCTGGTTGGAAAGGGCGCATGCTCACATTAGGAGGAAGGATTACCCTGCTGAACTCAATTATTAATAGTATTTCTATATACCTCATGTCTATTTACGAATTAGCGGGTTGGGTAATTAACAGAATTGAATAAAGTAGAAGGAGATTTCTCTGGAAAGGGGCAAACGAGTGAGGAAAAGGGGTACACCTCATAAGTTGGGGAAGAGTGTGCATTAAAGATATGAACAAAACCATGCTCAATAAATGGTGGTGGAAGTTGGCTAACAGGCGCAACAATTGGTGGTGTAAATCTTTCATTAAGTACCGGTTGAGAAAGAAATTCAGATACTGGGGAAGAAGCACCTATAGTAGGAATTCCTTTTTATGGAAAGGGGTTTCCAAAGTGGGAGACATTTTCCATAGCAACACTTCCTGTAGGGTAAGGAACGATAAGAATAAGGAACGATAATAACATAAGATTCTGGAAAGATAAATGGTGCGGAAACAACACTCTCATATGACTTTTCTCGTTAGCGGCAAACACAGTCCTAAACAATGATACCTTGGTGATTGACGTTTGGCGTAACAACAGGCTTAGACTAGAAGTCAAGGACACCTTAGATCAAGATTGTATCACTCAGCTCCAAACTCTCAACAACTTCATTCGTAAAGAAGGGAGGTACACTCAAGAGGATGAAGATGAGAGATAGTGGCTTTTGGAATCGAGCTTGAGATTCACAGTATCTTCACTATACAAAAGGCTCAACAATAGAGGAAGAAGAAGCAAGGTTGCTGGCGTTATTTGGCACATTAACGTTCCTACTAAAGTGAAAGTCTTTCTCTGGCTAGTGGATAACGATGCTATTTTATCGAAGGTCAACATGACGAAACATGGAATTCCGGTGAACATTGTTTGCACAAGATGCCAGATTCAGGATGAGGATACGAATCACATACTGTTTAACTGTCCAAGAGCTAGAATAGTATGGGAGATTATAGGTCCTAGATTTGGGAACTTAGATTGTCCTGGGTTGAGTTCGGAGGTTTGGGGTAATATTAGAACTAATAGGATTAGAAAGGAGGATAGATTACATTGGGACATTGCTGTTGCCTCTACGATTTGGAACCTATGGCTAGACCAAAACGACCTAAGTTTTCGCAGTATTAATCATAGATTCTCAGTTATGATGCACAAAATTAACCTCTTCATTCATGAATGGATAGGGCACCTCGGTTCGAAGAAGTGACTTCAATTGGAGGAGGAGGAGGAGTAGCTGCTTTCCAGTTTGGGCGACAGGCGGTCTCAACCTTTGGTATCGGAGACTTTGGATTGTGTGTTATTTGTATCTGTTGTTTTGTTGCCTCGTGTTGGCTGTTGAGACTCTAGCCTCTGTTTTGGGAGTATTTGGTGTTTGATTGGCCTTCGGGCTATCTATGTATTGTTAACTGGCTATTTCGTTAATTATCATTAATGAAGTGATGACTGTGACATCTTTTTCTATCAAAAAATACAAAGCACATTGTCTTGAACCTAATTAATTTGAACTCACCCAACATGTGCTTTAACATGTAGGATAAACTACTGTACCCCCCAGTACAGTATCTTCTTGTTCTCTCATTATGTATCCTAATTCTTGAGATTTTAAATCATGTAAAACTTGTGGTTTCTATCTTAATAGAGCTAGTAAGCTGTTTCTACCTGACCTCGCCTACACCATTGATATGGCTAAAAATAGGATTAAATCGGGACCGTTCACATCGGACATGAATTTTAAAGCTCAGGGGTAAAACGGTAATTTCACTTACTAACGGGTCTGAAATGGGAACTGGGTCTTTCTTCAAAGATCCAATAACCCACGAACGGATCCACCTCAACTGGGTACGGGTCCCAACCCGAAATGAACCCAGTTCAGCAGGATAGAATTAGGGTTTCTGATTAATACTAATCAACGACCCTGATTCACATCTATCCTTTCACTGGGGATTAGGGATTACATTCCTTATCTGATCATAGGGATTACATTCCTAATCTGATCCCAAAGGCGGCTATAAATACCCTCCATCCATCTCCATTAAGAGGTAATCAATCTTTTGCCAATTTACGCTCTTTCATAATCACTTCTGGTTACTGACTTGAGCGTCGGAGGGTGCGTCGCCGGGATCCATCCCGGTGTCTCGCACTTTTTGCAGGTTCGCAGCAGCGGCAAGAGACCAAGTCAACAGATGGTGAAGGTCAATAGGTCAACAGGTTTGCCTTGTTCGTTTTCTCAAGAATCCATAAATTCTATCTGTTTGCCCCCACACCAGATTTAGCGGTAACAGACTGGCGCAGTCTGTGGGAAACGAAAAAGCAACCTGACCTCTCTTCATCAACGATACTAGTTTCAAGCCATGCATCCAAAACAGAAGGGGAAGGCAGCGGTCTCAAACCGAAGAACCACTTCCCTTCCTCCTCTCCCTCCTCCGGTTCAAGGTGCTCCTACTCAACAGGCCCCTCAAGGGTCTCGGGGGGCTGTCCAGGGGGGCTCCCGTCAGAGTCATCCAAAGCAACATCCTCCTCATGACCAAGTCACGGGTCCCAATCCTTCAGTTGAATCCCTGGCTTCTCAAAGCCCTCCCGAGCGGGATCTTCTTCAAGTCATTGCCGACTGCCAAAAGGGGGTCGACCCTAGAATTCGCCTGAATGGATGGCGGGCCCTTGGTCGAGTCCATCAACCCGAGAACTCAGGAGCTTCAAGAATCCGAACCCCCGACAACCGAGGACTAGAAGATCCCCTCCCCCGAGGAGGCAAAGAGAGTCCCCTCAGCGTCATCGGCGGAGAACTCATTCTCCAGTAAGCCGAGCCACACATAGGGACCGCCAAGCTAGAGAGGCACTAGTCATAAGGGCAGATCTTCAAGACTTTCAAGCGACAGTCTTAAGGGCCCTCAATATCGCTCCAAAGAACGACCAGAGGCCACCTACTCATGAGCCAGCTAGGAGCCACCGATTTCAAACTCTCGGTCCTCGTCCTTCTTCAAGCTACCATCGCCGCAGCCCCAGTCCATCATCGTCCAAAGATGAGTCCCGGGGCTCGGCAAGGTATGATCAAAGAGAAGACTCGGTCTACCGCCGTCTCCACGAGATGGAGAGGCGCCTCGGCCGAATTGACAAGGAAGAAGAGCAACGGGCAATAAACCTCTGCCCGAGCAGATCTCCATTCTCCCGCACCATCATGGAGGCCCCCATCCCAGAAAACTTCAAGCCGCCTCACTTCGAGACGTATACCGGGGAGTCAGACCCCGCAGATCACATAGAGTGTTTCAAAACTCTCATGATGATCCACCATGATTCAGATGCCCTCCTTTGCAAGATCTTCCCTGCCACGCTGAAGGGGTCTGCGCGAGAATGGTACTCTTGACTCGCCCCGGCCTCCATCTTCTCATTCGATCAGTTCGAAGCGCTCTTCCTTACTCATTTCGTGAGTAGCCGCCGGTCCGAGAAAACAAGTGTATCTCTGGTGACCCTCAACCAAGAAAAGGGTGAATGCCTAAGGATTACGTTCGATGCTTTACCGCCGAAGCCCGGTCCATTCCCTCCCTCAACCAGTCAGTAGCCTCTGCCGCATTCGAGCGCAACGTCACTAATGCCAACCTCAGGGCATCCCTTGCCAAGAAACCTCCTCGGAACTTCTCAGAGCTCCTACTCAGGGTGGAGAAGTACATACAGGTGGAAGAGGCTCTCAACCCCCTTGCTCTTGAGGAGACATCTTCCAGGAACAAACGGAAGAACACAAGTGAAGAAGGGTCCCAAAAATTCTAGAAGGACAGTAATGGCCAGCGCCGCCCGACTCCACGTTTTGAGAAGTTCACCCCCCTCATTGCTAATATATCAGAAGTTCTTATGGAGGTGGACAAGGAAGGACTACTCCGTGCTCTCCCTAGAATGAATACCCCTGGTAAGAAGAGGAACAAGGATAAGTGGTGCTGCTTTCACAGGGACCACGGCCACGACACGGATGATTGTCGGGCTCTCAAGGAGGAGATCGAAGAACTCATACAGCGGGGGCTTCTGACCAAGTTCGTCCAAAACGAGGGGGCCGAGCTTCACCCCTGAGGAGCCAATAAACAAACAGAAAGGCCCGCCGAGCTTCAAGACTCAGAACCTCCCAGCTCCTCCCAAGAGGTCTTCACCTTATCGTAGAAGTAGGATTTTGATTTTCAATAAGGCCGATGCTTATAATCCGGCCAATAGCATGTAATAATGGCTCGCCCTATTGAAGCAACCACTTAGTTTATCTTAATAAAACTTTACATTTTTTCATTGAAAATTATTGCTCTTGCTTCTCTATCTTTCCGAGTCACAACTCGCTAAATAGTGAGTTCGGAGTCCAGCTTCTTCTACATGGCTGCTCCCGCAACTTGCTAAGCTCTTCACGACGAGTTCGGAGTCCAACACTTGGCTCGATTCCGCTTCAAATAACTTGCTCGTAAGCGAGTTAGAAGTGGTTCGCTATTCGGAATTGCTCCCACAACCGTTGAACCTCTCTTAAACGACGAGTTCGGAGTCCAACACTTGGCTAGATTCTGCTTCAAATAACTTGCTTGTAAGCGAGTTAGAAGTGGTTTGCCATTCGGAATTGCTCCCACAACCGTTGAATCCCTCTAACGACGAGTTCGGAGTCCAACACTTGGCTCGATTCTGCTTCAAATTACTCGCTCATAAGCGGGTAAGAAGTGGTTCGCCATTCGGAACTGCTCCCACAACCGTTGATTCTCCCACATAAGCAGCGAGTTCGGAGCTAAAACTCTCCTCTAGAGTTGCTCCTCAAACTCGTCTCACAAATAGCTCTCTTCCAGAGCCAAGCTCTTCACTCCGCTCACCTCCAAAGCGGACCCCTTCTCGACAAGTTTGGAGCACAACTCTCTCCTAGAGTTCCTCCTCACACTTGTCTCATAAATAGCTCTCTTCCAGAGCCGAGCTCTTCACTCCGCTCGCCTCCAAAGCGGACCCCTTCTCGACAAGTTTGGAGCACAACTCTCTCCTAGAGTTCCTCCTCACACTTGTCTCACAAATAGCTCTCTTCCAAAGCCGAGCTCTTCACTTCGCTCGCCTCCAAGGCGGACCTCTTCTCAACGAGTTCGGAGCACAACTCTCTCATAGAATTCCTCCTCACACTCGTCTCCCAAATGGCTCTCTTCTAGAGTCAAGCTTTTTGCTCCGCTCATCTCTAAGGCGGACCTCCTCTCAACGAGTTCGGAGCTCACAACTCTCTCCTAGAGTTGCTCCTCAAACTCGTCTCCCAAATGACTCCCCACGTCCCTCGGAATCAAAATCCGAGCGACAGGCGATCCGACCTCAACAACCAAGAGGATAGCTCGGATTCCGAGCAAGTGCCAATCCGAGCTGCGAATTGGAGAAAAATGACTTTCCCCTCAAAATTCGCGTAAGATTTCGATCAGACGGCTCAGATCATGCCAGTGCCACTACACAACAAGATAGTATTTTCTTGGGAACTGAGCCAGCATCGAGATCTATGCCATCATCCAACGGCTAGGATCGCCCCACATCCCTCGGAACCAAAATCCAAGCGACAGGTGATCTGACCTCCACAACAAAGAGGATAGCTCGGAAATCCGAGCCGAGCCACTCGCACGAGGGAAAAACCAAGCCACTTCGCTCGGATTCTGAGCAAGTGCCAATCCGACCCTCGAAAGTGAAGAAAAACGCTGCCGAGCGTCTCCAACCGTTGGATCATTGCGAAAATCGCGCCTGAGATGATGGACGGCCCAGATCGTGCTAGCACCACTACACAACAAGTTAGTGTTTTCTTGGAAACGGTGCTCGCCTCGAGATCCGCACTGAGATCCGACGGCTCAGATCGCTCCACGTCGCTCGGTATTCCGAGCCGAGCGACTAGCGATCCGAGCCACTCGCGCCCCTTCTTCGCCCCTAGGGTCTTCCTAGTACATCTTCCTAGCACATCTTACAAGGGTCTTCCTAGCACATCTTACAAGGGTCTTCCTAGCACATCTTCTCCGCTCCTAGGAGTGGAGCTCCTCTTCCAAAATCCCCAAGACCAAAACACTCCTCAACTTCATGAAGACAAGGATGTTGCGGGGCTATTTTGACCATGAAGGAGGGTGAATCTTCATCCCACTCCTAAAGAGAAGTTGTAGATCTTCGAATTAGCTTCAAAACGAGGGGTCGCACGCCCCGATCGGACCTCCGTAGCACCGGGAAAGTGGATCGCAATACAGCTGCGCCGAATAGGTGATGACCGACTCGGCTCGGAAATCCGAGCCGAGTCACTCGCGCGAGGGAAAAACCGAGCCACTTCGCTCGGATTCCGAGCAAGTGCCAATCCGACCCTCGAAAGTGAAGAAAAACGATACCGAGCAACTCCAACCATTGGATCATTGCGAAAATCGCGCAAAAGGTGATGAACGGCTCAGATCGCGTCACGTCTCCACAAAACGACAAGATAACGTTTTCTCGAAATTTGAGCCTCTTGTCTCGTGATTCGCGCCACGATCGTGATCAACCGTCCAGATCGAGCCGTGTAGTTCGGATCTCCAATCCGAGCTACTGTCCTACCGAGCTGCAAAATGGCCAAAAAATTTGCTTTGCAATCCGTGCTTGGATTCAGGAAAAAAAAAAGGTTGGCGGAGTGGGTTCGGACCCGTTAGGGACCCAAACCCGAACCCCACGTCACCCTCTTCTTCCCCATTATCCCGCCAAAACCAAAGAAAGAAAAAAAAAACAGCACGTCATCTTCAAGAACCCACCATGGCCGAGCACCATCGCCAATGCCGAGCTCCCCCCTCCGTCGCCGGCTGCCTCCGACGCCGAGCTCACACCTCCGAGCTCCATTCCGACTCCGAACCCATCGAGCCGAGCTCCTCCTCCAACGGCTAGCTCCACTCCGTTCGTCGAGGTCGTTCGCCATGTCGAGTTCCGCCTCCGTCTGAGTTCCTGAACTCCCCTCGCCGAGCTCGACCGCAGCTCCGTCGACGAGCTCACCGCTCTCCGAGCTCTCCACCATGCCGAGCCAAGAGCCCCACGGAGAGACGAGCTCCGAGCTCTCCACGAGCGAGCTCCGAGGAGCTTCACCACCTCCAAAGACGTCGGAAACCACGCCCCTCTACACCGAGCTCCGCCACTCCTCCAAAGCTCCTAGCTCGCCTCCATTCCTCACCACCTCCGAGCTCGAGCTCCTCCCTCGCCAAGCCATCGGCGAGCGCTCTCTCCTCCTTGCCGAGCTCGACGCCTCCTCTCGACTCCATCGCCGAGCTCTTTCACCGAGCTTCACGACGAGACGAGCTCAGGAGCGAAGGGAAGGTCGAAGGAGAGAAGAAGACGAAGAAGTAAACAGAACGAAGAAGAAGAGAAAAGAACTGGGCGGGAGAGAAAAGAAAAAAAGAAAAAAAAATACATATATGCCACATGGCGATGCCACGTGGCCTCACATCCGAGGTCGGATCTGAGCTACGCGAAATGTGCACGAAGTTGCTCGGAATTCGAGCAAGTGCCAATCCGAGCTCAAAATGGGAGAAAAATGTTGCCGAGCTACATGCGCCGTCCGATCTTTTCAAAAATCGCGTCACGACACGATCGACGCTCAAAAATGCGCCACATGTCCAAACGTGATCTGCTTTGCGATGCGCGCACATCTGATCATGATCGACGCTCAGAAACGCGCCACGTGTCCAAACGTGATCTGCTTTGCAATGCGCGCACATCTGATCATGATCGACGCTCAGGAATGCGCCACATGTCCAGGTAATATTTAATTTATTTATTTATTATTATTTTTTTATTTAATTGTTTTAATTATTTAAAAAATCCGAAAAAAATTAATTAAAAATTCTAAAAATAATTATTAATTCAGAAAAATTATTTTAAAAATTCTGGAAAAATAATTATTAAATTAGAATAATTAATTAATATTTTTGATAATTAATTATTTAATTCGGAAAATGAATAAAAAATTCAAAAAAAATGAGAAAAAATTCAGAAAAATCTGGAAAAATCACCCAAAATCCAGAAAATTCTGAGGACATTCTTGGGTATTTTACAAGCCTAGAATAACACTGTTACACCCCGAGCAAGATTCCAAACTCCCTTAAGAACACCGATAAAATCTCGTATGCCATTAGAACAACAAAACTACTCCTCGAAGACTGTATAACTCAGTCTCCAGGAGTGGGGGGCTCGTGATATGGCTAAAAATAGGATTAAATCAGGACCGTTCACATCGGACACGAATCTTAAAGCTCAGGGGTAAAACGGTAATTTCACCTACTAACGGGTCTGAAATGGGAACTGGGTCTTTCTTCAAAGACCCAATAACCCACGAACGGATCCATCTTAACTGGGTACGGGTCCCAACCCGAAATGAACCCAGTTTAGCAGGATAGAATTAGGGTTTCTGATTAATACTAATCAACGACCCTGATTCACATCTATCCTTTCACTGGGGATTAGGGATTACATTTCTTATCTGATCATAGGGATTACATTCCTAATTTAATCCCAAAGGCGGCTATAAATACCCCCCCATCCATCTCCATTAAGAGGTAATCAATCTTTTGCCAATTTACGCTCTTTCATAATCACTTCTGGTTACTGACTTGAGCATCGGAGGGTGCATCGTCGGGATCCATCCCGGTGTCTCGCACTTTTTGCAGGTTTGCAGCAGAGGCAAGAGACCAAGTCAACAGACGGTGAAGGTCAACAGGTCAACAGGATTGCCTTGTTCGTTTTCTCAAGAATCCATAAATTCTATCTGTTTGCCCCCACACCAGATTTAGCGGTAACAACCATATTGGGTTTGAGTGTGTCTTTCATTAGGTATCTTAATTTTTGAAATTTTAAATCATGTAAAACATGTGGTTTCTATCTTAGTAGAAATCGTACTCTAGACAAAACTTGTGGTTTCAATCGTAGAAGAGCTCGTACTCTGTATATACCTGACCTCGTGAAGTCCATATTGCATGTGCATGTGTACGACTGTGTGTGGTTTTTCTTATTCCTATTCTCTCATTAAATTACTAGTATTTTCTTATGATTTTAAGTCGCGTAAAACTTGTTCTTAATCTGGCTAGCACAAGGATTATTTACTGATAATCTCCAATCAACTTTCACAACATGTGCTTAATTTTCTTGATCTTGTGCTCTTTGTAAATTAGATCCGGCAATGCTTGGTTTTGAACAAAGTTAAAACATGCTGACAATATTTTGTAATGTTTTGTTTATTTGGTAGGTTTTGGGGCAGGTATTCTCTGTTAGTAAGGGATGCTGCTGGACTTCTGGATCCTCTAAGCTTCCTGTCGTGGAATCTACTTCTAGTGTCACAAGTCGCAACAATATTTTGTAATTAGATGTTAATGTTAATGCTTGTGCCTTAGTTCAATTTTAGTTTAGTGCTCATTTGTAAGTAATGGTGTTTTGTTTGTTGAACCTCTTCCTCATGTTAGTTTGCGTGACGTTGTTTCTCAAACTATTTTGTAGATGATCTCAATCATATACCACAAATGTTATTACAAGATGGCGATTTGACGACTCAATTGTTCGTATTAGTAATTCACCTCGACCTCTATAATTCCTTGTTCCAGTTGTACGTATTTTATTACGTGAATTTTTGTACTTCAGTTTTTAGATCAGTTTTATTTTTCTCTTTGGACTCTTTATCTAAAGCCAGAATATTTTTCTGATCAATTCTATAATTTTGTGATTTTTCGATCGGAGTTTAAATACAAATTTTAAACCCTGATTAATCCTAATCCTAATCCTAATCCTAATCCTAATCCTGCCTAATTCTACGCCGAACTCCTACTCCTGACTTCTCCTTCTTATTCCTAACCTAATCCCCTCTTCCGTCACTATCTCCTCTTTGATTTTTCTACACCCCTCATACACATGCACCTCTTTCTTTCTATATACACACACACACACATGCAGAACCTCCCATCTCTTTCTCTTCTCTTATCTACATCCCATTCTTCATTTTTCCTTCTTCTCTTCCCTGCCTTCTTCACACCCGAGAGCTCAAGCAACACCTGAGCTCCACTTTACCTTCCACCTTCGAGCCAACGACTCCGTTTCTACGACCCCGTGAACCCCGAAAAACAACCCGACGCCGCGCCACCTTGTTGTTGTGTCGCTCACCGTTGCTACCGTTGCTCGCTAGCTACCGTCTTGCCGCCATTCTTACCGCCGTTGTGCCGCCGTCCGTTGCCGACGTCGCTTCTTCTTTCCGTGGTTAACACCACCACCAAAATCGTCACGTTATAAGGCAAGTACCTTGTACACTATTTTTGTTCTCGTACAAGCATTTTCCTTTGACTCGTGGCAAGTAGCCTAGTTATCATCATGTTTTATTGTCAAACTCCGTTCTAGTCACTGGCTTCATGCTATATCAACTCAAGAGTGAACCGTTAACACATTTCGAATCGTGTTATCGAATATCGAATATTCAACCTTACTATCTCTAAAATTTCTTGACCTTGCACTAAGAAGTCGACTATGTTCCCGATACTGGATTGAAGATTTTCTACATGGAAATCGTAGCCTATCGAGTCCCGAATCCAGAACATCTTACGGTTTCTTAATTGGATGTATAGATTGTGAGATATCACGATTTTAGTACTGTCATATTGTGAATTTCTGAACCTGCACGGGATTACTAACCGGCATCTCGTACTGAGAATTCGATCATGTTCCCGGCACTGGATCGAAAAACTTTCTTCATGAAAATCGTAGCCCTTCGAGTCTAGATATCCGAAACATCCTACAGTTTCTCAATCCGATGTATAGATTGTGAGATATTGCAGTTTTAGTATTGTGACTCCGAATTTCCAGAATGCGCGCGAAACATCGAAACCAGCGAAGAATGAATTTGTACGCATAGCTACTGTCTTTAGAATGTATCGTGTGAATATGCGTTGGAACCGGAAGAGAGTCTACTTTCTAGAATTTTTAACGGAATCGGATTTGTTTTTCTGTAACAACGGAAAAGTAAATTTGAATGCAGATATGTCAAGTTGTCTAAAAATTCATCTATACATTTTGCATATAAACCCGTTATTTTTCATATTTAATGAACTGAATGTATTATTGTTCTTGTAATAATAACTTGCATAGATATAATAGGTTGATAGAATGTATTTTATACCACTTGATAATTCTATAATAACTACTCTCGATACATATACTCGTTTTACGTCTCATGTCCATGATTACTGCCCTTGATATTTTTCTTGATTAAACTATTTGATTACACCGTTCCACTAGTCGTACCAACTGCATGTTCATAATTAATTATAAAAGAATAACAAGCCGGGGTTATAAGGGTACGACTTAATAGTGGACAATATAGGGGAGTATACTCGAAAGGGGGCCCGTGTTTCTCGAAATAGTGATTCTTGATTCTTGATTCTTGATTACACAATTCTTGATTACATAATTCTCGATTACATGATTCATGATTACATGTCTTGATACTATCACTGGAAGACCCGAGTACATAATCCTATAGAATTCACTACTTAAGTCTAAACGTCACATGATTGATATGCACCGAACTTGTGGGATGGGACACAAGATTGTGTGCATTAGATAAGTTAATAAAACAGATAAACCCGAGATCTTCACTAAGCATGATTCTTGATTACATGACTCTTCGTTACATGACTCTTGATTCTTGATTACATGATTCTTGATTACATGACTCTTGATTACATGACTCTCGATCCTTAATTACATAATTATCGATTAACCGAGCCTAGGTTATCAATTGCTTATATCTTGAAGTCTGAGAATACACTAGTTACAGTTATTCCTTACATGATCATATTGTCCTAATTTCTTGCTTACTTCCATATTGTATTTGTACTTCTACTTCTTGTTTCTTCCATGTTATATCTTGTTATATTACCCCTTTTTCTGCTTGTTGCTACTTGCTGCCCGAAACTTGCTCTAACGGGAACTTTTCTATTTTTCTTTGAGTTAATAATTATATAGGTATTGATGGACCCGACGAGCAGACTCTTTAGACGATCGTTGCTGCTTCCTTACTACTTCATGTTGTTTTTCTTTCAGTCGTTATTTTATCTAGTTGTTATAGCGAACTGCTTATCATATTATTTTAATTCTGGCACCTTGTACTCCCGGGCATCTTGACCCGATGTTGATGTATTATCCAAATGATGGTTATTCTATTTTCAGCTCATGTGATTATTATATTTGCTTGCGTGAATGTGTTATAAAGATCTTGTTGAGCTTATAATTGTACAGCTTATGGATGATGTATATCATTCGCTGGGCCTCAGTTGCGTGTCTGTATTTTCGTATAGTGGAAAGCGGGGCGTGACAACCTCACTGAAAAAGTTGTCTTAATTCCACTTATTTCGGAGGTGTTTGGTAAGCCATAAAAGATTTAAGAGTTACCATAGTTTTGGAGTCTTTACCAAAGATTTTTTTAAAAAATGAGATCCTAGTGGAGTTATTGAAGTTATCCCAATTTTTGAGTTAAAAAATGTTTGACTCCAAGTTGACTTAAAAACAATACAAAGTTGAGAGCTACAAATCTAGAGATAACTGTCCAAAACTTTTTAATTTTCTTAACTCAACTCTATTTTCTGAACACACGGAAGAAGAAAGAGTAAATGGGGAGGTTCAATTAACAATAGGAAAAAGGTCCATTTAAGGAAAAGCCCAATTGCATGTGGGCTAAAACAAAGCCCAATTGCGAGAGAGTTAGATGAGGTGAGGATAATAAATAAATGAATGAATGGAGGAATGGGGTAGTTCCTTCTTCTATGCATTCAACTTCAACCCCACTTTTTCTCTCTGCATCTCTCCCTCCTTCCTCCCTTCTCCTTAATATTCTCTCTAAACCCATCAACCCCAAATCCTACAACCATTATGGCCATGCCTTCCTCTCCTTCAACAAGCCATTATCCCCAAATACCAATTGGTGCTTCAACACTGGCACTGCAACCAAGAGTAGGAAAGAGAGGTACTCGAGATTGAGAGCGAGAGCAAGAGCAAAGGAGTCACCATATGAGGTGTTGGGTGTGTCTCCCTCTGCAACTCACCAAGAGATCAAGAGGGCTTACCGAAAACTCGCCCTCAAATTCCATCCTGATGTCAACAAAAAGGTATCGTTCTTGCCTTTTCAGTTTGTCAGATTTCATTGCTGAAATACCCAGTTTGTAAAGATTTGTGCTAATTGTTCAAATTTACTATTGAGTGGGTGGGTTGCCATTATTTTTTCGTTTCAAAATGTTATTCGGAGTAATGATAATTCTAAATGTTATTTGCTATGCGTATTATTATTTATTAAAAAATATGACAAAATCATAAAAGCTATGCTATGCCATCGAAGAAGAAATTACTTGGTACATGTTACATTTTGTAAAATGATTATAGATCAAAAGCAAATACAATGAGGGCAATAACCTCATATAAATAGGCAAAGCCTATGACAAACTTATAGTATAGACCCCTAATAGTTCTAATATTACAATCATTCATCATTCACTCGTCACCCCTTCTCACTCGTCAACCCCTCTCAAACTAAAGTTGGATCAACCGACATGGGTTTGGATACGGATTATATACATGAGCTAACGTAACTGAGCTAAAAGCCCAATCATCGTCAAATAGAAACCTCAAGATGCAACTCCCCCACAAGAAGATGTTGAATCCAATCAAACTAGTAGATCCAAACGAAGATGGGAAGCAACACATCAACGAGATAAAACTCGTAAGAAGATGAGGAAGTGGCTTCTAGTTCGAATAGAGATACGAGTTTGAAAGAGGATCCATGTCGAGGTTGGTTCAGGAATATCATCGAACACCTTGAGTGCAAAGAAAGGGGCAGAGAAACAATTGAGTCAGAAGTTTTACCAAACACTTTGTTGACGGCGAAGAAGAACATAGTGACTGCAACGATGATGACTGCAATGACCATGAAATCTGAAAGAGGAAAAGGAGATCACCATATCTCAAAAAAGGGTAAAAAATGAGCTTGACCACCACAAGATCTAGAGAATGTTGTGGTTCAGGAATTTCATCAAAATGATTAAATGTGCAGCGGAAGCAAGTCAGAGTTCGTTTCTGCCATTCTGGTTTGGATTTCGGAGAAGAGGAAGAAGGGAGGTAGAATCAATACCAAGAAGAATCGATAGTTCACTTGAGCAGCAAATTAGACCCATGGCAGAGGTTGAGGTTCAGATATGAAGATGTGAAGGAGAGGGAGGGCCACTCCCATGGCTGATGCTGAAGACTCAAAAGGTGGGAGACAACAGCGGAAGAAGGAGAGGTAGGATTAGGGCTGATTTAGGAACCCTAGAAACCCTAGGCTCTGATATCATGTTACATTTTGTAGAATAGTTAAGATCAAAAGCAAATATAATGAGGGCAATAACATCATATAAAGAGGCAAAGTCTGTGACATACTTACACTATAGATCCTAACAGTTCTAATATTACTCAAGATCATTCTCTTGACAGTACAGTTGAATCACCTTATTTAAAATGAGGGTGCAGCAAAAATGGGTGAAAGTGAATATCTAATTCTCAGTATCAAGTATTTCAACAGTTGCTATATTGTAGTGAAAATGGTGTTGCCACTATTCCCAATAGCGGCAACAATTCAAATGCTGCTGCTATTGGGGGTAACAGTTCGTTTGCAATCGAAGGGCCCCTATATATATATGTTTAAACAATTGGAGGGGGGGCATCAAAAGTGTAACGAATACTAGTATTGCATGCTGGAATTGGTATTATACATTGTTAATGGGGTATATCAAATAGTATATTTCTCACTTGATTGATTTGCTGTCTCATTTTCACTCATAAATGATCCCGCACAGCAGCACATTAAACCCCAAAGCCTAGTTCAGGTGCATGGCATGGTCCAAGGTCATTATGATCATGATACTCACTGGTTAGCACATATAGTATTTATTGCCGAGGGCATTGGAAAATATAAAACCATTGAACTTTCAATGTATTTGGAAATGGACATATACTTATTGAGTTTATTACCAATTATTGCATTACTTCCCAATCCTTCTATCATTTACTCATTCCAACTCTCAAACAACCACCACATACCAGCATCAACAAGGCATCAATGGGAATAAATTCGACTTAAACTCAAGTCAATTTATTGGTAGATTAGTCATTACATCAATAACTAACAATAATTTAGTAGTTTAAGAGGTTGGCTTGTTTACCATGTTACAACTGAGCTGAGATTAATTACATTTGTCATTTGTTACACGACATTGCATTACGAATATTCGCATTAGCAAAATTTTACTAATGCATAAAATTATCAACAACTGAGTAATGTTAAATCTTTCGTTCATGCATGGTGTTCAACTATGTCATGAACTTGTTCAAAAATTATGTACATCATGCAATCTCCATTGTTCACTAACTAGGTATCTCATATGCATTATTAAACAAAATAATCTACTCATGGAAAGTAGGCAAGCAATCATTATTGAATTGGTAATATTTGATTTTAAACATAGTCATTGAACGACCGTGTTAGATGGTCTCATCAACTATTCGAACACATTATTCAGACAATTGCTACATCACACTTGCAATATAATCTCAAACAGTGAGTGAATTGACTCGTGGAGAGTGGTGCTCCGACATTTTTAGTCGCACATCAGACGTTGAATACACTATTTAAATGAAATTCATAATATTACAATGATATATTAAAGTGCGTACAACATGCGATCTGAATCAACCTCAAAATCAAAATTGTAATGCAACGCCGTGTAGCATATGACAAATATAATTAATCTTAAGTTCTTAACTCAATTATGAAATTGTAAACAACCCACCATATTAAACTACTGACTTATTGTTAGAGTTATTGATATAATGACTAATCTACCAATAAAATTGAACAAAGTTAAAAGTCGAATTTATTATCCATTGATGCCTTGTTGATGCTGGTATGTGGTGGTTGTCTGAGAGTTGGAAGGAGTAAATGATAGAAGGATTGAGAGGTAATGCAGTAATTGGTTATAAACTCAATATATGTCCATTTTCAAATATATTGAGAGTTCACTGGTTTTGTATTTTCCAACACCATTAGCATTAGATGCTAGATGTGCCAACCCGTTGAGTATCGTGTCAGTAAATCATCATAATGACCTTGCACCATGCAATATACCTGAACTAGGCTTCTGGGTTTAATGTCATACTGTGCAGGATTATTTATGAGCCGAAAGTGAGCCATTGAATCAATCAAGTGAGAAATATACCATTTGTTATACCCCATTAACAATGTATAATACCAATTATAGTACGCAATATTAGTATTTTTAATGTTCTAAAAATTGGTCTAGGCGGTCCCCAGACGACTCGCCTAGGTCCTAGGCGTTTGAAAAAATTGGTTTGCCCTATTAGGCGGTCCAGGCAGGTCTGGGCAGTCTAGGCGAACCTGGATCATAAAATAGAGCTTAACCAGATCTGACTCAATCCGGACCCATTTAAAAATAATTTTTGGGTATATAAACAGTTAGAAACTTGGTTCATATTAGTAGTAGTAGTAGTAGTAGTAGTAGTAATAGTTCTTAGGTGGTGTCTTTTACTTGTAGTAATAGGTGTGGTATGGTTGTTTGTTTTCACCTTGAGAATTCAGCGTTATTGTTTCGATATCAACTTATCAATGAAACGGGATGGCAACAATCTTCATATATTCAAAAATATATATACTTATATAGCTACTACATATTTAGACAATCATTAGATTAGGAAGAGATGACTTTTTTATTGTTTCCCCAAAGTTGTTTTCATAGAAGAACACACAACCCAACATTACAAATTGTAAGTTGGAATTCACTGAAAACCACTAGTACAACACTGTTTACCCTCGAGATATCAAATCTACCGATGCTTTTGATTATGAAAAGATTAAGTCAATCCATATTTCAAAAGAGATAGACTAGAACTAGTGTAATAGTTTATTTTCTCGATACATCTAATTAAGACATTAAAAATTCTAGTGGGAAGCAATACCTTATCCTGACAAATTATTGTTCTACCCAAATCTGTTACCCAAAACCAACACCTTGATGCAATTGTGTCTTTTAGACTATCTAAAGCTCATCTTGCAATAGCAAGGAGAAAAATCAAGAGTAAGAATGAGGAGCAATAAAGAGCATGATAATGCATGATGGGACAACAAAACAAAACCAAAAGATAAATTGGGGCAAAAATAAACTAAACTAAAATAAATAAATAAATAAACGCCTAGCGCCTAGCCACCTAGGTCCTGCTTACAAGGTCTAGGCGCTAGGCCCCCATCGGCCGCCCGACTATCGCCTAGCGACTTTTAGAACACTGATATTTTATAGTTTTGATGCACTCACCGAAGGAGTTCTCATATGATCATAGCCCTATATATAACTCATTTAGGGATTTATATTGGCTACTTTGGGATACATACTTTGAGTTTGTAAAGTAGATATCAACTTTGTGTTATTGTTTGGGATAAATACGATCTAGTGTATGATATATATCATCAACATTATAATATATAAATCAAATTGGCATATGAATCTTTAACTTTTAAGATTTTAGTTCTTTTGAGCATAAATAGTCCATAGTTGATTGATTTCTGTATTCTAATGTTAATCATACATATACCAACTCGATTTTTATATATCACAATGTCACTGATATATATCACACACTAAATTGTATTTATCTCAAGCAATTATTTAAATTTGATTGTCTATAATACAAACTAAACTCAAAAGTGTATATCCCCATAGTAGGCGATATATATAGATGAAATACATGATACTAAGAATTGCATGTATTCACTCAAAACCCAGTTTTGCATGATCAACATTGTCCTCAGTCTTATGATGTTGTGATTCATCATCTTATGAAGTTTGATAATGCGTTCTAGATAACTATCATCTCTTATCCGTACATGACTTCCTTTATCCTGGAGGATCTTGTATGAGACTCTCAAAATTACCACTCTTTAGTCTTTTAGAAGTCTCAAGTTCAACTGTTCAAGACAATCAAATGACATGAACTTGTATATAGGTATAATGTTACTACTCCAATTGTTGGTTTCAAGACGGGCACGGAAGCACTGGCCCAACTTTCTTAATGTACTTTGAGAAGTCACCATCAAAAAGTTAACTGTGTTTACATACAAAGCACTTTTAACTAACAAACAATGTTAAATTTACATGATGACCACACATCAGTAGTTGTTCTTTTTGTATGCTATAAGCAGTATATTATGCTCATTTGAAACAAAAGGTCTTAGAGTTCTTTACCAGGAATGCTTTAATCAATGGTCACAAGCAATTGGTCTATGTATAACAGCATATCCTTTATCCTCTTTGTTTCGTATCCTCTTTGTTTCTTTCGTTTCGAGGGAGGGATGCTATATGGGTTCTATAATGATTTTGCAAATGCATACACAGAAGATATATTGGCGGTATAAAGAAGTTTTATATTTGCAAAACTATACCATTCACATTATACTTATATACATGAGCAAAGAATACAGTACAGTTCCACACACACACAGACAAAATAATAACTCCTATTTCTGGTCTTGTTTGAAATTTATGTCCAACCTCATATTAAACTTTATGGGTTACAGTACCAACCTCCTACTGGTCTTATATAAAATTTTGTCTAACCTTGTATCACAATTTATGGGTTTCACCATGAAGTTCGACGAAACGTATGTAATCCTCCAAAAGAATTGCCTTCACAGTTCAGAATGCATACAAAATTATATGAATAATCATTATTTGGTACCATAAAACCATTGAAAATCACAGCACCTTGTACACACACAAGGATAACCTGGAGTACATGTTGTCCTTACCTCCATCAGTCAAGTGAATGTCCAACCTAAAGAAGAAGGATTGTAACCTTTATTGTTTCCATAAGTTATTGAGTTATCAATAGGAACATTGCATACCTAATCTAGATTTCCACTCAAAATTACTTAAACAGAAGCCTTAGTTCTTTTCTAGACCCTAAAAATAGAGATTTAAAGAAAGGTATTATGCAAAAATCTAATCTTATAAACAAATTTCATAAGGATTTATGACATAATGTGTATGAAGGACCATATACCATACTTCGTATAGAACAAGTAAATAACAGGTTATAACTCGCAAGAATGTCTACATTTGCTTGTCCCCTACAACGCTTAGTTCAATCTTTAATGTAAATGTGGTTGGGCTTTATCCTTTATATAAAAAACGAGGGTGTGTCAATGATGCAGAACAAATTGCTTGACTCCATTACTTAAAACATTCTCTTGGAAAATTCTAAGACCTTTTCTCCTGTATGAGCAAAATTTTTGGGCTATATACAAACAACAACTAGTTGTCATACACCCACAAACGCAGGCACAAGAAATGCATATAGAATGTTGAGACCTTTTCTCTAATGAGCAAAATGCATGTGCTATACTATATAGAAAGAAAAAAAATACCACTTGTAATCGCTCTCTTGTGATTCAATATTCCATCATATTATCCTATTTAAGTGGAAAGAACCCTTTTGAATATGAAAAGGTGCTTTTTACTAAAATTCCTGGAAATCTTTACAAAAGAATACACAATTTCAATGGCTCTCTTGCTCTCTGTCCTGAAATTGAAATTGAAATTATCTATTATTTTTCAAAGATTCCCAGGAACTTTACTGGAGCACTTTTCATATTCCTCAAAAGGGTTTTTTCATTTATCAAGAGTAACATGATGCAATAATTTTGTATTCACGTGCATTTGAGTAGTCATGTGCTCTCTCTCTCTCTCTCTCTCTCTCTCTCACACACACACACACACACACACACACACACACATTTTACAAGGATTCCAACTTTTAAATTTAGGTTTAATGTTAGCTTATTTACTGATACATGTTTTAATCAGTAATTTCAGACTGACTGAATTGAATTTTATTTCTGAAATAGGCTGATGCTCAAGAGAAGTTCATGCGGATTAAGCATGCGTACAATACCTTACTAAATTCAGAATCACAGTTCACTAACAGTTCAAGTTATTCTAGAACTTCATCTGAAAGGGACAGAAACAATACTGCCCAAGAGGAATTTTATGGGTTTGGTATGACTCATGGCCATTTAAAATTGCATCTACGGGAATTTTGTTTTCTTTGTGTTTCCTTGTTTCTTAAATCAAAATGTGGAAGTGCAAGGTGTTTGCCCTTTGGTTTATCTATTCTATACCTTAGAGTTCATATGTAATTTTCTAGATCAATTTGTCATCTTCCCCTTATAGTCTTTCACTACAGTCTGGAAGAATTTCGATCCAACCATATTACTTAGGATATGTCATACCTCTATGTTGTGCATAGTTTAGTTAGCTGGATTGACCACTAGATTCATGTGGCCGACCGTAATTTGCTGAACTGAATCTAGCAAGGTTGTAAACGGCGTTAAGCGGTGGCGGTTCGGTCAAGGGGTGCCTAGCGCCTAGGTGGTTGAATTTTTTTTACTGATTTAGTTAATTTCAGCTCCTATTCTTCAATCGTAAGTATAATTATGCAATCCAGTTGCAAATATTCATCATGTTCTTGTGTAATATGTGTAATTAAAGGGTGTTTATGCATAAAAAAAGCTTCCTCGTGCAATTAATGTATAATATGTGCAATTAAAAAAATAATTGTCCAATTGTAATGTGTAATATGTCAATATATGTAATATGTATAACATGTGCTATATTAATATGTGTAATAGGTGTAATATGTGTAATCTATCACCAATAATACTAAAAAAAGTAAAAACAATTCCACTACTTTTAAAGATCTATACATAGTATATAAGAAATTAATAGTAGTTCTCTTGTTTTGTGTTATTTTATAGTAATTAAAATTTTAAAAAATAGAAAATGCCTGGGCGTTGGACATGAATGCCTGATCGGCGCCACGGCCGCCTACTCAACAAGACGACCGCCAATGGCAAAGGCGGCTCGTTCTCATCCATCTGAGCGCCCAGGCGTCCGAGGAGGCTGCCATTTAGAACACTGGAATCTAGTATGTGCCTTGTAAATAATCAAGAAGCAAAATTTGAATTAGAGTGTACTTTTGCGCAAGTTTCTTTAGTTTCCTCTCAACTTGGAAGCTGTAGTTAGACATGGAATGCCGTACATTGGAAATGGAACCCTCAGACTTTCAAATCCTTAATTACTCATTTATTCTGCAGGTAATTTTTTGAGAGATGTTCAGATAACAATAGGTAGATTTACCTCCTGTTACACATTTTACTACGAACACACAGTTTACTCTCAAATGAAGCTGATCAGAACATGATCATAAAAGAGGATAAATTTTTATGAATACCAACCTAATTTTTGTTTTTCGCAGCCGACTTCTTTCGAGATCTTCAGACCGAGTTCGAGAACTGGGAGGGAGGAATCAGTTCACAAGAGAAACCCAAAAGCTTGTGGGAGGAGTTAGCAGTAAGTTTTTTTTTATTAGATAAACTTTAAACTCGATATGTCAACAGTTTATGTTAGCCATATTGGTTTCTCCACTACTATCATGCATTAAACTAGAGTTTTTGAGGGTTATGTGCAAAGCACAGGCAACAATGTTGACTAACGACTGTAGGTCTGTGGTCTTGCGCTTTCGCGTTCCATATAGATTTATACTACGTCGATGGCCACACTTGAAACTGAATATGTACTTTCTATACAGTGTTTTTGAGTTTTGCATTTGTGGTAGAGTAATTAACATTCATTACTAGTTCACACTACATATATATATATATATATATATATTATCATTACCCGAAGTCTACCTACTTAAAATAATATAGACCCTTTTGCTTTTAATCAGAAGTGTTTCCAAGGTATGAACTGCTGCTATTGCTGCTGCATGCCTTCTTTCAGAATATAATTTTGGGTTGAAGCAATGTCATAGGAATTATTTTAAATTGCAATCAGAGGTTAGGAATTTATTCAGATTTTGTAGCTGAGTATGGCACTTTTACGTACATACTTGCTCATTTTAGTATATTTTTACGTCACAGGACATTGGGGAGGAGTTTGTTGAGTTCTTAGAGAAGGAGCTCAACATCACTGATACAAGCTATGAGGCACAAGGCGAGAAAAATGGATCCGTTGAAGGAAACCCATATATGAAAACTTCAGAGGAAAAACGGAAAGATGGTGGTAATCAAGGTAAAGTAAACAAGGAGAGCAGCATTGAGGATAGCATAGATGAAATTGAAGCAGCTCTTACTCAGTTGAAAAAAGAGTTGGGGCTTTAAGAAGTATAGGATGCTCTCGTTCTTTCAGAAAGGTTCTAGTTAAGGAGTATTGCTGTAACTGTCAGAAATCCGGATGGGAAGTCCTTATAGCGTGCAGCGCTTCAACTCCAGACTGATTTTTTTATTGTAATATTAAATTACATCTTTCTTTTTTTCTTCTTCTTTCCTCTTCAAATCTATGTTCTGGAGCATGATATTAGATTTTATAGTTCTTTTGTACACTAATGTAGTTTATAATACATGTATTCAAACAACTATGCCTTATATGGGATCATACATGTATATGATGTAAGCAAACCAATATTTGGGATCAAGAATCATATGTTCACAAACCTACAATGGCCAGAGATGTCAATTTTGTTGACATGGAGAAATGATGAACAAAATGTTTCAATATAAAATTGTATATTCTATTGCAGTTTTGTGAGGTATTGATACACACCAGATTATGTGGACGTGGAGATGGAGCTTCATTCAGGATTGACACATTAAGAGCGACAATGTAGACGCACCAAGTAGATGGTGGATGACATAAAGCTAAGACCGGCTGTCATTGTATCAAGTGCTTGAAAATGAAAGATTACTCTGTAATTGATAATCAGGTCCTATTTTAAGACTTGATATGCAAAATACCTTTACAACGTACATTACTGATTCATCGAAAACAAATCTGATGGTTATAGCCAAAATGAAAATTTTATTTGAACTTTTTCTTCGTTCATTCAATTTGCAAATTGAGAATTTTAAGTGCATGTTATAACACATACAACATGAAAAAAAATTTACAAATAATTATCAAATTTGCAGCTTGAGTCCTTTCCCTACACTTCTTTACTTCAAGACTGTCATTTTGAGCTTCCTTGATTCTTGTTCACACACAAAAAGATTAGAAACTTGTACAGATCAATGCACCTTGCATAGTAAAAAAAGATGCCAGCTTCAAGAGCTCGTCTCGTCACAAAGAAAAATTAACCGAAGAAGTTATTGGTGACTAAAGCTTCACTTCGATTTCTTCTCCACTTTGCTTCTGTTGCAAAGGAAAAGTGACTTCACTGTAACTGATATGAAGAAAATGTGAAACCCAATTGCCCTTCGTCCAATGCTTTCAGTTCAAGCTTCTGAAATGGGCTGCAAGTTTTGGCAAGCAAATTGTTTGAAGTAGTCTCCTTTTTGTTCAGAACGAAATAAATAAATAAAATTAATTTTTTTTAAAATCCATTCTATAATAAATGTAAGAGAAATTTACAGTCTCTGTCAGCCCGCACTATCTAAATTAATTTGAAAAGCTTTCTTGTTACATAAACCAGCTACACTGGTCCTGTCTGGGAAAAAATACCCTCAACTAGAAGTTTTACATTTCAACAAATAACTCTGCAGATTAACCAAAAAGAGTAAACTTCAAGCAAACTATCGACACTTTTCACATAAAAAGAGAGGGGGAGAGTATTTTTAATGAAAGCACATCTTGGCAAAAATCAGTACATCATACAGTCTATTTGAGGGTGTTTTTGTCACAAAAGGGTTTCTTCACTACTTTTTATACAACAAGGGTTTTTCGAAATTGTTTAGATGTTTACGAGTTAAATGTATATCTGAAAGTTAAAGGGTTAATTAAAAATAACAGCCAAAATGACAGGCCTAAAACAAAATTTCCCTAAACATTAACAAAAAGAGAAGTGGTCATTTACCTGCTGTTTGGATCATAGTAGAAGCCATTGATCGAACCATCACTAAAAGAGAAGCATACATAGTAGAAGCCAGCAATTGTCAAGCCACAATCTATTCCAACATTGACAAAGTACTGTTCCTTCCATCTCTGCAATATAAAAGATGGTACATTGATATCTTGGAAATGCAACCAAGAAAGTGTTCTGTTAAAAGTGAAGAAATTTAGTATCATTCAACCATAAATATATAAGGGTAGTTGCTGAGATCCAAATATTTGCCACCATCATCTTCAACCTGGGTCTGAATTAAAAAAATGGAGAATGTTCTTAGTTATTATTATCATTTGGAACAACTTAGACGAGTGTTCTTTACTTCTCTTATACCAGAAGTGGGGAGAAGGATGGGAATCTGGACCAGTGTCTTATATCGTCTTCGGGTCTGTAATATTGAGCAATAAAATTGTTTCCAATTAATTTAGTAAAACACCTGCAATGTAGTGTCCTTACAAATTTTTTAAAATAAAATAAAATGAGAGAACGATTAAGTCATACGTTGCTTCCCACTTGCCAGTGAAAAAAGTGTAGTTCTTTGTATCAACTATCTCCCCCTCCCAAAATGTAACTACCTAAAACAATGACAAGGAAAAAATAAGGAATCAGTAAAAAGTGTTTATCTTCAGATGGATTATTCTTCAAAGTATCAAACTACACACGATTTTGGGCGAAAGTAAGTTTGACGATATTAAACTTGAGAACTAGTAAAAGATAACAAAATAAAGGGGGTGAAACTAAAGGAGAGGCTCAACCCTTACTAACCGGGGTGTCAGCTAGAGGAACATTAAGTGCTTCCATAGTACCACACAAATAACCATGGTCAAGATTGCACCCTTGGATCCTCACATTAACTCTCCATGCCTCATCCTTTTGCAAGCTCGAAACATTCTGAGTTCCTGCAAAAGCCTGTTGCACCTACTCAGTAAATATTGTTCAAATAGATTTGAAAACAATGCGTTAGCGACAGAGTTTAAATGAGAGTTCATTCTCAAATAATAATGATAGTGAACATAGTTTCTTCATGTAAAAGCATATTCTACTACTGGTTTATAAGCTTACCATCCACAACGATGAAGCACCGATACGGGTACGGTGATACGCGTACGGAGACACGGGTACAAGGGATACGACAATTTTCAAAAAAAGTAGGATACGGCGGGGATATGGCTGTGTGTGTGTGTGTATATATATATATATATCAAAAAATATGAATAATTATACATAACTAAATAATATCTCTTGTTAATAAGGAAATGATAAATATCATTTATTAAACATAAAGAAGATAATTCATAAATGCTACAATAATTGTTCATAAGTATAAGTAATAACATAAGTAAACAGAGCAAGTTCATAAGCAATATAGCATAAGCAGACAAATCAAATAGTGGGACAAGTCTGAAAATATAACAAAGGCTCCTCCATTATTTCATTCTAACAATTTTAACCCTGAGCCATATCCTCACCGTGTCCGACATATCCCCACCGTGTCTGCCACGTTTCCCCACAATGTCCATTTAATAAAAAAATGCAGGACACGTTTTAGCCGTATCATGTACGTATCCAGGCGTATCCGGCCGTATTCCATATCGGATACGTACAGGATATGGGGACGGCACCCTCCGTGAAGTATCCGTGCTTCATAGATCCACAGTAAATCGGCAAAATCCTGATCACCTAGTAGGTAACAATCATAAGTATCTTATCTTTAAACAACAATTTTTTCAAGGGTTTAGAAACAGTAAAAGACATATACATAATTATATTAGTTATATACATCATCAACTAGTCAATTTTGGAGCTATATTAAAAGAGAGGAAGGTGCCTGACTCGGTAAGTTATCTATCATTGACAAGTGTTTGATGACAAAACCCGGTGTTTTTTTTCTTCTTTTTTCTTTATTTTTTATTTA
This sequence comes from Hemerocallis citrina, assembly GCA_017893485.1. NCBI lineage: Eukaryota > Viridiplantae > Streptophyta > Magnoliopsida > Asparagales > Asphodelaceae > Hemerocallis > Hemerocallis citrina. The sequence goes on along the minus strand of CM030360.1, from coordinate 257,268,029 downwards.
TTTATTTTTTTGCGGTGAAATAAGACAAAATCCAGTGTTAAAATCATCCAATTTCATTGCTGATCAAATCCCATAAAATTTGATAAGTTTAAGTTGAGAAATAGTTAAACAACTTACCCGCCCAACACTTAACAGTGTACTAGGAGGAGGTAGAGCATGTTCAGGATCTGCATCTTGCTCTGCTATGTAATATGGAAATCAATCAGCCATAAATGTTAAAACAGGAACATGGAGTACTATAAAAGCAGTGAAGGAATAGAAGCAAGTAGCAGCAGTTGCTGATGTCTAACTAGTAAGGGAAGGATTTCACAATTGCGCGCGTTTGATGATAACAAATTGCACTGAACAGAAATAACTTTAAGTAATGCCAATTGTACTCGAAGGTAATGCTACTTTTGTAAGACAAGGGTCGAACTCAAGCATGTTGGGGTCCATGTGAGGTCTGCTAACAACTAATGGCCATGGATTCTACATAATTGTATGTTGTAATACAAGAGTATAAGTAACTTTGCAGTATAATTAACATTATACCTATAGACTATTATCCCTGAAATGAGTCAAAAAGTGCACAAAGAATAATCAACATATATAAGTGGACAAAGAACTATCAAGATAATTGATTTGAATATACAAACACCTCTGAGAAGTATTGGGACTCTCCTAACAGTAAAGTTCAAGAGCAGTAATGCTTGCCTAACCAGAACCATTACCATTTGCTACACTTCACTATTGTAAAAAGATTGTTGATATCGTGAAAAAAGAAATCCAAAGCTTGAGATAGAAAAGGAATAGTGAATGACAGTTAAAATATGCAAGTACTGAATTGACATTTCACAATTAAGGAATTTTCACTTAGAAAAATAGAGATGAATAACAGAGGAATGTTTTGGTCCAGTACTAAACTCTGATACCTTACTACCTTAGTAAGAAACCTAGCAACATAACCTAATATGTTGCTTACTTGCATGTTTCTAATTTCTAAATAGAAAGACTGATGTCATGCAACCCTCATGTGATGATCCACTTGCCTTTCCGTTTTATAAAACAAAATTAAAGAGTAACCAAATGTCAGAAAGATGATCTCACTAGAATGAAAGGATTCAATGCTCCCCTCTTTCTCTTCTACAATTATCCTCTTTAACTGAAACCTCCTCCCTCAGCATACATGAAGCAGATTATCTCTATCAAGTAAAATAAAAATAAAAATAAAAATAAAAATAAAGATTAGGAGATCAAACTTCCTTCCATTTAACAACATGAATGAAAGCAATAGATGCATCAACTTTTCCACAAAAGTTTTTTAATTGCTTTAAGAACATACAAATTGTTAATGAATTTTAATCTTGGAAGGGCAAGCCCTCCAAAAGAAATAAATAAAATGTTTTCATTAAGTTGCTTAAATTTAGTAGGATATAATGAGTCTGAAGTGGAGTTTATACACCTTCCGATTATCTCAACTTTGGAGATTAGATACTTGGAGATATCTTAACTCCAAAAAAGGATCCATTACAAACCAAAGTTAAAATACCTGAAGGTGCATTAGCTACCTCAAAACATTATCATCTATCTTTACCTACCTGAGTATCTCCATATATAAACCAGTGTTAACAGGTTTACGATGCAGTTTGGTTAGTCGTGCGGGTATGGGATTGTGATATTGTTGTAGAATAAAATAGTGGAGTAAAGATAGATAATATTATTGATCTTCTTGAGATCCATAATGAGAAACAAAGAGATCTTTATCGAGGCTTACAAAACTTGGGCATAAAGAAAGCGTTTTAACCTTGATATAATCAAATATGGACATAAATATAAATTAACCACATATAGAATATAGATCAACTAACGTGACAACTCACATATATTAATTTTACTAATTATGAAATATATGGCAAATATTCCAACAGATACAATACCTTGAATGCTATGCAGTACAAATGGGGTAGGATTAGTCACAACACTCGTTTTAGTGTATGTATAGATATAGCAAAGAAAGAAAATATATATATATATATATATATATATATATATATATATATATATATATATATATATATATATACTCGACCCTGAAACCTCCTCTATATTAGTTGTGTACGTGTGTTGCACATGTTGGTAGATTTACAAATGACACCAAGACCTTCTCCGATCATAATATTAGAGATATATATTCTCTTTCTTTGCTATATCTATACAGAGGGAGAGAGAGAAACCTTTCGTTGTGCACTAGCCTCCATGTGCACTCGGCCTTTTGGCATTCGTGTCGACAATCCGAACCGTTCTCATTGATCTACACATCTAAATTAGTCTAAATATTTAAAATCAAGTCATTTAAATTCATTTTCCCATGCATTGAAGTGTTACAAAATTGTATGGCTGGATATCATTTTTTTTTATAATGACATGATGGATGGACAAATGAATTTTAAACAACTTGATTTTACATATTTAGACTAATTTAGACATATAGATCAATGTGAATGGTTCGGATCGTCAATACGAAAGTCAAAAGGCCGAGTACATATATATATATATACACACACACACACACTAGGTAGTTAAAATTGGTGGAACTAACTGGTCTAGGAGCGATTAGTGATTATTGGTTAATCGGAAAATAATCAGTGATTATATTGGAAAAATCGTGTGTGTGTGTGTGAGAGAGAGAGGTTTCTTCTATTGCAAACGCAAATGCTGTGCAAATGCGTGCAAACCACTTAACTCGCTATTGGCAATAGCGGGTTAAGGCAAAATATAATTTTTTCCCTTATGCCTTAACCCGCTATTGCCAATAGCGAGTTAAGTGGTGTTCACGCCGTTTGCACAGCATTTGAGTGTGCAATGGAAGATTGCTATATATATATATATATTTATATATATATATTTGCCTTATGCCTTAAATCGCTATTGCCAATAGCAGGTTAAGTGATGTGCACGCCGTTTGCATTTGCGTGTGCAATGGAAGATTGCTCTATATATATATATATATATATATATATATATATATATATATATATATGTAATATTAAAAAATTATCTATCCTCATTATGTAGCAACCCTAAACCCTAACCCAAAACTATTATGAGATTATCAAATAGGAATATATAGTTATAGAAAGAAAAAAAAAACTTGGTTTGAGCTGAGTTTGGATTCTGGATATGGGTCGGGTTTGTTGGTAGGTTATAGCAAACAAAAATAATCGAGAAAGAGTAACACGAGTAGCAAGAGGAGGAGGTGCAGCAGATGCGAGTTGGGTCAAGTTTGTAACGACACAGGGGGAGCAACGGTGGGTCAAGTTTGGTTTTGCGCAGGTTGAAGAAGAGAGAGGCGACAGATCAGGTTTGAGTTTACGTGAGGACCATAAGGAGATTGGATTTGAATTTGGATTTGAGTTTGAACCGGATTTAGCCCAAATAATGGAAATGTTCATGAAAATTAAAGGAGAAAATTTAATCGGTTAATCGGCCACTTAAAATCAATCGATTAACCACTAATTAGCCCATTATACCCGATTAAATTGCTAACTATTGAAATATTGAAAATCGCTAAAAAAATAATTGCCTAGCCTCCGATTAGCGATAAATCCGGGATTAATCGGATTTTAACTGCTTAGTATATATATATATATATATATATATATATATATATATATATATATATATATATATAGAGGAGAGAGAAATGTTACGTTGTGAACTAGACCTCCGTATGCACTCGTGTACACTCGGTCTTCCAGCATTCATATCAGCGATCCGAACCGTTCACATTGATCTACACATCTAAATTAGTCTAAATATGTAAAATCAAATCATTTGAAATTCATTTGTCTATCCATCATGTGGCTAAAAAACAACGATTTTCAGCAATACAATTTTGTAACACTTCAATGGATGGGCAAATAAATTTTAAATGATTTGATTTTACATATTTAGACTAATTTAGATGTATAGATCAATATGAACGGTTCGGATCGTCGATACGAAGGCGGGAAGGCTGAGTGCATACGAAGGCCTAGTGCGCAACGGAACATTTCTCTTTCTCTCTCTCTCTCTCTCTCTCTCTATATATATATATATATATATATCCTTGCATTTCCAAATATAAGAGTAACGAATAAATTACTGTAAAGAGGTTGTTTGGTTGCGGTTAATAAGGGTAAGTATAATTAAGTGGGCCACTACAGCCACCTTTTAAATTTGGTAAAACCAAATTCTCGTCTTTATAGGTGATTTAAAGGGAAACATGACAATTGTGGTCATTTTAAAAAAGTGTGGGCGCACACATAATAAATGTTACTAACTTGTGCTGGATTCTTAATACTTAACAACGAATTTTTGACCAAAATGACCCACTTTTGAAAGTTTTTACCAAAACGACCCACTCGCTAACTCAGATAGCGAGTTTGGTTAAAACCTCATCACTATCTGAGATAGCGAGTGTATGATTTTGTGCTTCCCCACACTTGTGCAAAAAATGAAAAAACACAGTTTACACGCGCTGACTGTGATAGCGTTGATATATATACCAAACTCGCTAACTCAGTTAGCGAGCGTGTTTATATCACACTCGCTATTTGAGTTAGCGAGTGTAATGTTTTGAAAATTCCTAACTCTGAACTCGCTATCTGAGTTAGCGAGCTAGTTTCTACTATACTCGCTAACTGGGATAGCGAGTGTCGTTTGGAAAAATTTTATAGATGTTGTTTCGCTCTCCCTCATTTCTATCTGTTCTTCTTTTCGCTAACTCAGAAAGAAACCCAAAACAACCAAACCCTAGTTTCCCAGATTCGTTATTTTACAAACAAAATCCGTCCAAAATCTTTTCAGATCCAATTCCTTACTCACAAACTTCTCTATTCCCACTATCAAAACCCTAAACCCATCCATAATCTCAGAATTGCAGTCCACAACAACCTTAACAGCTGATCTAAAACTTTCAACACATTTGGTCACAAAATATCAGCCACGTGACAAAATACAGTCCACAGTCCAACTTACGGTCACAAATTTGTACAAGTTAACAACGATTACATTAAAAATAAAACTTACACAACAGAAGTTATGGGTCGGGGGTGAACAAGTCTGGGGCTCTCCTCGTTCGTTTAGGACGCATTGGAGTTACTTGCGTAAGTGCAGATAGAGGAATGTTTTCATCATCATGTTCTTCTTCCTCCGCGTCGTGCTCCTCCTCTCTTCGGACCCTTTGCCCTCCCACTTGTCTATGGCGATACGAAGGTCGTGTTGCCATTGTCTTTCGACGACCCATTTGGTGATTCCGAACCCAACAATAGGACGTCTAGCATATTTCCTTCGCCAACTAGGTCAGCCTGTGCCCGACACGAACTTAAAATTTTTCTTGCAAACACCTTCATTGGTTCAGCAACATTACTTTTGAGAACTTTTGCGTATTCCTTTGCCTGAGTCCATGTATGGGTCATCTTCAAACAAACAAATAACATATATTAAAAGCATAATATACACAAACTAAAACTTATGAGATGTATATGTGTAATGTAAAATGAAATTAATACATAAACTAAAACTTACGATATCACGAAGCAATGTTGACTTTGGTTGAAATATTGGCAAATGTACGAAGTGTTCATCAACCGGATCAGCAGCTTGTCGCTGGGTCGGTACTTGCACACCCTCTAGCAATTGGGATGTAGGAGATATATAGAGTCTAGTCATTCTCCAACACCATAACATATACTTTCAATGAAAACCGACATGGAAAGGTAGAATATTACCAATCACGTTATCAAAACGGTGATTGTTCCATACATCAACGTGTACACTAAAACAACGGGCCCAATCGTGACCGGGTTGCCGACCCATACCGGTAATACCATGCAAATCCGCATTGAATGGTTCTGCGACCGGTATATTTTGACGAAGGCCGAACTGTCAAAGTACTCTATCGACATAATATGACTCAACTGTGCCGAAGTTGATAACAACAGCTTTTGTCAACCACAATTCAGGATTCGCCGGGCACAGGGGTGGCAATTTCCCTAAACGTTCCGCTGTATAAGGCTCCCACTTGACACTCATCTGCTAACGTATCAAACTCATCCTTATAGTATGTCAAGCATCGATACGGGTTTGCCTTCCATGTTAGGAATCTGGTCCAGTATACACCCTGTGGTGATTTCATGCGTGGATCTTCGAGAACTTGATACCACTTAAATGACTGCCTACTGACTACAGGTCTGCCGATATGTATACATTCCCAACTTCACACATGTAACATCAACATCGGGCCATTCATCTAGCTAGCACCAAGAGCGCATTTGCACAAACTCCGATATTATGTTGCCAACACGGCACCACCCCAACTGTATGCCCCAACGGTTCCTAAATCAGCGATTAGAGGTAAGTACATAAGGGGAACGGAAATACCGGTGAAGTTCGGGAACATTACACCTTCGAACAATGACATGATATACGCTTTGCAGTAACACTCCATTTCGATGTCGCTCGAATGATCATTCAACTTATCGGCGAACGTATCTTTCAACCATTTCAATCTTAGAGACTTCCCTACGATTGCCCTAGGATCGGGTTCTACACCAAGATACTCTGTGATCAAATACTCTGGATCGAAGTCCATCGAACCTGTTACGACCTGTCCGTTTACGGGAAGACCTGTGATCACTGCTACATCCAGAGCGTATATCATATCATTGTTAGAAGGTATAATATTCCCGAACTCCATCGGTATTTTCGTTCCCCTTATGTACTTACCTCTAATCGCTGATTTAGGAACTGTTGGGACGTACAGTTGGGGTGGTGCCGTGTTGACAACATTATATCAAAGTTTGTGCAAATACGCTCTTGGTGCTAGCCAGATAAACGGCCCGATGTTGATGTTACAGGTGTGGAGGTGGAAACGTATACATATCGGCAGACCTGTAGTCAGTAGGTAATCATCTGAGTGGTATCAAGTTTCCGAAGATCCGCGCATGAAACCACCACAAGGTGTATACTGGACCGGATCCCTAACATGGAAGGCAAACCTGAATCGATGCTTGACATACTATAAGGATGAGTTTGATACGTTAGCAGATGAGTGTGTCAAGTGGGAGCCTTATACAGCGGAACGTTTAGGGAGATGCCACCCCTGTGCACGGCGAATCTTAAGTTGTGGTTGACAAAAGCTGCTATTATCAACTTCGGCATAGTTGAGTCATATTATGTCGATAGAGTACTTCGACAGTTCGGCCTTCGTCAAAATATACCGGTCGCAGAACCATTCAATACGGATTTGCATGGTATTACCGGTATGGGTCGGCAACCCGATCACAATTGGGCCCATTGTTTTAGTGTACACGTTGATGTATGGAACAATCACCATTTTGATAACGTGATTGGTAATATTCCACCTTTCCATGCCGGTTTTCATGGAAAGTATATGTTATGGTATCGGAGAATGACTAGACTCTACATATCTCCTACATCCCAATTGCCGGCGGGTGTGCACGTACCGACCCAACGACGAGCTGCTGATCCGGCTGACGAACACTCCGTACATTTGCCAATGTTTCAACCAAAGTCAACATTGCTTTGTGATATCGTAAGTTTTAGTTTATGTATTAATTTCATTTTACATTATACATATACATCTCGTAAGTTTTAGTTAGTGTACATTATTCTTTTAATACATGTTATTTGTTTGTTTGAAGATGACCCATACATGGATTCAGACAAAGGAATGCACAAAAGTTCTCAAAATTAATGTTGTTGAACCAATGAAGGTGTTTGCAAGGAAAATTTTAAGTTTGTGTCAGACACAGACTGACCTAGGTGGCGAAGGAAATAGGCTAGACGTCCTATTGTCGGGTCCGGTTCACCAAACGGGTCGTCGAAAGACAATGGCAACACAACCTTCATATCGCCACAGACAAGTGGGAGGGCAAAGGGTCCGAAGAGAGGAGGAGCACGACACGGAGGAAGAACATGATGATGACAACATTCCTCTATCTGCACTTACGCAAGTAACTCCAATGCATCCCAAACGAACGAGGAGAGCCCCAGACTTGTTCACCCCCGACCCATAACTTTTGTCGTGTAAGTTTTATTTTTAATGTAATCGTTGTTAACTTCAGGGGCGTAGCTGCCCCATGCCCAGGGGGTGCAGCTGCGCCCCCTGAAATTTTAAAAAAATTTAAAAAAAAAAAAAATTAGTAAAAAGAAATTTAATACGGAATTTATGTGTAAAATTCCCAACCCATTTTGTCATTTACCGATTTACTTTACTCTTTCTTCTTCCACTCTACTGAACCCAAACCCACTTCATAATGAATTTGTAAGAGGGATTAAAATCCAGAAGTGATTAGTTGGATTTGTAGAGGAGGTCAGAAGAGAGAGAGAGCGAGGAGTCGATCGATTCCAAATCCAATTGTAAGTAAAAAAAATTGTACATTTTGATAATTAGGGTTCATATTCTGAAATTTTGTGAATTCATATATGATAGGATAATTAGATTGCTAATTTCTATTTCAGTGATACTGATTTGTTTGAGAATGGGCTGAATTAGTATGATATGTAATCAAATTAGAACCCAAATGGGTACAGATTATAGCGTTAATTTCTGTCCCAATTTTGAGCTAATTTCCGAAATTTTTTATATTTAAACACATGAAGTTTAGAGTTGAATTTTTATATGCGTATCTTATATATGTGAGCAATATTTCCACAAATTTTCATGATATTTGGACAAAACCCAGGTTCAAGGCGCTACATTAAATTTGTACATCACATTGTTCAATGCCCAATCTGGTTATTTGTACAAACATATACTATTATGATTCACCTTCATTCTCTTTTTCTTTTCCTCTTTTGAATTCAACTTACAAATCTCATCGCAAATTCAAAGGAGACCTGAGAGGAGTTTGAGAGAAGTAAGAAATAGATCAAACAACAAACACAAAGTGGGTAACTAATTCTAACCATTAGTCTTTACTCTTTCTATGCATATACTTATGAGATGAACATCTAATGCTTGATGCACTTAATTACTTTGAGGTAGACTGATGATTGAAGTTGGAAATAGAGAAGGTTTAACTACTAGTTTATTTTAATAGCATTACTATTACCCGTTGCAACCACAACAGTAGAGAGAGTGTTTTCTGCAATGAAAGTCATCAAGACTTCATTATGAAACCGATTGGGAGATGTGATGATGAATGATTGTTTAGTTGCATATATTGAAAGAGATGTATTGGATGCCATTGACAATGAAGATATCATTCAATATTTTTAGAATATGAAATCTCGAAGGGTTTTATTGCTAAAGAAAAATGCTATTTAGTGATTGTAATAGTTTGTGACATTTGATAGTAATATATGATATTTTGAGGCTTGCAAATGTGTTTATTATAATTTTTTTTAATAGTAAGTGTCGCGCCCCCTAAATTGAAATCCTGGCTACGCCACTGGTTAACTTGTACAAATTTGTGACCTTAAGTTGGACTGTGACTGCATTTTGTGACGTGGCTGATATTTTGTGACCAAATGTGTTGAAAGTTTTAGATCAGCTGTTGAGGTTGTTGTGGACTGCAATTCTGAGATTATGGGTGGAATTAGGGTTTTGATAGTGGGAATAGAGAAGTTTGTGAGTGAGGAATTGGATATGAAAAGATTTTGGACGGATTTTATTTGTAAAATAACGAATCTGGGAAACTAGGGTTTGATCGTTTTAGGTTTCTTTCCGAGTTAGCGAAAAAAAGAACAGATAGAAATGAGCATGAGCGAAACAACATCTATAAAAATTCTCCAAACGACACTCTCTATCTCAGTTAGCGAGTTTAGTAGAAACTAGCTCACTAACTCGGATAGCGAGTTCAGAGTTAAAAAATTTTAAAACATTAGTATAAACACACTCGCTAACTGAGTTAGCGAGTTTAGTATATATATCAACACTATCACAGTCAGCACGTGTAAACTTTGTGTTTTTTCATTTTTTTGCACAAGTGTGTGGAAGCACAAAATCATACACTCGCTATCTCAGATAGCGATGAGGTTTTAACCAAACTCGCTATCTGAGTTAGCAAGTGGGTAGTTTTGGTAAAAACTTTAAAAAGTGGGTCATTTTGGTAAAAACTTTCAAAAAGTGGGTCATTTTGGTCAAAAATTCACTTAACAACCAAACATGGTAAAGCTGTTCCGAAGAGAGCCACCCAAATAAACGTGGTCACATGACTTCTTCTTAATTGTAATGCAATTATAGAAGCTCAAGTGCAAGAAAGAAGGCCGACATCAAATCAATCAACCAACCTAACCTATCTTTCTTATAACCTCTAAAGCTTTAGTCTTAGCTTACGAGTAGTTTCGCGGTATATGGTAACTTTCTTCTCTACAACATACCATTCTTCACGCGGTGGCACGTATCATGTATTGTAATGATAAATAAAACCATAGAACTTGGTTTTTCCTTATATTGTTGACAATTATCTAAATTAAGATCGACTCTAATTCGAGAAGATTGAGAAGAAAAAAAAGGGCAGACCTGGAACTTGAGAAGGGGCTGAACTCTCTACCACTCTCACCGGCATTTTTTCAAGAGATTGAAGATGATCGGAAGAGAAGATTGACCTTCTAGAAACCCTAGCTTTAGATTTCGGGCTCAGGTAGGAAAAAAAAAAGGGGGGAAGAAAGGAAGATGGAGGAACAGAATTGGGGAGAAGAAATTATATGGACAAATTTCACTAAACCCCCTTAACTTTCGAAATTGTGAGTATGACCCCCTCAACACTGAAAAAGGCCCACCTCTTTATTCTATTTATTTTAACTGGATCAATTTTTCACAAGGCCCATGATCCAAAAAGCTCATGGTCCAATGGTGAAAATAGTGAATTTTAATGGATCACCCAAAATTTGGACCTGGCTAGATCATTACACATTACCCTTTTTATTTTATTTATTTATTTTTTTAAAAAATTCCTTCTTCTTTCTAAATGGTCAAAAAATAGTAAAAAATCATCACGTGATACGTGAAATTGATGGAGTACACTGATCTGCATCAAAAGTATGGATGGAGTACACCGAACCACAAAAAATATATATGGGCATAAGGGTACATTTTAATGAAATTTACCATTTTCTTTTTTACACTGGCCGCTTGCAAATATTTTTAGTTCCATACAATTCACTCAATTTGTTTTTTGTTTTTTTTCCCTACGTAGAGCTCAAAACAATGTATGACGACACTTCATTTTAGTGATTATGGTTGTCAACTTGGTAAACAAGACGAGATTATTATGTTAAAAGATTAATATGTTTTTAGTGGTTATGGTTGTCAACTGGTAAACAAGACGAGATTATTATGTTAAAAGATTATTATGTTAAACGTAACGAAATAGCGCAAATTAGGTAAAATTACCCTGTCTTCAACCGATGAAAACCTTAGATTTCATAAGCACGAAATTTAAAGGAGGGTGATTTATGGGTGACTAAAAACTTACTAAGTGAAGCATATGGAGTTATATATAAATGACAATTTGTGGGATAGTATATTGAGTTAGCACATTTTGAAGTGACCCTTGTGTGGGAGAAAAAAAACAAAAACAAAAACAAAAAACAACAACTATAATGTAATATAATGTAATGATAAATGGGATGACCACTTACAAGAGTAGCCAAATGCATATTCTAGCTTTCTTTTCTTTTTCATGCTAGATTTTTTTTTAAAAAATATTTTTTTTGACTAATAGGGATAGAGTTGTACTGAAGTCCAGTCAAAATAAACATAAAACTAAAATAGCAGTCATACAAATAGTCTGATAGGTGTCTACAAAGAAACCACACCTATTCCAAAACCAGAGAAACGCATCAGAATAGAAAAAGTTCATTAAGATATTAGATATCTAAGAGAGGTCAAATGCAGATATGTAGGAATCAGACAGGTCTAAAATAGCAGCAAGCAGAAGAAGACTTTGAAGCAGCAGGCCAGCATCAGTAAAGAAACAGGACCCCCCAACAAAACCTAGCATCTTGATTTCCACAAGACAACAACATCAACACCTTCTAGTGGCTCCATCACATTTTTTTATTTGCTAAAATAAAACTATGCAGCAAATGAGCTACATACTTCTGGTGAGATTGAGACTGATTGACCATATTGTCAGTAGTGGATAAAATCTAACTCATACTTCAAAAACTCTTATTTTCGCCTATAAGATGCACATCTCAGGGTGACTGATACACATGCTTTAGAAAAATATTAAAAGAATACTCTTGTTCTCAATTGAACACATGTTGTTTACAAATAATAATGCATCATCATTCAGCTTGGAGGAAATCAATTAAGTTGTATATGGGGTAAGTCATGATGGCTTCTTTAAGGGATTCTTACCAACGCTGCTGATAGGATATTAAAGGAGATTTCCTTAGGATGTTTGAGGATATTTATATGGGAGGGGATATCTCCTAGGTTAAATTACTCTGATATTATGCTTATCCCAAAATATGATGTGGGCAAACTCAGATCTCTAAATTCAACCCATTAGTCTCCTCAATTGTCTGATTAATATTTTAACCAAAGCCTTTACCAACAAGCTAAACCCCCTTGCTTGATCAACTGGTCTCTTTTCACGATGTGTTTTTCTCAAAGAAAGTTTTCCTATTGCTCATGAGGTGATAAATTTCTGCTCCAAAGGGGAATTAGATGTAGTTATGCTCAAGATCGATTTCAAGAAGACTTTTCATACATTTAATTGGGATTTTTTTTAAAAAGAAATGCTCAAAGCAATGGGTTTTAGTTCTAACGAGCTTATGGATTCAAATGATTGCACGCTGCCCAAGTCCTCATTCCTCAACCCTTATGAAAAAATTGTGAGAGGGGTGAAGTTATTCAGAGCAGAAGAGGCCTTAAGCACCTATGTAAGAGGGGTGGAGTCGTTCATTTTGGCACTTAATGTGTTTCTTAGAATAATGGAAGAAGGTAGGGAAGAGAGAACCTTCTCAATACTGGTACAAAATTGGATTACCAAATCGTTTGCAATAAAATTAAATATGAATTAAAGGCACACATCAGAGAAGAAGATAAAACCAATAAAATAAAAGTGAAAATGAAAATAACAAAATCAAACCGATTTGTATCGAAGCTTGTGTATCACACAATCTCCTTAAAATAGATTTGTCACGCCTAGGTACTGGAGTTTGTTGAGGCATCTGTCTCCCAGGATGCAACGACAGAAGAGCTCGACACAAGCACCACGTTAAGTTCTTGAACTGGACAGTGCCTGAACTCAATCACAGTAGGACCGAAGAAAGGAATTGGACTTTGAGCATAGAACAGAGGTTCAAGGAAGAGAGGAGTTTGTTGTGCGGGCCTCTATTTATAGGGCCAGGGTGAGATTTATAATAGCAGACAACGCGTTGACTGCATCCACTGTAACGGCAGACAACTCATTTAATACACCGGTTATAATGGCAGACAGAAGCTTGAATGCATCACTGTAACGGCGAATAAAACTGTTACGTGAATAAATGGCAGACAAAAACCATTTCTGCGTTTATTTCAGCCTGGAAAAAAACTGTAGCAAAAAGTGGTTCTGCATAGGGTGAGTTCACGTCGGTCCAGCATTCGTGTCCGCAGGACGTGCGGGCGCACACAAGTCGCATATAATCTGGTCTGAGATTTGCACCCCCCGTGCACGCGAGAAAGAGCCCTTTGGCTTGCTATCTTACAATACCTTCTATTTCCTTTGTTTTTTCTGACGTGGGACTAAAATCCCTCAACTCATTTGCAGAGATGAAAATGTCTCACTTTGGGAGATAATTTCTCATTCACCCGATAACCATTTTGAGAAAATAAATATATGATTTTAATCTACTCACGAAGGAGAACACAAATCCATCAAGATCTCTCACTAATTCATTGAGAATCTTACTCAAAAAATTGCTCAAAAACTGATTCGTAAATGGTGTATAAAATACCCATTTTCTAACATTTCCCATATGAATGAAATTAACGACCACAAACACGAAAAATTGACACGACTGACCGACACGACTGACTTGGTGATAGAATTCAGCGGTCAAGACCTGCATAGGATAGGTAGGTGTTACCTTTGAACCTTCCCTTATGAAAATATGTTTACTAACTAAACAGTAAACGCGATGTCCTTAAACTGTTCTGTCATTTGTGTAAAACATGACATATCTCACACAGGAATCTTCCTAACGCATTTCAGTTCTCACTGTTATGTTCATTTTGGTCATGAACATACGCCTGGTTCTGCAAGATTTTAACAGGAATATTGCCCTACATTATTTCCTTGGAAGCAAACCTTCTTTCCTCTCACATTGGTGATTACTTAGTTAAGAGTAATCCGCATTACTCTGCTCGAATTTTTGACGTATAAGAATCATTAAAAGCCTAGCTTAGCCTCTAGCCTTACGGGTATCACTGTTTCATCATAGGAATGGACAGGAAAATCCTTACAGTGATCCAACATGGTCTTTACAATTTAGTTGTCTCTTTGAACATAGATCTTGGGATCTCCAGTCAACTAGGTTGGGTGTCCATTGTATCGACTTATTCTTTCATGGGCTTTAGTCTCATTCCCCTCGATAATTTATCATAACTTTCAGTTTAACCCTTTGGTTAGTGGATCCGCAATGTTATCCTTTGACTTTACATAATCCACAGATAGGGATGGCATTCGGGCCACTCGGGCCGGTCCGAGCCGGGTTTGACCGGGCTTTGACCGGTCCCGGGCCTACCCGGGCCGAGTTCCTCCACTATGCGGGCCGGGCTGAACCGGGCTCAAGGTTGGAAACCTTGGCCCGGACTTGGCCCTCATACCCAAGTGTGGGGGCCGGGCCGGTTCGCTGGCCGGGCTCGTGTTTAGGGAGAATTTTTTTTAATGTAAAATATTATTAAAGATCAAGTATATGGATTTGTAATTTCATAACAATTGCAAAGAATAAAATTTCATAAATAATTGAAGTACATGAATAAATGAATTACATGATTTAATAAATTTGAAATTCTTAAATAAAATGAAGTACATTAGTAAAATTCATACAAATTAGTCTAATTAGATCAAATTACAAATCAAGGGAATTATTTGAATTTAAAGATCGAGATGCCCTCTACTTAGATTGAAGAGAATGCATTGGACTATTGTCGTGCACTTCAGCTTAACCTAAATATAGAATCTCATCACCCTAAATTTTCTAATTAATTACAATTTATTGAACAATATTTTAATGTAAATTAACTAAATGTAATCGTTCATTCATCGCTACTTGTTGATCCAACTCCAGCTTGTGCTTCAAGTAAGTCTTGGGTCATCTCTTCCGCTTTCATCCAATCTTCGGCGCATACTAGCATCTCCAAATTTTTGGCTGTCAATCGGTTCTTGCTCGGGCTCATTATCCTGCCACCAAGAGAAAAAGTACTTTCCGATGCAACAGTTGACACCGATGCTGTTAGCAAATCTTTAGCCATACGAGAAAGAATATTAAAAATTGCTTCATTACTTTTCCAAAATTGTAACACATCTTCTACATCTTCAACTGCACTTTGTGTATTATACAAATTCAACTCATTTAGTGAATTGGTTCTTGGTTTTTTTGATTTAATAAGATTTAAAATACCATTACTAGCTTGACTCTTTCCTTTTGCTAATATGGAGAAAGAAGAAGAAGAAGAATCAACATTTTGTTTTTGTGTTTGAATAATGTTAGATGAATAAATCCTATCATAAGAATCATATAACCTAGTCAAAATATTCTCAAATTTACGAGTAAAAGCAACATGATCAAAATCTAGTATTGCATCGTGTGGGGCATAAGTGTAAAAAATTTCAATTAAATTTTTTGTACCATCTAATTTAATCATAGGATTCATAACACTAGCTATACAATATAACATAGGAATTGGATGAAAATATTTCATTAATTTAACATATGCCGCATTAACCATATCTCCAATAAAATGGTCATTTTGCAAATCTTTAATTGTTGTCATCATAGTTATAATTTCAAGTAAAATACCACTAGATGTAGATGTATATGTTTTTGAAAATTGCAAAGTTGCATCGTTAAAAGGTTGTAAAAATTTATATAAACTATCGGCAAAAAACCAAAAATCATCATCTAACATACAATTTTGCATACCCATTGCGACACAAAAATCTCTAAGATTAAAACGATAGTGAAGAACAACACCTAATAATTCAAAGTTAGAATTTCAACGATGTCGTACATCTTTAGGAAAACGTCTACATACAATGCCCCTAAGTTTACACCAATCATGAAAAGCTTGATAAATTGGACCACTCAATGTAATATAATGAATACAATCTCTCATTGCTTCTAGTTTATCATTTCCATATTTTAGTGCATCTTGCACACAAAGATTTAAAATGTGACAAGCACACCAACATGAAAAATTTCGGGTTCTATAGGATCTAAAGTAATTTTTAAACTCTCAATTACCTTAGTATTATTGGAGGCATTATCAAAACCAATAGCAAACACTTTATCATAAATACAAAAATTATTACATGCTTCCATAATGTGTGTGGCTATAATTTCACCTTTATGTGGGTACCTAACATATCCAAAAAAAATTATTCTCTTTTGAAGTACCCAATTCGAATCTATCCAATGACATGTTACACACATCATTGGAACGCCGTTTACTCCTACCCACCCATCCGAGGTCAATGAAACTCTAGTGTTTAGTGATTTTAGTGTTGCTATCAAAAAATTCTTAGTCTCGTTGTAAACTAATTTACAATCACTCTTAACAACATTCCTAGCAATTTAACTATAAAAAACTAGTGTATGTAAAAATTAGAAAGAAAACAACAACTAAATGTATGGCAACTAATAATTAAAAACAAACAACAAACTATCTCAATTAAAAAATAACAACAATATCAAGAACTAGTGAGTGAGTAGTGTATGTTTCTTTTACCACTTTACCAAATTAAAAATAAATTCTAAAAAAATGAGAGGAAGAAGATCAAGAAAACCGAAATTATATGAGAATAATGAATAATCAATTATGTTAATTCTACAAATTAAAATTATACTAAAATACCGTAAGAAAGTTGAGACTTGAGAGCTAGGAGTACAAGTAGTATTGATTGTTGTTGTTCAATATTGATGAGTTGATCACTTGATTGTTGTTGATTTTGATTCCTTCAAAATGTAGAGAAATTTGATCTTGATCACTTGAGAGAGTGTTGATCACCAAATTGTTGTTGTTGATTGGAGAAATAGTAAAGAGAATGAGATATTTGAGTAAATTAGTGAAGAGAAATGAAAGAAATTGTATGGTATTTATAGAAAATGCCATTTTTTTGATTTCCTAAAGTACCCCCCTAAAACTATCCAGTATAAATCCGTTGGGGGGCTTTTTTGTAATTTTAAATTTTTTTTATTCTCTAAAAAAAATGGCCAACGGTCGGCCTGGACCGGCCAGAGCCCGGGCGGGCCGGTTCAGCCGGTCCCGGGCCTCGAGCGGGTCGGGCCTAACCGGGCCAATTGCCGAAAACTTGGGACCGGACCAGATCGGTTTTTATGGGGCCGGGTCGCGGTTAAGCCCGGGTAGGAGGGGGGCCGGGCCAAGCCTTGGCCCCGGCAGGCCGGGCCGGGCCGATCCCGGGCTGGTCCGGACCTGATGCCATCCCTATCCACAGAGATAATCCCAGTAAAAAGTAGTTGTCTGATGGTATTATGTCTTCGATGAATATGTCTATATTTACCATTATACAGATTGTTCTGTGCTCTATAAATTGTAGATTGACTATCTGAATGTATGCAGATTAGAGGTACAAACTTTGTCCACCTTGGAATATCCTCAAGGAAGTGGCATAACCATTCAGCCTCTTCCCCACATTTGTCTAGTGCGATAAATTTAGATTCCATCGTAGATTTAGTGATCACTGTTTGTTTTGAAAATTTTCAAGAAACTGATACACCATCTAGTGTAAACACATAGCCACTAGTGAATTTTGAATTATTACTAGATATCCAGTTCGCATTATTGTATCCTTTAAGTACAGCCGGATATCTTGTATAATGCAGACTATAGTTACGAGTAAAAATTGCAAGTACTTCAGTACTCTTGTAATTGCTTGCTAATGCTCGCTTCTAGAATTACTCATATATCTACTTAGTTTACTCACTACATAGGCTATGTCTGGTCTTGTACAACTCATTAAGTCAGTGCCTATGATTCTAGAGTATTCTACTTGAGAAATACTCTCACATTTATTATTAGGTAAATGTAAAGTTAGATCTATTGGAGTTCTGGTAATTCTGTCACGCCCCGCTTTCCAAAGACATAGAATACGAGCGCGTGACAAAGCCCAGCGAATGATTTTCATCATTCATGAGCTATAGGATCGACTCAGCATCATAACAAGAATATAACAAATGTACACAACCATGCATGCATGAATAATTTATTAATCAACAGAAAATAATTGAAACAAAATAATAGCATCCCAAATAGTTTTCAAATCTGGATCAAAGATAAAACTCGGGACTATAAGCCCGTTACAAGGTTCATGTAGCCAAAGAAATAAATAACTCAAAAAAAACAAATATTTTAAGCAATTCATTTCTCCAAGCGAAGCCTAGAATGTCTGCTCACGAATTCCAGCAGGCAACTCGTCTCCAAAGTCTATATATATAAATATCAAAAGGAAAAAAATAGAGAAAACAAGACAAACGCGTTTAGTACAAGTTAGGGCCGCAAATAGTAAAACAAGTACAAAAAATATGGAACAAGATTTGGAATCAAGAAAGTAATCGGGATGCAACAAGTAGTGGAGATTCAAGAAATTAGCTAGCAAGAAAGACAACTCGAGTGACAAGATTGGGTAACAAATACTAGTAGTAGAACAAGTGGCGAGTGAATATGTAATGGTATCAAGCATCAAGTAACAAGTATCACGTACGAGTGTCGAGTAACAAGTAACAAGTCTCAAGTGTTAAGTACAAGTATCGAGTAGTGAGTGTCAAGTATCGTAGTGAGTGTCAAGTATTATGTTCAAGTATCAAGTCTCATGTATCATGTAATCAAGTATCAAGTAAGCATATATCATGTTCGAGTATCATGTATCAAGTCTTGTAGTTATCACTATCTAGGTAGCACTTCATGTGCCATCCTTTTATCACATGGTTGCTACAGTCAATGCATTTAGTTTAGACCTAGTGGTGGAGTCTATAAGGCGGTGTACTCAGGTATCAGGTATCAAGCAAGCCATGCTCATGAATCGAGTAATCATATAACTAATTCATGTGTTAAGTCATAACAAGACAAGTCATGAATCAAATATATACTAGTTTATGAATCAAATAATATACTAGTTCATGAATCGGATAATAATATGCTAGTTCATGAATCAAATAATATACTAGTTCATGAATCGGATAATAATATACTAGTTTATGAATCAAATAATATACTAGTTCATGAATTGGATACAATATAACTAGTTCATGAAGCATGTATCAAGTAGGAAACACGGGTCCCCTTCCGAGTACATTTACTTATATTGTCCACTACTATGGTCTTTCTCTTAAACCCCGGCTTATTGTTTATTATTATCATCAAACAAGCATGAAAGTGTGCAAAACAGGTCAAGTAAACATGATCAATAATATGGAATGATTTTAAGATAATTATAAAGCATATTCGAGGGTCAACACAATTTAAGATTATCAAGAACTACGAGAATTGCAATTCTGGACAGCATGACGTTGCTGCACCAAAACTGCGATTCCCGTTGCTATAAGATAGAAAATGTGGATCCATCAGAAGGTCTAGAAACTAGACTCCTGCCCGATTCCAATGCATATAATTAAGGTACATAAAAGTTGTAGTAACATATGCCAAAACAGCAAACTATACATCATTTGTGTTCAGCCAGAATTTGTAAAACCGAGTTTATACATATGAAACAGGGTTGAAACATTATTACTTAATTCTGAGAAAATTAGGAAATGTTCTCTATGGTGTCCAGTAATAGAATGCAAAATTTTAAGTCATTTACTTACTGGTAGCATAGTTAAAATAATTGTAAACCAAAGTGGTGCAGCAGTTTTTATGAATCTGCGATTACCGACACAGTAGCAGTAAAACTGCGATATCTCCTAGACCGTAACTCAGAATTCGAAAATTCTTGATGTTATTGGCAACTAGACACTTAGGGCTACATTTCATATTCACTCAGGTTCATATTTTGGTTTTATCGGGGTCGAAACAGCAAGTAAAGATAAGAATAGCAGCAAGTGTGAATTTCTTTTATATATAGAAGTTGCATGATAAATAACTATTATGAATCTAGATTAGTGTGTGATACAAATACGGATGCATTGGGGATCAAATCAGCAAGTCACATATATTTCTCAACTCAAAAGATTGTAAGATCAACACAGTACATCACACAACACACATCTACAAGTCAAGGGGTTCATGTTCAAATAATTAGGAGATAAAAAGGGTCCAACTAGTTTTGTAAATATATCAACAAAGGGTTGTGACTTTTAAGATTATGGAATCGATGAGGAATAATTTAATATCAATAAACGATGAGACAAGGAGGAGTCACAACTACGATCTATTTGCAGTATTTTCAATTAAATGCTTGTACTAGAACAATAATTTGTACAAGAAGAATACTTGCCTTAGGGGTGTAGCCATGAATCCCGGCACGAATCTTGACAGCAATCAAGATCGATGAAGAATCGACGGTTGAGATCAGATCTTGCTGATGATGGTAATGATCAGATCTGGATCTGATCTAGAGGAGATCCGACGGCTGGGATTCAAACAGCCCCTTCTACTTCCCTCCTTCTTCTTCACAGTGACAGAGAGAGGGAGAGCGACACCGGCGGCTGTGGCGGTGGTAAGAGGCAGCGACGTCGAGGGAAGCTCGATGCTGAAGATGGCAGCGGCGTCGTCGACGATGAGGAGGATGGTGCCAGTGGTGTTCTGCTTGGGCGGAAAACAGGGGAGACGAGCGACGGTTGATCGGGCATGGACGAGGCGACGGAGGGGATGAAGGCGAGGCGGTTCTGTGGGGAAGATGATGACGAGGTTGATTAGGGCATGGGTTTTGGTGGTTGCGGCTCGACTGAATGGCGAGGGGACGATGGCGAAGTCGAAGGAAATGGGTGGAGTCGAAGCGGCAGGGAGACGAAGGGTCAGAAGGGAGATGGGGACGACGACTATGGGGAGACGAAGTGGCAGTGAAGGAGGTGAGGGCGAAGGTGAAGGGAATTGGGTTTCGATGAGCGCAGGGGAAAAAGGAGATGGGGAGGTGTAGTGGTAGGCGGCTGTAGAATAGATTGGGTTCACACAGTATTAGGTTAGGGTTAGGGTTAAGTAGGTTGGGTTTAAATAGTAGGGTTTTGGGTTTTGGGTATTTGGATAGCGGGTCTGAGTAGGATCCAAAATGAGATTGAGTCCAAATTCAATATAATAGGGGAAAAGAGATAGATGAGGTGAATCAGTCCACTCTTCATGAAGAACGACAATTCAGAGCAGATATGAACAATGAAATTGAAATAAATATTGGCACAAAAATTGAGTCGAAACAAATAAAATGATTTTATTCGAACTAGAACAAAATACAGATCTTAAATTGATGGACAGAGTACAAGGAATGCAAATACAGTAGAAAAATACAGATACGGGAAATAGGAGTTACAAATTCCATAATTATCTTTATCAAATTTTCAAGAATATTGTCAATATAATGTGACGGGCTTAAAATAAGCTCGTCTGATGTTCTTGTGATTAATTTCCAATATAACATCAGCTTGTCTCATGTCTTTCATGTTAAACCTTGAGTTCAACATGTTTTTAGTAGATTTAATCATCTTATCATTGCTTCCAAGAATAAGCATGTCATCTACATACAAACATATTATGACATATCCACTTTTAGTGTCTTTGACATATACGCATTTATTACATTCATTGATCTTGAAACCATTCGTCATCATGACATTGTCAAATTTCTCATGTCATTGCTTTAGTGCTTGTTTTAAGCCATATAATGACTTCACCAGTTTACAAACTTTTTTTTATTGTTTTTGAGCTAAAAAACCCTCAGGTTGCTCCATATAGATTTCTTCATCTAAATCTCTATTAAGAAAGACTGTTTTCACATCCATTTGATGTACTTCAAGATTGTGCATGGCTGTTATTGCAAGTACCTCCTAATGAAGTTTATTCTCGTTACAGAAGAATATGTATCGAAGTAGTCCAGACCTTTTTTTGTCTATAATCTCTGATTACTAGTCTTGCCTTGTATTTATCAATTGATCCACCATGTTTTATTTTTCCCTTAAAAATCTACTTGGAACCTAAAGGTTTACTACATGGTGGAAGATCCACTAGTTTCCAAGTATGATTTTGCAAGATATAATCAATTTCGCTCTTAATGGATTCTTTCCATAGTGGACCATCACTAGAGCTCACTGCTTCTTTGAAAGTTTAGGGTTCACCTTCAAGTATAAAAGTCAAGAAATCTGGACTAAAAGATTTTTCCATTGTTGTTCTTTTACTACGTCTAGGTTCCTCCTCAACTTCTTCATCTTGGTTTTCACTATCCTCACTGATAGTCTCATGTGTTCGTTTGGAAGAACTTAGTTCTTCCTTAGACTTACATGGAAATACATCTTCAAACAACGATAAATTTCTAGACTCCATTATCGTGTTCTTTGGTATCTCAGAGATATCAGATTTGTACACCAAGAACCGATAAGCACTACTATTATGTGCATAGCTGATGAAAATGCAATCAACCGTTTTGGGTCATATTTTCACTTTCTTAGGTGGAGGTACTGTCACCTTAACAAGAAATCTCTATATTCGCAAGTAATTATAGGATGACTTTCTACCTTTCCATAATTCATATGGTGTTTTCTCTTCTTTCTTTTTGGGCACCTTATTCAAAAGATAGTTAGCTGAAAGAATAGCTAATCCCCACAAGTTTGGTGGCAAACCAGAACTTATTAACATTGCATTCAGCATTTTCTTCAAGGTACAATTCTTTTACTCAGCAACACCGTTGGACCGAGGAGAATAAGGCAATGTGGTTTCATGTATAATCTCATGCTTAGCACAAGTTTCAGTAAATGGTGATTCATACTCTCCACCTCGGTCACTTTTTAGTGCCTTAATTATCTTGTTGAGATTCTCAACTTTGTTTTTATAGAGAACAAATTTCTCTATAACTTCATCCTTACTTTTAAGCAAATATACATAACAATATTCTTTGCTATCGTCAATAAAGATAATAAAATATTTATTACCACCTCTTATTTGTATCATTTTCATATCACAAATATCAGTGTGAATTAAATGAAGAGGTTCAGTGTTTCTTTCAACACTTTTAAAGAATGATCTTCTCAGTTTTGCTACACACAAGTTTCATACTTATGTTTGGAATTAATTTGGAATATTGGTATATGATTCAAGTTAATTAATTTACGCAAAGTATCATAATTAACATGTCTTAGTCTACCATGTCATATATTAGAAAACTCAAACATATAAGTAGAAGAGCTAGCTTTATTGATATTCTTGACCATGGTCATTACATTGTTATATGTTGGAGCATCTGGTATGATAGAAATTCTAGAATTTTTAACGCAACCTTTTAGTCCTCCAGATAAAGTGATCTCGAATGTGAAGTTTTGGTTTTCTTGTAGGGTTAATGTAGTTGGTCCTATCAAAAAGAAGGCAAAAGTTCTAAGGGGGACTGAAGACTGAAGGAGCAATGACCCTGTTAGAAGAATACTTTTTATGCATTCTCCATGCTGATCAACAACTCCAGGGATGACTCCTTACTCTGAGTGCTTGTTCTACAATGACTTCAGCTTGACCCCAACCTTCTCCTTACTCTGATTGCTTGTTGACTCCAACTTATGAACCTATATTAACTAGGTACTTTACTTTGTTATTCCACTCTGATTTGGTTCATTCTGAGAACAGTTTGATATGGAGGAATTCTACATCCGGAGGGGATATGTAAGACTCCTAACTTATAAAGAATGAGGTCCATCCCTCTTTAGCTTCACCCTCTTAATACCAATCTCTAGCTCCATCCCTTTCTCATTTCACCCTCTTGATACCCCATCTCTACCAACATTGTTTTGTAATTAGCTAATAATGCTCCTGACATTGCTATTGGCAATCTTAATGTTAGATATTATATTAGATATTGGTTTAGTCCCATATTGATTATGTATCAGTTTAGTATTCCCTTCTCTCCTATATAGGAGACATATTGTATTCAGTTCAATCAATCAATAATCAATAATAAAGTTTTCCTCCCTATCCCTATTAATCTAATATAGTATCAGAGATAATATTCTTATAAGGCCTATACTAATTTGATCCTCGTTATCGAGGTGGAGTGATTCTCGTCTTCATCGGAATCACTCCACCTCCCAACATCTCTCTCCCGATCACGTCTCCAAAACCCTAGCCGTCATCAAACAACAAAATCCCCAAAACCCTAATCTCCTTCTCCCTTAATCAATAGCCGCAAACCCTAACCCTAGCAGCTACTCCAACAATGTCGTCAATAACCTTCTCAACAAGAAAAACAACTCCGCCAAACAACCAAAACCAAAACCCCAAATCCCACTTCAAACTTCAACCTCTTCGCCTTCCGTATCCCCCCCTCCTCCTCCGGCATCGGCAGCATCATCTGCAACTCTCGAACACCTTCGGCAAGATCCTTATCGAAATAAACCCTGAAACCCAATAGCCAGCTCCTCTCCATCTTCATCACCGTCCTCCCGTTGCCATGCTCCCGCCAAGATCCTGTCACCCTTTTTTGCGAGCACGCCATGCCACTAGCCAGCAGTTGTGGTCGTTCGCCACTGCTCTTCAAAAACCTTCAAAATAAACCGAGTACAATATGTCTCTTATATATAGGAGAGAAGGAAATACTAAACTGACACATAATTAATATGAGACTAAACTGATATCTAATATAATATCTAACACCCCCTCTCAAGCTTAAGTTGGTTCAAGCAACATGAGTTTGGAATATTTGACGATGTTGATGTGGCGGGGACGGCAAACTGTAATACTTGGAACGACGCTCAAGTAGATGGCACAGGAAAGGCGCTCGATGGCGCATGTGTTGGGATCTCACCCCGAACTTGAGAATAGTAATAGTAGTAGTGAAAGGAAGTAGTGGTGGCGCACTATTGAGATTTTCATACCCCGAACTGTGGTAAGATCTCCATATCCCGTTCTGTTAGGATCTTACCCCGAACTGAGAAGTAGAAGAAGTAGCATATGGTGGTGCACTATTGGTGCATGTTGGGAGCACACCCCTAACTTGAGACGCAGTAGTGTGTTGTGGAAGGAAGTGGCACACTATTGGCACATGTTGAAATTTCATCCCTGACTTGAGACGTAGTAGTATGTCGTGGAAGGAAGTGGCGCACTATTGGCACATGTTGAGATCTCACCCCTGACTTAAGAATTGTCCCTGAACAGAAGATGATGGGGATGTGGGTTGCTGTTCGGGGGTGTCGCCGTCGGGATGTTATTGGGTTCGTCAGAGTTGATGCTGAAGTTGATGTCAGCTTTCTTGTTGTTGTTGAATGACCATGGCGGTTGTGGGGTACTGGACAACGACCCATGGCTGGTGCGGGTGGTGTGTCTAGATTTGGTCGCCATCGTTGATTTATTGATGGGTTTGTTGATGGTGGGTTTGTTGATGAAGAAGACAACCTTGTTGTTGGGGGGGTTGTTGCAGTGGTTCTTCGGGATTGGGGCTAGGGTTTGCTATTGATGGTTGTTGATTTTTGAAGGAAAGGTTGCTCTCGTGTCGTTGTTGGTGTAACAGCTCTTGTTGTTGTGGATTAGGATTAGGGTTTGGCGGCTGATTTGTTTAGTAGAGGGGATTAGGGTTTTGAGATTTGATTGGGAGAGGAAGAGGGATGTCGAGAGGTGGAGTGATTCCGATGAAGGCGAGAACCACTCCACCTCGACGATGAGGACAAGATTAGTATATGCCTTATAGAACTATAGGCTCTGATACTATGTTAGAATTAGAGATAAGAAGGGAAACTTTATTATTAAATAAACTGATACATAATCAATATGAGACTAAATTAATATCTAATATAATATCTAATATAATATCTAACACTTGCTATAGATTTTGAGATAGGAGTTTTCCCTACCTTCCTTACTTTGGCCAAGAAAGAAAAGAGAAAAGATACTTCTTGTTTCGGTTAACCACATGACAATAAATTCATTGTACTTTATGTTTAGAAACCCATGTAAAATAACTTCTTCGGTGAGAGAGTAGTGTATATGGTTAATATAAGTTTTACCAATTCATTGATCACTCCTACCAAGCCCTTTTTTTTGCGGGTTTTGAAGATGATCACTAATATGTACCACTGTCTTCGGTCCTATAGTCCGTATCACTTGACCACAGTCGTCAGAGTGGAAGGATTCATTCCAAATAAATTCAGGTTTAGACTGTTTAGTCCAGAATCGAACCTTGAACCACTCAAGTGAAACCTCTCTACCATTTGTGCAGATGGAAGGGATGTCTATCTTGGTTTGTAACTTTCATTCATCAGAAGTTTTTCGATTTTGTATGTAGTTTATGCTAAGGAATATTTTTATTTTTTTTATTTTTATAATGAAGTAATAATACTAATACATGGTTGAGCTATTCTTGCCTACTCTTACTAATGAACTCAGCTATAGCCTATATGACGGAAAACCATTTTCTCTTCATGATTTCATGATAGTATAGATTACTTTCGTTACATATCGAAGTTCAATTATTGATGGTGAAGTCTGTAAAAAACACACAGCAGACACTTCAATTTCAATAGAAAAAACCAAGGGACTGAATCACGAGCAGTCATAAATTAAGGACTCAAACTTTTATGTTCTACTTTTCATGAAATGCAATCTGTTCATGTTCAACTTATGAATTTGCAATGTATTTATGTTCAGCTTTTCATGAACATGCAACAAACTTTCAACTTAAGTATAAATCACTACCTTATATCTAGCGTTGTCACATTTACCAGATACCCGGACCTGACCCAGACCCGACCCGGATCCGGCATTGGACCGGAACCGACCCGATCTATCCGGCTCTGGGTCCAAAAATAAGACTCGATGTACTTCCGGGTCCGGATCAGCTCAAAATAGATCCGACCCGGACTCGGACTCGGACCCAGACCCATTAAAAAATTCCCCAAAAAATATGAAATTTAAATAATATGGTTATATGGTATAAAAATAATTGTTGAAGCTAGATGTGTAAATATAATATTTATTCATGTATTTAAGTGCAAAAAATATTGGAACCGTAGAGTATCGGGTGCAAAAATATTTAAGTGCAAATATTTATTCCCTGCTATCATACCCGACCGGTAGATTTTTTAAACTATGACCCGGACCCGACCCAGAACCGGTTCTTGTAAGTCCGGGTCCGGGTCCAATTTTTGGACTCGTGAGGTACGGGTCCGAGTCTGGGCAGTGGAGGACCTGATTTGATAGGACCCGATATCAACTCTACTTATAACAGATTTTTTTCCAAAATAACCCACTTTTTGAAAGTATTTACCAAACTGATCCACTTTTGAAACTTTACCAAATTGGCCTACTTGCTATTTGAGATAGCGAGTCTAATTCAACCGACCTCGCTATCTCGGATAGCGAGTGTAGGTCTATACATTTCAAGTAGAAATTGCATATTCAAAATTTCTCTGAAAAAATGAGTATAACTACACTCGCTTTCTGAGATAGCGATGTCAGTTGAACTAGACTCGCTATCTGAGATAGTGAGTGTAGTTATATATATTTCAGGTAGAAATTGCATGTTCAAAATTTCTCTGAAAAAATGAGTACAACTACACTCGCTATCTGGGATAGCGAGTTCATTTGCACTAGCATCGCTATCTCAGATATACAATTCATGTTCAAATTTTTTCTGAAAAAATGAGTACAACTACACTCGCAATCTGAGATAGCGAGTCTAGTTCAAATGAACTCGCTATCTCAAATAGAGAGTGTAGTTGTATACATTTTCAGGCAGAAATTGCATGTTCAAAATTTCTCTGAAAAAATGAGTACTACTGCACTCGTTATCTGAAGCGAGTTCATTTGAACTAGCCTCGCTATCTCAGATAGCGAGTGTAGTTGTATACATTTTCTGGCAGAAATTACATGTTCAAAATTTCTCTGAAAAAATGAATACAACTACACTTGCTATCTGAAATAGCGAGCCTAGTTCAACCGAACTCGCTATCTCAGATAGCGATTGTAGTTGTACTAATTTTTCGAGAGAGATGGTTTTAACAACAAACGAAAATCGTTGTTTCTAACAGCGAGTCTGGTTCAACCAAGCTCGCAGTTGGAAACAGTGAGTCTGTCTTTAGACTTTTGTATCTTCGCGAGATTTTTTGTAAGTGTTGGAGAAAACTATAGAACTACACACGCTGTTTGAAACAGCGAAGCTTATTGTCAAATACCTCGCTGTTTGAAACAGCAAGTATGTCAATTTGGTAAATACTTTCAAAACGTGGGTCATTGTGGAAAAAAGTTCCCTTATATCACCTCTTACTAATCAGAAGAGGGTGAAAAAGAAAAGAAAATTAATTCATCCTTTAGAGAATAACAGTGTAATAGGAGCATTAATCAACAAATTCAATCATATAGTTCTCTCTCTTAATCTTTCTTGCTCCCAAGTTTAAGAGATTCAAAAGCTAACTCATTCACATCAATTGAGAAGTATACATTAGTAATCCTTTCTACAAATCTGGATTAGGTACCAAATCTGCTTAAGAGACAATCAATAATGAAAGAAGAACATAAGTTCAATTCAGACACAAACATTTGTTATTCCCTTTCCCTTTTTAATTTGTGACCCAAAAGAAAGAAACATCAAATGGCAGTTCAGCACTGAATTTAAGTATAGTCCTACATATTCTTTTACAGAAACAAAAGAAACCTACATACTACCTGCTATTTGCTACTTGCTCCTGAGAAAACTGTCTCTGCAACTGATTGCCCACCGGTGGACCGATGAGACCGGCAGAACCATCCAAGAAGGTGATTTTCCGGCTCACAGATTCGAACAATCCTATATCCTCTTCTGACAATGCTGGCAACTCGAGCTCCCTCTCCAATATTTGTACTACTTGCCTCATACTCGGCCTTGCTGTTGGCACTGGATGCGAGCAAATCAAACCGAGCTTCAAAACCAATTCGACCTCATCACGCACATAATTTTCCCCTAGTCTTCTGTCTCTGGCTTCAACAATCTCCCCCTTTTTGAAAAAATCTAAAACCCAATCCACGAGAACTAACTCCACTCCGGATGTCCTTAACTCGACCGGTCTCTTTCCGCATGCAACTTCCAAACAAAATGCACCAAAAGCAAACACATCGGATCTAGTTGTGGCCTTGCCTGTTCTTGAGAGTTCAGGGGCGAGGTAACCAAAAGTGCCAATAACGTGAGTGGTTTGCGGATTGGACCCATGGTCATGACGCCTGGCAAGCCCAAAGTCCCCCAACTTCCCATGGAATTCATGGTCAAGCAATACATTGCTCGCTTTG
This sequence comes from Hemerocallis citrina, assembly GCA_017893485.1. Taxonomy (NCBI): domain Eukaryota; kingdom Viridiplantae; phylum Streptophyta; class Magnoliopsida; order Asparagales; family Asphodelaceae; genus Hemerocallis; species Hemerocallis citrina. The sequence goes on along the minus strand of CM030360.1, from coordinate 257,238,427 downwards.
ATGTCCCGGTGTAGGATCACCTGTTCCCATTCTTCGTGAAGGTACAAGACCCCGGCAGCGATGCCTTTGATTATAGTGAACCTCTGCCACCAATTGACTAAAACCTCAGGACGGCCGAAGAGGTACTTGTCAAGGCTTCCATTAGGCATGAATTCGTAGACTAAAAGGAGCTCCTCTTTTTGCCTGCTATACCCAAAGAGTTGAACTAAGTTGCGGTGGCGAACTCGGCCGACACTTACAATTTCTGCAACAAACTCCTTCATTCCTTGCCTCGATCCATTAGATACTCTCTTCACTGCAACCTCAAGGTTGGACCTCGGCAATACCCCTTTAAAGACACCACCGAAACCTCCTGCTCCTAATAGATTCTCATCATTAAACCCTTTGGTTGCTTTGTACAGATCCCTATATGAGAACCTATGAGGCCCAAACTCAACCTCCCAATCTTCACATTTCTCTGAAAACCTATGCTGCCTTCTTCTCCTCATTTTAACGAACAAGAAAATCCCAGTTACTAGAATAATAAACAACAGAATCGCAATGATAACAGGCAGCAAGATAAACAAAACGCGATGATGCTTGGGTATTTTGTTCTGAGCTCCTCCACCACTTGGGGGTGGTGGTGGTGGTAGAAGTGGAAGCTTAGACACATCGAGCTCCTGTGCTCTCCCATTCAAGCTAAAGCTCCACCCAAGAACGTAATGACAGCCAGTCGCCGTCCCAGTAGACGAAGAAAAACCCACATACATATCATCCAACAAAACCGAAGAGAGATTAACCACAGACGACGACAAGAGGGGAACCCCAGGCTTATCAACATCAATAGGAGCTAATGTGACGTTGAATCGCATGGAAACCCCATCATATTCCACCCAAACCTTCATAGGTTTGCCACTGATCAAGCTCAAATTCTTGAACTCAATTGAATTCGAACGTCCTACATCATCATAATAAGCATAAGAAGCAGGAGCAGATGAAACTGAGACGAGACTATCAATATCAATACCGACATGGTTGTCATTGATATCATCGTACTCTACGTTGCGCACAGTGTCCAATTCCACAGCAACGATATGGTTGGAAGCCTTGCCGTTGCTGGTCAGATTGAACAGGCCGAGATACTGGCTGGGGCCAGCACCAGGGATTTCCTTGGATGGCGAAACAACAAAGGCTAGACCATGCGAACTGAGATCTTCATGGGGTGGAATTATAGCAAATACGAAACAAGTTGAGAAAGAAAGAACATCAGTACCAGTACCACCACCAGCAAAGAATTTGAAGGGTTCAGGGAAGAAAGCATGGCCGACTGCGTGCTTGGTTTTGTTGGTCAGACGCAGGATACCATTGGATTCAATTGCAGAATTTCCATTGAGGCTGAGGTTGGCATTACGGAAGCCATAAAACACGAAACTTCGATCAGCAGATGCTGAAAAAGTTGGTGGAAGTGGAAGCAAGAGACAGACGAAGAAGAAGAAGAAGAAGAAGAGATGGAGTAGACATAGGTAATATTTTTGCATTAGGATGTGAGGGATGGGGAGAAGAAGAAGAAGAAGAAGAAGATGGGATGGGGGGTGGGGTGATCAAATTTTAGGGGAGCCACAGATTCAACTGCTGGCTATAGAAGATGGTGCATTAATTGGACATTTGTGCAATAATGGAGTGTAAGAGTTTGGACAAGAGAAAGGGATTGAATTGGATTGGTATACAGGACCAGAAGAAGAGAAGAGGGGACAGGGTGATTGGTCTCACACATGGGTGTGGTAGCTAGTAGTGTGTCTGTGTGTGTGATTAAGGAATTTGGATTGGCATCAACACGTGAGAATAATGGACTGAATGAAAAAGAAGAGAGGGAAAGATTCTACGTTTGGGAAAAAGGTAAAAAGTATATATGGTTAAAGGTGGCGTGAGAGAGACTCCACTAATGAACAAACAAGTTTGGGTGAAAACATGTGTTACATACCAAGTGAAGACATATGGTAGAGGTCCAGATTTGGTGATCTACTTTATTTTTAAGACTGCACGTAAGAAATTAATTAGTGTTTTATATCTAATTAACAACAAAGTTTATTATCAACATCAAACAACTATTACGGGTTGGAGAATAGAATCCCATTTATGACACTAGTTTTAGGGACTAGGAGTAGTGAATTTGAGAGACATAACTAGGGTACTACTCAGCAAGCAGTGGTACAAGATGTGTTGAAGGCGTAACATGTGGTGTAAGTCGTTCGCACTTTGTCGGAGAAAGAAAAAGTTCCGATACGGAGGACAAAGTGTTTATGGCAAGGTCTCCTTTCACAGAAAGGACTGGCGAAGATTTTCCATACTAACCACTACTTGTGGGGTCGAAAATGGGAAGGATACTAGGCTCGGAAGGACAAATGGTGTGGGAATAATACTTTGCATCTTTATTCCCGAACTTAATAGTTGAAACACACAATGAAGATGGACTGGTGGCGGATGTGTGGGGGGGAAGCAGAGTGAGAATTGATCAAAGGATGTCCGGGATCGGATAGAAGCACTAAAAAATGCTATAATGGAAGGCGAGCACAGAGAAGAAGAATAAGAAGATAATGGGACCTGGAGACTAGAAGCGACTGGAAAGTTTTCGATGAAATCGATGTACAAATGGCTCAATGATGGAGGGATGAGATGTGGGGAAGCTTGTATCATACAGAAAACGTAGGTGTCGACAAAAGTGAAGACCTTCCTTTGGTTGATGACGAACAATTCTATTCTCTCTAGAGTTAATCTTAGATCTCACAACATGTTGGTGGACTCTATTTGTTCCATGTGCAAACTTAGTTGACAAGGACACAAGTCACATTTTATTCATGTGCCATAGGGCCAGACTTGTGTGGGAGGTCATTGGTTTGGGTTTTGGGTTCCTTTGTGTTCAGTTTCTCCTAATGACATGTGGGGTAGTGGAGAGCTAGAACAATTAAGAGAGAGTGTAGGATAATATGGGATATTTCAGCTGCTGCTATAATGTGGACCCTATAGTAAGATTGTAATAAAGCGTATTTTCATAATCATATTAGCAGATTTTTCGTCATGATGCAAATTTTTTTTAATCTGGTTGATGCATGGACAGGTCAAGCAGAAGCGAGAAAGAGATTTCGTATGGACGACACTAAGTAGTTGCCATGTGGGGACTAGGTATTCAATTGTGTGTCTTCTCTTCAGCAGACGGTGTGGATGTGATTTGGTCCGATGTTGATGTATCTCTATATGTATCTCTTTAAATTCCGTATTAGTTGTTGTATCTAGTTGTTGAGTTTTAATTTCGATGGTTATCCGACTAGGGTGGGTACCCTTTATACTTTTATGGTTAGTAGGACGGTTTGTAGCTACTTTTTACAGCTATTTCGTTTACGACTCATTAATAAAACCAGTGACTAGTTGTCATCTTTTACAACAACAAGAAAGCATTTTTCTCAACTAGTTGGGGTCAGCTACACAAATCTTGGTTTTCCATTCTGCTTGGTTTAGCGCAATATCTTATGTAAGACCACAAGCTATCATATTTTTTCTCACCGTTTTCACCCAAGTAAGTTTAGGTCTTCCTCTACCCTTAACTATACCATCAATACTTATCAAATCACTCTTTCTAACGGGAGCACTACTAGGTCTACCTGTGACATGTCCAAACCACCTAAGGCAATTTTCTCTTAATTTATCTTGGATATGAACTACCTTTACTATGTCTCGTATATGGTCGCTTCTAATTCTATCATTCTTGGATTTTACCACACATCCATCTTAGCATCATCATCTCCGCTACACTCATTTTTTGAACATATTATTTCTTTGTTGTCCAACACTCTGCTTTATATATCATTACTGGTCTAACAGCCGTCTTATAAAATTTTCTCTTCAACTTCAAATGTATACGTTTGTCACACAAAACACCACTAGTGTTTCTCCACTTAAGCTACCATACTTGGATCCTATGTATAACATCTTCACAAATCTCCCAATCTCTTTGTATAATCAAGCATAAATATTAGAAACAATCTCTCTTAGGTATCTCTAGACCATCAAGCTTCACTACTTCCTCATTTGTGTTCCGAATATAAAAAAAAATTGCACTCCATATACTCTGTTTTAGTTCTGCTTATTCTAAAACATCTAGCTTCCAAAGTTTTTCTCCACAATTCTAATTTAGCATTAATTTTTACTCAAATTGTCCACTAAGACAACGTTATCGGCAAAAAGCATATACCAAAGCACTTCATCTTGTATTCTTTGCATTAATTCATCCATAACCAAAGCAAAGAGGTAGGGGCTTAAAGTCAGACCTTAGTGTAAACCTATTGAAAGAAAAAAAATCACTGGTTTCTCCTATGGTTGTTCTTATTGTGGTTCTTGCCCCTTCATACATATTCATAATCACCACAATATACTGAATAGTTACTTTTTTATTATTTAACGCCTACCATACAATGTTTTTAGGAACTTTATCATATGCTTTTTCTATATCTATAAACACCATATGTAGAACTTTCTTTTCTCCCTAATTTTTTTTATAAGTCTCCCCAGTGCATAAATTGCTTCCATTGTTGACCTCTCAGACATAAGTCCAAACTGATTCTCAGATACTGTAGTTTCTAGTCTCGGTCTATGTTCGATCACTCTCTCCCAAAGTTTCATCGTATGACTTATTAATTTAATCACTCGATAGTTGGAGCAACTTTGTATCTATTTTATTTTTATATATTGATACTAAAATACTCTTCCTCCATTCATCGGGCATCTTCCTGATCCTTAAAATCCTATTAAATAATCTTGTTTGTCATCTTTTATTCCCCAAAAAAAAAAAAAAATTACCTCTAATGAGATGGTAAAGAGTTTGTTATTGTAAATAAAGAGCTGGACAGTGGATTCATGGATTCTAGACATTTTTGTAGTAAGTCATACTTTGTTACACATGATTTTATTTCTATTCAGGGTACTTAATGGCTTAGGAAAAAGAAGATATGTATAGTGATCGTTTTAGACATTTACTAACAAATATACAAAGAGTTTAATAGGTGAAATAAATGTGGTGTCTGACTTGTCAAATACGACAAGTGCAAATCACACTTCAACGCTTTAGACACGACAACAGTCATTAGTCAGCAGGGTCATAATTACGTTGGAGGGACACCATGTGAACGAAACGACAATTACGACTTGCGAGAAAAACTAATAGACAAGTCCATTTGGGACCCACTAAGTGTAGAGCTTACAATTTTTCCTTTCGATAACCAATATAGAGCTTACATGTTAGGTACTCTTACATCCATATGATGCATACACATACTTCCTAACTTTAGAAAGTATTCAAAAACTAGTCTCACACTCACACATATAGATTTTACGTGAATTTTTATCTATTTTAGCGTATTTAATGACTTAGGCAAAAAAATGTTATGGTGCATTGGTTAGTCATCTAGTAATAAATATAAAAAAGGTTCAAAATGTAACATAGATGTACAATATAACCTTGTCTAATACGCTGATTCTAATCTTGTTCCATGTTTTTGACTCGTCAACACTCAATATAACACCTCGCAAAATTGAGTAATGACAATTTTGTCCTCGTGTGTTACGCACGTATATTTTGTACCGTTACGAATAATATTCGTAACGTATTTTTATATAAATGTCAAATTCTGATTATTTATATGTTTTCCGTTTTCTTAAAACTCATTTCAATCACATCTTAAGCCAACTCAAACATTTATTTTAATCCTTATGTTTTTACGCACATTGCACGTGTTATCAATACACGTGTCGATTACGTATATTTTTCTTTACGTGAAATATCCGTAACATTATTAAATATACATGTTTTGTATTTTGACTGCTTTTCGTTCTCTCAAATTAATTTTTAATATTTAGCACGTGCATTGCACGTAAATTTTTATGTGCATTTTTACTTATAAATTTTCTAAGATGACAAGCACATTTTTATTTTCATTTTATTCGTCACAAATTGTATATTTATTTTCTAATTAAAAACCCATAGGCCTAAAATTTATTTTAAACCTCACTAAGTTAATTAAAAGAGAAGTCACTAATTAAAAGAAAAGCCCATTAGTTAATATACATTTTTTTTTAATTAACACTTTTAATCCTACACTTGCCATGTAACAAGTATATATATTTAGGCTATAAACAAATAATAAACAAATGAATGAGAAGTGTGCACATGTGGCAAATCCAAGAGTTGGCCAATTCATGAAGGAGATGAAGAGTTGGGAGTTTGTGGTAGTAATGGTGGTGGGTGTTTAATTTTGATAATGAGAATTTATATTTTGGGTAATGGGTGTCTCTTCATTCACCCATTTAACTCTATAAATAGCCCCTCCTATTTCATGAACAATGCACACTAGAATCAAAAGAAAAAGAAGAAAAGAAAGAGAGTTAGAGCATTTTTGTTCTTTGGCAAAGATGAGGGAGGTTTGGCTTTGCTAGGAGGAGAATGCTTGCATCTTGTTGGAGCTAGGAGCAATATCCAATGAGTCTTCTTTCATTTTTCTTTCTTCAACTAAGGTGGGTATCTTCTTGAACTTTCTAAAGTATAGTATCATGCATGTGTAGGAAAATTGATATATAAAATTAATATGCATATGAGTAGTGATTAAATTGTAATGATGATATTTAGAATGAAAATACATACTAATTGAAAATTTGTCATGAAAATAAGTGGATTGATGTTGTTTGATTGCATGGTAGTACATCATGATTAGATTAAATGATATGAATATAGATTTGTACACAAAATTACTAATTCATGCCAAGAAAAGTTACTATTTTGAATTTTGTTTGCACTTCAGAAAATCATGTCTAATAAAATAGTTGGAATCTAGAACTAAAACTTTTTTGGGGAGCATCTTGTATGTGCCAGGACTTCTCTTTAAAATTTCATAAGATTTGAAGGTCGTTTACTATTTTAATAAAATCTAAACTCAAAACTGGGTAGTAGTTGGCTGGTTGCTGGAAATCTGCACACCTTTCGGTTTTTGATTAATTCAGCATTGCAAATGAAATAATTTGAGAAAAGTCAGAACTAAGAAATTATAGTAGACTCGTTAACCTTTCTGAAAAGTCTAAGAAATCAAGTTTTCACAAAGAATTGAATTTTATATGAAATTTATAAGACTGTACATGACAATATTTCAGTATCTCGACCCCACAGTACATTTTGAAGAATTCATGGTTATAGATACAGTATTTTGAGAAAACTTATAATTACAAAATTAAATTAGACTTGTATACCTTCAGTTTGATATAAAGAACGCAAATTTTTGTGAAGTATATAACTTTTTATGATTTTTACAAATAGTATGAAATGCAGTTTTCTAACTATGAATTTACTGTTTTGCAAATGATACTTAAACGAATTGATTGAAAACATATTCTCGCTGTTTTAAGTTATATTTTGGGAAAGTAAATATCATATTCATGCTTAGATGAGATGTGAACTTAAGAAAAAAAATAATATATAGGATTAAAGATGTTATGATTTGTTCAAAATAAATCAAAGGAAGGCAATGAGATAAATTTTCAAAGATGAAGTTTAAAAAGACTATGTTCTAATCTTAATTAACTTGTATTGTGAAAGTTTTGAAGAATATAAAAAGTGTATTGTGAAAATGAATAGGTTGAGATTGTACTTATGGATGAATAAATAAGAAGGAATGAAAGAATTTGAATAAAATATGAATACATGAAAATTGAGAATATGAATTATAAGGGGATGAGTACCCCAAGTTGTTGAACATGAAAAGATGTTGATTTTAGAGGCTTAGCGAGACCCAGGTACCGACAAAGAAATGAAAATGAATAATTGAATTGTGAGAAGTAACTAGTTGGGTTGACTGTCTCGGTGTTTGGTTTAAGACTGGTGGGTAAGTTAGACTCTAGTTCTTAATAATCATAACTTAAACCTAAGGACAAGCACTAGTTGGTGACATAATGAAACTAGAGAAAACGTGAGTTATGGACTCCAGAATGATCCTTGGATAGAGACAGTCCCCAGTATTCCGGCACGATGGACGTAAGGGCCATAGAATGATCCACGAAGCGGGAATGATCTCCAGTATTCCGGGACGAGAGCGACGCTCATGTGATACTTGTGCAATGAGAGCTCCAGGATGACCTGCAGAGTGAGACTGTTAGAGATTATTATAGTCCCATATTAGTTGTAGAGTTGTTTTGATATTTGTTCTCCTCCTATATGTAGGTGGTATTGTACTTAGTTGAACTCAATTCAATATTCACTATTGTTTTCATCTATCTGATTTATCTTAACATGGTATCAGAGCCATATACTCAAATTTTTTTCTCTTAAAATTTTCCCATCCAAAAATCCTCAAATTCCAATAGCCAAAGTTAGACAAATTTCTTCCCAAACCCCTAGATAAAAAAAAAACTCATCGTCAGAAGAAAACTTCTATCGAAGAAGAAGAAGACTCATCGTCAAGATCCAACCTCTCTATCGTCAAGATCCATCGATCAAGAAGAAGAAGAAGACTCATCGATCAACCATCGAAGAAGAAGAAGACTCATCGTCAAGATCCAACCTCTCTGTCATCAAGATCCATCGATCAAGAAGAAGAAGAAGACTCATCGTCAAGATCCCCCTCTCTGTCGACTCCATTTCCCCATCCAACCTCCACTACCGTCGACCCAATCCCCCCATCGGCTGCAACACCCGAAACTTGGAATCCAACTCTGAAGACCTCCGATTACCTCAAGATCGCCATCTCCGATCCCCTAAAAGAGCAGGAATCGACATCAGCCTCCCTCATCCCCGGATCCAACACCTTCTTAACCTACCTCATCACCTCCCGCCTCCACCACGGCGAATACTCCGACTTCGCCGTCCGCCGCTGCCGCCACCTGCTCCTCCGCAAGTTTGGAAATGGTTTGTTAGGTTTTAGATCCATTCTTTTTTTTTCTCTTTACTGTATACAACAAAAAATCAAAAAAAAAAAACAAAAAAAAATCAATTTTTTTTGATATATATATATATATATATATATATATATATATATATATATATATATATATACTAATACTTGATGGTATCTCGGTATCTCCCACATATTTTTGCCTCCACTGACTTCCCCGATGCAACCGCCTCTCGTTTCTCCTTTAGATTCAAAAAGCAGCAGTGTCACTTTCAGTCTGGCTCCGGCCTCCTACCTTCTCCTTACATCATTCCTCACCCTACTCCACCTCTACTTCTGCCACCGGTAGCACCGCCCTACTCCCTACCCTGATCTAGCCACCAGCAGCATCTCCCTCCACATTGTGCTCTCAGTCACAGCAGCGCTAGTCTTATTTCTCCTCGCAGTGCTTCTTTCCTCACATCCTCGGCCATGCCCATCACTCTGGCCTTGCCGTCTCCTGCTGATTGAGCTAATCTTCAACAATGCCTCACTTAGCTGGAACTACAGCTCATGGATCAGTCTATCAATGCTGGCTCCTCTGCTCCTGCACTTTCTGTCACTTCCGGTATGAATTCGTTATGGATTTTAGATTCTGGTGCATCACATCATCTCACTAGTAATCAGACACTGTTCACCACCTACACAGCACTTCCCTCTCACTCTCCATCTCTACACACAGCTGATGGCTCACTACTTCTTATTACACACTCAAGAACAATTAACTCTCCCACTCTCACATTACCATATGTTCTCTATGCTCCTAATTTATCAATAAACCTTATTTCTATTAGTGCATTGTGCGATAGTGGTCTTGTCATTACTTTTGACTCTTTAGGTTGTTCTATTACTGATTCCTCCACTGGTGAGGAGTTTGAGCGTGCTAGTCGTCATGGTCGTCTATATTATCTAGATTTTCTTTGTGCACATTACTCTCCTTCTAGTTTTACCGGTATTGTTTCCTCTGATGCTGATCTGTGGCACAAGCGTTTAGGTCATATTTGTACTTCATGACTCTAGACTATAGCTCGCAGTGGCGCCCTTGGTTCTCTCACCTTTAAACATTTATCTGATTGTCAGGATTGTCATTTGGCCAAACACATTGGCTTTTAGTCACAAAAGAACTTCTGAAACCACTCACCCTTTTTAACTTGTTCATTCTGACATATGGGGACCCTCTCCCATACCCTCGTGAAAAGGCTATCTCTATTATGTTGTCTTCATCGATGACTTCACTAGACATACATGAGTTTTTCTTATGCGTCAGCGATCTGAGATACCTGATATTTACCGGTTCTTTACAACTATGATTCACACTCAGTTCGGTGTGTGCATTAAGAATTTTCGATCGGACGGTGCACGTGAGTACACTTCCACCACTATGAGATCGATCCTTCAGTCTTACGGCACCCTGTTTCAGCAATCATGCCCTCACACATATGAGCAGAATGGTGTAGCTGAACGCAAGCATCGTCACATCCTTGAGACGGCTAGTGCTCTTTTACTTTCCTCTTCTGCTCCTCGTTTTTTCTGGGCTAAAGCTATCATGACCTCTGTTAGTCTCATCAACATTACTTTCTCGTCTGCCCTAGCTGGTACAACGTCTTACGAGGCTCTTTATCATTCTTCTCCCTCCTACTGAGCGCACGAAGCTCTCCGCTCGTGCTGCTAAGTGCGTTCACCTAGGTCTCAGTCCTGAACACAAAGGTTATCGTTGTTTTGATCCATCAGCAGGTCGTGTCCGCATTTCTCGATATATTTCTTTTGTGGAAGACTCCCCTTACTACCTGACTCCCCCCACCCTGAGGATACTAGATTTCTCGATTCCCCTATTGTTGCTAGCCTCCCGACTTTATCTTCCCGCATTCCTTTTGATCCCACTCCTCTGGCTCCATTCACATCTCCTGCAGTCCTTATACCTATTATTCCCCCTACCGAAACACCACCTGCATCCCCACAACAGCCAACACCCATCCCACCTACTTCCCCATTGACATATGCACCTACTCCACCGTCTTCACCCCCACACCCTGTGAGTCCACCACCTCTTCGTCAGTCTATCCGTTCCACTTCTGGTATTCCTTTAGCACGTTATACACCTGATGCCACTAGTCCTTCTGACCAGTTTGGTTTTACCACCCTAGCTTCCTAATCACCACAGTTTCATTCATATCTCACTGCTATACACTCTACACTTGAGCCCAAAACCTATTAAGACGCAATTCAATATCCTGAATGGTAGAAAGCTATTGCAGAGGAATTCAGTGTATTTGATCAAAATGACACTTGGGATGTTGTTTCTCTACCAGAGGGCGTTCAGCCTATTAGCTGCAAGTGGATCTTCAAGGTCAAATATCAACCTGATGGATCTATTAAGCGGCACAAGGCTCGTCTAGTAGCCCGAGGGTTTACTCAAGAGCATGACATTGATTATGATGAGACCTTTGCTCCCATTGCACAGATGATAACTGTTCGTACTCTTCTTGCTGTTGCAGCCATCCGCCAATGGCCGTTATACTAGATGGACGTGAATAATATTTTTCTTCATGGTACCTAATCTGAGATAGTTTATATGGATCCTCCTCCTGGCCTCCCTACTCCTCCTCGTCATGTTTGCCGGTTGCGTCAGGCTATATATAGTTTGAAGCAGGCCCCTCGAGCCTGGTTTTGAGTGTTTTCGCCTTGTCATCACCAAGGCTGGTTTTAGTCAGAGTTCTCAGGATCATTCTATGTTTATGCAGTCATCACCACAAGGTAGGGTAATTCTACTACTCTATGTTGACGATATGATCATTACTGGGGATGACTCTGCAGGCATTACATCCACCAAGAAATACCTTCATCAACAGTTCCATATGAAAGACCTTAGCAGACTATGTTATTTTCTAGGCCTAGAGATTACTCATGGATCTCGAGGGATATGTAGAACCCCGTATTTTCAAATATTATTTTTATATTTGAAACTGAATTTAAATTGATTTTTGGAGAATTTAATGAATATTTCAGAAAAATTTATCTTTTGTACACGTGCAAATACTTTTTGAGAAGTTTGAGAAATTAAGTTTCCTTCATGAAAAATCATTATTTAATATTTGAGATTTATTTAGTATTTTTCCAGATTTTTCTGAAATTAATTTGAACTACTTGCAATTTTTGAGAAAAGAAGGACCTTTTTGCAAATTTGACATTTTTAGGGGTTAAAGTGCAAAATGTATATTCTGGACGTTTTGAACAGTATTGGTTGAGATTTAGAATTTATATTTTCTTTTAAATCCAAATTTAAATGGATTTTGATTGAAATTCCAAGACTAACCCATATATATAAGTTGTATTTTGGAAAGGATTGTTTTGCAAAAGTGTGGGTAAAACCCTAATATTCACTCCCGGATATTTAAGAGAATTTTTTCAGCTGTCATTGCGACAATATACAGAATTTTGAGATTTATTTTGGCGGAGAAAGGAGTTTTTGGATCTAGCAAAAGGGAGACTTTTTCGTGGACTTTTCTCAATTTAAGGTGAGTGATATAAAAATTGTTTTGTTGTTTGATTCATGTGAGTGTCATTGTGTGTTTTGTTTTTGTTTGTGAATGATATAAACCCGTCTTGTTGTTGATCTATGTATGCGAGTGGCAACATTGTTTGATGTGATGTTGTGAATGATTAGATCTTGTATTGTGGTATGAATCATGTGAATAATTGTGGATGGAATAGTAGATCTTTATTATTAAAATTGTGTTGCTAAAAAGCATGTTAAGATTAAAGTATGAACACCTGGACATTGAATTTATAAATCAGATTTTGATTTAGATTTGTGAAAGAAATTTAGTCCGGTAAAACCCTAATGAAAGAATCTGTGATTTAGAACATGCGAACTTGAGTTTTGACATATTTGATGTTCTGAGTAATATATATCCATAATGAGGATTTGTTGAGATTTATCATCTTCCCTGAATACGAACTATTTTCATAAACAATGAATCATTAGAAAACTCCAGTTTTGATTTTGTAATCCGACCTAAATTTTGAAAACTGTAGGCCGACAGTCGACTGGCCTACTGTACAGTCGACTGGTACGAGCCTGCCACTGTATTTTAGAATCCATGAAAAGTCATTCTGAACAGTCGACCTAGCTCGTAGGCAGTCGACTGGTTCACTGAGGAATTTATTTTTGTAAAAATTATTAGTCCTTTCTGGACAGTCGACCTATGACTCCTTTAAGTCGACTTACATACTTAGAATATTTTTGAGAAGATTATTGAAATTTACCTCGGATAAGTCGACCGATCCTCTTATAAGTCGACTTATATGACTTAGTTTATTTTCGTAAAATTTTGGATATTTGTCCTCTGGACAGTCGACTTACTATGGTATAAGTCGACTGGTACTGAAGGATCTTCGTAAACTTGAGTGTTATTTCGAATGATTGGTTCTCAGATAATTCAGCCTATACCTTGTTTTCAGTTAAGCATTTGATTTCGAGACATTCAGTTCAGTATTTGATTTGAGACATTCAGTTGAGCCACTTGGTTTAGTGGAACTTTGGTTTAGCCTTTTTGAGTTTGAGTCTCTAGAGGTGTGTGACCCTAGTATACCGGTGTTGAGTTATTAGTTGAGGCCTGTAGAGGCATTTCAGTTATTCAGATTTGAATTTAGGCCGGTAGGGTACACCACTCTAGGAGATTCGTTAAGTAATTAATTAACCCAAAAATGATAAGGACAGGCACTAGTGGTGATATGATGAACGGGAACATGAGTCAAGAACCTCAGTATGGCTTTCAGTGTGGGATTTAATCTCCGGAATTATCACAGTAGATTATTAGTGGTGTGGGATATGTCTCCGGAATTATCACAGTCTTGTGGTGTGGGACAATCTTCGGAATTATCACGGTAACTACTTGTGGTATGGGATTGATCTCCGGAATTATCGGAGTCGAGGTGAAGCACATGTGGTATTCGTGTGGTGACGTGTCAATGTTTCGGTGTGGGATGATCTCCGGAATTATTCATGTGAAATATCTTGGGTGTGGGATCCATCTCCGGAATTATCGGGCATGAGATACTATCCATAGTTTATCTTTATCTCGTAGTAATCATCGTGTTAGGATTAGTTTCAAAACGCGCGGATTGAACCCTATGAAGTGAAGACGTTAAGGGCTTGCACCGAACCTATGTAGAATGGGATGCATAGACTTCGACAAGTACGCATTAGAGAGTCTGCATTTAGAATATGTGTTTCTAGGCTTGATTTTATGCATGTGGTTTTCCTGTTTTCTACACCTGACACTTAGTTTAGTTCCACTTGATGTTTTATGTTACCCGTCATTCCGTACTTTTTATATTCTTATTTAGTACCTGTTGTTTAAGAATTCATGAGGTATGATCTTTTATATTGTTTGTTTGTTTTTATATCTCTCACACCATTTATGGCTGACCCCTTTAGTTTGGGGGTTATGGATCATCTCTAGCCTCATATGTTGCAGGTTGTTGCTTAGAGTTGGAGATTGGATGCTTGAGTTGGTTTTTGAGAAAAAGTGATTTAATAAGAGTTTTGTGTAAAATTGTAATAGCAGCCTTGAGATAAAGTTGTGTTGTAAATAAAAGAAATTATGAATTGAGTTTGTTTTGAATTCCGCTGTGCTTGGTAAAAGTTTGTTGTAATAAAAGTTGAAAATTTTAGTGGTGTTGGTTGTGTTTAAAATTATATTGAAGTGGATCGCTGGGATTGTGCCACGTATTTTCTAAGATATCTTATTAGAAATTCGGGGCGCTACAGAGATTGGTATCAGAGCATGCTTCAATAGTAATACTAAACATGGCATAAAAAAAATAATCTAGGTGTGGACACTAGAGTGTGAGTACCTAGGTGTGGACATTAAAGAGTGAGTATCACATAGAACTGAATATGATGTTTTACCTTTGGGATACAATTGAGGTTATGCCAAAGGATATTGATGTGAGTTTGAATTGTGTATGTGATGCTCTAACTTTTCCCTCGTTTTGCAGTATTCAGAATGGTTGCACCCAGGGGCAGGAACGGTGGCAACAATGAGGATGGATCTGGTAGTTCTCGAGGAATGGGAATTGATCTTGAGGCTGAATTCGCCAAGGTGTATCAGACGCTGAATGCGCTGATGGCATTCAATTTGGCGCAGACTCAGAATCAGCAGCAGAATCCGCAGCCAAACCATGGAGTTGGACAGGGTTTGGTTAACGCCGACCCTATCAAGCAGATCGAATCCTTTAAGAGGATGAGGCCGCCAGTCTTTGAGGGGCAATCTGATCCAACCGTAGCTGATGATTGGATTCGGAAGATACAGATGATCTTCGAGGTATCGGAGACTCCGGCAGCCAGCAAGGTGAAGTTGGCTACGATGCAGCTAGAGAAGGATGCTGGTGTCTGGTGGGAATCGGTGAAGAGGACTTTGGGAGACCAGCCAATGACTTGGGAAGCTTTTCTGGAGGAGTTCAGAGATCACTTCTTTCCCCTAGATGTTCAGGAGAAGAAGACGACCGAGTTCTTGAACCTTCAGCAAGGCAGCATGACCGTGCGGGAGTATGAGACCAAGTTTGCTCAGCTTTCGAGGTATGCACCAGAGTTGGTCGTTGACGAGGCAAAGAAGGCCAAAAAGTTTGAACAGGGCTTGAGGCCAAACTTGAGGTCGAGAATGATCCCGTTGGGCATCAGACGGTTCGACAAGCTGGTCAGGAGAGCGGCTATGACTGAGGAGGATATGGACCAGTTCCAGAAGAAGCAAGATACATGGAACCGGAACAAGAGGCCAGCATCAGGCCAGAGTGGGAAGGGATTTCCCGCGAAGCAGGCCAAGTTCAGCGATCCGGTGCAGAAGGCACCTGCAGCTCAAGGGGTGACCTGTTATTACTGTAAGGAGGCAGGACATTACAGGTCAGCGTGTCCGAAGTTGGCGAAGTAGATTTGTTCCCAATGTGGGCAGGCAGGACATTCTCAGCCCCATTGTCCACAATTGAGGAAGGATGGTTCTGGTGGAAGCAAATTTCAGAAGAGGCAAGGGCGAGTATTTGCATTAACCGAGGAAGACGCTGGTAACTCGGAAGATGTAATACAGGGTATGCAAGTATTCTGATTTTTATTTTGAATCAATGTAATAAGTAAAACCTTTATTTGAGAACAATTTAAGATTGAGTATCATTCTTATTGTAACAGGAGTTGTTTTAATTAATGGAATAAAGGCAAAGGTTTTATTTGACACTGGTTCATCGCATACTTTTGTATCGCCAAATTTTGCAAAGATCTTAGGTGTGGAACCTAAGTTATTTCCAGGCAGGGTTTTATCGGTGGCAACGCCGTCAGGTGAAGAGTTGATTGCGGATCGATATTACGAGGGCTGTGATATCGAGATCGGTGGGAGGTTGTTCGGCATTGATTTGATCGAGCTGCAAGTATTGGGTGTGGATGTCATCGTGGGCATTGATTGGATGTCAATATATGATGCCACAATTGAATGCAAGCAGAAGGAGGTGTTGGTGAAAGCACCAGGTGGACCTGCAGTGACTTTCCAAGGGAAGAAGAAGATTCCGAAGGTGGCTGCAATGGTATCTAAGATGGCAATTCCAGATGAAGTCGAGGGCATTCCGGTTGTCCGAGACTTTCCTAAGGTGTTCTTGGATGATTTTCCAAGATTACCGCCGCAGAGAGATGTGGAGTTTTGCATTAATGTTCAGCTGGGGAGTGCACCGATTTCCAAGGCTCCGTACAGGATGGCACCTGTAGAGCAGGATGAAGTGAAGAAGCAGATTGAGGAGCTGTTGAGCAAAGGGCTTATTAGGCCGAGTTCTTCTCCGTGGGGAGCGCCAGTGCTGTTAGTTAAGAAGAAGGACGGGTCAATGAGGATGTGCATTGACTATCGGGAGTTGAATAGGGTGACTATTCAGAACAAGTATCCACTGCCGCGAATTGATGATTTGTTCGACAGGCTTCGAGGAACTCCATGTAGTCTCACAATTTCACCAATGTACAACTCAGCCAATTTCTCCATCGACCAAGTAATCTTCATGGCTAGAAAGTGAGCCGACTTAGTCAAACGGTCCACAATAACCCAAATCGAGTTATTGCCTTTCGAACTCCTCGGCAAACCTGTGATGAAATCCATACTGATATTCTCCCACTTCCACTCCGGAATGGGTAACGACTGTAACAAACCTCCAGGTCTCTGATTTTCTGCTTTGATCTGCTGACAAGTCAGACACCTTGCCACAAAATCCGCTACATCTCGCTTCATACCAGACCACCAAAAATGCTGTTTGATGTCCCTGTACATCTTCGTGCCTCCTGGGTGAACTGACAACAATGTACTGTGTGCTTCCGCACGATACTCTCTCTCAAATCTGCATTATCTGGAACACACAATCTCTCACCCATCCAAAGAACTCCATCTTGGACACGAAACTCTGATAGCTTGCCCTCTGAAACCTGTTGCAGCATCTTCTGAATCTCTGAGTCTGATCTTTGACCTTCCACAATCCTCTCTCTCAAGGACGGCTGCAGCCTCAACCGAGCCAAAGATGCCCCTAAACCTTGCAGTACCACCTCGATACCTGCCTGATCGAACTCTGCTGCCAACTCTCTGCGAGTAGTGATCAAACTCGATAAACTGCTCTTCCTGCTAAGTCCATCAGCCACCACATTCGCCTTGCCCGGATGATACTTGATCTTGGGACGAATGTCTTCCAATACTTCCAACCACCTTCTCTGCCGAAGATTAAGATCCTTCTGCTGATAAATGTACTTCAGGCTCTTGTGGTCGGTGTACATGTTGACCTTCTCACCATAGACATAATGCCTCCACAGCTTCAAGGCATAAATGATAGCTGCTAGCTCCAAGTCATGCGTCGGATAATTCTTCTCATGCGGACGCAATTGCCTCGAACCATACGCAATAACCTTGCCTTCTTGCATCAAGACACATCCCAAACCTCTGAGGGATGCATCACTGTAGATATCATAATCCTTCTCTGCTTGCGGCAAAGCTAAGATAGGTGCAGTAGTCAACCTTTCCTTTAACTCAAGGAAACTCTCCTCGCACTTATCTGTCCACACAAATGCCACACTCTTCCGGGTCAAACCTGTCAAAGGAACAGTAATCTGAGAATAACCCTGAATAAATCTCCTGTAATAACCAGCTAAACCCAAGAAACTTCTGACTTCCTTCACAGACGTTGGCCTGGGCCAATCCTTCACTGCTTCCACTTTCTGAGGATCAGTAGCTACTCCCTCCTTAGAAAGAATATGCCCAAGGAAAGCTACCCCAGACTTCCAAAACTCACACTTCGACAACTTGGCATACAAGCTATGCTCCTGCAACTTCTGTAACACCGCTGTCAAGTGCGTAGAATGCTCCTCCTCCGACTTCGAATACAACAAAATATCATCGATGAATACTACCACGAAGGAGTCAATAAATGGCCTCAAAACCCGATTCATCATATCCATGAAAATTGCTGGCGCATTCGTCAACCCGAATGGCATTACCAGAAACTCATAGAGTCCATGACGAGTCCTGAAAGCTGTCTTACTCACATCTTCCTCCTTGACTTGCACCTGATGATACCCTGATCTCAGATCAATCTTCGAAAACACCGCTGCTCCTCGAAGTCTGTCAAACAAATCATCAATCCGCGGCAGTGGATACTTGTTCTGAATAGTCACCCTATTCAACTCCCGATAGTCAATGCACATCCTCATTGACCCATCCTTCTTCTTGGCTAACAGCACTGGCGCTCCCCACAGAGAAGAACTCGGCCTAATAAGCCCCTTGCTCAACAGCTCCTCAATCTGCTTCTTCACTTCATCTTGCTCTAAAGGTGCCATCCTGTACGGAGCCTTGGAAATCGGTGCACTTCCCGGCTGAACATTGATGCAAAACTCCACATCTCTCTGCGGCGGTAATCCTGGAAAATCGTCCAAGAACACCTTAGGAAAATCCCTGACAACCGGAATGCCCTTGACTTCATCTGAAATTACCATCTTTGATACCATTGCAGTCACCTTCGGAATCTTCTTCTTCCCTTGGAAAGTCACTGCAGGTCCACCTGGTGCTTTCACCAACACCTCCTTCAGCTTGCATTCGATTGTGGCATCATATATTGCCATCCAATCAATGCCCACGATGACATCCACACCCAAAACTTTCAGCTCGATCATATCAATGCCGAACAACCTCCCACCAATCTCGATATCACAGCCCTCGTAATATCGATCCGCTATCAGTTCTTCACCTGACGGCGTTGCCACCGACAGAACCCTATCTGGAAATAACTTAGGTTCCACACCTAAGGTCTTTGCAAAACTTGGCGACACAAAGGTATGCGATGAACCAGTGTCAAATAAAACCCTTGCCTTTATTCCATTAATTAAAACAACTCCTGTTACAATAAGAATTGTTACCGCTGATTTCGGTGTGGGGGTAAACAGATAAGATTTGTGAGTTCGAGAAAACCTGAACAGTTGACTCAAGCCTTCTTGCTCCTGCCGTGACCTGCAAGGAAGTGCGAAACACCGGGTTTGATTTCGGCGACGCACCCTCCGACGCTCTAGTCAGTAATCAGAAGAGATTAAGAAAGAGCTTAAGGTGGAAAAAGAGTGATTAACCTGGTCACAGTGGTAGAGGGGAGGTATTTATAGTCGCCAGGGGAGAGATTAGGGACCCGATTTCCTGTATAACTGCCAGGAGTAAAATCCTCACAGTTTGTTTAGGAAACTAATCCCTGATTCCCGGTGAGAGAAAATCAGGCCCGTTGACTTGGTCAAATCAGTGGCCCTGATTTGTCTCTTGTTGGTCTGGGCTTGCTTCGGGTCGGGACCCATACCCGACTGGTGGGGATCCGTTTGTGGGTTATTGGACCGGTGTGAAGGAGATCCAGTACCCGCTTTGGACCCACTTGTATGTGAAATTACCATTTTACCCCCGAGCTTCAAGATTCGCGCCCAATCTGGACGGTTCCGATTTAACCCCATTTTTAGCCATATCACGAGCCCCCCACTCCTAAAGGTTGAGTATGATCAGCCTTTAAGGAGTAGTTTGACTGTTTTGGTGGCTAGAGGAGTTGTATCGGGGTCCGAATGGAGGATTTCGAATCTCGAAGGGGGTAGTGAGGTAATTTTTGATGCCGTGTGCTGTATCGAGTATCTGACGGTTTATTTTTTTCGGAACATTTATTTAATTTTGCGATGCGTTTACCAATAGTTTGGGGGTCTCAACTGTATACTCTAGGCAATAATTGTTTGTTCGGGGGTCAAAAATGTCCCCCCAAATTTTTAATTATTTTCCAGAATTTTTAGTTAATTTTCCCGAATTATTAGCAATTTTTTCGCAATTTTTAAATAAATAAATCGATTTAAATAAATAAAAATGATTTTAAATACTGATTTGTGGCGTGGCTCGATCTGGGCCGTTGATCATGGATGGGTGCGAATTTCTGAGAGATCCGTCGGTGGTCATCGCTCGGATGCTTTTTTCTCCATTTGCGAGCTCGGAAGGGCACTTGCTCGGCAGCCGACCGAAGGCATGGGGTCTCGGCTGGCCGAGCGACGTGGCACAATCTGAGCCATCGGATGACGACGCGCATCTCGAGACGGACACATTTCCCCAGAAAACACTATCTTGTCTTTTAGCACACGTGGCGCAATTTGGACCGTTCATCATCAGGAGCACAAATTTATGAGAGATCCAACGGTCGTAGCTGCTCGGTGTCTTTTTTCTCCGTTTGCGAGCTCGGAAAGGCACTTGCTCGGTAGCCGACCGAGTCATGGCGTCTCGGCTGGCCGAACGACGTGGCGCAATCTGAGCCGTTGGATGACGATGCGCATCTCGAGACGGGCACATTTCCCAAAAAAACACTATCTTGGCGTTTAGTGCGCTCTGTGAGATCTGGGCCGTCTGATTGAGATCTTACGCGAAAGTTGAGGAGAAAGTGAGTTTTCTCCGTTTGCGAGCTCGGAAAGGCACTTGCTCGGTAGCCGACCGAAGTCATGGGATCTCGGCTGGTCGAGCAACGTGGCGCAATCTGTCTCGAGATGGTCCTGTTCCCAAAGGCATTAATGGTGCCTCGGGGTTCGTGCGGCGTTCCTCCTTCCCAAGGTCATTAAAGATGATTCCTTCAATTAATGCGTGGCGTTTCAACTTCCGAGGATCATAATGGCTAGATCTTGGAGGAGAGCTTATAAGTATCCCACTCCCTTTGTCATTTCAATTGCAACAATTGCGGAGTTTCACACCTCGGAGGTATTCGCCTTGGATAACTTCTCTTTCGAGGTCCGAAGGGGTTGTTGCTCTGTTGCCTTCTTCTTCTCTCGTTCCCGACGGCCCCAAAGTGGATGTCAGGAGCGGGGGGGAACGAGGCAGTAGTGGTGACGACCATAGTCCGGACCCGAGGGATGAGTTACTTCGGAAGGACGGGTGGTCACTCTATTGTCTTGTTCTTTTCCCGTTCCTCACTGCTCCAAAGGGGATGTCAGGAGCGGGAGAGAATAAGACAGTAGGGGTGACGACCGTGGTCCGGACCCGAGGGGCGAGTCACTTCGCAAGGACGGGTGGTCGTTCTTCCACCATGGTCTTCTCCTGACTCTGACCGCTTCAACGTGGGTGTTAGGGTCGGGGGAGACCATGGTGGAAGAGGTGATGATCCAAGTTCGAAGCCGAGGGATGAGCTACCTCGGAAGGACGGGTGGTCGTTCTTCCACCAAGATCTTCTGCCGTCTCTGGTTGCCCCACAGTGGGTGTCAGGGTCGGCGAAGATCATGGTGGAAGAGGTGATGATCCTTGTCCGAATCCGAGGGGAGAGTTTGCTTCGGAAGGGCGGGTGGTCGCTCTTCCGCCATGATCATCACCCGATTTTGACCGGCCCGATGCGGGTGTCAAGATCGGGGGTGATCCTGGTAGAAGGGGTGACGACCAGAGTCCGGATTTGTGGGATGAGCTTCGGTTGGACGGGTGGTCGTTCTTCTACCGTGATCTTCTCCCGATTCTGACGGCCCCGACGTGGGTGTTAGAATCGGAGGATCACGGTAGGAGAGGTGATGACCCAAGTCTGGTCCGAAGGGAGAATTTGCCCCGGAACGACTGGTGGTCGCTCTTCCGCCCAGATCTTCTCCTGACTCTGACGGCCCGGATGGAGGTGTCAGGGTCAGGGAAGATTTGGGCCGAAGGGTAGACCACCGAAGTCTGGGTCCGGATCCGAGGGGCTGCAACAACTTCAGAATGATGGGTCTCCTCCCATCTCTGTCTTCCTTTCGGGTTGTTAGCTTCTGATGGATGTCAACCCGGGGGAGTTAGAGATAGGGGGAGCGCCGATCTGCCTTTGACTGGGTCCCGCGGGTCGGCGGAATGCCGACCGAGATGTGGGGCCCGGGGGCACGCCGAGGGCGGTGCCTTAAAACTTTGAATAAAAACTTTTCTGGTATCTACAGTCAGAGGTGGGATGTCCGAGGGTGCAATGGTCCGAGCGACGCGGCGTACTCGAAATCGTCAAACGACTTGGGGGTAGGTGTAGCAGCGCGAGAGGTTTGACGCGATCTGGACCCTTGGATGATGACGCGCATCTCAAGACGGGCGCATTTCTCAAGAAAACATTATCTTGTCGTCTAGTGTTTTTGGCGAGATCTGAGCCGTCTGATCGAGATCATGCGTGGAAGTTGAGGAGAAAGTGAGTTTTCTCCAATTGCGGGATCGGAAAGGCACCTGCTCGGCATCCGACCGAAGGCATGGGGCTTCGGCTTTGGGACTGTGGTGCCGAACGGCTTGACTTGGTGAGGAGGCGGGCTGGTCTTGGGCCTTTGCGACGTTTCGAGTACGGCCCAAAAGTTGCGCCCTTACGTTTGGAAGTCCAAGGGACGTTCTTTTTTACTATAAATCTTCACCCCCCCCTTTAACCAAGTTTCATTATTTACTTTAACTCTCTCTCTTCAGTTCTCACTTTCACCTTCGAAGTTTTCTTCTCTTTGGCGGTGGTGCTAGCTATCGCGGCGAGGCGTTCCTTGTTTCCGGTGAACCTTCCGACCGTAGCTGTCACTTCGAGGTTAGTTTCTCTCCCTTCTCTTTTAGAAAAATGGTTAAGATTACGGATAAGACCCCCACCTCGGAGCAAGTTGTTGGCCGAGCGGGCGGAGGAGGGGAGATGGTTGTTCCGGAGCCGACCGATCAGCACGTTGTCCGTCCGGATAGGGAGGATGAGGTGGCCGAGCTGCCCAAGGAAGTCGCAGCGGTGTCCCAGAAGGGGAAAGCGGTGGCCACGATCGTGGAAACGCCGAAGAGAGCGGGAGCGTTCGGTCGGCAGCCCATTGCTCTGTCGAGCGTGGGGGGTGTACGGGACTACGCCGAGGATGTCTTGGAGAAAGTGACCCAAGGTACGGCCCCCTTGGTGGAGGAGAATGAACCGAGAGAGCTGTCCGAGATGGACCACACCATCTTGTCTCTTACCGAGGCCGACCTTCACCTGATCCGAGAAGGTTTCCGGATCCCTGCCGACTACGGGCTACTCCTTCCGGGGCCTGGTTTCCGAGCGAACACGAAGTCTTCCTCGGATATGTGTGTCTTTCCCGTCGACTCCTTGATCGCCGGGCTTCGCTTTCCCCTCCACCCGTTCATTGTGGACGTCTTGACATGGTACGGTCTGAGCCCTGCCCAGCTGATGCCGAACACATGGAGGCACGTCATGGCATTCGTCCTCCGATGCCAAGAGGTTGGTGCCCAGCCGAGTATGTTCCTCTTTCGGAGCCTCTACCGACCTTGTCAGCCGAGGTGAGACGAACAGAGGTTCTATCTTTCGCCCCGGACGGGCGTGAAGCTGATCGAGAATTCGGACTCGATCAAACATTGGAAGGAGAAGTACTTCCTCATCCGAGCCCTTGCGCCGTGGGTGATACCGACGGTTTGGGCGAAGGATGGTTTGCCCAAGCGAACCAAGAAAGAGACTGTACTGAGTGACGAGGAGGCGGAGGTCCAGAAGAAGCTCCTCGCCCTGCCAGCGTTAAGCTGGAAAGATATTGCCGAAGAGGATCTGTTCCGAGGGGGTCTCAGTCCAATCGACCCTAGTATGCTTCTGGTATTTATACTCTTTGCTTAAAGTCCATGAAAATTTTTCTAAGTTTTTTCATTCGGCTTGTGCAGAGACGATGAAGCTGGACTACAAAGCTCTGATGGCGAAGGGTAGGTCGGAGCAGGAGGCAAAGAAGAGAGGCCTTCGGCAGGGCCTCAGGACGGCCGAGCCTCGAAGAAGCCTTCGGTCGCGAAGGTCGCCGACCAGCCGAAGGTCATGGTCCTCGAGCAGGGGGAAGTCATGGTCCTCGACCCTCCTACCTCGGGTGTGCCGACACCGACCCCAAAGGGGGATGCTCCTGGTTCGTCGAGCGGTGCGTTCGGCGTGAAGGAGGTGCTGTCCCTCCAAGTTCCGCCTCTCACTGCCGAGGCGGAGACGATTTTGACCGAGCGTCATAAGCAGATCTTCGTCCCTGACTGGCAGGTGATGAACGTCGATGGTTTCTTGGGCGACGGTAACATCTGCATGGAGGCGGTGAGGCACCTACCGACCCCAAAGGATCGAGCGGCCCTGAAGGCCGGGCTAGCAGGGGACGCCACGATGCAGATTGCTCGGAATACCATGTCGGTAAGTAGGCCGAGCTTTCCCTCGTTTAAATTTCTTTCTTAGAATTTTCGTAAGTTCTTGGGTTCGGGTTCTAAGGTGCTGTTCTTTTTTTCAGACTCTCTGCCACTTCAACTTCCTGCTCGAGGAGTTCGCGAGCAAGGAACGGGAACAGGAGCGGGAGAGGGTGGAGCACGTCAAGGTCGCGAAGCAGCTTGATGCCGAGCAGCTTCTTTCGACGAAGAGGGGTGCTGAAGTGACTGGGCTGGAGAAGCAGCTGGACGACGCCATTCAGCGGTCGAAGGACGCGGCGACCAAGCTTGAGGCCTCGGAGAAGGAGGTTGCTGAGCTGAAGGAGGTGCTGGCCAGTGCCCGCTCGGAAGCGGAGAAGGCTCGGAGGAGGGCCGAGAAGATCATGGCCAAACACCGGAAGAAGGTGAAGAAGGTGAGGAAGGCCGTGCAGGAGGAGGCCGCGCAACACATGCTCCAGAATATGGAGGATGCCTACGGTTGGGCCTTGCTCCACGTGGCCGCCAAGAACCCGGGCTTCGACACGTCCTCCTACCGTTTTTACGACCCCGTGGAAGGGGAGGAGGAGGTTCCCGAGGGGCTCCTCGACCGCGAGGGAGAGACGGAAGGCGTCGAAGGCCCGGGAGAGACCGAGGTCGAGGATGATGCGGATGACGACTCTGAGGAGGGAAGCGGGAGCGAGGACGGAGGCGAGGGGGATGGCGAGGACGAGGCCGGGGGGTCGACGGACCCGAACGACAAAAAGGTCGACCCCTGACTCGGTTGTCTCTTTTAGTCTTTCGTTGTTTTGTTTTTTTTTTGTAAGCCTAACTGCGGACTGGCCACCGCTTTTTTGTAAAACTTTCTCCCCGGTTTTGAATGAAAAATAATTTGTTTGGCTGAAATTTATCCAAGTGTCGAGTCTCGGTTTTTGTATGTGATTATGTTGTAATGTTTCCCAGCGTGGGCCCATCGGATTTATCTCCGCTTTTCAGGTTAAGTTTGGTCCGATCACGGAGGTATCGTACCTCCGTAGAGAGCTGGCCAAGACGAAGCGAGAACTGTCACGGAGTCACGAGAGTCGCTTCTACTTGCAAGTGAAACTGGGGGAGATACAGGCGTGGGTCCGGAGGCAGTGTCGCGAGCTGGGGCAGCTACGAAAACGAGCCCCTGCTCCTATTCTCGAGGGCGAGGTCGAGCGGCTTAGTAAAGAGCTTACTGCTGCCGAGTGGAAGAACGACGAGCTTCTGGCCGAGGTCCAACACATGGAGTTAGTGGCGAGAGAACGCTCGGTGGCGGAAGAGAATCTAACTTCTGAGCTGGAGAAGGCCTCGACCGAGCGCAAGAGGCTGTTGGTCGAGGTCGACAGGCTCAGGAGGATCACAATAGACAGGGGAATCGAGGTCACCCACTTCCGACGGCTCGCAACCGATGGCGTCGACGTTTCGGGCTCGTCGAGGCCTTCCCGTTTGAATAAGTTGGCGAAGGACGACGCTCTGAGAGACAGAATCATTGAACTGGAGGAAGAGGTCGCGTCACTCAAGCCTATGCCGGAGAGGGCTAACGTCCGCAGTACGTCGTGCACTCGCGAAGAGAGCGAGAGAGGGATTTCTTTTTACGAACTCGCGACGCGTTTGCCTGCGGCTAGGCGGAGCCCTGCCGACGCTCAGAGTAGCGCAGCCGTCTCGTCGAGCGGTGCCTCGGTTGGCGCCACAATTAGGGTCAGCAGCGAAGGGGGGTCACGTTTCGTTGGTTTAGGATCGAGTTCGGAGGGCAGGCCTCGTCGTCCCCGTGTTTCCCTAAACCGAAGCGTTCCTCTTCCGAAGAGACCCTGATTGCGTCGTTTCATGTTTTTCCTTGTTGCTGTAAAATTCTGTTGTTGGAGCTGTCCCGTTGTATGTGGAATTAATATGTTTGAATATAAATCCGGATTTTTGATTTGGAAAATTTCAAGTGTTGGGCTCCGGCGATGTTTTGAAGTTTTGCTATTTGTTTTTCCCTTTTTTCAGCTCGAGGCGGCCAACCCATATACTGATTCCCACGGCTCGGATGATGACTCTGAATCCGAGGCAACTTCAGGGACGGTGGCTCTGAGTCCTAGGAGCGTCGAGCTGGAGTTACGCCAAGCTGAGAGTGAGCGGGCCCACCTTTTGTCCGTCCTCGACCTACGGGAAGCCGAGATCCAACGCCTGGAGAATAGGATCGCCGAGTTAAGCCCTGCAGGAGGGGACGAAGATTCGCAGACCGCTTTCAGCAACGCTCTTCGGGTCAAGTGTATTCGGCACAACCAGTCGAAGATTATAGCCGAGCGGGACGATTTGCTCTCGGAGATTCGACACTTGCAGACCGTGGTAGCGAGGCTCCGGAAGAATGCGGGGGAGCTATCAGCCGAGGAGGACGGACAGGTGACCGAACAGTCTAGTGAAGACGGACAGGCGACCGAACAGTCTAGTGAAGATATTTCTGTTTGAACGCTAAGTGTTGTGGGTCGGCGTTATATTTTTTGTTTTTTGATGCTTTGTAACTGTGGAGAGACAGCTTTGTATTATGTCCCGATCATTAATAAAATTCCCTTTGTTGCTCTGTGTTCTTATTTTGCTCGCGAGTGTGTTGGCCGTACCGAGGCCCTGGGGCCGGGCACACGGTGCCATCGGCGAGAATCTCGAGGCGAACGAGCTCCCGAAGGGGCGTTACTTTGTCGTTTAGCGATTCTGACAAGATCTGGGCCGTCGGATGTCGGCACGAATCTCGAGGTGGCTCAGTTCCCAAGAAAACGCTATCTTGTCGTTTAGCGCTGCTGGCAAGATCTGGGCCGTTGGATTTGGCACGAATCTCGAGGCGGCTCAGTTCCCAAGAAAACATCATCTTGTCGTTTAGCACTGCTGGCAAGATCTGGGCCGTCTGATCGAGATCATGCGCGAAAGTTAAGGAGAAAGTGAGTTTTCTCCGTTTGCGGGGTCGGAATGGCACTTGCTCGGATTCCGACCGGAGAGTGGTCCTACCCTTCTTATTCTCTTCCGTCTCTACGAAGTGGGAGGGGGGGGGGGCTCGGACTAGGGATAAGCCGAGCGCTCGCCACTACATAGGAGCTTTCCGAGAGGCAATCTTTAGGGGTGGTTTTGAACCAAGTGTTGGACTTCGGGATTATTGCGCAGTTCGACGGTTGTGGGAGCAATTCCGAACGGCGATCTACCCCTGGCTCGTCCGGGGACGAGCCGAGGAGGTAAAGTCGAACCGAGTGTTGGACTCCGAACCATCGGTGTTAGTTCAACGATTGTGGGAGCAATTCCGAACGGTGATCTACCCCTGGCTCGTCCGGGGATGAGCCGAGGAGGTAAAGTCGAACCGAGTGTTGGACTCCGAACCATCGGTGTCAGTTCAACGGTTGTGGGAGCAATTCCGAACGGTGATCTACCCCTGGCTCGTCCGGAGTCGAGCCGATGAGGTAAAGTCGAACCGAGTGTTGGACTCCGAACCATTGGTGTAGTTCAACGGTTGTGGGAGCAGTCCTGAACGGCGATCTACCCCTGGCTCGTCCGGAATTGAGCCGAGGAGGTAAAGTCGAGCCGGACGTGGACTCCGAACCATTGGTTGAAATCAAAATTTTAAAAAGCACATGATAAGAGCGGAGAGAAGCATACAAATTCATAAGTACGAAGAGAGCTTTCTTTATTGATAATCGACGGCGAACCGTTTTACATAGTACAATTCCTAAAAATAGTTTACAACTTTGAGGAGAGGAATGGTTCGACACCTCGGGTTACTCAGAGAGGCGCCGGGGCGCTCTCTTGGTATTTCAGAAGGTGGTCGGCATTTCAGGTCCTCGGAATCTCTCTGCCCTCCAGGTCTTCCAGACGATATGCCCCTAGCCGAACTACTCTCGTGATCTTGTAAGGACCCTCCCAGTTCGGAGCCAACTTGCTTTTCTGACTGCGGAAGGATACGACCAGCTTTCTCAAGACTAAGTCTCTTTGCTTAAGGTTGGTGGGTCGGACTTTCTTGTTGTATGCCAACTCGACCCTTCTTCGGTAACTCTGCTGCCGAATTGATGCTCTCTCCCTCAGTTCGTCCACCAGGTATAAACTTGCTCTGTGGTCTCTGGCGTTCTGCTCCTCACTGTAGGCAGCGAGGCGAGGGGAAGGTATCCCGACCTCGAGAGGAATCACGGCCTCGGCCCCATAGGTAAGATTGAAAGGGGACTCTCCGGTGGGGGTCCGCTTGCTTGTGCGGTAGTTCCACAATACATTGGGGAGTTGGTCGACCCACAGACCTTTGGAACATTTGTCCAACCTCTTCTTGATGCCTGCGAGGATCTGCCGATTAGCATTTTCTGCTTGTCCGTTCGACTGAGGGTGGGAGACAGACGAGAAGCGCTGCTGGATGGCAAGGTCGTCGCATAGAGCTCGGAATGCTGCGCCAGTGAACTGGGTCCCGTTGTCCATCACGAGGACACGGGGGACGCCGAACCTGCAGATGATGCTTTTCCAGAAGAACTGTACCACCTTGTTCTCGGTTATAGTGGCGAGGGGCTCGGCCTCGACCCACTTCGAGAAGTAATCTATGGCTACGACCAAGAACTTGAACTGACCCGGAGCCGGAGGGAAAGGCCCTAGTAAGTCCATTCCCCACACTGCGAAGGGGATAGGACTTGATAGGTGATGTTGATATTTGCAAGTGTACAAAATCGCACAAGTAATATAGATAGGTGAGTAGAGTGTCGAACCCACAGGGACTAGATATTTTACTGAGTACCGATATCGCTAGATTAATCACTATTTGGAAGATCGAATTTATAAATAATGAAACAACTAAATTACCTTAATCTAACTAAATTGGTGAAGAGGGAGAGGGCTGTGAAACTATGAAGCACTTGTACTTTGTTTAATGTTAAAAAATAGTTCTAGGGCTCTTGGTTCACCTCGTTTATCACACACACAAATTATAATTCCTTATAAATAAAAATATTATCTTTCCCAATTGTCGACCAAAATCCTAAAGATATTAACCACTCTATCAACGTAGTCTAAAAATTATTCTCAATTAATCATTCGTCTATCCACCAAATTATTAATTGAGAAATTGGATTTCTTAACGGTCACGTCCTCCAATATACGGTCTTAATTTTTATTAATCACAAATTACCTGTTCGGTCTCTTTGTGATTTGAAAAATCATACAAATGTCTATCCACCATGTTGTACGCATAAATAATAAAAATTAAAACACAATCCGAAAAAATAGAATAATAATAAGGAATTAAAATTTGTGTTCTACAAAACTTGGCTACACCTTAGCCTCTAGAACAATAAATTCAGTTCATATTTGTTTGGGATGCATCAAAAAAATATTGAGAAGAAAAGATATAAAAGAATACAAAATTTCATTCAAACCCCTTTTCTGTCTCAAAAGTCGGAGCTAAAAGTGTTGCTGTCATGCGCCGTCAATCAACGTATCAGTCTGTCACACTGCCGTTGTCGGGCCGCGTGTCCCAAAACCAGAGGCGCCACGTCAGCACTGCAGCATCAGATCTGTCGCGTCTGTCACCCGCGCCAGAGAGAAGAGCGCTGTCGTTTTCGTCCTGTAGCGCACGTGCCGCGTGCGTGTAGAGGAGAAGAAATTGCCCACGTCAGCGTTCAAAGAAGAAACGGAAGCCCACTCGCCAGGTCAGCGCAGGTGGGTCCCGCGCATCTCCTTGCTTGGCTGCCACTTCTCTTTTCCTTTGTTCTGTGCCGCACGCAAGAGGAAGCCGACTGTCTCTATCGGCTCTCTCTCCTCTTTTTGTTTAAGTTTTTTTTTTTTATTTTATTATATATGATTAGCCGTCACCTCTTGAGTTCTCCTCTCTCTTTTTTTTAGAACAGAAGAGGACTTTAGGGTTTGCACTTTTGCATAAAAGTCCACACTCTTTCTTTATTTTCTTCCTTTTATAATGCAGAATTTTATTTGTTTCTCTTTCCTTCTTTTCTGCCTTTTCTGCCAACCACGTGCTTCTGCATACACAAAATAATACCTGAAATTAGGATTTTTAAATAAAATAAATTTAATTAGTTTAAAATTAATTAAACTAACTATAAATCATATTAGCGTATAAAAATCCTTTTACAAATTATTTATCGCAATTTTAACTCAACAAAACAATAAAAAATGATAAATCAATTATTTTACTTTGTTTGTTGATTTTTTCCACAAATCTTTACTTTTTGCATCAAAAATATTATTTCTCCAAAAATAATTAATTAAATGAAATCATATAGAAATAAGATGAATTATAGACAATATCAGCGAAAACAAGTCATTTTAATAGGTAAATGTGTACAGATATTTGTATATAAATTCGACACATCAAATACCCCCAAACTTAAGATTTTGCTTGTCCTCGAGCAAAAAGTAGAATAATAAACAAGGGAATAATAATAGTAGACTCAGCCCATCACACCAAGAAATCTTATCATGCAAGCATCAAAATTACAATTAAAAATATAAACAATTGCAAATAAAGTAAAACTAAGCATACCCACTTTCTCCAGTGCAATTATTTATTCATAATTCTCAAAAAAAAAATCGCATTTGTCATGCAATTATAGTATGCAACAACTCAACCTGTGATTATCCCTTCTCTCTACTACAAACCGAGTAGTAAACTAGAGTTTTTTTTTTTTTTTTTTTTTAGTCTCTTCTTTAAGTTGTCACTTGCCTTTTGACGCGAATGCAAAACATTTGTGATGAATTCACCCGGTTACTCAACAAGTCACAAACTTAAAGTGCTTTGCATACTCATATTTCAAGTTGCTGTTCTACGTAAGTGTAGACATTTGTGATGAATACCCCTAGTTACTAAGCAACTCAAAACATTGGAGTAGATTGACTTTATTCAAATTTTTTTTTTTTTCTCATTATTACTCTATTTACTTAAACTCTGTTTAGGACTAGATTAAAGGGGATAATCACAAGAAAAAGCATCACATTTGTTTTTTTTTTTATATATATATAATAGCATGACCCACACAATTTTGTAAGGAATTTTGAAACTCAATAATCCTAAAGTAAATAAGTATGCTTAATATTGCTTTATAAAAAAAAAATTTGTTTATACAAAAAAAAATTGTTCCAATGCTTATCACAATAAAGAACTCAAAAGTGTAATAGTGAGCTTAATTGAAATCCTTTTTAAAATTTTGTTTTTCTTTTCTAAAATAATAAAAATAAATTTGTAAACCTTCCCCCCAAACTTAAATATCACATTGTCCTCAATGGGAAAGGAAAAGAAAAACAAAAAGAATGCAAAAAGTTTAGAATATCTCCCCTGATTCGTCTTTAAATTTCTGCGCGCGCAGCATTCAGTATTTTGGCGATATCTGGAGCTGTAGATGTCGAAATGGGCTGAATTTTTTTTTTTTTGCTGGAAAGCTAAGACAATTTTCTACAACTTCTCTTTGAATCACTTTTCCAGATTCTGAATTTATACTGCTAAAAAACAGCCATTAATGAAGGTGTTCAAAACAGCTCCGCCCGGCGACTTCCAAAATTTATGCAATCCTACAAGATAAAATCAAAAATTAAAATAAAATAAACTAAAAGATAAATAAAAACTAAATGCAATAAAAGAAAACATGGGTTGCCTCCCAAGAAGCGCTAAGTTTTAAGTCTTCAGCCAGACATGGGGGTGAAATGGTTAAGTAACGCCAAGATCCAACAACATTAAAACATCCTTTCTAATTTTTCTTTTCTTGTGTGGATCAGGTTCAAGTTCCAATTTGAGGCGTTTCCTTCGTGATGATGATGTCTTTGATTTCCCCACCTCTTTGAATTTATGCTGCAAAAATGAATAAATAGAAGGTTCAGCATCCAAATACATGACATGTTCAAAAATATTTTCTTTTTCAAGTTTAAAAATTTCTGAATTTATTGGACATACTTCGATTGGTGATTTTTCAAATTTAGCCTTATGTTTCTCGCCCACAATTAAATGAATTTCACTTACTTGAATGGATGACTGTTCTTCAGGAGGAATATTTATGGAATTAAAAATATTATACATTACTTGTTCATTCTGAATTTGTTCCTCCACAATTTGTTCAATCTCACTTTGCTTTTCAACCACATTATGTTCTTCATTTTTTTCTTGTGGTTGCTCAATTGTCCTCCCGCTTCCTAGTATTGTAGCCTCGACATGCTCCTTGGGATTGACAACTGTGTTGCTTTGCAATGTTCCTGCAGTTTTGTCATTAATAATATTTAAAAATTGACTAATTTGTACCTCAAGATTGTGAATGGAAGCCGAAGTTGAATTTGTAACATTTTGGATTGCCAAATCTGTCTTTTGCATGTAGTGCATAAACATGTCTTCAAGTGTCGGCTTCATTTCTTGTTGTGGAAAAATTTGAGGTTGTATAACTGTTCCTTGATTGTTGTTCAATGGATGATTGGGGGTGTTTCTCCATCCTGAATTGTATGTGTTTTCATAATGATTGTTTTGCATTTGAAAATTTGACACAAAATTTTCATGTTCGGCATTTGATGGAGCAAAAGGGTTCCCCACTTGACAACTTGCACTTGAATGATTTCCTGCACAAAGATCACAAATCATATTAGAATGTATAGCATGAAAATTCATATTTTCTACTTGTTTAGATAAAATATCATTTTTTGCATTTAAAGTAGAAAAAGGATCAAGTTCAAAAATTTCAGCCACTTTTCTTGGCATTGCTCTCTCTGAAGACCACTGGTAATGATTTGATGCCATCTCCTCTAAAAGATCATAGGCTGTTTGATAAGTTTTGCTCATGAGTGCACCACCAGCTGCTGCATCAACCATAGATCTATGTGTAACTCCCAAACCATTATAGAATGTTTGCATTTGCAGCCAATTCGGTAGTTCATGATTAGGACACTTTCTTAATAACCCTTTAAACCTTTCCCATGCATCATACAAAGACTCGGTCTCAAATTGAGTAAATGTGCAAATATCATTTCTTAGCCTTGTGGTCTTTGCTGGTGGAAAATACTTGGCTAGAAACTTTTGTGTAAGTCCCTCCCAAGTAGTAATACTACCTGGTGGTAGATAATGTAGCCAAACCTTCGCCTTATCTCGTAGGGAAAAAGAAAAGAGTCTCAGTCTAATTGCATCGTCTGATACACCGTTGTGCTTGAAAGTGTCACAAATTTCTAAAAAATCTGCAATGTGAGCGTAAGGATCCTCGTGTGGTAGTCCCCAAAATTGAACAGTCTGTTGAATCATTAGAATCATCGCCGGTTTAATTTCAAAATCGTTAGCTTCAATAACCGGCTTCTTTATGCTTGACTCATAAATTGAGGGCATAGCATAGTCTCTCAAAGGCCTATTTTCATCGTTCGCCTTGATAATGTACGTGTATGTCCTGCAATATAAGTATCGAAAAAGAAAGAAAAAAAATAGAAAAACTAAAAAAAACTAAAATAAGAAAAATAAAATAAAAGTCAAAGTTAGTCAAAAGAAAATAAAGATGTAAAATGATAATAAAATAAAAATAATTACAAAAAATCCAAATTAGCAATAATCTAGCAATTGTCAATATCAATAAAAGAATAACTAGTCCCCGGCAACGGCGCCAAAAACTTGATGTTGATATTTGCAAGTGTACAAAATCGCACAAGTAATATAGATAGGTGAGTAGAGTGTCGAACCCACAGGGACTAGATATTTTACTGAGTACCGATATCGCTAGATTAATCACTATTTGGAAGATCGAATTTATAAATAATGAAACAACTAAATTACCTTAATCTAACTAAATTGGTGAAGAGGGAGAGGGCTGTGAAACTATGAAGCACTTGTACTTTGTTTAATGTTAAAAAATAGTTCTAGGGCTCTTGGTTCACCTCGTTTATCACACACACAAATTATAATTCCTTATAAATAAAAATATTATCTTTCCCAATTGTCGACCAAAATCCTAAACATATTAACCACTCTATCAACGTAGTCTAAAAATTATTCTCAATTAATCATTCGTCTATCCACCAAATTATTAATTGAGAAATTGGATTTCTTAACGGTCACGTCCTCCAATATACGGTCTTAATTTTTATTAATCACAAATTACCTGTTCGGTCTCTTTGTGATTTGAAAAATCATACAAATGTCTATCCACCATGTTGTACGCATAAATAATAAAAATTAAAACACAATCCGAAAAAATAGAATAATAATAAGGAATTAAAATTTGTGTTCTACAAAACTTGGCTACACCTTAGCCTCTAGAACAATAAATTCAGTTCATATTTGTTTGGGATGCATCAAAAAAATATTGAGAAGAAAAGATATAAAAGAATACAAAATTTCATTCAAACCCTTTTTCTGTCTCAAAAGTCGGAGCTAAAAGTGTTGCTGTCACGCACCGTCAATCAACGTATCAGTCTGTCACACTGCCGTTGTCGGGCCGCGTGTCCCAAAACCAGAGGCGCCACGTCAGCACTGCAGCATCAGATCTGTCACGTCTGTCACCCGCGCCAGAGAGAAGAGCGATGTCGTTTTCGTCCTGTAGCGCACGTGCCGCGTGCGTGTAGAGGAGAAGAAATCGCCCACGTCAGCGTTCAAAGAAGAAACGGAAGCCCACTCGCCAGGTCAGCGCATGTGGGTCCCGCGCATCTCCTTGCTTGGCTGCCACTTCTCTTTTCCTTTGTTCTGTGCCGCACGCAAGAGGAAGCCGACTGTCTCTATCGGCTCTCTCTCCTCTTTTTGTTTAAGTTTTTTTTTTTTTTTTTATTATATATGATTAGCCGTCACCTCTTGAGTTCTCCTCTCTCCCTTTACTTGTATTTATAGAGAACAGAAGAGGACTTTAGGGTTTGCACTTTTGCATAAAAGTCCACACTCTTTCTTTATTTTCTTCCTTTTATAATGCAGAATTTTATTTGTTTCTCTTTCCTTCTTTTCTGCCTTTTCTGCCAACCACGTGCTTCTGCATACACAAAATAATACCTGAAATTAGGATTTTTAAATAAAATAAATTTAATTAGTTTAAAATTAATTAAACTAACTATAAATCATATTAGCGTATAAAAATCCTTTTACAAATTATTTATCGCAATTTTAACTCAACAAAACAATAAAAAATGATAAATCAATTATTTTACTTTGTTTGTTGATTTTTTCCACAAATCTTTACTTTTTGCATCAAAAATATTATTTCTCCAAAAATAATTAATTAAATGAAATCATATAGAAATAAGATGAATTATAGACAATATCAGCGAAAACAAGTCATTTTAATAGGTAAATGTGTACAAATATTTGTATATAAATCCGACACATCAATAGGGAGGCGAGGTTGGCCTGAGGGAGGCGACGGATGCTGGAGTGTCTCTGACAAGAGTTGCATTGCCGAACGTGTCGCTCGGCATCTTGAAGGAGGGTCGGCCAGAAGTATCCATAATTCAAAGCTTTTCGGGCCAAGGATCTGGACCCTGAATGTGCCCCGCCGATGCCTTCGTGGAGTTCTTGCAGGGCATATTCAGCCTGCTCTGGAGAGAGGCATCTTAGGTAGGGTCGGCCGTCTATTTGAGAGAAGGAGCGTTTGTATAAGATGCCCTCGATCAAGACATACCGCTCGACGGTTCTGACTCGGCGCGCTTCTTTGGGGTCTTCGGGTAGGAGCCCGTCCCTTAAGAACTCCACTAAAGGCTTCATCCAATTATCTTGTAACATGACCGGCAACGATTCCGCCGAGCCAGATGTCTCGTCTTCGATGCTCGGCTTAGAGAGGACTTCGATCAGCACGGTCTGTTTGAGACCTTGCAGGGAGGACGAGGCCAATTTGGAGAGGGCATCGGTCTGTGAGTTCTCTTCACGAGGGACCCGCTGGATGAGTGCCTTCTCGAACCGGCTCATGAAGGCCCGAACCTTAGCGAGGTACTTTGCCATCCGCTCGTCTCGAGCCTCGTACTCGCCCAAGACTTGGTTCACGACGAGCTGGGAATCGCTGTGGATTCGGAGGCACTGCGCCCCAGCACTTCGTGCAAGTCCGAGACCAGCAATGAGTGCCTCGTACTCTGCCTCATTGTTCGAGGCCTTGAAGTTCATACGGATCGCGTATTGGAGGACGAAGTCGTCAGGGCCGTTCAGGATGATGCCGGCGCCGCTTCCTTCGTTACAGGAGGATCCGTCCACGAAGACTGTCCAAATGGGGGGCCCATTCGGGACGTGGCCGACCTCAAGGATAGTGGACTCTACGATGAAGTCGGCGAGGGCCTGTGCCTTAATTGCCGTCCGAGGCTGGTAAGAGATGTCGTGCTGACTCAGCTCTATGGACCACTTCATCAGCCGGCCTGAGGTCTCAGGCTTGTGGAGGATCTGCTTTAGGGGTTGGTCGGTGAGGACAACGACCGAGTGGGATTGGAAGTACGGCTGAAGCTTCCTCGCTGCCATGACCAGGGCGTAGGCCATCTTCTCTATCCTCGGATAGCGGAGCTCGGCGTCCCGAAGCACCTTGCTCACGTAGTAGATAGGCCTTTGGGCCCGGTCCTCCTCTCTCACCAGGACAGCGCTTAGGGTCTGCTCGGAAGCAGCCAAATAGACGAAGAGAGTCTCGCTCGGGACCGGTTTGCTGAGCAGAGGGGGGTTCACCAAGTAGGCCTTCAGTTGGTCGAACGATTCCTGTTGTGGTTGTCCCCATTCAAAACCCTTAGCCCCCCTGAGTGCTTTGAAGAAGGGGAGGCACTTTTCCCCCGACTTCGAGAGGAAACGACCGATAGCGGCGAGCCGACCAGTTAGCTTCTGCACCTCTTTGATGTTCCGAGGCGGGGCCATGTCTAATATGGCCTTAATCTTCTCGGAATTAGCTTCGATTCCTCGCTGGCTCACCATGAAGCCGAGGAATTTTCCCGAAGAGACCCCGAACGCACACTTGTTCGGGTTCAGCCGCATGCTGTGCCTTCTCAACACGCCAAAGGCCTCCTGGAGGTCGGCCACATGATCAGTGCCTCGGACGCTTTTGACGAGCATGTCGTCGACGTACACCTCCATGTTCCGGCCTATCTGGCTCTGGAAGACCTTGTTGACGAGGCGCTGATAGGTGGCACCCGCATTTTTCAACCCGAACGGTATGACTCGGTAGCAGTAGAGGCCTTGGTCGGTGACGAAGGAGGTCTTCGGAATGTCCGGAGGGAACATTCGGATTTGATTATAGCCTGAGAAGGCATCCATGAAGCTGAGGAGCTCATGGCCCGAGGTGGCGTCAATAAGGGTGTCGATGTTCGGGAGAGGGAATGGGTCCTTCGGACACGCCTTATTCAGGTCGGTGAAGTCAATGCATATCCTCCAGGAGCCGTTTGACTTCTTGACCATTACGACATTCGACAGCCACTCGGGGTAGTTTACCTCCTGTATGAACTTGGCCTTCAGCAGTTTGTCCACCTCCTCCTTGATGGCCTGCTGTCGCTCGGGAGCGAACTTTCGTCTCTTCTGCTGAACCGGTTTGCACCCCGGTTCGACGCTTAGGCGGTGGACGAGCAACTCCTCGGAAATGCCGGGCATGTCCGCGACCGACCATGCAAACAGGTCACGGTTATCCCGGATTCATTTAATCAGATCGGAGCACAGCGCGGTCGGCAAGGACTTGCTGATGAGGAACTTTCGGCTCGGGTCCTCGTCTGAGAATAGCACTTCTTCTAACTCGTCCGCAGGCTCGGACGTTGGCCGAACTTTTGGCTCGGGGATTTCTAGTGTCTCGAGCGAGAGCACTGGTCCCCCAGTGGAAGTCATGTAGCACTTCCGGGCTGTCTCTTGGCTTCCCCTGACTTCCCCTACTCCTGACCGGGTGGGGAACTTCATCTTGAGATGGTATGCTGAGGGGACAGCTTCCAGGGCAGCTAGGCCGGGTCGGCCTAGGATGACATTATACGCTGCCGGGACGTCGACGACCATGAAGTCCATCGGCTCGGTCCGGGTAGTGGGGGTGCTTCCGGCAGTCACGTCTAGGGTTATCACCCCCTCGACAGTTACCGGGACCCCCGTGAACCCATGGAGTGTGTAACCGGCCGACTTGAGACGGTCCCGAGACAGCTGCAGACCTCGGAAGGCCGAGAGGAAGAGGATGTTGACCGAACTCCCATTGTCTACTAAAATCCTCTGCACCTTGAAGTTGGCCATGCGGAGGTCGATGACGAGGGCGTCACAGTGGGGAGTCCGGACCCCTTCGAGATCTTCATCGGAGAAATACACAGGGACGCCGAGACCTTTGGGAGGAGGGGCGCTGTGAACCGAGTTAACCTCTCGGACGAAGGCCTTCCGAGAAGAATTAGAGGAGCCTCCCATGGGACCTCCGTGGATCAGGTGCAGAACCCGTTCTTCCTCGAACTCGGGTGTCTCCTCGCGTCGCTCGGAGCGCTTGTTAGCCCCCCGAGGCGGAGGAGTGTTGCGATCCGCCCGATCGTTAGCCTTTACGAACTTGGCCAACTGCCCCCTCCGGATGAGGGCTTCTATCTCATCTCTCAGTGCCCGGCAATCGTTCGTGTCGTGGCCGTGGTCCCGATGGTAGCGACACCATTTATCTTTGTTCCTCCTCTTTGCCGGGGTGTGCATCCTCGGAGCTGGAGGGATGACTCCCTCCTTCTCCACTTCCATTAGGATGGTGGAGACATTAGTGGTGAGGGGAGTGAACTTCTCGAACCTGGGGGAGGACGGCGCTGACCGCCGTTGTCCTTCTGCGCTTTCTTGGGCCCCTCTTCCCCCGTCGCCTTCCTCTTCGACCCGGAGGAGGACCCCCCGAAGCTCGGGAGAGCTTCAGCCTCCTCTGCTCGGATATACTTCTCGCACCTCAGGAGGAGGTCGGCAAAGTTATGCGGGGGCTTCTTGGCTAGGGACGATCGGAGGTTGGCGTTGAGGACGTTCGACTGGAACGCCACGGTCGCCACTGACTGGTCTAAGGAGGCGATAGACCTGACCTCTGCGGTGAATCTCTTCACATAGTCCCGCAGCTTCTCTCCCCTTTCCTACCGCAGGTTCAGTAGGGAGAGGCTAGTCTTCTCGGCTCGCCGACTACTCACAAAATGAGTTATGAACAATGTTTCGAACTGCTCGAATGAGAAAATGGAGGAGGGGGCGAGTCGAGAATACCATTCCCGAGCCGACCCCCTGAGGGTGGCGGGGAAGGTCCTGCAGAGCACGGCGTCGGAAGCTTGATGGATCAGCATCAGGGTCTTGAAGCTTTCGACATGATTAACTGGGTCGGATTCCCCTGAGTACGTTTCAAACTGCGGAGGTTTGAAACCCCTCGGTATGTGGGCCTCCATGATCGACCGAGAGAAAGGGGGTCTGCTGGGCCGGACCGTCCCTGCTCTGGACTCCTCCTCTCTGTCCATGCGACTAATGCGCCTCTCCACCTCATGAAGACGGCGGTTGAGGGCATCGTCCCTCCGCTGGTAGTCATACGACCCCCGGGACTCTTCTTCATAGGAAGGGGAGTGGGGGCTGCGGCGCCGGTAGTCCTCGGATCGGCGGGGACTGTAGTGCTGCTGCTGGCGACTGGGGGCCGGAAGGGGACTCCTGGATCGACGACGAGGACTGGGAACCCTCGGAGGGGTCGGGACCCTCTGGGCATTCTGGTTGTCAGGGCGGAGGTTGAGGGCCTGCAGCACGGTCTCCTGGAAGTGCAGGAACTCGGCGCGAGTGATAGGCGCCTCATTGTTCCTCGGATGACGCCGACCCTCGGGGGAGCGCGGTCTCCTTCTTCGGCGCTCGGGCGATTCCGCTCGGCCCCTGCGGTCCGGAGACCTTCGACCGTCTCGGCGGTGAGGGGACCGCTCGCCCTGACGCTGGCGGGAGGCTTCCTCTCGGGCCCGCCTCTCATCGAGGTGGGTGCGGAGGTCCTCATCTCTCTGGCGATTCAGGATTGTGTTGCGGAGGTCGGGATGATGAGAGGCCATTGAATCCGAGGATTCATTACGAACCGAAACACGATCCGGATTGAGGGGCTGCTTCTGCTTCCGACCGTTATGACCGGAAGGGCCATTGTTGGCTTGCTGCTTGGGAGGAGGAGGCTGGCCCTGCGGGGCCGGCGGAGGAAGATCGGGCTGTGGAATAGGATTGACAGGGGCTTCCTCTGTAGGGTCGGCGGGATTAATCCCACGGTTTGACCCTCTAGATCTGACCTTCTTTGGAGGCATGGTTGGAGAGGACGACAAGGAAGAGGCTGAGGCTGTTCGTGTGGTGTTTCCCACAGACGGCGCCAATCTGTTACCGCTGATTTCGGTGTGGGGGTAAACAGATAAGATTTGTGAGTTCGAGAAAACCTGAACAGTTGACTCAAGCCTTCTTGCTCCTGCCGCGACCTGCAAGGAAGTGCGAAACACCGGGGTTGATTCCGGCGATGCACCCTCCGACGCTCTAGTCAGTAATCAGAAGAGATTAAGAAAGAGCTTAAGGTGGAAAAAGAGTGATTAACCTGGTCACAGTGGTAGAGGGGAGGTATTTATAGTCGCCAGGGGAGAGATTAGGGACCCGATTTCCTGTATAACTGCCAGGAGTAAAATCCTCACAGTTTGTTTAGGAAACTAATCCCTGATTCTCGGTGAGCCGTTGACTTGGTCAAATCAGTAGCCCTGATTTGTCTTTTGTTGGTCTGGGCTTGCTTCGGGTCGGGACCCGTACCCGACTGGTGGGGATCCGTTTGCGGGTTATTGGACCGGTGTGAAGGAGATCCAGTACCCGCTTTGGACCCACTTGTATGTGAAATTACCATTTTACCCCCGAGCTTCAAGATTCGCGCCCAATCTTGACGGTTCCGATTTAACCCCATTTTTAGCCATATCAAGAATGATACTCAATCTTAAATTGCTCTCAAATAAAGGTTTTACTCATTACATTGATTCAAAAATAGAAATCAGAATTCTTGCATACCCTGTATTACATCTTCCGAGTTACCAGCGTCTTCCTCGGTTAATGCAAATACTCGCCCTTGCCTCTTCTGAAATTTGCTCCCACCAGAATCATCTTTCCTCAATTGTGGACAATGAGACTGAGAATGTCCTGCCTGTCCACACTGGGAACAAACTTGCTTTGCCAACTTCGGACATGCTGACCTGTAATGTCCTGCCTCCTTGCAGTAATAACAGGTCACCCCTTGAGCTGCAGGTGCCTTCTACACCGGATCACTGAACTTGGCCTGCTTTGCTGGGAATCCCTTCCCACTCTGGCCTGATGCTGGCCTCTTGTTCCGGTTCCATGTATCTTGCTTCTTCTGGAACTGGTCCATATCCTCCTCAGTCATCGCTGCTCTCCTGACCAGCTTGTCGAACCGTCTGATACCCAACGGGATCATCCTCGACCTCAAGCTTGGCCTCAAGCCCTGCTCAAACTTTTTGGCCTTCTTTGCCTCATCGACGACCAACTCCGGTGCATACCGCGAAAGTTGAGCAAATTTGGTCTCATACTCCCGCACGGTCATGCTGCCCTGCTGAAGGTTCAAGAACTCCGTCGCCTTCTTTTCCTGAACATCTAGGGGAAAGAAGCGATCTCTGAACTCCTCCAGAAAAGCTTCCCAAGTCAACGGCTGATCTCCCAAAGCCCTTTTCACCGACTCCCACCAGACACCAGCGTCCTTCTCAAGCTGCATCG
Organism: Hemerocallis citrina; assembly: GCA_017893485.1. NCBI lineage: Eukaryota > Viridiplantae > Streptophyta > Magnoliopsida > Asparagales > Asphodelaceae > Hemerocallis > Hemerocallis citrina. The sequence goes on along the minus strand of CM030360.1, from coordinate 257,196,269 downwards.
AAGCTAACTTCACCTTGCTGGCTGCCGAAGTCTCCGATACCTCGAAGATCGTCTCCATCTTCCTAATCCAATCGTCTACTGCGGTTGGATCAGCTTGCCCCTCAAAGACTGGCGGCCTCATCCTTTTAAAGGATTCAATCTACTTGATAGGGTCGGCGTTAACCAAACCCTGTCCAACTCCATGGTTTGGCTGCGGATTCTGCTGCTGTGCTTGCTGCTACGCGACGTTGAATGCAATCAGCGTGTTCAGCGTATGGTACACCTTGGCAAATTCAGCCTCAAGGTCGATCCCATTTCCTCGGGAACTACCAGATCCATCCTCATTGTTGCCACCATTCCTGCCCCTGGGTGCAACCATTTTGAATACTGCAAAACGAGGGAAAAGTTAGAGCTTCACACACACAATTCAAATTCATATCAATATCCTTTGGCAAATTCTCAATTGAATCCCAAAGGTAAAACATCATATTCAATTCTATGTGATACTCACTCTTTAATGTCCACACCTAGGTACTCACACTCTGGTGTCCACACCTAGATACACACACTCTAGTGTCCACACCTAGGTTATTTTTATGTCATGTTTAGTATTACTATTGAAGCGTAGCTCTGATACCAATCTCTGTAGCGCCCCGAATTTCTAGATCAATAACATAGAAAATACGTGGCACATTCCCAGTGATCCACTTCAATACAATATTAAACATAACCAATACCACTAAAATTTTCAAACATTTATTACAACAAGTCTTTTACAAATCACAGCGGAATTCAAACAAACTCAACTCAATAATTTCTTTATTTACAACCCAAATTTATCTCAAACTGTTCTTACAATTTTACACAAGCACTTAGGATTCAAATTAACTCAAATATGCCTCTAGCATCCAAATCTCCATCACTAAGCAACTACCTGCATCATGTGAGGCTAGAGATGATCCCTAACCCCCAAAACTAAAGGGGTTAGCCATAAATGGTGTGAGAAATATAAAAATAAACAAACCACATAAAAGATCATAACTCATAAATTCTTAAGCAGCAGGTACTAATTAGGAATATGGGAAATACGAAATGACAGTAACATAAAACATCAAGTGAAGCTAAACTAAGTGTCGGGTGTAGAAAACAGGAAAACCAAATGCATAAAACCAAGCCAAGAAATAATTTCTCTAGATGCAGACTCTCTAATGCGTACTTGTCGAAGTCTATGCATCCCATTCTACATAGGTTCGGTGCAAGCCCTTAACGTCTTCTCTTCATAGGGTTCAATCCCCGCGTTATGAACTAATCCTAACACGATGACTACTACGAGATATAGATAAACCATGGATGGTATCACATGCCCGATAATTCCGGAGATGGATCCCACACCCAAGATATTTCACTTGAATAATTCCGGAGATCATCCCACACCGAAACATTGACACGTCACCACAATATACCACATGGGCTTCACCTCGACTCCGATAATTCTGGAGATCAATCCCACACCACAAATAGTTACCGTGATAATTCCGGAGATTGTCCCACACCCAAGATATTTCACTTGAATAATTCCGGAGACATATCCCACACCACTAATAATCTACTGTGATAATTCCGGAGATTAAATCCCACACCGAAAGCCATACTGAGGTTCTTGACTCATGTTCCCGTTCATCATATCACCACTAGTGCCTGTCCTTAACATTTTGGATTAATGGTTTACTTAACGAATCTCCTAGAGTGGTATACCCTACCGGCCTAAATTCAAATCCTAATAACTGAAATGCCCCACTGGGCCTCAACAAATAACTCAACACCGGTATACTAGGGTCACACGCCTCTAGAGACTCAAACTCAAAAGTCTAAACAAGGTTCCACTAAACCGAGTGGCTCAACTAAATGTCTCAAATGAAATACTTATCTGAATATCTCAAGTTCATTTGCTTAATCATATACTGAACTGAATGACAAGTATGTACTAAATTATCTGAGAAACAAATCATTCGAATTAACACTGAAGTTTACAAATGTCCTTCAGTATCAGTCGACTCATACTGATGATAAGTCGACTGTCCAGAGGACCAAATTCAAGCTTTTACTAAAATAAACTAAGTCATTTAACAGTCGACTTAAGAAGGGGTCAGTCGACTTACCCGAAATAATTTCCAATAATCTTCTCAAAAATATTCTAAGTAAATAAGTCGACTTAAAGGACTATAAGTCATCTGTTTAGAAGGACTAATAATTTTTACAAAAATAATCTCTTCAGTGGACCAGTCGACTGCCTATGAGCTAGGTCGACTGTCCAGAACAACTTTTTCAACAATTCTAAAATAAAGTGTCAGGCTCGTACCAGTCGACTGCACAGTAGGCCGGTCGACTGTCGGCCTACAGATTTCAAAATCAGGTCTGAATACAAAATCAAAATCTGAAGCTTCCTCATGATCAATGTTTACGAAAATAGTTCGTATTCAGGAAATTAGTAAATCTCAACGAATCTTCATCAGGTATATGCATATATATTACTCAAAATATCAATAAGTCAAGATTTAAGTTCTCATGTTCTAATCAAAATTCTTTCATTGGGGTTTTACAAGATCTAAATTCCTTCACGAATCTAAATCAAATCTGAGTTATGAATCTAATGTCCAGGTATTCATACAAAAATCTCAACATGCTTTTAGAAAACAATTTTAATATTAAAGATCTACTATTTCATCCACCATTATTCACATGATTCATACCACATCACCATATCTATATTGTTCACAACGTCCAACCATTTCATCATGATATTTGTACTCATAGATCAATCAACAAGACGGATTATAATACTCACAAAATCAAACCAACAAAACAAAGTCACACGCATGAAACAAACAACAAAACAATTTCTATATCTCTCACATAATTCAAAACAACACAACAATTTTTATATATCTCACCTTTAGATTTGAGAAAGTCCACGAAAATAATCCTCCTCTTGCTAGATCCAAAGTCTCCTTCTCCACCGAAAATAAATCTCCAAAATACTGTGTTTTATTAGCAAATGACGGCTGGGAGAAAAATCTCTTATATATGCCGGATTGATAATTAGGGTTTTACCCTACTTTTGCAAAACAACCATTTCCAAAAATACAAATTTACATATATAGGTCGTTCTTTGGAAATTCCATCAAAACTCATTTAAATTAGGTTTTATAAGAAAATATGCATTCTAAATCTCAATCAACACTGTTCAAAACGTCCAGAATATACATTTTGCATTTTAACCTTAAAAGTGTCAAATTTGCAAAAAGATCCTTCCTTTCTCAAAAATTGCAAATAGCTCCAATAAATTTCAGAAAAATCTGGAAAAATACTAATTAAATCTCAAATATTAAAAAAAGATTTTTCATAAAGAAAACTAATTTTTCACACTTCTCATAAAAGCATTTGCACGTGTTTTGCACGTGTAAAGGATAAACTTTTCTAAAAATACTCATTAAATCTCCAAAAATCAATTTAAATTCATTTTTTCAAATATAAAAATAATATTTGAAAATACGGGGTTCTACAGTTATGATCTGTTTCTTTGATTGGTTCACTTATGGTGTTGTGTGTTCGGGGACAGGAAGGGATCACTGCATTTGATTGTGTGTGAATCTAGTTGTTTTGTGTTTTAGACAAGGAGGGGATCATTGGTGTGATTTGGAGTTTGGTGTTTGGTCCAAGATTATGATCACCTGATGCTCCCATGTGCAAGGCAGCACGGGAAGACTCCTTAATGGGTGTCAGGTTGCAAATCTCATCCAAACTCGGACCCGATTTGCAACGTGTGTTGTGTTCCACTACCTCTTGATCTTAATCAAGATATGATCTTAATCAAGATATGGTCCACTCTGAACTTTAAGATATGTTTGTTTTATTGTTAAATACACAATTTCACAGAAAAACCCTTTCTTTTACTAAAATTACGCTAGTAGTAATTATTCAGAATAAACCCTCTAGATTTTGGAATTTACTGTTTATTCCTTTAAGATGGAAAAACTCAATTGTGCATACATGATTCCGAAACTAGAGACATTCGATACTTCTGAATTTAACAATTGAAAGAAGAAAGCACAATACAAGATGCGGATTAAAAAAAATTGGAGGATATTGTTTTGAATAGATCCAAATATGATTGGACTTAAAGATAAGTTCTTTACCTGTGTATATATTTTAATTATTTGTTGTTGCTATGTGTTAAAGTTCGAAACCGTGTTAACCATTGTTGAGTTAAATACAAGTTTGAATAGTTGTTTTGGCTATATGCTAAAGATCATATATTTATTTTGATAAATTATAGACTTTGACTATAAAATTGAATCTCCAATTAAATTGGTGTAACTTAGATAGTGCTAATAATTTGTTTAATTGCCCTAATTTTAATAATTTGATGAATGTAGGAACTTCAAAGTTACTTACAAATTGTGTATATTGGAGACGATGAATTTGCGTCACGGTAGGATAAGTCTTCACTACGCAGGCTTCGCCATCGAATTTGGAAAACACTTCTAACTTGAAGTGTCGGAATAATCTACTCTAATCTTTTTTAGTATTTTCATGTGATGAATGTGTTAACGTTTTGTGCGTTTGATCACATGATTGAGAGTTTTAGATCATAATTATGCTCATTTTGAAACTAGCATGTTTAAGGTTGTCAAATATGCATTGTCATACTATGTGTATAGACATATTGACTAAAAACATCATTTGCAGTTTGTGTGAGATTGTATGTTTGCTTCTCTAATAAAAGTTAATATATAAGGTGTATAACAAATGTCTATAACTTAGGAGAGAGAATCTTTTAGTGCATGATATGACTCCATTAGATACGTTTTATTCTTTCTCGTTCATTGTACTGTGTGTGCAAAGTTGAATTATAACATGTTAGTCATTATCTCGTTAACGTTTCGAAGATGATGAAGAATGAATAAAGAAATGAGCTATCAGCTCAATGTGTTTGAGCATATGAATATTGTTAGAACCACAAGAGAAAGCAAACAGTTTTGTGAAATTTGATAAAGTAATTTCGTATTAACTCATATTGTTATTATTTTAATGTGCAGATCATAGTCAATGGCATGTGTAAGTTGAGTTTAACAAACGAAGCAAGTGATAATAGTAGTTCTAATTTGTGTAGTCCATGAATACGACATAATAGGCTAGGATATGTGAACTATATGTTAAATTATTAGTTCTTGTTAAAACTCATAACTCTGCTAAATGACACTTCATCAAATATGACAAATATGAAAGCTGTGCTCAGATTATGATCACTAGAAGTCATTTAGTATGGTCTCTAGGAGCACACAACTTTTTTGAGTCAATACATCCTGATATTTGTAATCTCAGTAGCTTTGTGACTAGATGAGACGAAAATTGGTCAGAAGTATTTAATCACCTATGTAGATGATTATTGAATGTTTGTCATTTATATATGGAGAATGAAGCACTGGTTATTTTAATGAATTGAAATCTAGTTAAATGCTAAGATCAAAATATTTTAGATTTGATAGAGGTAGTGAATATATTTTAACAATTTTAGAGAAGTTTGCATTTGACATAATCTTTAGTGCACTCTATTTACAACACTCAGAACGGTATTGATGAAAGTTAGAATCAAACACTTAGTGAAATGTTGAATTCTATATTATTGACTGTTGTTTGACGTTTGTGTAACTATGAGTGATGTTGTATTGTTAATCATATTCTAAATATGTTACTACACTGTAAATTGAATACACCTTGTAGATTATGGCATAAAAATACAAATAATTTTGTTAAAATATAAACATGTGGTGCGATACATTTGTTAGAGTACATGAACTTAGAAGGCCTAATGTAGGACCTATAACAAATATTTATGTATACTTAGAAAGTGCAGAACTAATTCTGTGGACAGATGTTGGATCTATCTAATTTGTGTTAGAAGAATCTAGACTGCAGAGTTCATTGATGATGTGTTCGTCAAAGATAAATGTATGAAATTATCTAGTCCTACAGACATGGTCAATGATTCACAGTTGGAATAAAAAACCAGCCTTACTGACACTTAAAACTACAATGACAAATGAGCCAAGAAGAGTCTTTAGTAGATAATAAAATGAATTTGTGGTTATACAATAATATTTTGCATTAGTTGATTTGCCGAAATGGGCTAAAACTATAGTAAGTGAGGTTTGTAGAAGAAATTTAATTTTGCAATGTGGGAAAGATTTGTTTCAAGTTTACTCACATGTTTGTCATATTGCTACAATAAGTATTCTTCTTAACCTTCCATCTATTAAAAATTTTGTTATTTATCAGAGATGTTTAAACAGTTTTGTACTTGATATTTTGTATTGAAAAGTTTTGTACTAAACAGTTTTGTACTGAAAAGTTTGCACTAATATGTTTAGTGAACTAAATTTACAAATTGGTAAAATCATTGTATGTTTTAAAACATGTGTTAATCTTGAGGCACAAATAATTTGACAAACTTTTAAAGAGCTTAAATTTGAATTAAGTAATTCAGATAAATGTCTTTAATTCTATGGTGAGTCAAATATAATTGGCCTCATTTATTTGTATATTGTTGACATGCTTGTTGATTGGAAGTGACCATTCTATTACAAATGAAGTTAAAACTGTGTTATCCAAAGATTTCAGCAAGAAACACCTAGGTGTTACGGGCACCATATTAGGTATAAGAGTGAGTTTGGGTTGGCAAGGGATAACCCTTAGTCAAACTTATTAAATTGATAATATGCTCCAAAAGTGGGGATATAGTGACTGAAAATGTGTTTTAAAACACCTTATAATTATGATAAAGGTTGACAACTAATGATGGTACAACTATGAGACAGTTAATCATTCTAAACTTATTGGAAGTCTCATATACAAAGATCTGCACTAATAGACATAGCCTATGAGGTAGGTATGATCTGCATATTCAGTACTGGTTTTATTAATACACATTGGAAAGCTCTAAGAGGCTAATGAGTTACAAGAGAGGTACTCAAAAGTTTGCTTTGTGCTACTCTAGTCATCCTTTAGGAATGAATGGATGATCTGATGCACTAAATGTCACGCCCCGCTTCCCAAAAATACGGAATACAGGCACGTGACACGGCCCAGTGAATGACTTGTGTCATCCATAGGCTGTTATTGATCCAATTCAACAATATAACAAGAAGTAATACAATCACGCATGCAATGAAAGAATAATCATATAAATAACAACACTGGATACTAAGCATAAAAATAACCAACATCAAAATAACCCAACATATGAAATATAAGAACTTACCAAATATCTCGAGAGGCTCCTACTCCAATCCTAGAAGAACTGCTTACCAATGCCTCATGGCAATTCTCCTTGTTCACCTGTAAGCTGTTCATCTAAAGAGAGGAAAAATGTCCTTAGAGCAAGTCGTGGACATGCAAGTAGAGAAACAGAGAAACAATGACAATAGTGGTATAGCAATGAATTCAATAAACAATGAAATCAATAGTGTTGAACAGTGACAAAGAGATAATAGTATAATATGCAATAACTATGATTTATCACGATAACGATAAACAATATCAATAATGGCAATAATAACGATAACACTGTTCAATAAGATAACAATATGCAATGATAATGCGATGAGAGCCTTAGGTCTATTATTCATTTTTAATTCTAGCTAATGCACGTACTACTGTGTCCCATGTGTGCCATACCACAGGTTCGATGCATACAATCAATTTCGTTTAGACTAAGGTGGTAGATTCTATAGTTCATGTACTCGAAAACAATATTCAATAATGACCGATGACCGAATCAATCGAGATACTGAAGTCAATAATCTGCAATTAACCGATGAGTGATATAACCAATATACCGATAGATCGATAGACCGATAATTAGGGAAACACGGGCCCCTCTTCCGAGTACAGTCACTATGTCATCAACTACCCTAATCAACCCTTAACCCCGGCTTGATTTACTTTCATTATTCAATTAACACACAATAATGCGATTAATAAGGGACACTAGAAAATGTGACAAAACCACCCTAAGATCATGCAATATACTCTATGCAATTAAATACACTAAAAATAACATTATAGATATAATTATATATTATTAAACATAGGAACCCAATTCTGGACAGCAGTAGGTTGCTGTACCAAAATCAGAATTCTCATTGCTGCAGGACAGCAAATGTGGATCCTTCAGGTGGTCTAAAAACTAGACTCCTGTCCGGTTCCAACGCATATTTAAAGTCTACATTTCGACAATAATAGCTAGGTGAAATTCAGTGTTCTTTACAGATTTTAGTTTCTGGCTGGGTGTCAATGTTGACTAATTTCAGTCGTAAGAGCAGTAAATAATCATTAAAAAAATCAGTAAAAATAATTTTTATCACCCTGAGCATGTTATCTACAAATCTGAAATTTATCTTGGCTATATTTGATCATTAGTTCACTTAATTTAACAGCCTAACATGGTATATACATGAATCTGAAATTTCAGCACGGCAGTAGAAAAAGTACATAACTCGGGCGATACAAGTCGGAATTCAAAAATTCTGGATTCTATTGACATCTAGACACTTAGGGTTACGTTTCATATTCAAGAAGTGACTGATTTTAATGAATTTATCTAGGTTGAAACAGCACTACAACGTTCAGGTTGGCGTAAATTTCCAGAATAGTCAACATGTTCATTTTGAATAAAATGATTAAAATATTAAGAACGATGAATTAGAGTTTAATAATCATAAATCACAGCGAGCAAATCCTTTGTGAACATGGTGTTAGGATATATAATGTCCATAACTCTACTACTTACAATCAACTAATTCATCGACAGCAATCAGATAAACAATCAACCCTAATATACAATCCACAATTGTTGTCTTTAATGTCATGATATGAAATGTGACAATAATTCCCTATTCTTATCTTCAATAACTATAACTACATGTGTGCATGTAAGATCCCTATACATTAGAGGCAAAAAAGACGGCACGAAGTCGAGATTACCACTTGGATTCGCTCGTGTAAATCCGTGGCATCCCAACGATAGAATACAATAAATAGTATATGATAATCAATTTGGATCTACTTGCGGGTTTCAATAAAAATATCGAATATGATACAATAAACATTCAATAAGAAATGACTTGCCTTTTTGACGTTAGCGGGCGACAATCCAAAATACGGGGATACGTGCGAGGCACGTGCAACCCACCGAACAGCGAAATACCAAACAGCAAGAGCACAGAAACACTCTCAGATCTGGCCAGAACACAGGACAACTATTCTAGATCCGATGGCCAAAACACGGGACACCGAATCGAACCAATCACACTCCAACTCCACACCGGATCTGGGCCAAAACAGGGAACACCAACCCCGGATCTGTTGTGTCCGAACACAAAACAGCGAAGTCGACCACTCGCTGTCGTCTTCTTCCTTCGATCGAAGAGAGAGAGAGAGAGAGAAAAGACAGCAGCGACTCTGCGACATAGCGGCGGGAGCGATGCGACTGGAGGTGCGACGGGCGGCACGCGACGGCGCTAGTCGGGTAGCGACGCAGCGGCGAGAACTTCCGACGTCGAGAGCGACTGGCTCTGTTTTTGCTCGAAAACAGAGGAGGACGGCGATGGCACCTTCGGGGCTTGAATGGCGATGGCGAGGCGGTGGGGAGCTTGCCGCGACGTGGAGGAGATGATCAAAGAAAGGGTGTTGTCTGTTGTGTTTAGGGAATTAACAGAGAGGAGATGGAGAGAGTGCACAACAATCGGGGGGGTTATTAGGTTGAATTAGTAATGGGGAGAGATTACAGGGCTTAATAATAGGGATTTAGTTTTCAAATTTTAGGAGTTACGGATTGTGGAGATTGTGGAGAGTGATTAGGAGGGATCTTAGGGATTAGTCTGTTAGGGAGAGATTGGGGGATGGTTTGGGTTATTGGATTTGGGTGAGAGATCCAATAGGAGGTGGATATGGGCTTTGGGTACAAAATGGATCAATTAGGAGGGCAATTCACAACCCAAGAAGACAAAATAAATTTTATAAAATTAAATCTGAATTTGGAATACAAGAAGTAGGTTTAAAGTAATCAACACAAAATAGAATTATGAATAACATTAGAAGTAGGTTTAAAGAGATCATGATTAGATTATGAATAACATTAGAATAAATATCATTCAACACAAAATAGAATTACAATGGAGATTACAATTGGGATCAATAACAAAAAGGAAAAAAAAAAATGAAAACGGGAGTTACACTATAATACTCAAAATTTAGTGAAAGTCGATAACTAGTAGATATGTATTTATACTAGGAGAAACAGAAATGTTATGGAAATTAAAAGGCAAACAGACATTATACAATCATCCATAAAATCAGACCTCTATGTGTTATCCTCTGCAGAAAAAATGCTAAGTGGATTGAAGAACTTATTGCTAGTCATCCATTAAGATGTTTAAGTAACTCTCTAATTCTATTCGTCAACCATCAAGCTACAATACACTATAGCTCATAACTCACTCTATAATAGTTAGAGAAATATATTAAGGCTGAAAGAAGCCTAGTTGAACTTTCTCATAAATAAAATGTAATTGAAATAATATATGGCTAATGCTCTTACTAAGAAAGTTGAAAGTGATCTAATAATCAAAACTGTGAGGGAAATGGAGTTAAAAGCTATTGACTCAAAAGCATTAACATCCTGATTGTTTTGAAATTTAGAATCCAATTGGAGGCATAGAGAAGTTCAAACTTAAGCATCAATTTTACACAGTTGGAATGTTTTAGATAATTTGCAAAATTCAATGTAAATTTTGTCAATATATAATTTCATTCCAATTTTGATGATGCTATATATTTTTATAATTTACTTAGAATCATCTTTCTTGAAACTATAATAGTTCCTATTCTTTATTTAGTTAAAGAAACTTGATTGTAATGTTTGCATTACATTTTTTCAAAGCTACTTATGAATTTTACTAAGTTCTTTTGTAAAACTAGATACTTTGTAAAATTCATTGAAATTCTTAGACATATGTCTCATGATATTCTTGTTTATATAGCAAAGATGGAGGTGTTGAATCTGTCAACATAGATTTCAAAATAATGATTTGTTCAAAATGGAGGAGTAAACATAAAGCAATAATCTAATAAATTAGTCACTTGCTTGGAAAAACTTCTTTTGAGTTTAAGACTCTTGTGTTCATTGAGCTTAAAACTCTTATTTTATTCTTAAAGTTTATTTGCTTTGTTTGATTTTGAAACTATGACAAATTTCTCTACTTGGTTTAGTCATTGTGAACTAACTATTCTGTTGTGATATGGTTTGAGAACTATTTAATTATTTAAGTTTAGTCTTTTTTGAACTATTCGGATTTATAGTTGATTTAGTCCTTATGAACTGTACATTGAGTGATGCATTTATTCTATTTAAAGACTGCTATCAGCCAGTCAGCTTTATGTTGAACTGATGAGATAATCCAGTACGTTAATATATTGAGAATATAGGCAGAGATTGTTGGATATATAGGTATATTCCCACTATATGAATAATATTATGTGTAATATTATTCTATGGGTAACACGTGTGTTACACGTACTAATTGTATGGATATCGGAACGCGGGTTGAGTGGGTTGAGAACTCAGTACCCAAACCAGTATTTAGCCTATAAATACTGGCTTGTGATAGTAGTCTAGGTATTCCAATCTTGATACATAAGGTAAATATCTCAAGCACCTTAGTCTAGGATATTAACCCTAATTTCTATTGTTATTATCTCTCATAATCTCTAACACCAGATGCATGATTGATGTCATTCACAGTGTTGTACATGTAATATACTATTAGAGGCATGTTCCACTCATGCATTAAGTGGTCACAATTGTTCTATAGTTGAAAAATCATTCATTTTGCAACTACATGAAAAATGCACTAAACAAGTCCAAACGGAGTGATTTCAGACCACTCAATGTTTTTTTATAGTATTATATTATTACTTAAGCTAATAGGCTTACCCCCTCTCTCCTTTCTTTATTTTGAAATAGAGAAAAGAGAGCAAAAGTAGGATTCCATACTTACCTTAGCACGTGCAGCCCACACCTTTTACTTAACCAACCAAAAAAACCAAAAAGAAAAACCAAAAACTCAAAAAAATCTTCCTCTCCCAAATCCCCCCCCCCCCCCAAAAAAAAAAAACAAAAAAAACAAAAAAAAACCTCTCTCCCTTCCTCATCCAAAAACCCAGCCTTAATGATCACCGTTCGCCACTTTGCTCAAATCCAAGCTGTCGTTGTACGCCGTTTGCGTATCTCGCCGTCGCCCCTCACCCAAATTCTGTCCTAACTGGTCGCCATTCGCCACTTTGCCCAAATCCAAGCCCGCCGCTGTATGTCGTTCGTCAACGCCCAAATTCAAGCAGTCGTCGTTCGCCGTTATGAACAATGAGAGAGGGTGATTCTCTCTTATTTTGTAAGATCTTCTCTTATTTTGGTTATATATATTATTTTTTAGAATTATACTTATTATATCTATATATTTATATATATCTTAAGCTAATAGGCCTACCCCATCTCTCCTTTCTCTATTTTGAAATAGAGAAAGGAGAGCAAAAGTAGGCATTCACACTTTCTTAACACGTGCATGACACATCTTTTGATTGACAGCCTTACATTTTTTTTTAAAAAAAAACCACGTTCTCCCTCCCCCTCCCCCAAATCTCCCTAACCCTAGCCCTCCATCGCCCTAACTCACCGCCGCCTCCACCTCCCACACTCCGCGACGCTGCCCGCGCTCGTCGCTCGCGAATGCCTCACCGCCTCCACCTCCCACTCTCTGTGCCGCTTCCGGCGCTCGCCACTCCCGATCGACTCTCACGAATGCCGCCCGTGTTCGCAGCCCGCGCTCGTCACCTTTCACCTCCATACCCAAAATCACCAAATTCAATGGTATACTATAGTAAGACCCACACATACTTTCATTTTTAGTTTTGTAAAATGATGATTAATATCATTTTTTTAAATTTAGTTGTGCATGATGTGGGCATTAGCCCACTCAAAATCATCACTCTACTGCTTAGCTACAACTATTGTTTGTGTGATTTACCGATCAAAGTCTTAGTAAAAAAATATTAACTTGAAGCCAAAGACTGCCCTATTATTTGATCAACTCCTATTTTGAGAAGAAAAAAAACATGGAATTAATAATTTATATTTCCTGTGTTCTACTAACATGAAATGCATGTATTACAGGAATTCTCTTTTTGGGGGCTTATTTATTTTTGGCTCCTAATTTTTATTCTCTCGACTTTAAACTCCTCACTGCCAATTTCTCGCCTTAATTAGTAATAAAACTATATATGTTTAATTTCGCTTTACTGTTACATGACAAACATTAACATGAGAGTCACATGATGACATCGGATACTCACAAGGTTTTAAGATAGGAGGAGGAATGAATATAAATTATGTAGATAATAATGAGAGAGAAAGACGCATATGACAACAACTCACACAATTTGTTTCCAAAGTAGGAGTATGAAAGTGTAGTTTAGGAGCAATATCTTATTTCCTTATTTATTATTATTATTAGTTAAAATCTATTCCATTTTGAAACCAAGGACTGCCCTATGATTTGATTATTCGAATGCCCTATAATTTTTGGAGAACACTTTTGTGTTAACAGTGAAATACAACTTCTCTTGAATGAAAAAATACCCTCATATAGAGATTTTTCAGAAAATGCCTTTATTATTAAGTTGAACTTTTTCGAGTGATTATTTAGTTGTTCTTTTTTTTTATTCAAATGCACATTAATTTTAAATGGAATACACTAATTTTCTCAAATATATACTATATTTTGTTAAGATGTACAGCTTTATATTTGGTTAATTTGTTTTAACTAGGGACCTTAATTTCCTCTGTGAAGAATCGCCTTTTGAGTACACAAAATGGGTATTTGTTATGCAATACTGTAGATGTGACAGATGATGTCACAGTGTATGTTTATCCAAGGGTATAGGATGATGTCTATCCTATGTTTATATCTGTTTATTTGTTTATCCAAGGGTTATACTCATCAACCCTCAAGAATTCTACCAATACTGCACTGTACTCAAAATCACCTTTTGAGTACACAAAATGGGTATTTGTTATGCAATACTGTGACATAATCAAATAACTGTTTTGGGTTCTTTTCGTTTTCTTTCTTACTGTACATCTTAACAAAATTAACCAATTGCTACAGTTTCTTTTTGCATCTTAACAATGTTTATTGCACACTATAATAATTAGTAATAAAACTATATATGTTTAATTTCTCACTTTACTGATACATGACAAACATAAACATGAGAGTCACATCATGGCATCAGATACTCACAAGGTTTTAAGATTGGAGGAGGAATGAATATAAATTATGCAGATAATAATGAGAGAGAAAGATGCAATATTGCACATATTTATATGTTTATATGTTTATCTATGTTTTTTTTATATCTATGCTCTGTTTTGTTTTTGGTCTAATCTTTAGAGTTATGCAGGGCATAGCATTTTATCCAATGAGGCTACGGTTGTGTTTCATTAATTTTTTCTTTAGTAAAATAGGGCAAGCATACTTAATTTTTTTCTTCGCAAATACAAAATAATGATAATAAATTAAAAAATCATTAATATTAATAAACACAATGCAGAAACTTTTATGAGTCTTTAGCTAGCTTGGGTTCAATAACCAATCCTAAAAAAATTAACATGCATGTGGTTGTTTTTCGTTTTCTTTCTTTCTTTCTTTCATTCATCCTTTATTTTTGTTTAATTGTTTGACAAGAACGCAATACCAAAGTGAGAACAAGTTATAGATGATGCTAGAGTTACACCAGCATTTTTTTCCCTCAAACTTTGGGTCGGATTTGTTCAAAAAGTGGTTGGTTAGGTTTTGATATGTGCAAGTGAATGTATGATATTCACTTTTATCTCTTCCTAAAATGATAGTCAATAAGTGGTTTGTTATGCTGCGATTAAATTGATAATAGAGGCACATCTCTCAAATTGGGTATTTGTTATGCAATTTTGATGTTATAGATGAAGTCACAATGTATGTTTATCCAAGGATATAAGATGATGTCTATCCTCTGTTTATCTATGTTTATATGTTTATCCAAGGGTTATACTCAGCATTCCTCAAGAATTCTAGCAATATTGCACTGTACTCAAAATCACCTTTTGAGTACACAAAATGGGTATTTATTATGCAGTACTGTGACATCATTAAATAACTAGAAATGAGAGTACCAAGGTCTATGCAATATTTTACATATTTATATGTTTATATGTTTATCTATGTTTATCTATGTTTATATGTTTATATGTGTTTACATGTCCATGGATGTATCTATGTTTATATGTGTTTTCCTTTTTTTTTTTCCTTTTATCGTTGTATGTTTATATGTTATACCATGCGAGACCATTATATTATATCTATTTATTATGCTATTTCAAAGGCCTATTGTTAAATTTGAATATTGAATAATCAAGAGATTGGTGTTATTGACAAATTTTCAACAATTTTGTGTGCAATAGTATGTGTGAAGAATCAAAGATATAGGGAGATTTCCAGTTATTTTGAGGCAAACAAGAACTTTTATATTACATCAGGTATGTTTTATACATTTTTCTGATTTAATCCCTATTGTTATTTTTCTCAGGATGTAATGTTTATTTCTATTGAGATTGTGTTTGGAAGTCTTATTGCATCAAATGCTCGAGCTTGAAGTTTGTGTTTTTTTTAAGATTCTTACTACATAATCGTAAATGTTGATAGACTGAATTATAATTATACAAGAAAAAAGTTGCATATGTGGGTAGGTTCTACCGGTTTTTTTATTGAATGGTATTGATGTTTTAATATATCTTTCGATAAAGTCTGTGCAATATTACACAGGGGTATACTAGTTATACTAATATGAGAAAGAGAGTCAATCTCTATCTTTTCTCTATTTTGAAATAAAGAAAGGAGAGCAAAATGAAGATTTCGCATTTATTAACACATGCAATACGCACATTTTCATTAAAAAAACAAAATAATATAAAAGCCCCAAACCTATAAAGCTGGTACTTAAATTCTAGAACTGTGCTTTACTCATTAAGTGTTCGATGAAATGCCTATGTAGCACACAACGTGTTTGTAAAAAAATGGTTTTGAAAATTTTTTCTTAACTAAATCAATTGTATCTATGTATGGTGTATGGATTATTTTTTGAGACACTAATTTACTACCTCATTTTATTTTCAATTTTCAATTTTCAATTTGTATTTTTGAAATCTCAAAATTTGAATTTGAGGAAAAGTATGGGTTGATGATGGGGATGACTGCGGTATCGGGTCCAAGAATGAGATTTGCTAAGGAGGTAGGTGGCAGTAGGGTTGGCATTCGGGTCGAACGGGCTGGGCCGGGCCGGACCCGCCCGGGTTCGATGTTGACTTGGGTGGGTTCGAGCCAGGTTGGTTGCTTAACCGGGCCGGGCCGGGCCAGGTCGAAAAGTAGAAATGGCGACCCGCCCAACCCGTGAACCCTTTCGGGTCCAACCCGGGTCGGTTCGGGTCGAGTCGCGGGCTGGCCCGTTTAGATATGTTTTTTTTTAACCTTAAAAAAATAATAATAAAAATAATAAACAATAAAAATCATAATAATAATAATAAGATTGTAAGAGTGAAATTGCCAAAAAAATTTGAAACATTATTCATATGATTTCAAGTTATACAAGTTTCACAATTTCTAATAAGAAATAAAGAATTCACAAATTTGTTTTATAAATATATTTCTTATATACAATTTCAATTTATTTCAATATTTATAATTTGAAATAACAAGCAAAGATCTAATACAATTTTTTTAACTATTTACAATTGTCTTCAAGTTGGTAGCCTTCAATTTGTTGTTGCTGACTTGTTGTTGTTCAGTTGTTGGTATCGTCGTATTGAATTCTTCTTTTTTGTTGCTATTGTTGTTATTGTTGTTCTTCCGGTGAGTTGCTTCCACTTGTGGACGTAGATAATGCGTTCCCTTGTGTTCTATCTTCAGCCTTCAGCTAGTCTTCTGTGCAAACGAGCATCTCTAACTAGTCGGGCTTCAAGCAATTCCTGTAATCAGTTAGAACCCTGCCACTTGAAGAAAATACACTTTCAGAAGCAACTATAGAGACAGGAGGAGTTAGTAAATCTTTAGCCATATATTTAAGAATACTATAAGCGTGTTCATGGTCTTTTCACCATTGTAAAATATCTAGTGAAGAAGAAGAAGACTCAGAATCTTATTGGTTATATCAATTTAATTCATTTGGTTGATTAGTCCTAGGTTTTTTGGATTGAATTTGTGCAAGTAAATTAAATGTTTTATCATCAAATTTACTCTTATCCTTACCTTTGGAACTACCAGAAGAAGAACTAACTACAGAAGTTGTATTACTAGAAGCAAAAGATCTATCATAATAATCATACAAGTTATTTAATGTAGAACTAAGAAAGAAGCGCAATCAATTTCTATTTCCATTTCTACATTTTTCCCAAGTATTGCCAAAAACATTTCAATCAAACTCTTCGTACATTCTAATTTGATACGAGGATCCATAACGGTAGCAACACAAATCAATATAGGAGGAGGATAAAAATACTTCCAAAAATTTTTGTATGCAGGTTTTACAATATCACCAACAAAAGTATCATTTAAAATTTCATTAAATGTTTGCATCATAGTAACTATTGAAATAAAAATGCTACTAGAAGTAGATTCATATGATTTTGAAAATTTTAAAGTTGCGGTTTTAAAAAGTTCTAAAAATTTCAACAAAGATTCAGCATAAAACCAATCGGTGGGAGTCATTTCAAAATTTGGCATATTTTTTGCGATACAAAAATTATTTACAACTGCTTTATATTCGGTAACAACATGTAGTAAATCAAAAGTAGAGTTCCATCGGTGTTTAACATCCTTTGGAAATCTTCTAAAAGGTACATTTGAAATCCTACACCAAATTTTTCATTCTTGAAATACGCTGGGACTTAATGCAATAAAATGTACACAATTTCTAATTTTAAGTATATATGGATCGGCTATTTTTAATGCATCTTGAACACATAAATTTAGAATATGACATGCACATCTAATATGAAAAATATTGTCAGATGGATGGTTTAATACGAATTTTAAAGTAGTAATTGCTATATTGTTGTTAGATGCATTATCAAAACTAATACACATAATTTTACTGCGAATATGAAAACATCACAAATTTCTAAAATACGGTTTGCTATTTCAGCGCCACTATGGGGATAGGGCAACGAGGCAAGTGATATGATTCTTTTTTGAAGAATCCAATCATTGTCGATCCAATGACAAGTTATTTCCATCATTGGAATATAGTTGACACCCGTCCAACAATCCGAAGTTAAACTAACTCTACAAGTTAAACTCCATAAAATTGCAATCAAAGCGTCCTTCATTTCATTGTACACTTTAAAACAATCCGATTTGCAAGTATTTCTCGAGATTCTTCTAAAATGAGGGCTGAAGGCCGTTTTATTAAAATTTTCCAAGTCTCTACTTTCGGGATAGGAAAATGGTAACTCTTTCTTTATTACTAATCGAGACATTTTCCGACAAACAAGATCAGGATCATAAGGGTGGCTATCAACTAGACCGGTCCTAGGGTTGATTTTTTGTTGGTCGGGTAGGTCAACAAGAAGGTCTTTATGGTTATGTTGGATGTGTCAACTAATTGTACCGGTGCCATCACCCCTCTTGAATTTGTATGCCTTAGAACATATTTTACAAACTTTCAAACTTATACCCGGATTTTCTTCGTCCAGGATAAATTCGTAAAATTTATGCCAATCACTACTTTTCCCTCTACTTTTCCTACCATTTTGGGGTTGTGTTATTTCGGTTGGTTGTTGTTGTTGTTCTTCTTCTTCTAATTGTATGTCTCCTATAACTTCATCGTGTGTACCCCATTGTTGGGTAGGAGGATCATGGTACTCTTTGGCGGGCTCACTAATTAGGACAATCGGTGGCCTACGGAAAGTGCCGGTGAAATCTTGCCCACTTTGGCTACAACCGCTACCGCGTGATCTAGACATAATGTAGTAATGTATGTAAAAAAAACTACACAATGTTGGAGTGATGAGTTATAAAAAAAATCTAGAAAACAAGAGGGTTGAGATAGAGAAGATCAAAAAACCAACCAAAATTATAACTACAACAAAAATTAAATAAGAAGAGATGTATGAAATTTTGATACAGTTCACTGTGGATATGCGTATATAAAAAAATTCCTGAAAATAAGAATAGAAGTAGAAGTAGAAATAAGCGATTCCGGAATTGAAGAGTTGATGAGAGCTTGAAGGAGAGTTGAAGACTTGATCACTTGGAGTTGGACGAGAGTTGAAGAGTTAAAGACGTTGTTGAATTTTGATTTCGATACGATCGGAATTTGATCGTGTATATGCCTTCAAGAATTACTTGTTCAATACTTCAATTGTTCACAAATTGCTTAGAAATGAGTTATAATAGTAGAGAGAGTAAGAGATATTTTTGTGAATTTTTTGATGGGATTTTGGGGGATATTTATAAGCTAAAAATAATTTTAAAAAAACAAAAAAAACCCAAAAAAATGGCAATTAGAGCCGTTGAGGGCTCTCTGGACAACAGTGCACAACGGCACGTTTCGACTCGTTGGACCCGCGGGTCAACGGTCGACCCGTGGCGGGTCGAACGTTTAACCCATTCAGGTCTAACGGTTCGGAACCTGCGGGTTGGCGGGCGGGTTGGGTTTTTTAAACGGGTTCGCGGGCTGGGTTGCGCAGATTGGATCCGTTATTTTCGATACCCGGGTCGACCCGTTACTGTTCACGGGTTCGGCCCGAACCCGTGACACCATTTCGCGGGCCGGGTTATACGTGCAAGTCACGGGCGGATCGGCGGTTGACCCGGCCCACTTACCATCCCTAGGTGGCGGATAGTAGGGTGAGGCGGACGGAGAGGTTGAGAGGGATGTTGGAGAAGGGGACGTTGCTGCGATCGAGGACGACGGAGACGTGGGAGATGAGGGAGAAGGCATCTGATAGGGTGTGAATTTGGGAGGGGGAGGGGGGGGAGGGAGGGGAGGGTTGAGATGAGGCGGGTCAATGTCTGGGTATTGCCGGTCATGATATATACAAATACCGGACTGTGAACGTATTTTTTAGGGTAATTTCACTAAACTATACTCTTGAAAAGTTAATTTCTCTCAATTCTCTCACACTTTTTTAAATTCTGTATAATTTTATGGGTCCATAAAAAATATTTTAGTCTATGCAATTTATGGAGGGTTATACTAGTATAACCATGTATGAATATAAGCTTGAACAGTGTAGATCCTGCACTTCAATTACAGATATTGGACTCTTAGTCCACCATATAAAACTAGTATCATACACGTGCACACGTGCACGTGGAAAAAATTGAAGGGATAATGAAAAGGGTAAAAAGAAAATAATTTCCAAACTGATCCACTTTCGAAAATATTTACCAAACTGGTCCACTTTCGAAAACATTTACCAAAGTTAGTTCATAACCCAACACGTGCGCTGCACGGGTTGGATTAAGAACTAAGGGGTTCTCCCATGATAGTAGTAGAGATGAAAGTACTTTCCATGATGGTGGTTACCATGTTTTCTCTTATATTTTTTACAGTAAAAACTAATAATTGTCTAGTCCACTTCAAAATTGGAAAGTACTGATGTCCATAGGCAAGAACTAATATGTCAGCTTTATTTTTGGAACCCACATAAGCTTATCAATTAGTCTTCCTCGTAGTATCGCACCGTTCACATGGTATAGGTCCATCATAATTACTACCCTGTTGACGGGTCAGAAAAACACTGGAACATGATTGGACTCGCATAATTCAGAAGGTTAGACGCTACGTGTGCCTCATGAACTCTTTGAATATTTAGTATCAATTTTTTTCTACTAACATATATTTATTACTAAATGACTAACGTAGCATCAGAAACATTTTTTTAATCCTAAGTCATCAAGCCCGCTAAAATGGAGATGAAATTACGCCCATTTTCATATCAGAATGTAATGCTTGAATTCCCCCCAATATGCATTATAGGAATGCAAGAATAACTAATCTGAGAAAACCCCGTTAATTTTTTTGATTAGCAAAAGAAAACTAACATGTAAACACTATATTTGGTTATAAAAAAATATAAGCTCTATATTTATGGTTCCTATATGGACTTGTTTGTTAAGTCTTCCTGGTAAGTAGATGTCGTTCACATTGTGTCGGTCCACCATACTTACTACCATGTTGACGGTTGACAGGTCTAAAGAATGATTGCACTTGATACGTTTTATAGATTAGAAGACTCGTGAATGTCGTGTCATTCACATGGTGTTAGTTCACCATAATTACTACCATGCTGACTGTGTGAAGCATAACTACCCTTGTCGTTATTTATAGGTTAGAAGACTCGTAGGTATCGTGTCGCTCACATGGTATCAATTCACCATAATCACTATCATGTTGAATGTTCACAAGTGTCAAGCATGATTACACCTATTGTATAATATGCAAAAGAATATGAGATTCCCTAGTGGATTATATGGTTTAGCAAGACACAAGCATGATTAAGTAAATTACCATTGTAATCAAATTCGTCAGCAACATCCTTTTTCGGCAAGTCTCAAATTGATGGTCTTTACCAATAGTCTTGTCAGCGTTATAATAAGATCAAAGGTAAAGTTTATACATGGGAATCATGTCATTTCTATCTTTGGAGAACCCCACTCCCGAAAAATAAAGCTCTGATCACCACCTACGTACATGTCAAAGTGTTGTACATGTTATATATTATAAGAAGATGAAATACCATCAAGGTTGATATGTTTCACTCATGCAACAAGTGGTCACATTTGTTCTATTGTTGAAAAATTGTTCATTTTGCAACTACATAAAAAATGAGCAAAACATGTCCAAACAAACTAAGATCACTCAATGTTTGATGGTATATATGAAGATCTACTTGAAAGGTGTAGCTCCTGAACATCAATTGTAGAGATTGTACTTTTGCCACACCATATAAAGGAATTTCCTTATATGTCAGAGGATACCGTGTTTTAATATTATGTTATTTATAATAAGAACCAATTGTGGAATCCCCTCCAAAATTGTGAGGTATCTGATATATATTGTCTGTCTGCAAGAGCAACTAACATTTAAGCTCCACTTTTGGGACCCACATGGGCTTGTCGATTAATCTTCCTTGTCAGTATCATGTCATTCACATGGTATGGGTCCATTATAAGTTCTACCTTGTGGAAGGGTCAGAAGCATTGAAACTTTTTTTACAAGGTCACATAGTAATTTTTTTAACTCTTTGTATACTTATAACTTTCTTTTTACGGACATATATTTATTACTAAATGACTTAACACATACACCATAAACATTTTTTTATTTTAAGTCATTAAATACGAGAAAATAGAGATGAAATTGCATACAATTTCATGTGTGAGTAATTTCTGAATTCTAGGTGGTACATGTATGCATTGTAGGATGAAAGAGTAACTAACATGTAAGCTTTATATTTAGTTATAAATAAATAAATAAAAAGCTCTATATTTCATGGGTTTCAAATGAACTTATCTGTTAGTCTTCGTCGTAAGCAAGGTGTCAAAAAACGCTTAGAGGAAAAAAGCACTGGACCGCTACTTTTGCTGAAGTAGGATTAAACGTATCTTAAGTGTTTGCAAGCGAAAAAAGTGTTAAGCTATTTTTCCAATAACAAGAGGAATAGGGGTTTTGAGCAGGTGCATGCATGCGGGTATGGTGTACAAATTCAGTAGAAATGGGTAAAAAAATAATCCCAATAATGATTTTTAATTAGAGCCCAAAAAGACTAAAGCATTTTTTAGCATCTTAAGCACGTTTTTTAGTGCATTTTTGAACCGTTTTCTATAAGATCAACTCCTACAACTTTTCTAAAACCTTTCCATAAATTATGCGTTGCCTTCCCACTCAACACTTAACCATAGCTTTTTTGAGTTTTGAAAACCATGCTCATAAGTATCGTGTTGTCAGGATACCTCGTAGTTGTATCCTCATAGTATACTATTACTTTTTTTTTTTTTTGATGAATCGGATAGAATCCGACGACTCCAACCATAATATAGTATACTATTTCAAAGGGTAATATTTTGACAAGGGTGGAGCTCATTGTAAATCATAAAGAAAAAAGTATTCTGCAGGTACAAGATTCAAGAAACAAAATATTACCACTACTAATCGGAATGGATTTAACGGCATATCTATCCCGGCGTCTATGCCCAAACGCCGCGATAAATCGTCATTATAATAATTTTTTTAATAGCGGGCCTCTATAACGGCGGTGATATATTACGCCGTTATATATTATATATATAACGGCGGTTTTATAAGAACCGCCGTTATAGACCATACATTAGCTCCCCCCCCCCCCCCCCCCCACCAAAAACGAATTTCTTCTAACCCTAACTACTCACACGCCGCTCTTCCCCTCTCCCCAAAAACGAATTTCCCGTCTCCAAAATCTCTCTCTCTCTAAATGGAACATCCAAAACCCTAACTACTGATTTTGTGGGTTTTTCTCTAAATGCATCTTAACTGGTGTTAGGTATCGATTGCAAGGACATGCAATTGCATGTATGCTCTACTTCAGCATCTCGTTTAGGGAGTCGGCAAATGATCAGAGGCAAAGGTTTGAATTTTGTTTTGATCTAACTTTTTAATCCAGAGAATTTACTTGAACTACCATTTTGTTTAGTTGCTGATGCTAAAACTTTATTGGATAATGTTGATAGATTTTTTTACTGCGTGCTTTTTTTCAGACTAGAACGGTTTAATGTTTAATCAGACAAGAACGGAGGGCATGCTCGTGCTTTTGTTTGCTCATTTGTTTCAGTCTAGCTTGTGCTTAAAAAGTATATTCTATGGCTGACAATTATAAATAAAGCTGTAATTTTAATTTTATATTTTCCCCCCCTTCAACCAAGCTTGAAAGTCAAATCTAAAAAGTAAAAAAAAACATGTTTAGTTGGGTTTCTTCAAATTTTGGACGTAGCTATCATAAGCAAGGTCAGATACTTTGTTGTCCTTCTAGAAAAACAAATTTTCCTTTCACATTTTAAACTGTTACATGCCATCAGTAATTTCATATAATTTATCAGGCTATTTAGCTTTCTCAACAAATTTTATTAGGAGTTATATGGCCTACTATTCTTGAAAAGTACAGAACTGATCGTCGTGTCGATTCTTTCTCCTATTGCCAGTTTCGGTAAAATGCTCTTGTTTAAACCTATTACTCAGTATTATGATTTAATGGTGTTTCACTGCTTCTAGTAAGTACTTAGTAGCATGTATGGTTTTGTTGGAATTGCTGTAGTTCTTGATGTATCTTTAGAGCTGAAAGTAATTTTTGCCCACAATGTTCTAAGGAGCATATTACCTTCTTTGTAAATTTAAATTTTACCACCAAAAATATCAGTAGTTTATCATCACATTGAATGTAAAGAGCTGGTGATTTGTGAGTCAGCCACTGTGTGGACATTTTTGTTATCTTTGATATCTATCTTATTCCTTGGCATAACCATTGGTATAGCTGCTGATTAGTGAGTTGTGATAACTGATAAGGACATATCTTTTGGGTTCAATCTGTATAGCAAGTTTGCATACTGCAACAGTGTCCTGTTTTTATTTTCCATGTGAAAATGTGTGGTCAAAGAGTTCTCTTTTGATGTTAATTTTTTGTTCATTACAAAAGCGTTACATATTTTGAATGTTGTGGTCTGTCTAGTAACATTACTGTCATTTTTATTAGGTCTCAATCTGACATATCAAGATTGGAGGCCAAGGTTGAAAGACTTGAGGCACAAATAGCTGCAAAGGACTGAGAGCTTGCCACCTTAACCCCAACAGTGAGTTTTACAGTTTATACTATATAAAATATTTGAAGTATAATTTATTGTACACATTAAAGTTTATTTTATTCAGGAGGCTAAAGCTGCTGCAGCATTCAAAGCTCAAATTGAAAAATTGCAGAAAGAATGAGATTAATTTCAAAGGATGGTTATTGGTAATCAGGTGAAGAATTCTCATAATGGCCTTTTTTCACTTCTTTCAGTAATTTTTTTGTTCTTTCTATTAAATACCTGACAAAAACTTGTAATGATTTATATTATAACTTTTCAAGCAAGTATGCACACAACAAATTCAGGAAATGAAGAAAAAGGAGAAGGAATACATAAAACTGCAGGTAATCTTGTGAACGTAGCTGTTTTGAAGTTCTATGTTAATCGTGAGGTGCATGTTGATGCAACACATTGCTAACTGATAGAGTGTTATTAACTTGTTTGCTGCAGGAGAGGCTAAACCAAGTGTGAATGGAGAAAAAGAAAGAATCTAGGTCTGGTATGGAGATAATGAACTTATTGCAGGTATCAGTCAGCTTCTCTTTTTCTTATTGATATATAATCTCTTATAATTCATGTTCTTGCATGTTTCCTGTAAATGTATATGCTTTGGATATTTTATATATTATACCTTTCTTTCTTTCTTGAGCTACTATATTCATGTAACATACTTGATACACCAATTAACATGTTAACAGAAAGAAGGACGCCAACGTGGAACATGGAATGGAAAGAAGGCTGATAATGACTTTTACAAAAGGATAGTAAGGAACAATCAACTGAGTGAATGCTTATTTGTGATTCCTGCTGTCTTGTTGTCACTGCTGAATGAATATGGAACAGGTTGATGCATATGAGGTTAGAAAACAAGAGCTAATGGCGGAAAATTCTTATCTGCGGGCATTACTACATTCAATGCAGGTGTTAACTTGTCTATAAGATTTAAAACTTCAAAATATTCATCACGTCTTTCCACATGCCTTTATTTGGGATGGAAGTTCTAAATTATATTAACTTCTTTGCTGTAGTCTTCTTCATACAAACACTTCTTTCTGCATGAGAATATTTTGCTTGTTCTTCCTTTGAAATTATTGTAATGATCGGTTTTTTTTTCTCTGTTTCCTATCTGCTCATAAGTTGTGTGTGAAATCTGTAACCTTTAAATCATTAGGTTAGGTACTTTAGTTTTTTAGCTTCGCTCTCAGTATCTGAAGCCGCGTTTTAATTTATTATGCATGGGTTTTATGATTATATGCAGAGATGCATAATAGAACAGGCTTGTATCTGACTTAAATAATTTCTTTTATAGCATATCCTCCTTGACATTTAAGCTAAATTTGAAGTGTTATGGCATGCTGGTAAAGAGCATCTTGCCCACCAAGAATTGGTTGGCTGGTGCAATGTGATCATCTATTTTGGTAAAGACATTACGCATAAATGGATGGAGCAATCCTTTAATATCTTGATTGCAACTATTTTTACCTGTTAGAAATGAACACTAGCATTTCCTTATTCAGAGCAGGTTCTTATGGATCACTTACTGCCAATTCAAGCACAGTGATACTTCTTGGTTTAAAAAAGCATTTACTATTTATAATATTTATCATCTAGGCGTATTATTCTAAGACATTGTAAAAGGACCAAAACTATCTCATTGTTATTTTTATTTATTTATGTTCTTGTATTAGATATCAGTATGATGTAGCAAGTTTTTGCTGCACTAAATATTTAGGTATTGTTTGTTTGTCTGTCTTGTAAAAGTATCGTTTGGATATAACACGGAAGTAACTTCTACTAATTTTTTTCTTAGAACGACATGCGCGACTTCTTGAATGCACAAAATGGGTTACTGCAGCAAACTTTGTCTGTTAACGAAAAGCATGAGGCAGGGTCTCCTCAGTCTCCTTTGGGTGGCAGGACGGTAAGGAAATACAATTGTGCTATTCTCTATGTGATTAATGTTTCATACTATTAAAATTCTCTGGCAGGAAAAGAAAAATTCTCACTACTTTTCATGTTTGGCAATAACTACTTATAGGATGTCTTTGACCTACCTTTTCATATGGCAAGGGATCAAATAGAAGAAAGTTTAAGAACTAAGATGTCTTCAATAAAGGTACATCAATAGCAATTTTATCTATGCTGCATGAGTTTTCATTTGCTTTTTCTATCTTGTTAGAGCATCCACTGTCGTTGGCTAAAAACTCAAAAATTAGAAATAGGTTTAGAAAAATGCACTGCAGTCATTTGCTAAAAACTCAA
Organism: Hemerocallis citrina; assembly: GCA_017893485.1. Classification (NCBI taxonomy): domain Eukaryota; kingdom Viridiplantae; phylum Streptophyta; class Magnoliopsida; order Asparagales; family Asphodelaceae; genus Hemerocallis; species Hemerocallis citrina. The sequence continues at coordinate 257,169,003 of CM030360.1, read as the reverse complement.
AAATTAGGATAGAAACGCACAGTATCTTGCTAAACTTAGCAAAGGCTTTAGACAATTGCTAAATATAGGAGATGGAATATGTTCATCCGTTTGACGAAAGGGATGGATGAAGATCATCCGTCTAGTTGATTAAAAGGAGAAGAAAACAGAGTGCAACAAGTTCATATTCAACATTTCTACAGCAACATTGTGATTGTCAAACTAGCTTTACATTCTTTCTTCTTTCCAGAAGCCTTAACAACAGCAGCACGATCCTCAGCAGCCTTCTTTTCCTCTTCTGTTTCTGACTGATTATGGGTCATTTTCTTATTCTAGCTTCTAATTTGATTCTCATGATTCTCCCTCTCATACTGTTTCACTTTTACTATTTCGCTACTCCATTGTATTTGGCTTGTTATTATGCACAAAATTCCTTTGGCTTGTTATTATGCACAAAATTCCTTTGGCTTGTTATTATGCACAAAATTCTGAAGAACCAAAACTTGTTAGGATTTTGTGGTTCTCAATTTGACCATTAAATGTGCATCTCTCAGTAGTCCGGAGTTTTTCTCTACAAATTCCACTGCCTAATTGTTTATACTTTGGTTAAGTTATAAGAAACTCCCCTGACTTTTTCCAGATTAGACACCTCCCTGCAGTAGTGCAGTTTTGTTTCATCAATCAGCTCCCTACCTTTTTTGTTTCGTATCACATCCATACCTACCAATAACAACAACACCAAAGCCAACATCCATACCCGACCGTCATCTTATATTATAACATGATACACATGAGATGATTAAGTACTTTGCAGGTTTAATCTGCCACTATCTAGTTAGTGGTTATTTGGATCATTTCACAACACTGAAAGTACTTCTACTAAATGTCGGAACAGATGTCATATGAAACAAAAAAGTGGCCATGTGTGTAGATGGATAGCTAATTCATTAAAAATAGAAGTGGGGTTATTTGATATAGAGGAACAGTTAAAGGGTTTTCTGAAATTTAGTTTTTTATAGACTGTAAGAGTTAGGAAGTTCTACTAGGCATCTTCACTGACTTGTTTGGAACTGTAAAATTGTGCACAGTCAGCATAAATAGACCAAATCAAGTAATTCCAACTATAGAAAATGATACTAACCAACCTTCTCTCGTTTAACTGCTTTACACTAAGTTCAACTAAAGAGCACTCATATTATTCATCGTTAGGATCCTCTATATAACTTGTGTACGTAACTTAGTAATCTGGAACACTTCAGAGAAACTTAAGACAATGACAGTTCAAGTTATATTGAGTAACAGCAGTTATGAGTAACTCTTTAAAAAATAAGTCATACAAGGAGAAATACATGCTTTCCTATATTCCAGAATTACCATTAGTATTTGGCTTTGACATAATCTGTTTAGGTAAGCTTGACTCAGTAATGCTCGATTAGCATTTAGCAAGAGTAAACACATTTGATATTGTTCAAGGTATGAGATTTTGTTGTTGATGATTATGTGACAGAAACTTGGTTAAACTTGCATTTTAGTTGTCCAAGGCATTTGGATATTATTGTGTTATCTCTGGGTATTTTGTTGAAGATATTCCACGATTACCCTTTTTTTTTTTTGTGGGTTTTGTTTCTTTATTGTTGTTATCCCCATCACTAGACTATTATGATGATACAAGTTATCTTTAACATTGAATTTTTGACACTTAGATCTACAGACTTTTACAAGCTATTTGAGAATCACTTTGGTATGTGAAAGAGAATGGTTAGTGAATTGCAACCATTCCTGATAGATGGTACTTTATGCTTAAACTTTTTTTTTGCTAATCAAAACTTAATACATTTCTGTTGATAAGACCTAGTTCCGCAACAAAACCTATTCTAATTAACCTTATGCAAGTATTATACGACATGTAAGGGGTTTCCTTTGACTAACCCATTATATTATTGACTTTAGTTCAAAGCAGTTCACCTTGTGAAAATTGGACTGACATGGTTTCAATCACAGGTATTTGGTTCTTGTGCATCTACCTCCAATCGTACATCCTATCCGGATGTGTTCAAGATGCAAGCCATGATGCAGGAAGAGATTGACGGCTTGAAAGATATGATTGTTTCTTTAATCTCCCAACAAAACCAGAACTCTAACAATCCAGTACATGGAACTGTAAGTATTCAGCAATATTTTATGATATTAGTATGAAATTTAACTATTGCATTTTACTTGTGTGGTGCCTAGTGTAGTGAATAATCTAATAAATGACACTATTGTGAATTATACAGAGCCAACGAATTCCATCGACTTCTAGTCACGCACATACATCTGGGCAAAATATCAGTGGGAATCAAAGCAATGCCGAGCCGCTTCAGTAGACTTTGCCATTGTTGAGTTAAATTTGGACTTTAGTCTTTTTATGTTTTGTTGAAACTGAATTTATGCTTTGTTAAAGAAATTGATGTATAACAAGTATATTTCTAACTCTTCGTATGGCCATTTTTAGACAAGTAATTATTGTTTATTGTGGTCCATGATTATATAGTTGTTTATTATGCTGCTATTAGTGTTTTTAAGATTTGAACGTTCAAATTTGATATGACTACAGATATTTTGAATTTGTGACATTTTTTAAATAGTGGGAAAAACCCGAAACCCCCTAACAATCAGTTTTGAGATTATGCCGGGAGGATCCACCAATCGTGGTGAATTATTAAAAAAAAAAGAGAACCAATCCCGGCATTCAGGAACACCGGTATAGCACATCGAAATGATTTAGAAAATATACGCGCATGTGTCTATCACGGCATTTATGAAGCGCCGTAATAGATCTACGACTTGTAACGACGTTTTAAACAAGCGCCTTAATAGACCTACGGACTGTAACGACGGTCTTTAAAAGCGCCGTAATAGACCTACGAATTGTAACGACGCTTTTTAAAAACGCCGCTATAGGGCTACGGGTTGTAACGGCGATTTAAAAATGCGCCGTTACAAGCTGTACACATATAGCGGCGTTTTTTAGAAGCGCCGGCATAGGCATCCAACCTACAATGGCGCTTTTCTAGAGCGCCGTTACAGATCATAGGCCTATAGCGGTGCCTTTTAAGACGCGCCGTTGTAGACCTATGGTCTGTAACGGCGCTCTAGAAAAGCGCCGCGATAGGCCTATGATCTGTAACGACGGTCGATGCAACGGCGCTGCTCGCGGCAATAATTAAAACGCCGTCTATGGCGGCGTTTATAAGCGCCGCCATAGACAGAAATAAACGCCGCTATAGACGTTCCGTTTAGTAGTGTACAAACCTTAGATGATAGTTATGAGATAAAGACTTGCATCTTGCAGATACTAAAAATTACCAGAACTTTATAAACATATATATTTTATGTATGTCAATATTATTTTGGTAGATATTAGCATGAATATGTATATTTCCTCTGTTTTACACTATGATCTTATTAATGAATAATGAAGTTCTTGGATCATTTCGGGTCTGTTTGGGTTTGTTGTTTTTTCCCTTTTTTTGTTTTCCAAAACTCCAAAACCTGTTTGGTTATGTTGTTTTTTGAAAACAGTTTTCACAAAACTCCACTTCACCTATTTTCTGTTTTTTCACATCCTCTTTCTAAATCTATTTATATATACTATTATTATTATTATATATATATTTATAATATATTATTGTTACATATATTATTATTATTATTATTCTTATTATTATTTTTTAATATATATATATATACACTATTATTATAATATATATTATTATTTCATATATACTATTTTATATATACTATTATAATATTCTATTATTATTATAATATATATTATTATTATTATATATTACTATTATATATTATTATATATATTATTACATAATTTATTATTATAATAATAAATTATTTAATATATTATTATAATATATTATTATTACATATATATTATTATAATTATTATATGTTATTATATGTATGTATATAATTAAATATGTTTATTATAATAAATTTTATTATATTATATTATATAATATACAATTATTATAATATACTATTATTTTATATATACTATTTTATATATACTATTATTATATTATAATATTATTATATATATTATTAGTTTATATATACTATTTTATATATACTATTTTATACTATTTTATATGTACTATTATTATATTATATTATTATTATATATATTATTATTATATATATTATTATTATTATATATTATTATTACTTATTATTATATATATTAATATATAATATATTACTATTATGGGTAAAAGGGATATGAGCAACTTGCTCATTTAGTAAATGAGCAAGTGATGAGATGGCATGCATGTGATACATTGAGTATCTAACCACTTTTAGGATTTTCCAATCACATGCATGCCACCTCATCACTTGCTCATTTACTAAATAAGCAAGTTGCTCATATCCCTTTTACCCTACTATTATATATTATATGTGTGTGTGTGTGTGTGTATATATGTGTGTGTGTGTGTATATATATATATATAGATATATATATATATGTGTGTGTGTGTGTGTGTGTGTGTGTGTATATATATATATGTATATATATATATAGATATATATATACACAGATATATATCTGTGTATATATATATGTGTATATATATATCTATATACACACACACACACACACACACATATATATACACTATTATTATTATAATATATATTATTTTTTCATATATACTATGTTATATACACTATTATAATAATCTATTATTATTATAATATATATTATTATTATTATATCTTACTATTATATATTATTATATAATTTATTATATAATTTATTATTATTGTAATAAATTTTTTAATACATAATTATAATAGATTATTATTACATATATATTATTATAATTATTATATGTTATTATATATATGTATATAATTAAATATGTTTATTATAATAAATTATTTCATATTATTATATAATATAAAATTGTTATAATATATTATTATTTTATATATACTATTTTATATATACTATTATTATATTATAATATTATTATATATATTATTAGTTTATATATACTATTTTATATATACTATTTTATACTATTTTATATGTACTATTATTATATTATATTATTATTATATATATATTATTATCTTATATATTATTATTATTATATATTATTATTACTTATTATTATATATATTAATATATAATATATTACTATTATATATTATTATATTTATTATTATATAATATACTATTATTATAAAATATTGTTATATATATATATTTATAATATATTATTGTTACATATACATTATTATAATTATTATTATTATTATTATTATTATATTATATATATATATATTTATAATATATTATTGTTACATATACATTATTATTATTATTATTATTATTATTATTATTATATTATATATATATATATATATATATATATATATATATATATATATATATATATATATATATATATATATATATACCCCCTATTATTATAATATATATTATTTTTTCATATATACTATTTTAGATATACTATTATAATAATCTATTATTATTATAATATATATTATTATAATTATATATTACTATTATATATTATTATATATATTATTATATAATTTATTATTATTTTAATAAATTGTTTAATATATAATTATAATAGATTATTATTAATATATATTATTATAATTATTATATGTTATTATATATATGCATATAATTAAATATGTTTATTATAATAAATTATTTCATATTATTATATAATATACAATTATTATAATATATTATTATTTTATATATATTATTTTATATATACTATTATTATATTATATTATATTATATTATTATTTTATATATACTATTTTATATATACTATTATTTCATATATACTATTTTATATATACTATTATAATAATCTATTATTATAATATATATTTTTATTATTATAATATATATTATTATTATTATATATATTATTATATAATTTATTATTATTATAATAAGTTGTTTAATATATAATTTGAATATATTATTATTATATATATATTATTATAATTATTAAATATTATTATATATATGTCTATTATTAAATATGTTTATTATAATAAAATATTTTATATTATTATATATCAGTATGTATGTATATTTCTGAGTGTATACTGTATACAGTATATACATACAACCAAACCTATACATACATTATACTCTCATTTTCAAAAAACTGTTTTTATAAAAAATTATTACCAAACAGCTTTTACACTCTCATTTTTAGAAAACTGTTTTCAGAAAACTATTTTCAGAAACTGTTTTCAGAAAACTGTTTTCAAAACAACAAACCAAACGCAAGCTTCCTATTTGAAAAAAAAGGGTTGCTTCTAGAACCAAATTAATTTCAATAATAGTTCCTCAGATAAATACTTGAATATTAATGGATATTATAATTTACCGAAACAATATAAACATGCATATTAAATTTTTCATATTGTTCTTGTAATGCAAGAATATATGCTTTTCTCAGTTTTACTATGATCTAACTAGTGAAACAAGATTTTCTTGGTTAATTTTTTTATTCGGAAAAAAAGGGAATATGCATGCTTCTAGAACCAAATCGGTACAAAACTTCGATGATAGTTCCTACAATAAAAACATGAATATCGATAGATTCTAAAATTTATTAAACAAGAAACTATGATTATATTTCCTAAGATAAAAACATGAATAATATTGATAGATACTAAAATTTACTAAAACAAGATAAAACATATAGTTATTGAGTCTGAGTAATATATAAGTATACAATACATATTTATGCTAGCATGCATGTCTAATGTTTTGGACCTTTTGGTAGATATCAGCAAGAATAATTATGTTTTTTTTCTTAATTTCACTGTGATCTTATTAATAAGACAGGGATTCTTGAATCATCTCTAACTTTAAAAAATATATTAATATGCTCCAGTGAATTCCAAAACAGACCTGTTGTTAGGTTTGGGGCGTCAACAAACGCCCTCTGATCGCAGCGGAACTAATTAGACCAATGAGAAAATCGAAATAGACGAGGTGAATAAATTGACCAAGTAAGTAGATCCACCAAACTAACACAAATACAACAACGATAATTTATACCGGTTAGCCTTTACTTAATCCGGATAGAAATATAGGGAGATCTGATATTCAACTAAAGGAGATTACAGAAGTTTCTGATTCACTTAACATAAGGAATTAAACTCACCCACCAATAACTATCTCTCTCTCGAGCCTCTCTTTGTAATAGAGAAAAAAATCTATGAAGTACTACCTCTCATATTGGATGAGTTTACAATATATATAGAAGAATAGAGAGAAACCTAAGTCTAATCTTGATTCTCAGTCGTCCGATATAACCTGGAAAAGAAATAACTGAATAAGAACCGCACGATCTAACTTGGAGTTGAAGATTGGGTTGAGCCGACCTAACAAATCGAAGCCCAAAAACGAATCAGCGCCGCGGGCGATCGACCGTCCAACAAGACCGGTCAACCGTACCACTCTCTGACTTCCCAGTACAACCAGCGGTCGGGGGGTGCAGTCGACTGTCACCATGACCGGTCGACCGCAACTAGCCTGTACCTGCTGCTGCTGTTCTCCTTCTACTTGCTTTGACGCTTCGACCTATGTGCTTCATATTACCTTCTTTTAATCAGAACATCGAATATACAAAATACAATCCTAACACTTGTAGCCTTGTTCCAAGCCAGAAACCATGCCAACCATCTCTCAGAAAATCTTGTGTACCCCTTGGGTGAAGTGATGAGCAGTTTGAATCTGGACTCCTCACATTCAAGAGCTATGAGTCCATCAGGTTTTGCTGAAACTTCTATAAGCTGAGGTGTATAGGAATTTGTTTCTAGGGCTTTGATCACCAATCACCAACTGGTCTGGGTCCATAGAATATTTTCTCCTTTTTCATTTAAGACTGGTGGTCCATCTCGCTTGATCTAGCTGAGAGTTCCAGAGAACTCTGAGAAATCTGCAAATCAAGAATATGAATTATATATTCCTTCAAAAAAAAAATTTATGAATTATATATATTTATATTCAGGTGATGCAGCACTTATAACTATATGAAATCAATCACGTGAGAAAATGGAGTGTAGGTAAATTCCTGACTATGACCAATCATCTCGATATCAGTTGAGATTTAATATCATGATTTTCATTTTATGAAATGACCAAGGCAAAATTGAAGTATTCTACCTATTTCTACAATATATCCTATGCCACACTGCAGCTTGTCATTGATTGAAAATTGAGCGCATGCAGCAAGCAATCAGGGAAAGCATCTGAAAGGTCGGCAACATTTAAAAGTTCACTTGTGTCTTAATCACAAAACCATTGGGTGGTCACACTGAATACCTAATAGAGACCTAGATCTTTATCTCTCTAAAAAAATGATTTTTTTCCCAATATGTTCCTCTTTTTGAAAGGTTTTCCCAAACTCACCTATTTTTTTTAAAATTCCCAAACTGACCTACTCGCTGTCTCAAAAAGCGAGTTTAGTAAAAATCCAAGGTTATAAACGGCGTTAGACGGTGGCGGTTCGGTCAAGGGGTGTCTAGGCGGCGCCTAGGCAGTTGAATTTATTTTACCGATTTAGTTAATTTCAGCCCCTATTCTTTAATCGTAAGCATAATCCTACAATCCAATTGTAAATATTCATCATGTTCTTATGTAATATGTGTAATTAAAGGGTGTTTATGCATAAAAAAAACTTTCTCGTGCAATTAAATAAAACAATTGTCCAGTTGTAATATGTGTAATATGTGTAACATGTGCTATTTTAATGTGTAATAAGTGTAATATGTGCAATCCATCACCAATAATACAAAAAAAAATTAAAAACAATTATACTACTATTAAAGATCCATACATATTATATAACAGATTAATAGATTAATAGTAGCTCTCTTTTTTTTGTGTTATTTTATAGTATTTAAGATTTTAAAATATAGAAAACGCCTGAGCGTTGGACATCAGGCGGACACCTGATCGGCGCCACGGACGCCTACTCAACAAGACTTTCACTTAATCGCCTCTAACCGCCTAGACCACCACCTAATGCAAAGGCAGTTCGTTCTCCACCATCTGAGCGCCTAGGCGCCGCCTAAACGTCCGAGGCGGATGCCATTTAGAACACTGTAAAAATCCCATCGCCTTTTGAGACAGCGAGTGTGAGGTTTGGGTTTTTTGATTTCTCCCTGATCAAGACTCGCTGTCTCAAACAGCGAGTGGGTTTTTCCCAAACTCGCTTTTTGAGACAGCGAGTGTCGTTTTGGGGTTTTTAATACCCAAACTCGTTGTTTCAACCTCACTCTATCTTTCAACTCTCTATCTCCCTCTTCCTTTTCTAACCCCGAAACCCTAACCCATTTTGTCGATCTTCTCTCGTCGATTAACCCAAAAATCCTCATCTTCGCCGTTTCGATCTTCCACATCTCTCATCTACAATATCTCATCACACTCTCAACTCCCTCTATTCATGCTCCGAAAACCCTAAACCCCAATATCGAAGAAATCGTTCATTGACTTTATAGGATTATCAGTAGATACGGGCCCTGTCATAAAATACTGACCATTTCATTTTTCTGCTACATACCGAGCTAAAATTTTCACATTCCATTGAGCTCCATCCCAATTAGTAACTTCATAAATTTTCTCAACTATTTTAGTCTGTCAATGTAATGGTACGAGGTACCCAAACTATTTCAGGATCAACAACACTATAACAACAACCTATTTTTGGATCACGAATTATTTCACTACCAAAGTATAACCAAATAGGAATATCGTAATCCATACCTATATATATTTATACGAAAATACGAGTTATTATCTAACCACAAACAAAACCTATAAAAATATACAAAATAATAGGTGATATAAATCATACCTTCACAACAATAATCGGAAGGATATAGCCGTAGATATATGGGTAGAAGAGTTGAAGTTGCTATCCTCTTGAAGTTTATCGAAATTTCAAAATATGGATCTTTCGGAAGATGGGTTTAGGATTTTGAGAGTAGAAGTTGAGGGGTTGGGAAAGATTAAGTAAATATATTTAGATTTGTAGTAAATTTTGTGGGTAGGAGGTCGATTTTGGGAGGCTAGGGTTTTGGGTTTCGGAGTTAAGGAGAAAGAAGAATGGAGATAAGAAAGAGTAAGAATGAAGATAAGGAGAGGAAAAAAACGAACCTGGGGTATTAAAAACCCCCAAACGACACTTGCTGTTTCAAAAAGTGAGTTTGGGAAAAATCCACTCGCTTTTTGAGATAGGAAGTCTTGGTCAGGGAGAAATCAAAAAAACCCAAACCTCACAATCGCTATCTCAAAAGCGATGGAATTTTTACCAAACTCGCTTTTCGAGACAGCGAGTAGGTCAATTTGAATTTTTTTTAAAAAAAGTAGGTCAGTTTGGGAAAAACTTTCGAAAAGTAGGTCATTTTGGGAAAAAAATTCCTAAAAAATTGCTATAGGCATTGATCTGCAGATCTTCCTATAGACCACTGCTCATAGCCATTTGATGCAAGTGGGCGCTCGTTCCAAAGCATTCTTATACAATATGCAACACTCATCTTAAAATGTCGCCTTCTATTGTTCTACATCCGATAGATATGAACATTAATCAAGAACCAAGATCCTACCCCCATAGGATTCTTTTCTTTGATCTATAATCAATCTTTGTATCCTCTTCGCTGTTAACCAAAGAAACAAGAAAATACTAAAGAAAGCACTTTCAGTATATAACTAGTTTGAACGTTTCAAACAATACTCCCCAAAAAGAGGAAGAATAGAACACAAAAGCGCAAACAAAGTCTGGAAGATTCTATGCACCGCCTTTATAGCCAACTACGGTTCTTCTCAAGCTTTCAAAAAGGAAAGATTTGAGAACTGACCATGTCCATCAACAAGCATACAGTTGTTAGTAACTTATAAGAGCATCCATAGTCGTTCTTGCCAAATTTTGGGTAAATAGCAATTAGAAAATAGGAAAAAAAGAATGTTGCTGCAGTCGTCGAAAGCTAAAATATAGCCGGACGAGAGATTATTATCCGTCCATTAAGAATGACGGAGTATAATCGTCCGTTCCAATTTTTTTTTTTAAATTTTTTTTTTTTTTTATGCACTAGAAGACAGAAAATAAAAAAAAAATAAAAAAAAAATCAAGAAAAGGCCTGGGACGGGAGATAATCTCCCGTCATTTTGCAATGACGTGTACAAAAAGTTTCTTTTTTAATTTTTTTTTTAATGCACTAAACGACAAAAAAAAAAAAAAAATCAAAAGATAGCCTGGGACGGGAGATAATCGTCCGTCATTTTCAAAAGACGGTGTATAATCTCCCGTCGGCCAATCGGATCATTTTTTGAATTTTTTTTTTTTAAATTGGTTCGGACGGGATATAATCTACCGTCAATCTCCTTGGACGGTGTATAATAGGCCGTTGGTTGACTTTGTTTAATTTTTTTTTTTTTTTTTTTAAAAAATCGTTCGGACGGGAGATAATCTCCCGTCAATTGGTTCGGATGGAAGATAATAGTCCGTTAGCTATATTTTGCATTTGGCCAGATCGTCTGCTATATTTGGCAAGGCACTATTCATCGTACACCCAAATTTTGGGTATTTGGACGACGACTGCAGCTCGTTTTTTTGATATTTTTCCAAATTTTGGGTATTTAGCCCACGACTGTGGATGCTCTAAAGCTCAAGCTTCTATTTGGGAGTCCTCTCAAGCTTCTATTTGGGAGTCCTATCTTGTCAGACATGGCATGTCAGGTCGGACACAGAATATGATAAGATGTTTCCTTTTTTTTTTTGGGAAATAAAGAGAGCCTCGTTATCGTTTCATTAATGATAATTAACGATACTCAGCATTACAACATATTAAACCAAAAGCGATAACGAAACTAAAGAGTTTTAGCATCTCATCACTATAATGCATCAACCATCAAAATAAGCAGCAAAATACATGAACTTAAAGTACATAATAAACTTTCTCATCGACGATACTATCTCTACATCCGCAGCTTCTTCCTGTTAGCCGCATTACCTGCTTATGCATAAATGAAACCGTAAGTTTGATGCATTAAAACAGGGAATCTATGGTTGCAATTACGAAAACAGAAGTTATTTCGGTCTAACCACAGGCTCCAAATTCCAGCAGCTATTGATAAATCTCAGGCTTATCTATCCTCTTTTTTATGCTACCCCCCCCCCCCCTTCCCATGTCCCAAGCCTCTGAAATTGAGGTGGGGCAATGTAGACACCCAAACCCTCGACTGACAACCTCCCAAGTTAATTTAGCCCTATTACAATTGAAAAATATGTGGTCCGTGTCTTCATCGCCGGTGTTGCACCTAGAGCACTGAGCTTCGATCTGCATACCTCGCTTCAGTAGAGTGACTCTTGATAAAATCGCGTCATTCGCTACTAGCCAAAGGAAGGCCTTAACCTTCAATGGAGCTTGAGTCCCCCCAATTAACGCATTGTGTCTGCTTCTAATGCCTCCGTCATTCAATCTATTGTAAAGTGATGCTACCGAGAAGTTTTCATTGGACGCCAAGTTCCAATTTCTGACATCTTCCGTCCCATCTACACTCCTTCCTTCAGTCCGAATGAAGCTGTTCAACCTGTGTAATTGTGCGAAGCTTTCCTGAGTCACGTCCTCACCCGTCTGCAGCTGCAGCCTACCGTTACGCCATACATCCACGACTATCGAGTCTGTAGTTGTCATACTCCTTACTGCTTTCGGGAACATGCTTAGCAAGGTATTGTGACCACACCATTTATCCTTCCAAAAGTGGGTATTTCTTCCATTAGCGATTCTACATGTGGTATTTGCGTGGAATATATCTCCCACCTTCGCTATACCTTGCCAAAGGTACGACGTTCTTCCGAATTTGGCTCTTCCCCCAAATCGAACTTTTTTTCTCTTCCGGTATGTTCGAAACGATTTGCTCCACCAGCTGTTACTTTTTATGTTCATCTTCCACCACCACTTGCTCATCAATACTCGATTCATGTCCGTCAAGTTAAGAATTCCCAAACTCCCGAACTCTTTTCTCTTGCATACCCTTCCCCATTTAACCAAATGGAATCCCTTGCTTGTTTCGTCCGCTCCTTTCCAGAAGAACCGTCTCCTACATTTGTCAATCCTGTTAATAACCCACTTCGGAAGTTCGTAAATGGACATTAAATAAGTCGGTATACTACTCAGGACTGAGTTGATCAAGGTGATCCTCCCTCCTAAAGTGAGGAAGCGACCTTTCCACCTGGCCAACTTCCTTTCCACTTTCTCTATTAACGGCAACCAATCTTCTTTCTGAAGAGCTCCCGGTCTAATTGGTGTACCCAGATACGTTATTGGATAGTTAGTAACCTTGCATCCCAACATAGACTTGATTGTGTTGATCTCGATGCTAAGGTTTCCGCTAAGTGGAGTAACGCAGGTCTTTGTGAAGTTCACTTTCAGTCCTGCCTACGCTTGTACGCATTTCAAAACTACGTTAATTGCCATGATCTCTTCCTCCTTAGCCTCTCCTAGGATTATCATGTCATCCGCATATTGAATGATCGAAACGGCTTCTGTAATCCCTTTAACTCGAACTCCTGTGATAATCCGTTCCTCTGACCGCTTCTGATCATTTCCGCTGGCATCGGTGACCAATACGAAGATTAATGAAGCCAATGGATTTCCCTGTCTCAACCCTCTTTGACATCTAATTTTCTTTCCTGGTTTTCCGTTGAATTGAACGAACGATTTTCCTCCCCTTACACATTTCATAATCCATGCACTCCATCTTTCCCCAAAACCTTTTAATTGAAGAACTTCATCCACGCAATCCCACTCCACCGAGTCGTACGCCTTTTCAAAGTCTAGTTTTATCCTTATTTTCTTTATACACTATCTCATGAGCAGAGGCGACGCGCTTACAACATATTTAAGTGCGGTGCCAATCTTGTAGCCATAACCTTTGTGATAATCTTAAAGGAACCGTTTATAAAGCTAATAGGTCTGTAGTCTCCATAATTCCTAGCCTCCTTTTTCTTGGGAATTAGAACGATATTTGTGTAGTTTAACCTGTCGATTTCCATTGACTGGCAGTGAAATTCCTGAAAGATATTCATTAGGTCAACTCTGACGATGTGTAACGCCCCAAATTTTTTTTTTTGACTCCAAACTCAAATCTTTCAATTTCTATATCACTTTAAACATAAACTAAGATATTTATATTTCAATAAAAATTTTGACAGAATTTCCCCTGTAATTTCTGCCCCGAAACACAAAAAGCTTACGGAATTTTGCTCTAAATTCCATAGCTCACATCACACGCAATAATATCATGGGCTCCCTAGGCCAAAATGAGCAGAATCACATAGGCAATATAATATCATGCTTTGGGGGCCAAACTCGTAATAGAATAACAAATATCAATTAAAAACCATAAATTTCTTTGAAAACGAGGTAAAATTTTAGAAAAACCTTCGTAAAACTTATCACAGGGCCCGGTACACCACAACGAGATGGGTACGGGTCACAACCACCACATACTACTCCATACTATACTCACCATCATCATTTACATACTTATACATCCATAATACAATTTAAACCATAGATTCTACTATTCACATCACTAAACTTATACATAAAATTTAATGTAAAAGACTTCACTCAACGAAATCTGTGCCTCACCTCCGCACTGCTGAGGACCTGTAACAGTAGGGGATCTAGGGTAGTCCAGGAACTCCCTAACCCCCCAAACACTAAGGGGTTAGCCATTTCTGGTGTGAGTATAATTATTAATCTAATAAATTAATTAAAATAGTATAAAAAAAATACTTTGAACTTACAAATATCACCAATATGATTTATATCCAACTACTCGTCAAATCTGCATTCAACTGTATACATATCCATAACTTCACCCAATTCTCTATATACATTACACTAACGACATATATATCTTATATTTGCATAAGACAAAGTCACATATGATCCATTACCTTTACGGTTGAATCCCCTGACACAAATATCGATCCTTCCACAATTATTGCCACCGAAGCATTTCTTTCTATATATATATACACACATGATCTTACTACATCTTTTCTTCATCTTTATAAGCCACACACTTCATTCACTAGTATTATATCACAGTATATTTTCTTTAATAATCATTTTCACCACCCTTCTCTCATTACACCCACCGCACACATACAAACAACCATACCATCTACATCATCATGACATCTCATTACAAGTATTTAATTTAATGAATAACATCACAATTATCTATTTTTATAGCCTCCTAAACATACGCATTCATTTCCAGAATATCCCACTCATTTATGTCGTATAACACAAATATCACATTTCATTTCACTATGCGAGGGACTTGCATTTCATCACATCATTAGCACATCTCTAATTAGAATGTTTATTCTCATTGCATCCAAAGCATGCCTTATAGCTTTTCCACATCTCAGTATTTCATTCAGTTATTATTCAATCTAATTGATAACTAACTTACTTTCATCTTCACTCATAACTCAAATTATCACTGATCTCACTTTCATTCTCATCAATTTATTCTCCATATCCCAAACATAGTTTGGGCAATAATATATCACACCCCAAAGCCGATAGCTTGGTTATTAATTTACTTCAATCACTCATCATCTTCACTTTATTTAGCTCTTCATTTCCACTAATCATTACCACTATCATACCAACTCACCCTGCAAATTATGCCAAGGCAGGTAGTTCCCACCATTTCCACAGAAATAGCGGGCAGGTAGTTCCTTGACACAATTCCAAGGTACAACTCATATCTACTACATTTTACTTTAATAATCACACACATAATACAATTACTTCGTATTATTCATGATAACACATCTCTTTTATTATTATCATTTTCATCTTAAATTAACCACGTACTGCATTTATCACTTCTTTTCATACACTAACTCATAACTCATTTTCTTTCACATTTACTTCATTCACAACTACTTTCTTTCTCATCCACAATTCACGTTTCACTATCTACTTTCTTTACTATCTCATTTATTATTAACACTTATTTATTCTTTATTCTCAACTCATAATACACTTCACTATTTCATTTCAGCTTATACCAAACACTTCTCTTTCTCATTCACATTTCATATCATATTCATTGTATCTCAGGTCTAGCCTGAAGTATCAATTCTCTCTCCGGTCTATCCGGAGGTATCTGCTCTCCCAGGTCCATCCTGGGGAATCAACTCTCTCTCAGGTCCCACCTGAGGTATCATATCTCTCTCCGGTTTATCCGGAGGTATCTGCACTCCCAGGTCCATCCTGGGGTATCAACTCTCTCAGTCCCACCTGAGGTATCATATCTCTCTTCGGTCTATCTGGAAGTATCTGCACTCCCAGGTCCATCCTGGGGTATCAACTCTCTCTCAGGTCCCACCTGAGGTATCATATCTCTCTCCGGTCTATCCGGAGGTATCTACACTCCCAGGTCCATCCGGGGGTATCAACTCTCTCTCAGGTCCCACCTGAGGTATCATATCTCTCTCCGGTCTATCCGGAGGTATCTACACTCCCAGGTCCATCCTGGAGTATCAACTCTCTCTCAGGTCCCACCTGAGGTATCATATCTCTCTCCAGTCTATCCGGAGGTATCTACACTCTCAGGTCCATCCTGGGGTATCAACTCTCTCTTAGGTCCCACCTGAGGTATCATATCTCTCTCCGGTCTATCCGGAGGTATCTACTCAAGTCAACCGAAATTATTGTTATTAACATTTACTTTTCATATTAACATCACCCTTTATCATCATAACATCTCATCTTTTATTTACTTATTCGCATAAACAATGATCACCAACTAACTTACCCCTTTCAATGCATCACACAAAAAAAATATCACTATAATTAACATAAAAATCATCACATCATAATATTTCACATCACAACTGCACTGTATTATTTATTTTATCATTGCCCCATACATCATGCGTATATCATACCAATTATTATCTCAATATCACAGGTTTGCATACACCCAGTATATCAACACATCACAACATCATATATATAAATACACCCAATACGTTACCATCATCCTGGATATTCCAAATCACAACAATTCACAATATACCGACATCTTATATAAATATAACTCATCCCCGTATCTATATATCACTAATCCATCATCTATAAGTTTATATCAATACCCGAGACGAGTATTTAATCGTCATATCGCACATCAACACCGAACACTAATTTCCCTTTTACACATACGCCTTATTCCGGGATTCATATCAATCATTCAGATTATACTAAAATTTTCTTAAAACAACAGATATATAAATATTTTCATACTCACCTCATAGCCCGGGAGGCCTCGAAGCATCACTTCTCCATCCGGCACCCGAAGCCGTTAACATTTCCTATTATCAAGTTTCAAAGCAATTAAGGCTCACAACATCCAAATCAACCACAGAAAATAATAACACTATTTCTAATATCACTCAGGCATTTTATCGAACGTCTGGGATGCACACGTGCATCGCACGTGATATTTAAATTCCTACAGGATGTTTATCCCCAAACAATTTCTAAAATCACCCCCAAATTATTATAATAGTTCTACTAAAATTCTACTACTATAAGGAGATAATTTATATATATAAAATGCTCATTTTCAAATCCAAAACCCTAATTTTTAGCAACATGCAAAATCCCCAATAATTTTCTAATCTCTTGCCTCTACCATGCCCAACACCTCCTAATCTCCCTACCATAACCATTCTACTCAAAATAAATTAACCACACTAAATTTTATACAAATAAATAAAATAAGGTATACATTTCCGGAGTTATTTCTCCAAATCGATGCTACCACGGTGTAGAGGACCTTTCCATTAGTCATCCCTCCAGATTAATTGAAAAACAATGGAGAGACGAGGGGGAATCGAGCGGGGGAAGATCGGCCGAATATGGTTCGGCGGGTTTGGGAGGGAAAGAACAGGAAGAAGAAAAGATGGAGGAGAAGAATAGGGGTGGAGGGGTGGGGGGGGGGGGGTTTATTAAAATAAAATTATAAGAATAATAATATATTTATAATTGGATATTTACAAATAGACACCCAGACCTCCAAAATATTTCAAACAAACCCTAACTCTATTCTTTAATAGCACCAACAATACAAAATACATTACAATTATCTCGTAGTAATCCTTCAAAATTATAAAATAAAATAAACAATATTTATTCACATAAAATCTCAACTCATGGCTTCAATATATCAATAATACCAATATACCACAAATATCCACACCGATATCAATATTTAAATAAAATATATCAAAAATAATTTTTCACCACTCCAAATATATAAAAACAAGTATTTTCGGTATTTTACAAATTCGAGGTGTTACACGATGTTCCAGTATAGGCTATAGAAGAAGATCGAAAATCCGTCTAGTCCCGATGCTTTGTCTTGTCCCAGGCTTTTAATAGCTTGAAATACTTCTTCCTCTTAGAAAGGACCCTCTAACCCTTCACCCATCTACTCTATGTTAGGAATTGTAGCCTCAAATATACGTAGGCACGGGATACTTGAAGTTGGAGAAGAAGAGGAGGCAAAGAAGCAAGAGAAGACAAGCAGCAAGTAGAAGAAGAGAAGTCTGGAGGGTTGCGGTCGACCGACCCAGTCGTCTGGGAGTTCTTCGAGTGTAAGAGTCCAACAGAGGAGGGAACAGTCGACCGGTCTGGGAGATGCGGTCGACCGATCAGCCCTCGGGTTCTGGATCTGCACGTTGCGGTCGACCGGCTTGGGATGCGGTCGACCGACACCGACGCTGATTATTCTTTTGGGCTTACGGGATAAAGGCCCAATTTGCTAGATTTGTGTATATCTTTTAGAGTTTGCTTGGGGGTTATATATATGGCTGTAAACTCTAGGGTTTAGTTAGTGTTGATCATTATTCAACTTCAAGAGAGAAATGTGCCGAGTGTTTCAAAGGTGAGAGAGAGAGATTGAGAGTTGTAATCTCTTTTGTAATATTTATATTTCTTTGGGAATAAAAAGTATTGGTTATCTCTGTATATTGCTTGTGTTCTTGTGAGATCCATATATTGTGGTGGCTTGTTCTTGGTTCATCTAAATCTTGAGAGTTTCTATTGCTTGTGGTGTATTTCCGCTATTAGCACTATGACTTGGGAGTAGATTTCTCCGACAAGTGGTATCAGAGCAGTTGGTTCGAGATGGCCAATAACAAGATGAAGATCGAGAGATTCGATGGGAGTCACTTCGCGATGTGGAAGATTCAGATGATAGCGTATCTTCGTCAGAAAGATCTTGATGGTCCGTTGTTTGATGAGAAGCAGGTAGGTGCAAACAAGGATGCGAAGGTCTTGGCGGATTGAAATCGTTTGGATCAGAAGGCGCTGGGGAAGATTCAGTTGGGGCTGAGTAGGAAGGCGTTATTTCATATCTCAAAGGCAAAGACCATAAAAGATGCTATGGAGATTCTCACGGATATGTATGAGAAACCGTCGGCATCTAATCAAATTCTTTATCTGAAGAAATTGGTTAATATGAAGTTGAAGAAAGGAAGTTCAGTAGTAGAGCATGTGAACAATTACTGTATGGTTTACAACCAGATGGAAGCTGCAGGTTTAAAGTTTTCAGAGAGGGGACAGTCATTGTTACTTCTATCTACTTTACCCGATAGTTATGGTACGGTGGAACAAACTATTACAGGCACTATGACAGATTCGACGACTCTACAGGATGTGGTGAGTAGCATTCTGAACGAGGAGGTGAGAATGGTGAGAAATGGGGGATATCCATCATCATCTTGTAGATATTCTACCATGTCCGTTGTGAAGAGACGTGGGAGATCTAAGAGCAGTCGAAGAAAAAAAGATCAGAGTAGTTCATTTGAGAGTGGGTCTGATGGCAGCGATGGGGGACATGGGCCTGAGGGCTGGTATTGTCACAAGAAGGGTCACATGATGCGCAGTTGCAAGGCTTATATGAAGAAGAAGCAAAAGAAACCGAAGAGAAATACTCCTAAGGAAGCTCAAGTGAAGCTTGTTGAGGATCTATGCTTATCAGCTCGGGAGGAGTTGGGCACTCAAGATTGGTGTATTGATTCGGGAGCTTCTTTTCATTACACTCCGAGGAGAAAGGTATTTGATGACTATGAGGAGGGTTCTTTTGGAGATATGATCGTGGAGAATGGTCACCGGTGTCCTGTACATGGGGTTGGTACTGTTCGCGTGAACACCATTGATGATCAAAATATTATCTTGCGGGAAACAAGGCATGTTTCAGACTTGAAAGAAAATTTTATCTCGAATGGAAGACTAGACAAGAAAGGATTGTCTACTACAGTTGGTAGTGGGAAGTGGTGTATAGCTGCAGCTTCAAGGGTGATTGCAAAAGAAAAGCGTGAGGGAACGCTGTATTTGCTTAGAGACGTGAAGGACATTTCTCCTGCAGTTGACTCTCAGCCGGAATCGAGTAGTAGGTTGAGTGAGGTGCAACCGAATTCTTTCAGTTATGGAGGGGATGTTACTAATTTAGTGGGAGCTGCTAGCCATGCAAGTGATCCTAATGGGCAAGACGTTGCTGCGGTGAGGGAACTTTGCAAATTGGCAGTTGAAGCTTCAAGTTGCTCTTGTGTGAAAGAGAGCACTGGTATTGATATGCGGGGTGATGTCGATGAGGGTAACCGAATTGAGACTGTAGGGGTTGAACAGTCTGCGGAGTTTGTGGAGGTGTCGTCCATTGAGATTTCTAGTGCAGATGGTGCATTGAGAGGCTTTGAACCATGTCCGGTGTTGATGGAGATCTTGCGAGGTGAGGAGTCTCATAACACGAAATCCGACATGGGAGGTTGTTTCACCGGTATTCGTGCTCTATGCGATTGGTGGAGCACATCCTTCATGGGGCAATGAGGGGTGGTTGGTGCACTCCTCGTGGTGGAGTGGCGGAGGTGCTCTTCATGAAAGTGGGGAGTACTTGGGTCTTCCATGAAAGTGGGAGATAACAGAGATAATGCGAAGAAAGATTGCAATAACTTTGAAGCGTGGTGTATTTGGTCCAAGTGGAAGATTGTTAGGAATTGTGGCCTCAAATATACGTAGGCACGGGGTACTTGAAGTTGGAGAAGAAGAGGAGAAGACAAAAAAGCAAGAGAAGACAAGAAGCAAGTAGAAGAACGAAGTCTGGAGGGTTGCGGTCGACCGGCTAGGGGTGCGGTCGACCGACCCAGTCGACTGGGAGTTCTTCGAGTGTAGGAGTCCAACAGAGGAGGGGATAGTCGACCGGTCTGGGAGATGCGATCGACCGGTCAGCACTCGGGTTCTGGATCTGCACGTTGCAGTGGACCGACTTGGGGTGCGGTCGACCGACACCGACGCTGATTGTTCTTTTGGACTTACGGGATAAAGGCCCAATTTGCTAGATTTATGTATATCTTTTAGGACTTGCTTGGGGGCTATATATATGACCGTAAACTCTAGGGTTTAGTTAGTACTAATCATTATTCAACTTCAAGAGAGAATTATGCTGAGTGTTTCAAAGGTGAGAGAAAGAGATTAAGAGTTGTAATCTCTTTTGTAATCTTTGTATTTCTTTAGGAATAAGAAGTATTGGTTATCTCTGCATATTGTTTGTATTCTTGTGAGATCCATATATTGTGGTGGCTTGTTCTTGGTTCATCTAAGTCTTGGGAGTTTCTATTGCTTGTGGTGTGTTTCCGCTATTAGCACTACGAGTTGGGAGTAGATTTCTCCGACACTCTAGTATCCTCCCAGAATTCGGGAATAAGCCTACATCTATGTCTATTTGTTTGAGCCACCAGCTCTTTGAATTTTCCATTTAGGTGTTTTCTGATCTCCCCCTCATTCTCAGTCCATCTTGATTCCACCTCCATCCCCGTGATGCGGTTCTGCCTCCTTCTTCCGTTAGCCACCTTGTGGAAGAACTTTGTATTAGCATCCCCCTCTTTGAGCCATTGAATTATGGACCGTTGTCTCCAATATAGTTCCTCCATCTCTGCAAGCTGATGAGTCTTAAACCTGCAATTTGCCAGTTCTTCTATCTCCTCTCTCTCTAAATCTCTTTCCTCCTCTGCCTCTTCTAATTCCTTAATTCTTTCCCCTATCTCATCCCTCTTTCTGTTGATGTCACCGAACTACTGCCTTGCCCACTCTTTCAGCCTTTTTCTTAATCTCCTAGTCTTCATAATCCATATACCGATGGCGCTGTTTGAGTCGGAATCCGCATTCCATGACTCACTGATAATGTTACGGATATCGTCATGTATCGCTCAAGCCTTCTCAAATCGGAACGATTGGCAGACGTTTCTTTGTCTCTCTCCGCATTGTAGAGCTAATGGGGTGTGGTCCGATATAAATCTCGTAATGGCTTTGACGGACGCGAACGGGGAAATCTCCTCCCAATCCGTGGACTCGAAGATCCTATCAAGTCTTGCTAGAATCGGATTTGACTGCATGTTAGTCTAGGTGAATCTTCTGTTAGTCGGATTAAGCTCCATGAACTCTAACTCATCTATGGTGCGGTTGAAGTTAATTCTGTCATTGCTACTAGCCCCTCTGCCCTTGTGCTCATGCTGATATCTGGTAATATTGAAGTCACCTCCAATAACCCATGGGCCAGGCCATCCTTATCTGATCGCTCTAATCTCCCCCCAGAGCACCTCACGATTTCTAGATTTGTATGGGTCGTAAACTGATGTTACCGTGTGAACCTAGTTATCGCTCTTCCGCCTAATTATAATCGACACCGTGTAGGTGCCAATCGTCTTGCCAATGATTTCAAACATTGTTGGGTTGATCCCTATAGCTATTCCTCCCGAATAGCCCACCACTGATTGAAATCTCCAATGAAATCTCGTCAAAGATCTAATCCTCTGAAAGTCTTCGCACCTAGTATTCTCTATTCTGGTTTCTTGCAAAGCGCGGAATAAGATTGATGTACAGATTAAGATGCTTCCTTACTGATGTGAAGATTGATTTCTGAATTTTCTATTATCGATGTCTCATATTTCTGAATTTTCTATCTTCCACATCAGCATGTCTGGTGTTCCATCAATACTTATTGGTAACCAAAACATGTAACGAGTAAAAAAATAAATATCTTCAAGTCAGGATCACCAATGTGGTGACTGCTATAAATTTTCTATCCTGATCTTACTTCTCTGCCAGCTTTCATGATAATTTATTCTATATACACGTTCAATATGTAGATATACATAGCCTTGCAATCACAGGATACCAAAAATATAATATACAAGTAATATATGTGCGCCTCCAACTCCTAGGGAGATTGATTCCTGTTTTGGTATTTTTTACCTATTTTTATATTAAATTGGTACTTTTTTACTGGTTTAGAAAATAATGCATATAGATTCTGGCAAATAATGCATATAAAAATTGAAGAGCGTGATATTAAATTAACAAGTTGGTCGACATGTTTTAATAGTCAAATTTTGACTAGTTCTCATCAAACTTCATAAAAGAAAACAAAAAAACAAAAAACTAGTTTTCCAAATGAAAGTGATTTGGAAAACAACATCTAGAGTTTATTGACTTCAATCCATTCAGGGGCGAAGTCAGAATAATTTTATCGAGAGGGCCAGGATAAAATTCTATGATTACATGTAAAAATATAGAGATTTTTCATAATTTTTAGGAGGGCCAAACAATAAAATTTAGTTTTCATACAGGTTAAATTATAACTTTTTTTGAAGGATTTATAAAATTTTCAATAGTGTGAAAGGAATTTTTGAAAATTCCGGAGGGGCCCGGACACCCCCGGGCCCTCACTAAGCTCCGCCCCTGAATCCATTACATACAAATAAAAACTACAATTATTGTAGAGGTAAACTATTATACTGGGAGTAATGAGCTAAGCATTTCTGTGACGGGTTGGAAAACTTAATTAATATGGTAATACTAGCCTCATTAAAGGTATTAATAGGCCAAATTCTAATCAGAAATTATCGATGCATTTGGATATCAGCCTGTCAAGTGGCCAACTTCTTGAGGTAAAAAAAATGTTTAGCAGTGGCTTAGGTGATCAATCAACAGGCTACGTCCAAATGAATTGCAGTTATTGTACAAACTGAAAATAGTAGTTAAGAAAATGATGTGAAATGCTAGCTTCCTATACATTTCAATTTCTGTATTAAATGAGATAATAAGACAGCAGCTGAACCACAAGCAATATATTCAATTTAGCAGCCTTCAAGACCCAAGAGGATGGTTCACTTCACCCAACTTTGACACCACAAAATATCTTTCACAAGGGAAAAATTTAGCCCTTGCTCTTGTCGACATTATAAATGCTGCATAACCGTCCAACCTCCATGATGTTACACACATTCCCTAAACTATGTTCATGTGTTCTATTCATTGACCGCTAAAAACCTAATAACAAGCTTTCATGTGCGATGTGTCTAACAAGGTACAAAAATAGAATGCAAAAGGATGCAATGGAATATGTGATAGAAGAGCTTGTAGAGAAACTCCGATAGTGCTTAGCACTAGCCCAAGACCGTAATACCCGAGAAACCCGAGTGAAACCAAGAGAAGAAATCCTCTAAGTATGAAGAATGATATGGAAGAATACTTAGAAAAGAGAGAATTAGAGAACTTATGAAGAACACTCTTTCTTTAACTTGCTTTTTATTTATTTGTTCAACTTGTTTACAAATGGGAGAGGAATGAGCTATTTATAGGCTCCAAGATTACAAAATATCTTTCTAGAACTCTCTACCATAATATCTAGATTTTATGTCTTACAATTCCTAGAATTTTCTACACAATCTTTAGATAATTATTTTATAGAATTCTCTAGAACATATAGAGGAGGTAATAATATTTTATGATGTTTCTAGAGAATCTCTAGAACTTGGACTTAATTTTGGGTTTGGATTATGAACCCATAATTAAGCTTAACTCAAAATCAAGTTTAATTTCAATACTCCCCCTTAAACTTGATTTTGTCAACCATACCGAGCTTCGAGCGAAGTAACTCGAATTTACCTTTTGGTAATGACTTTGTGAAGATATCTGCAACGTTGTCATCGCTTCGAACTTCCAAAGCTTCAATTGTTCCATCAAGCACCTTCTCCCTTATGAAGTGATGCTCTAACTCGATATGTTTCGTCCTTGCATGAAACACCGGATTATTAGCCAACTTGATAGCACTTTGATTATCTCCATAAATTGCAACCGACTTATTGATTGGCTCGAACAAATCTTCAAGGAGTCTTCGAAGCCATGTACACTCTTGAGCTGCGAGTGTTGAAGCTTTATACTCTGCTTCAGTGGTAGACAATGACACCGTTCCTTGTTTCTTGCTACACCACGACACGCTTGTGTCTCCACATAAAAACACATAACCTGATGTTGATTTTCGATCATCTAGATCTCCACCAAAGTCAGCATCGGTGAAACCATAAAGAGAAACCTTGGCATTGTACTTGTACACCAAACCCATGCCAAGAGTTGTCTTCACATACTTCAAGATCTTCTTTGCTGCTTCTAAATGTGGTTTCCTTGGTTCTTGCATAAAACGGCTTATGAGACCTACCGCGAAGGCAATGTCAGGTCTTGTAATGGTTAAATATAGAAGACTTCCCACAAGAGAGCGATAAGGTCGAGGATCAGGTAGCAAGGACCCTTCATCGCGCTTAAGCCTTATGTTCACATCCATCGGAGTAGTACGTGTCTTTCCTTCGCGTACCCTGAACTTCTCAACAATCCTTCTTGCATAGCTTTGTTGACCGATGAAGATTCCATCCTTTACCCTTTCAACCTCCAAACCAAGAAAGTTATTCAACTCACCTAACTTCTTCATCTCAAACCTCACCGACATATCCTCTTGTAGACGAGCAATTTCAGCATCATCGTTCCCGGTGATTATCATATCATCCACGTAAAGAAGAACTACCACGTGGACTCCTCCATTCTTCTTGAAGAATAGACTTGGATCCGAATTTGATGGTACATAACCGCAAAACTGAAGGAATTGAGCAAGTTTTCCATACCATGCTCGAGGAGCTTGTTTTAACCCGTACAAGGCCTTCTTAAGCTTACACACATAATCAGGATGCTCTCGTGATTTGAAACCAAGTGGTTGCTCCATGAAGATACTCTTATCAAGCTCACCGTATAGAAACGCATTCTTCACATCTAGTTGCCATAACTTCCAACCAAAGCTTGCGGCTAAAGATAGAAGTAAACGTACCGTAGTCATCTTAGCCACAGGACTGAAAGTCTCATCATAATCTTCTCCATACTTCTGAGAGAACCCCCGAGCAACCAACCTTGCTTTAAATCTATCAATGCTTCCATCCGCTTTCCGCTTAATTCGATACACCCATTTACATGAAACGGGTTGAACATCCTTGGTTTTCGGAACCAAATCCCAAGTTTCATTCTTTATAAGGGCATTCATCTCCTCTTCCATTGCGGTCTCCCACTCTTGAACACCTTTAGCTTCATCATAAGATGATGGCTCTTCTTCATCTAATGGAGCGGCAAAATAACATGAGTAAGTAGTGACAAACCTTTCATCTCTGAACCGGACAGGCTTAACAATGTTCCTTTTAGGCCTTTGATTAGCCATGGAACCATGATCTTCATCATCATCTTCCTCTTGATTAGTGCTCCCCCTTTCACCTTGCGTCTCTTTTTCAAGACTTCCGCTCTCACTTGGCATTTGAGGAACTGGTTCATCAACCTTGAAGGAATCTCCACCTTCTTGTTCGACCAAGACTTGAGGTTGTCTATAATATGAGGAAACTTCGTCAAAGACAACATCACGAGACACGACGTACCTATGTGTCTCAGGATCCATGCACCTCCACCCTTTTCTTTGTTCATCATAACCGACAAATATGCATTTCTTCGCCTTTGCCTCCAACTTTGTTCTCTGAGAGTCGAACACATGGACGTAGCAGATTGATCCAAATATCCTGAGATGTTTCACTGTTGGCTTCTTCCCACGAACCATCTCATACGGACACTTCATATTGTTTGGACTAAGTGGCATCCGGTTGATAACATAGGCTGCACATCTCATGCCTTCCGCCCATAAGGCCTTAGGCAAATTCTTGCCATGTAACCAACTTCTACACGTCTCGCTTAGATGTCTGATCTTCCTTTCCGCTACTCCATTTTGTTGAGGTGTATATGGACATGAAAATTCTCTCTTGATACCATGCTTTTTGCAAAAAGAGAGAAACTCCTTTGACATGAACTCTCCTCCATTATCAGTCCTTAGGGTCTTGATCTTCTGACCCAACTCTCCTTCCACGGTGACCTTGAATTCTTGAAATCTTGAAAATACTTCTGATTTTTCCTTCACAAAGTATACCCAGGTGTACCGTGAGAAATCATCAACGAACAACAACATGTAACGAAACCCGGAATAGGAGGGTGTTCTTGTTGGACCCATCAAATCGCTATGGATCCTCTCCAACGGAGCGTTGCATCGTGAAGTGGAGTTGTCAAATGGAAGCCTATGTGATTTTCCATATTGACAACCTTCACAAAGTTTTCCTTCATCTTGAATCTTCAACCTTGGGAGCCCATTAACCAAATCCTTATTTACCATAACTTTGAGCTTAGTCATATTTATATGACCAAGTCTAGCATGCCATATAAAGACATTATCATTGGTGCTCATCTTCTCAACATATGAGTTGGAGGCCGATAAAACATATAGATCTTTAACTCGTGCTCCGGTGTGAACAACGTCCGCTTTTAACTCCTTGATATTCTTCAAAAACTTAACGTCTCTTGGGCCAAATAAAACGTAGTTACCTTGGTCCACCGCATTCACCACGGAGAGAAGATTCTTCCGTACTCCAGGGACATGGTATACGTTCTTGAGAGTGATTGGGCTTCCATCATCTCCTTTGATGACAACAGTCCCTTCTTTCTCAACATGGTGGATTGAGTTATCTGCGGTAATGATGGCTTCTTTTCCGTCATGGCGCTGAAGACTGGAAAATAACTTCTCGTCTCCGGTAATATGATGGCTACAACCAGAATCCACAATCCAATCATTTCCAAGATTTTTAGTTGTGGATGTACCTAAAGATGCAGCCTCCACCGTGAAACATTTTCCCCATGCTTCGTCTTCAGTGTGACCCTTTGATTCCGCCATATTTGTTTCTTTCAACTTAACTCGGCAATCCTTTTTGAAGTGCCCAAGTTTCCCACACCGGTAGCACTTGAATCGCTTCTTGTCTCCCATAGAAGATCTTTCTCGTTCATCATTATTTTTTGTATCACTATCCTTGAACTTGGCTCTAAAACTTTGTTGCCTCCGAGCTACAAACGCGCTCCCCGAGTCATCATTGACTTTAACTCCCGCCATTTGCATGGCTAGTGATTCTTGCGAAGCTAGTAGATTTTCGAACTCCTCCAAGGAAGGTTGTGTAGCCCATCCTTGAACTGAAGTAACAAACGGTGTATATTCGGGTTGTAAACCACGAATAATAGACCGCTTCATCCGAGCTTCTGAAATCGACTCCTCCGGATTAAGAGCATTAATCTCTGAGCAAAGGTTCTTTACCTTGATGAAGAACTGTGAGATTGAAGACTCCCCCTGCTTCGCATTCGCCAGCTCATTCTCTAATAGTTGTAACCGAGCCTCATTCTTCTTGTTGAACAATTGATCTAGCGCCTTCCATATGGAACTTGCGGATGTGCACCTTGAGACATGCTCAAATACTCCCGAGGATATTGACCTCTTCAAAGCAAACTCCGCCTTGGCATTCTTCCGTGTCCACTCCTTTGTCGCTTCCGCTGTTGTAGCATCTCCCTTTGGTGGTGTTGTGCTACTACCGCCGACGACATCCCATAAGTCCTCACTAACCAAGTATGACTCCATACATGACTTCCATAACCGGTAGTTAGATTGGTTTAAGATCTCCATTCCCAATCCAACGACACAACCCATTGATTCCATACTTAGAATAAACCGAGCTCTCTTAAACCCCGATCTTGATGAGCACAAGATTAGAATGGCTCTGATACCATGTAGAGAAACTCCGATAGTGCTTAGCACTAGCCCAAGACCGTAATACCCGAGAAACCCGAGTGAAACCAAGAGAAGAAATCCTCTAAGTATGAAGAATGATATGGAAGAATACTTAGAAAAGAGAGAATTAGAGAACTTATGAAGAACACTCTTTCTTTAACTTGCTTTTTATTTATTTGTTCAACTTGTTTACAAATGGGAGAGGAAGGAGCTATTTATAGGCTCCAAGATTACAAAATATCTTTCTAGAACTCTCTACCATAATATCTAGATTTTATGTCTTACAATTCCTAGAATTTTCTACACAATCTTTAGATAATTATTTTATAGAATTCTCTAGAACATATAGAGGAGGTAATAATATTTTATGATGTTTCTAGAGAATCTCTAGAACTTGGACTTAATTTTGGGTTTGGATTATGAACCCATAATTAAGCTTAACTCAAAATCAAGTTTAATTTCAATAGAGCTATCTGGCACTAGTTACAAATTTTTACTTAGGGATTTACATGGCATTCTCTAGCTAAGTTTCCTACTTGATGATACGGTTTTTGTATGTACTGGTCTGGTTTAGCTTCATTGTGATAACACCAATGCTATTTAGACTTTCAGTAAGTTTGTCTTCCATAAATGAACAAAATACTTCGGGGAACACTATGAGTTCGTCAGGAGTTTGATAAGATGACAATCTCCCAGTCAAATGCCACACAAAACCCCCCAGTTTGCAGATTTTCTAACCAAATTATACACTTTTCCATTGCCATCACCTATTTTTAAGGAAACTCTTCAATGTTCAATCACAATGAGTTTGATGGGGTGTAGTCATATTTAGACTATAGCCATGTACATATATGCCAAGTACATGCAGTTATCTCGTCTGCGTCTTTTTCTTGTTCTTTTCTTTGGGCATCGAAAGCCCTGTTGATAGCAAGCCTTCACAAAGACTTAGCTATTGATGATTCCAACCCCAATTCTCATTGTCTAGTGCTCTCTCTCCAATGCTCTTGAGCATCGACTAAAAGCTCAAATCAGAATTAAAATTTTCAGAAAATATCTTATTAGTACAAGCATTTGACTTTTATTTTTTCCCCAACTACAACCAGCAAGTTGTGATAAGGGATCCTGATCATTGTGCCGCAGAAGGCAAATCTTGGAATGAATCAACGTTCCCCTTTCAATGATACTGCTAATAGCAGAAGCAGTCAACTATTTGTAATGATTAGTCAGATGAAATTTGATTTAGGACCCTCATTTTTCATGATCTTGAATAATTGTAACTTGTTACTTGGATTATTTTGTATTGGGCATTTTGTCCCAAACTTGTGTTTTGTTATAGACTTGATTATTTGAAATTTAGTATTCTTGTTTCTTGTTTCTTGTTTCAAGTAATCATGTTGACTATATTAATTCAGTTACGCATCGTGGTTGACTATTCCTCTTGTATATCTCTTGTTTATTCTTGTATATGTTGTAAAGATCCTGACAGCTTATGAGTGGTGAAAGTCATTCGCTGGACTTGCGTCGCGCACTCGTATTCCGTATTCCTTTTTGGGAAACGGGGCGTGACAGGGTTTATCCTTCGTCCTTCTATAATATACTTTAAAATCTCACACTATAAAACTTATTTATAAAATCCATTCTCCCATTTCTCTCTCCACCAACTCCAAAACCCCGAAACCCAAATATCAAAATCCTCGATCCCAAATTCCTCCAACTCCTCTAATTCCTCCACCATCGTCAAATCTATTCCAACTCCGTCAAAGCACTTAGTGGTTGCCAATTTCACATCCATCTCAAAATCTTTAACTGTTATTTTTTAATGGGCCATAACAGAGGCCGCAGTTGGGAACTGCCGCAGTTGAGAACTGCCGCAGTTATATATAGGCAGCAGTATCTCCGGCCTAAGTTTAACTCATTTTAGCTTAGCATATTTTGTCTAAGTCTCGAATCTCTCTACTCCAAATATGAAATGAACTGAGGCCGCAGTTGGGAATAGCGGCCTCAAAAAAAATATGTGACGAGGCCGCATCACAATTGAAAATGCCACAGTCCTCAATTGCGGTCTATGCTAGCCTATGCTGACGAGTCTTAAAGTGGTTCACCCACGGAAATAGTTTGGGAACTGGGTTAGTTGGGAAAATAGTTTGGGAAAAGTGGGTTAGTATTGGAAAAAAATCTGTAGACAGAGAGGTTTCCAAAATCGGGTTGGAAAATTCCATAATAAACTACTAATGAGGGCCTTGGAACAAATTTTCCCTCATAAACTACCAACTACTCCCAAAAGTTGCAATGTAACAAGTCAACACTCTCATTACAGATTCACGTATAGCCTGTGAGGATGATAGCTAGAAGCCAAGAGTTTCATCAATTTTCCAAATGAGAACAAAGTTAAGCATACCCTTAATATCGCTCCTCCTTGTCTCTATGGCAATCTCCAAACATGAAGAGTCAGAAGAGTTTGCATACAATGGGTTCAAACCCTCCACCTTGCACTTGGATGGCATTTCTCAGATTTCAGCAAACGGCCTATTGGTGATGACCAACACCACCAAGAACCAGCAAGGCCATGCCTTTCTCCCGATCCCCTTACAATTCAAGAACACGACAAATGGTAAGTCTAACTCATTTTCAACCCAATTCATCTTCGCAATAGTCTCCCAATATGCTGATGTAAGCACTCACGGGCTCGCTTTCTTGCTCTCCCCGACAAGAGGCTGCCCTGGAGCTCTACCCACCCAATATCTCGGTCTATTCAACTCTTCAAACAATGGAAACTCCTCCAATCATATTCTGGCTGTTGAGCTCGATACAATTTATAACATAGAGTTTGGGGATATTAATAATAACCATGTTGGAATTGATATCAATGGCTTAAAATCTATTGCTGCAGCTCCAGCAGCATATTTCGTCAACAACAGTAGAATGGTGAAAAATCTGAGCCTTTACAGTGGGGTTCCAATGCAGGTCTGGGTAGAATATAGTAGCCAACAGACAAAACTTAATGTGACTTTATCTCCTATTGATATACCAAAACCAATCAATCCCCTGTTATCTTTGACAACTGATCTTTCATTGGTCCTCCATGACTCCATGTATATTGGCTTTTCAGCATCTTCTGGCTCTGTTATAAACTCTCACTATGTTCTTGGCTGGAGCTTTAAG
Organism: Hemerocallis citrina; assembly: GCA_017893485.1. Taxonomy (NCBI): domain Eukaryota; kingdom Viridiplantae; phylum Streptophyta; class Magnoliopsida; order Asparagales; family Asphodelaceae; genus Hemerocallis; species Hemerocallis citrina. The sequence continues at coordinate 257,136,731 of CM030360.1, read as the reverse complement.
ATGAATGGGGATGCTCCTCCACTTAACCTTTCGAGCCTTCCATCTCTTCCTCCAAAACAAGCTAGAAAGAAACCCAGAATTACGGCTGTTTGGGTGCCTATCGTAGTGGCTGTGTTCACTGTGGCAACTATCTCTGCCATTATAGCGACAATAAGGCACAAGATAAAGTATGCTGAAGTTATGGAAGAATGGGAGAAAGAGTATAGGCCTCACAGATTTTCATACCGAGATCTATACAGAGCTACCCAGGGGTTTAGTGAAGAAGATCTTCTAGGCGTTGGAGGTTTTGGGCGGGTCTACAAAGGAAAACTACCCAACTCCAAAATAGCAATCGCAGTTAAGAGAGTATCACATGATTCAAGGCAAGGAATGCGAGAATTTGTTGCAGAGATAGTAAGCATTGGTCAGCTCAGGCACCGAAATCTTGTTCAACTTCTAGGTTACTGTAGGCGTAAACAGGAACTCCTATTAGTTTATGAATTCATGTCTAATGGAAGTCTCGACAAGTATCTCTACGATGAAAGTGAAGCCCAATTAATAGCACTTAGCTGGAATCAGAGGTTTCATATAATCAAAGGGGTGGCATCAGGTTTGTTGTACTTGCATGAAGAGTGTGAGCAGGTTGTCATACACAGAGATATCAAAGCGAGCAATGTATTGTTGGATGCTCAGTTGAATGCAAAGTTGGGCGATTTCGGGCTTTCAAAATTATACGATCATGGAACTGATCCTAGCACTACCCATGTTGTTGGAACTTTAGGTTATATAGCTCCAGAAACTAGCAGAACCGGGAGGGCAACCACTAGCACTGATGTATTTGCATTCGGTGTATTCTTACTTGAGGTTGTGTGTGGAAGGAGGCCAATATTACATCAAGAATCAAGCGACAATTTGATCGACTGGGTATGGAGATGTTGGAGGAGAGGGGCGATTACAGAAGCTAGAGATGTGAAATTGGGAGCTGAATGTCAAACTGAGGAAGTCGAACTGGTTTTGAAGCTTGGACTGTTGTGTTCACACCCAGTGCCTGCAGTAAGGCCAAGCATGCGAGAAGTAGTACAACTGCTGAATGGAGATCTTCTCTTATCGCCAGATGAGATGGATGTGAATGTTCCATCAAGTAGGAGTGGTGACAGATTAGATAATCTCAGTGTATCCTACCTGACAAAGACAAGATCATATGGTACTACATCCTCATCTGGTACAGAAGCATTTGCTAGTTCTCCATTCTTAAGAAAGAGCAACTCTTCCATTGAAGCAACTGAGTAATGTTCAAACCAAGACAAGCAAGCATGAGATGTGTTCATGCTCTGAAAATACGTACAGAATACATGTTGGACACTGACGCTTCCCGGATGCTCTGAAAATATGAGGAACATTTCCAACAGCCCCACTTCTTAGGCAATTCTTAAACGCATTGTTCATAATTTTTTAACATTTGGCAGCATTGCACAATGAGATATTTATTTACTTCTTTCATATATTAAAGACAGTTTGTTATAGGGAACAAAAAGACTGTAAGATAAGTGACAATTTGAAAATTGTGATAATTTTAAATATGTTCTTATAAAATAAGATATGTGATAGATGAAATTATTCTACAGAAAGTTGAAGAAGCATGTCAATTACTTAAGCAAGGCTCTGCAAAGTAATGAAAATGGGCGATTGGTGATTTTTAGGATGTGTGAACATTGTATGTTATTTAACTATCAGAAATATGCATATGCATTTCTATATATATACATATATAGTTCTCATTTCATAGTGTCTCGACTACGACGTCAACCTTAAAGACTTTCCTTGTCATTGTGTCTATATAATATAATATCTTTGTTTTGTGTTGGTGTCCATGCTTCTTAGGTCATAATTTTGTTAGCTGCTCACCTACATGTTTGTCTCTAGTAACTATATGTACTTGAATATAATTCATGAAAAATGGGAAATAAGATTTAATGGTAACATCCTATTTTCAGGTTGAAAACTTTCAGAGTAACTCCCCAGATACATCATCCTAATGTTGGCAGAGCACAAAAAGCCATAAGCTCCTATCACCCCATCTCCTTCACCAATCTCATTTGCAAAAAACGTAATATTTCACTGCTTTAACATATCGTAATCGAAAGTTGCTGGTTTCTAAATATGAGAATGACTAGTAAACAAACAAATTCGGCAGCAAACTGAATTCATGTTTTGTTGTCTAGACAATTACATGCAATATACATGCATGGCAACTTACAGTAAGGTTCTAAGAAACAAAGTGATTCTAAACTAATGCATAAGCTATATGCATGGATACTTCAAAAATAAATTTCCTTTCCTGAAAACAAGCTAGGAAATAAATATGGCTACAGTACTAGTGAATAACCGGTAATCTTAGTATCATTTTTGAGTGTATACTAACCCTCTGTACCAATCATGGTTCACATGTACGGATCTATTTTTGTATTTCCAGATACCAGAAGCAAAGATGATTTGTTACAAATTTATCTTTTAGATAATTTCTGAAGTCACCTAAATAACTATCTATAAACGTCATTGACTTAACTATTCTATCAAACTCTAGAAATAAGGTCCAATCCAATGCAATGCAGATAGATCTCGAAACTATTATCCCACTAGATCACACAAAAATAAGCTCTATGACATATTCTAGAAGGATCAGAATATCCAGCGAAAACACATATACAGCCAAACAAGTAAATGTCAAAGCTCAAATTCCTTAAAATCCCTTTAGCTAAATATGCTTGTGGTCAGATGCTAAGCTGTAATTTAATTGATCTGAACCATCCTACACTTACTATACAAAAGCGATGCCACCAAAGCATTCTTCTTTTCAAAGAGAATTAAATATCAATTAAATTCAACCCCAAACCAAAAAGAAGGAAGAACGAAACAGAGAATTCGTAACCAAACAACTTCATCTACTAACAAGTAACAAGGTTAGCTATAGCATATAAGAGAACGAATATGGAAGATTATCTGTAATGTTATGTGATTGCTTCTCTGACTGTCATGACAGCATATAGAATTATCAGCGAAATATACAGGATTTATCATAGATACAAGTAGTCTTACAAGTAATGGATATACAGCTTACCTATGGCCTCTATAGTGGATCCTGTAGCAAACTGATAGTGATTCAAATAGCAGAAGTAGGATAGGCACCATCATTTCAGGATCTTGGAATCAATTTCCTCCAAACTCAATCCTTTTGTTTCTGGGACATAGAAGAGGACAGTGCTATAGAACCAAAAAGAAGAAAAAGGTTATCAGGTCCCAATAGCTCCTGCAGGGATAGTTGTAAAGAGTATCAAAGACAAATTCAAAACTTTGAAATGGAAGGGGAATGTTCCGAAATTTTAACTAAATCAATCAGTACATCCTAATTAAGAATTCTGTTCAGCAATGCAACCGACAGATTTTTGTTGAAGCCTATCATGTACCAGTTCATCTACAATAAATTTTTTTGAATGTGAGGGCCCAACACTTATCAATAGATCATATGGACTAAAGTAAAAAGCTATAAAATTGGTCACTTTGTCTTATCAATATAAACAATTATTTGATATTGTCAGGAAAGATGCTAATATTGTTAGGGTTTGATTTGTGGTTTGAGAAGATGAGGAAGAGAAGGGAAGAGAGAGCAGCCGGATGCTTTTTAGAGACTGCCAAAATGTTAAACTTTTTCATTTGATTCTAATTTGTTACATATATGAAGATACTAAGCCCAATGGGCCCTAAGAGCAATTTGGACCATAACATTACAATCTCCACCTTGAACCAAATTGCATCTAAAACAAACTAAAATATAAAGCAAATGCATAAAGCAAACATAACCTAAACAAAGGTAAACATAAAGATATACTAGCAACATACTAGAAACAAAACTAGCTCAAACTAGCTAGAAACAAACCGACATCAAACTTGAACAAAGCTTGAACTTTGCAATTGGAAGAGGCTTTGTGAGCATATCGGCCGGATTCGATTCGGTACCAATCTTCTTCACGACAACCTTGTCTTCCGAGATCACATCTCGAACAAACTGGTATCGAATATAAATGTGCTTGGTCTTCTCATGGTACATGCGGTCCTTGACCAAATGAATTGCACTTTGGTTGTCACAAAACACCGTAATAGGACCCTCGAGAGAAGACATCTCACCAACAAATGCCTTGAGCCAAATAGCCTCCTTAATAGCCTCAGTAATTGCCATATATTCGGCCTCGGTACTTGAGAATGCAACGGTGGCTTGAAGTGTAGACTTCCAACTAATTGCACAATCTCCAAGGGTAAAAACATAACCCGTCAAATAACGCCTCCAAGGGTAAAAACATAACCCGTCAAATAACGCCTCTTGTCCAAATCACCCGCAAAATCCGCATCCACAAAACCCGTTAGTTTCTTGCCATTACCAAACTCCAACCGAGCATCAATAGTACCTCTCAAATAGCGGAAGATCCACTTCACTGCTTCCCAATGCCCTTTTTCCGGACAAGAGAGATACTTACTACACTAACGGCTTGAGCAATGTCGGGTCGAGTACACACCATCAAGTACATGAGACTCCCGACCGCACTCGAATATGGAACATTTTCCATATATTTCTTCTCATCATCGGATTTTGGGCTTAAAGCGGCCGAAAGCTTGAAATGCGCCGCAAGAGGTGTTGAAACAACTTTCGCTTTCTCCATGCCAAAACGGCGTAGCACTTTCTCGGCAAAACTCTTTTGTGAAAGAAATAACTTTCGTTTGGACCTATCCCTTGTGATCTCCATCCCGAGAATCCTTTTGGCAGCCCCCAAATCTTTCATCTCAAATGCCGAACTTAGTTGCTCTTTCAACCTCCTAAACTTCTTTCAAGTTTGAGGATGCAATCAACATATCATCCACATAGAGCAACAAGTAAATGAAATTCCCACCATTCAACTTTTTGAAATAAACACAACTATCATAATTGGAATGATGGAAATTAATACTCACCATGAATGAGTCGAACTTCTTATACCATTGCCGCGGTGATTTCTTAAGGCCATAAAGGGACTTCTTCAAAAGACACATACGGTCCTTCTTTTCCGCAACCTCAAAACCCTCCGGTTGGCTCATATAAATTTGCTCCTCCAAATCACCATGCAAGAAGGCAGTTTTCACATTCATTTGCTCCAATTTCAAATCCTTCATTGCCACCAAAGAGAGCAAAACTCGAATGGAGGTATGCTTAACTACAGGAGAGAACACATCATTGAAGTCCACACCTTGGACTTGACTATACCCTTTAGCCACTAGCCTTGCCTTGTATCGAAAATCCGCGGGATTTGAGCCATCAATCTTCCTCTTAAACACCCACTTGAAACCCACAATCCTCTTACCACTCGGAGGCTTCACAAGAGACCAAGTCTCATTTTGTTGCAAGGATTGTAACTCTTCATTCATAGCGGCAACCCAATTGACCGCATCTTTAGAATAAATGGCTTCCTTGTAGGAAGATGGCTCACGATACTCCACTTCCTCTGCAATTGCCAAATAATAAGTAAAGTCGGAGTATCCATACCTTGTAAGTGGTCGTGTTTCTCTTCTAGCTCGGTCCCTTGTCAATGCATATGGTTGTGCCTCTTCTTGGACTTCCTCCAAATTGACATCATCATGTGAGATCAAATCATCACCTTCTTGGACCGGCACCTCAAACTCCACCTTCTTCTCAACCGTCTCATTCTCCTTAATAGTCGGCTCGGGTGCAACATCATTTGCCTTCAACATGACCGACTCATTGAAAATGACATCTCTTGAAATAAGGAACTTGGATGATTCGGGACACCACAACTTATCCCTTCACATTTGCGGGATACCCAACAAAAATACACTTCTTTTATCTAGGCTCCAACTTTCCTTCATTCACATGTGCTTAAGCGGGACAACCAAGCACCCTCAAATTCGAATAATCGGCCGTCTTACCCGACCACACTTCTTCGGGTGTCTTCAACTCAATTGAAGTGGTAGGATATCGATTTACCAAATAGCAAGATGTGTTAATGGCTTCCGCTCAAAACTCCTTACCCAAACCCGCATTTGAAAGCATACTTCTAGACCTTTCAAATAGTGTCCTATTCATCCTTTCTGCAACACCATTTTGTTGTGAAGTGTTGACCACCGTCTTGTGCCGAACAATCCCTTCGGCCTTACAAAAATTATTAAACTCACGGTTGCAAAACTCTAAACCGTTATTGGTTCTCAACCTCTTAACTTTCCTTCACGTTTGGTTCTCCAAAAGTGACTTCCATTCTTTGAAGGTGCGAAACACATCACTTTTCTCTTTCAAGAAATAAACTCAAACCTTCCTTGAGAAATCATCAATGAAAGTAAGCATGTAACGAGAACCATTACCTTTAGAAGGCTCACGAGAAGGTCCCCAAAGATCCGAATGGATGTAGTCCAGTGTTCCCTTGGTCGAATGAATGGCCGTGGAGAAGCTCAACCTCTTATGCTTGTCAAATACACAATGCTTACAGAAATCCAAGTTGCCCGTGCATTGGCCACACAACAAGCCTCTCTTGTTCAAAATGGTCATTCCTCGCTCGCTCATATGCCTCAATTTCATATGCCAGAGCCTAATAGCATCCTCATCCGAGATAGTACCCGAACGTTCAATGGCGGCCGAGCTCGTGACCGTGGAACCTTGTAGGAAATAAAGAGTTCTAATTCTCTTCGTCTTCATGATTGTGAGAGCCCCTTTAGAAACTCTAAGGACTCCACCTTTACTTTGGAACTTACACCCCTTTTCTTCAAGAGACCCCAAAGAAATCAAATTCTTAGACAAATCGGGTATATGCCTCACACCCGTCAACCTTCGGACCTTTCCATCATGAAACTTAATTGTCACCGAACCAATTCCGGCTACCTTACACATATTGTTGTTTCCCATGAGAATCTTACCATCCGTAAGCTCATAAGTCTCAAACCAATCTCTATTCGGAGTCATGTGTTGCGAAGCACCCGTATCCATCACCCAACAATGTATATCATCAACATTAGTATCTATCACACAAAGAGTATCAACTGTGTCACATTCGGCCACATTGGCCTCCTCCGAAGAAGAACCTTTACTATCTGCCTTTTGTTTATTTTTAAGTTTGAAACAATCCGCCTTAATGTGTCCCTTCTTCTTATAATAGTTACACGTCAAATTCTTGTGCCTAGACTTCAAACGGGTCCTTGTATCTTTCGAGTTTCGGTCCATGACCTACCTCGATCAACAACCAAACCAACACCTTGGCTCCCTTTCTCATTATTGGTCATTTCACTATCAATGTGCAACTTGGCTTGCAAATTGCTTTTAATATCCTCAAGAAAAATTGTCTCTACTATAAATCAACATGTCTCTAAAAGCCTTGTATGATGCGGGTAATGAGCATAATAACAAAAGGACTTGGTTCTCGTCCTCCACCTTAACATCAATCTTACTTAAGTCATTCAAAATAGATGCAAACTCCGTAATATGATCGGAAATTGACGTACCTTCAACCATGTGAAGGGTGTAGAGGCACAATTTCAACCGCAGTTGATTGGTGAGAGACTTCTTCATGTAAATGTTCTCCAATTTCTCCACAAGACCTTAGCGGTCTTCTCCGATAGGACCTCTTGCAATGTCGAATCGCTCAAACACAATTGGATAATAGAGAGCGCTTTATCATCCATCTCTCTCCATCTCTTATCCGGCACCGCATCAATCAATTTTTCTCGACCAAAAATGGCATCCTTAACGCCTTGGCTCGACAAAATCGCTACCATACGCACCTGCCATAATGCAAAACTCGTCTTCCCATCATACTTCTCAATATCATATTTCCCCGACATATCCATTCAAAATTCTTGAACCCAATTCAACAAAACTCCAAATTTTCCCCAAAAAATTAATTACTCAAATCACAAAATCAAACCTTCTCCTTCTTGATATCCTCCCTCCTCCGGTACTCGCGACAACAAAGACCAAGAAGCCCTAACACAAGGGCGTCGACTTCACTGAATCCGGATCAGCAACTACAGAAGCGAAGAAGTGTGGAGGTTTTGGTGGTGGTGGAAGGGATCAGCAACAACAGCACCGGAGGTTTTGGTGGTGGCGGAAGGGATCGGCAACAACAACACCGGAGGAGAAGGGGATCGGGACGAACGGATGAGGCAGGTGTGGGGGGTTTTGGTGTTGGCTCTGATACCAATTTGTTAGGGTTTGATTTGTTAGGGTTTGAGAAGATGAGGAAGAGAAGGGAAAAGAGAGCAGCCGGATGCTTTTTAGAGACTGCCAAAATGTTAAACTTTTTCATTTGATTCTACTTTGTTACATATATGAAGATACTAAGCCCAATGGGCCCTAAGAGCAATTTGGGTCATAACCTAACAAATATAAAGCCACCTTTAGAGACAAGTAGAATTGGGAAACCGCTTCAAAACCCAATTTCTGGAATGAATATGTTTTGATCATGCTAACCAAGGACATCAATTGGTCAAGTTAACCCAAATCTGTTAAAATTTGACAATTATATATTTTTTGGATCTGATCTACGTAAAATCCAATCCATCTATGTATTTCAAATAATAAATAGGTCGAGTATGGAGATATCAGAGGATCTAGAAGACAGACAAAATTGAATTAGTAACTCTAAATTCTTAAACAAGTTACTGTAACCAAATTTCACATGTTTGAAATTTCCCAGGTGAGAAGATGAGTTCAATTAACAAAATATGTTTCCTTTATTAATACCTTCAATGGTGAAAAAGCAAAGGTTACTAATGCATTGGCAAAGTTAATCAGCACTGCAAGACTAATACCACGCCCTCTTGTACGAAGTGGAAAAATCTCGGTTACCATTAACCAGTTGATTGGACCAAAAGATAACCTGATGCATGAATATGTGTTAGAATTCTATTCATAGTTCATAACATAGACAAAGACAAAATTTGATAGCAATATAAAAACCAAATTTTCACGTGAATGACTAGATATTCTGGATAGTATATAACTAAATAGCAGAAACTTACAGGGTAGTTAAAAGAAGCAGGGGGATGCCTTCAGGATGTAAGGATCTAAATAGTTGTAAGTTCAAGCATAGAGGATCTTTATTTACCCAAAAAAAAGAAAGAAAAAAAAGCATACAGGGGCTTTCCTCCTGCTTTTTTAGTACAAAATACTCTTTCTTATTAAGAAAATTCGTGTAAGATATATTAAAAGTTGCAACACAATCAACACAATCTCGATGATGAATTTCAAAATTCCATTTCCTCAGAAGGCCTATTATAAGCAAAAAAGTTAAGTTCAAGCTGGAAAAGGCTCTTTAAAATAGAGAAGTGAGAGATGGTACTTTGTCCAAGAGGAGCTTGTCTAAGGATCTAATTAGTTTCTTGTGGTGGCGAGTGGAGCTTGTTAGGAATGTGTCTTGAATACTCGTGGTTCAGATTAGAAGAAGGTAAGATGAAGCACGGAGGATGAAGCGTTGAAAAGAGTAGAAAAAAACAGATCAGTAATAGTGCAGGCATAGTTGCGGTCGACTGTTCAAAGTTGCGGTCGACCGCACACCCGACCGCAGGTTGCATAAGGTTTGACCGAGAGAATGATGGTCGACCGGTCTTGTTAGACGGCCGACCGACCGCGGCACTGTGTTCGTTTTGGGCCTCGATTTGTTAGATTGTTTCAGCTCAGTCTTCAACTCCAAGTTAGATCGTATGGCTCCTATTCAGTTACTTCTTTTCCACGTTATATCGGACGACTGAGAATTAAGATTAAACCTAGGTTTCTTTCTATTCTTCTATATATTGTAAACTTCTCCAATATGAGAGTAGAGTACTTCATAGATTATTTTCTCCGTTGCAAAGAGAGGCACGAGAGAGAGATAGTTCTTGGTGAGTGAGTTTAATTCCTGGTATTAAGTAAATCAGTAACTCCTTGTAATTTCTTCTAGTTGAATATCAGATCTCCCTATATTGCCCCCGGATTAAGCATAAGCTAACCGGGATAAATTATCGTTGTATTTGTATTAGATTGGTGGATCTACTTGCTTGCTCAATTATTTTGTCGCATCTACCTCGACTTTCTCATTGCTCTATTTAGTTCCGTTGAGACAACGGGCGTTCGTTGACGTCCCAATCCCAACAACTGGTATCAGAGCTTCAGGTTGCCGAGTCCCTTGGTTAAGATGACAGGCCACAGTATTTTGAAGATTAAGCAGTTCGATGGAAAGATCAATTTCAATTTTTAAAAGGTTGACATGTATGATGTCCTTGTTCAGGAACGTTTGTAGTTAGCCGTTAAGAAGAAAGAAAAGCCAACTAATATGAAGGATGATGGTTGGGAAGATATTCGTGAAAGAGCCATAAGTCTGATCTGGCTATCATTGGCAGACGAAGTCAAGTGCAGATTTCTTGAAGAAACTGATGCGGCGAGTTTGTGGAAAAAACTCATAGCTGACAACTTTGGTTCGTCGTTATTAGATCGGATGCATTGGAAGAGGAAGTTATTCCGTTTATCTATGAAGGAAGGTACCGATCTTCAAGACCACATTACAGAGTTCAATAAGGTATTATCTGAACTTCAGGCGATCAATGCGGATGTGTGTGAGTAAAGCTTTCAACCTGATATATTCACTGCCGGATTCGTACGAGCCTTTGATCACTACCATGCTACACGGTAGATCTGCCAAGGAGAGTATTTCGGTAGATGGTGTAATCAAAGCGTTGAAGAAAAATCAACTTAGGAAGGAGACTCAAAAATCATCATCTATTCCCATAAGTTATCTAGCAGTGGATGGTCCTTCAGGGGAAAGACAAAGTGCTATGCAAAAAGATTCGATCTGTTGCCGATATTGCAAGAGGACAGGGCATATCAAGAAAGACTGTTGGAAATTGCAGAATCAGGAAAGTGCCAAGAATGGAAATTCAGCCGCTAATGTGGTTAGTGCCTTTGATTCAGGTGATTCGTGTCTTCTTATTTCAAATTCTTTAGAAGTGGATTCTAGTTGGTTTCTTGACTCAGAGTTCTTCTCATATTTGCTCCGAGAGGGAGTTGTTTTCTACTTATAAGTCTACTACAGGGCATTGTGTAAAACGGAAACTAGAGAGATTTGTGAAGTAGTAGGTGAGGGAACAGTTTAGTTGAAGATGTTAGGTCTAAATATGTTTACTTTAAGAGATGTTTTGCATATTCCTCTGCTGAAACGGAATTTGATTTTCTTGGAAACTCTTGATGCACGGGGTTGTAGGTAGACAGCTCGAGGTAGAGTTCTGTCTGTTTTTCAGGATCGTCATAAGGTGATTGAGGTATAAGAATGGTTGGGCCAAACCAAAACAATCTCTACAAGCTTTGGGGAATTCGAAATACTTGCGCAAGTGTTGCTTCTTTTTCCGTTATTCCCACAAGCTCAGCTAGTTTGCCGCAACTAGAATTATCGAGGCGAAACTATGACGTTCGAATATCGTCGAGAGGTGAAGAGTGCCTAAGGGTAAGAGGAGTTCGTGCAGAGGTTGGCAACTCCGTGAGTACATCTACGGAGGTGTACCCTTGAAAGGGTATACTGGAATTGGTGAGATTGGGTAGAGATCATTTCAACTAGAAGAAGTTATTGTTCTAAGTCTTTTTTGCAAGTGGAGTTCATTGGAGTTTGGAGATGAATAATCACATCATGTGATAGCACTCGTATGCAATCCAATGTGGAGTTTGTTAGGAATGTGCCTTGAATACTCGTAGTTCAGATTAGAAGAAGGTAAGATAAAATACGGAGGTCGAAGCGTCGAAGAGAGTAGAAGAAAACAGAGCAGCAATAGTGCAGGCATAGTTGCGGTCGACTGTCCAAAGTTGCGGTCGACCGCACACCTAACCGCAATTGCATAGGGTTTGGCTGAGAGGAGGACGGTCAACCGACCGCGGTGCTGTGATCATTTTGGGCCTCGATTTGTTAGGTCGTTTAAGTCCAATCTTCAACTCCAAGTTAGATCGTATGACTCCTATTTAGTTACTTCTTTTTCAGGTTATATCGGACGACTGAAAATCAAGATTAAACATAGATTTCTCTCTATTCTTCTATATATTGTAAACTCCTCCAATATGAGAGTAGAGTACTTCATAGATTATTTTTTCCATTGCAAAGAGAGGCTCGAGAGAGAGATAGTTCTTGGTGAGTGAGTTTAATTTCTTGTATTGAGAGAATCAGTAACTCCTTGTAATCTCTTCTAGTTGAATATCATATCTCCTATATTTCTTCCCGGATTAAGCAAAAACTAACCGGGATAAATCATCATTGTGTTTGTGTTAGATTGGTGGATCTACTTGCTTGCTCAATTGATTTGTCTCATCTACTTCGACTTCTTCATTGCTCTATTTAGTTCTGCTGCGACAACGGGTGACGCCCCAATCCCAACAGAGCTATGGAGGATATTTATAAGCATTTTATGTTCGGACTCAGAATTGCATGAAGCAGTAATAATATGAGTCTGGTATGCGGACTAAAGTTCTTAAACTACTTTTGTATGTGTGCCCTTCAAAGCTCGTGCAAGAAATCTGCATCATGTGATAACATTCTTTTTGTATATGGTTTCTCTTTTATGTCAAAAGGAAAACTCGAGACCTCTTTAGTAATGATAATTGAACTTTTTCGCATATTTCTTATTGCATATGTTAGAAAATTGTACTGTAATTCCCTCAACCCTCACCATGACCTTAGAATTTTGGTTTAGTGGTAGGAATTATTCTCACAATTATCAAAGCAGCTGATGTAAAACTAACCCTAAAATAGAGAATTTTCAAGGATCTTAACGGGTTAATTTTACCAACATGTAATGCGGATCAAAGTTAGAATTTTAAAACAATTAATTGGTTGATGGATTTTCAAGAACTGAATTACGTTTAACAATCCCAATTAATAATTCAATTCTACAATCAATAACTAAATTCCTAAGTGTTATTAGCAAGTAAAAGATTCAATATCGAGTCGTACTCTAATCAGGCAAGTGGAACACTCAATCTCAATTGTTGTGGACGACAGTTAAATTGAATAATATAATAGAGATAATAGTACAGTATAACACAAATATTTAAAGTGGAAAGAATATACTGAGGGTTTGAAGAACGCAGTGTAGATCTCGGAGGGCACAACAATCAAAAAGGTAGTAACGGCAGCAGCAACTTCAAGAGCAGTGACAGATCTGGGCTGGCGTCGGCGCTCGGAAGGAGCACAGGGCACGCACGGGTGACTGGACTGATGGTCGGCCTGGTGTGAAGGCGTCGCAGCTGGCTGGAGGAGACGGGGTGCTTAGGTTTCGACTTGGTGAGGAGCAGAAGGAAGGAGAAGGTCGGAGCTTTGGGTTTCGGAGGGTGAGTCGAGGAGGTTGACGATGGAGTCTGGGGTGATCGGGGATGAGGATGAAGGATGATGGAGATGGGTTCGGAGATAGGGGATCCGGCAACGGGGGTCGCGAGGACGAGGGTGAAGGGCGACGACGAGGGCGTTAAGGTGGAGCGGGATCGGGGGCAACGCGATTTGGGGTGGAGGTGAGAGGGGTGGTCGACGGGAGTCGCGACAGAGGAGGGAGGGGTGGTGAGGTGTTCGGTCGGAGAAGGTGGGGAAGAAGAAGAGGAGTGAAGGGAGATTAGGGTTTTGATTTGGGGAATAGGGTTTGGGTTATTTTATTTGGGGGATTTTTTTTTTTGTGGGTAGATTTTAGAGTTAATCACTAATCCTAAAATTGTATTAGGAGTTATCACAAACCCTAATAATTTGGATCTCACTTGTATCACACAAAGAGAGAGACGAAGAGCAAAAACTCAACACAATTTTTTTAAATCAAGAATGGTATACTTTCTCATTAATCTCAAGGCCTATATATAGGCTTAAAACAAATCAAGATACAAATCTCAGGATATTCTCAAAATCTCAAAAATATTCTAATGCATAAAAAAAAGATTACATATGGCTATAATTGCCAAAAACAAATATGGTACTGAAATAAAATCCTAAACTAAATAAAATTGATGTCCTCATCAGCATCCCAAGTTGATTTTCATCTGGCACGCACCCGACATGAATTTTAAAAACAAAAGAAAATAACTATTGTCCACACCCCAGGTCTTGAGCCACAAAAGTGGTGCTCAACCTGAGGGGGACGTGTTAGAATATTATAATATTATATTTACTCCCTTAATTTTCACCACAACTTCTAGATGCATATTTTCTAATGGTTCGTTTCAGATATACTTGATACAAACCTTATTCGGATACTTTGAGTTACAAGGAAAGTTATGGTAGTGGGAGCTGTTAAAATGGTACGGGGTAATAGCTTTTACCAAAAATAAAAGGATAAACTAAAAGATTTCAAGTGGATTCCAAAAATAAATAAATAAACAGCCTGAATTCGATGGAAGAAATTTACATTAGAATTAAGGTATTTTTCCTTACCGACTTTAAAATAATTTGTTATTCCCTATTCAATTTTGAAATTATTTTCATATGGACAAGTTGCCTCCTCTCAGGTAGATGTAACTGACACAACAAACTAATTATAAGGATGACTTTTTCCCTCCATGATCAACGATGGCATTTTTGGCCATAGATTTAGATCATCCACGATCACTGCCATGAAATAGTGTCATTGCACAATAAATGCCCCATTAGCCATCTAGAATCCCAGCAACAACCCTTAGACAATTCAATAATTTTTAAGGAAAAAGATAGGTGGGAGGGATGGGCAGAAGAAATACCCACTAAAGTATCCAACTTTCCTATTTCTTCTGTTCTTGTTAAAAATTTCAAAAATGCTCAGCTTGATGTTGAGGAACAGAAGGTAAAATAGATGATATAGCAGCAAAAGCGAAAAGGATATTTGGGTGGAGATGGGACAGAGGACCTATAGATAGCGAAGAGGACATTTTGAAGGAAGCAGAGGAACTATGTAATGTAGAGCTAGATGGAGCAGATGAGGGTAACCCATTAGTTAGTAGCAATGAAGGAGATGTGTAGGTGGCGGGGAATGAATAAATGGGGAGATGAGGGTAACCCATTAGTTAGTAGCAATGAAGGACATGTGTAGGTGGCGGGGAATGAATAAATGGGGAAAAGAGACGTACAGGTTGACTTATTGGATGAGGATTTGAGATAAGTTCCGATTAAGGAATGATTTCAATTTGATTTTTGCTGCTGATTGAATCAGGTTTGCATTCAAGGGTGTTTTTACTAGAATATCATCTTCTCAACAGGTTTTAACCATGGTGAGTAACTGCAGGTATCTTTTTGTCCTCACTATGATTTCAGGTGTGAATTATAAAAAAAGAACTACAGACATTTCAGCTGCTGATATGGAATTAAACATAAGTTCAAAGGTGGGCATGTGAAAATGCATAAAACTAATTGTTTGGCTGACATTTGTTACATTGTTAATGACATTACTCCTATCAGTCTAGTATTATTGCTTCAAAGAAAAAACGGAGCATTGCAACATAGTCTGTCATCCGCAGTCAACACTAATCACGTGTGATGAGCACATGCCAAAACTATCTAGAGTATGCTTAACATGTTTGTACTGTAATCAAACTTTGTCATGTAAAGATACATCATAGTTGCCATTGTTCAACTTTAAGTAAACTGAAAAACACTGCATGAACTTACGATCAGAACTTTAATGCATGTAAAATATGCCTGCATCAAGCCGGCCATCCTTTATAAATTGATGGTGGGAGCAATACAGAAAGCCCAATTCATCAATTTTATTAGCCAAACAGAGTAAATCACATGACAGATATAGATCATATCTCTGAGAAAATACTCTGAAGTTCTTGCAGTGAGTTGATACAAGGAACACACCTGATATAAACCAACATATAGGAGCAAAGCACCGACAGCAACCAGAGACAAACCTCCCAGAAACTTGTAGTAAGCAGCAAGAAGGAACAAAGAGAGGACCTGCACAACCCAGAAACGAGAAACATCATTATTATTGCAAATAAAATTCAAATGAAATTTAACATTAACATAAACTAATTTAATGCAAATCTTGAAGGGTTGATAGATACATACAAGCCCACCCACACCTCCAATCAATAAGGGCCGCCTACCAAGGTCATCAACTTTTATAACTGCTATGCCATCATCAACAACTGCAGTATGTGCGCACATATTATCTTCAGTTTGCATTAAGCTAAATAACAATATACCTCACAAAATTTCGATCGACAAACAAGAAAATATCACTCACTGATAAACAATATCAATCCATTTAATCATACTAATAATCCAAATTAGAGTTTTTGAGAAGTATATCATCTTATCCTCACAACTCAATATCAAAGAAAAAAAAAACATAAATATTTACAGGCTGCACAAAAACTAGGAGAGGCATATCAAAGGAAATTAAAAAGACCTTTAATATAGATGCTAAATAGGAGGTTCTTCGCTCAAAACAAAAGAAAAAAGTGGTTCCCAAAAATCTAATATGATCACTAGAAAATAAACTCAAAATATAGCAGAGGAAAATAAAGACCATACTGGAAATGAATATCAACTTTCTAGGCTTATTCGAATTTCAGCATATCAAACATGAAATTAAAAAGAATCAAGCTAGTAATCAACTTGTAGTCATATTAAGCATACTACAAGTCTATTTAACATGATGACTTGTAAGATCCAAAATAGTCACAGCCAAAAGAAACATAACATCCATTTTTCCATATTTTAAGTATGTATGCCTAATTGAAACAGGATAACTTGGTAACAGTGTCAAATTTATGCAATCAATTTTTTAAGAATTCAAATGAGCATTAAATTCTTAATCTGCAAAAATAGTCAAGAAATAGACGGGGGATGAGGGGAATAAAGAGTGGACCTACACCTACTTATAGAAAGTTAATAGGAAATAAATACAAATTTAAACTATCAAAAGAAAGAAAATAACTGAAAGATATTTAACTGAAACAATTGAATACTTGTGTCCAACTATATCTCAACAAAAAAAAGAAAAAAAGAAAAAAAGAAAAAAAAAAGAAAAAAAAAAGAGTGAGAGAGTGGACAATGTCTTCAACTCTATACCAAACCCAACCAGACAGCCTTTTTAATAAGGGCAAAAGCCAAAGTACCCCCCAACGTTTGGCCCGAGTACAAAATGCCCATACAACGTTTGAAAAAGTACAATAAACCCATTCTTCCGTTAACTTAACCCTTTCCGTTAACTTATAATTATTAAATTACTTTTTTACCCTTACCCTTTTATATTCAATCTTTTTCTTCCCTTTCTTCATTCGTTAAGGAAAAGTCCAGAAATTACCATTTGTATAACCTCCTTTTTGAAATTACAGAATGATTAGGTTGCAGTGAGTCGATTTTGCGTATTTACAGACTGGGGAACATGAGAGAGGGAAGGAAAGTCCATGAGAATTGGGTGGAAGGAAAACTATCTTTCATAGGATGTCAAAGCCTGATTTTGTGTGAGCTTTGTTTGCTTAATTTGTATTAGAGGGTGTGAAAAGGTCTTAATTATTGCTTTCTTTCTTTCTTTCTTTTGTCATTTTGTTTTCCTAAAAGTATTAGGATTAGCATCTAAAGGAGTATAAATTCAACCATCGATCTTAACTAGGATAAGCAAAGAGTCAGAATATGAACTGGGACAACAAATTGACTCTTATGACAATTTTAATGTACATATAGTGCATGTGCATACTCTTTTGTTTTTGCCAGCTTGCATAACATAAAAATAGTTAGCTCTACATGCGATGTAATTTTTGCAAACATCCAATTCAATATCAAGAGCTCTAAGTTTTGCTGGAATTCTAACAATAATTAATGAAACATAAAAGAAATGCTAAATTGGTCATGTTTGTCATGACCTCTCCCCACTTCATTCTTAATGAAATTTCCAGACAGAGAAAAGGAAAAAAAAAAATCATAATTAATGGGGCTCACCAAAAGGATTAAATATCTAGACACCATTATCATATCAATGTTTGGTTGCTGACAACCAAACAATTCCTTTGTTAACAAAGTCCAGTCTCTAAGAATCTATTCGTTAGTAGAAAATGGGTCAATTAATGTTGTTCACTCTGTTCTCAAGAAAGTATCATTCAGTTGCAAAATCTCAATAAGTTCATTTGGATTGAAAGCCAATACACCACTGAGTCGGAGAACATAAGAAGCTGAAACTTAACACCGAACGATAATTTCTCAGTGTCAGATATGTACAAGTGGCTGAATGATTTTATGGAATATCTACGCGCCGCCAAAGGCGAAAGCTTTTCTTTGGTTGATGTGGAACAACGCTATCATTTCAAAGGTTAACCTGCAGAAGCACAATATACAAATATAGATGAAGACACAAATCACATTTTATTCATATGTCCTAGGGCCATGTTAGCATGGGAGGTGGTATGTCTAGGGTTTGGGAGTGTAGACGTTCCGAAGTTAGTCACCAAGGTTTAGGGTGTATGGAGGGATAGCATTATTAAGAAGGAGGATAGAGTAGCTTAGGATATGCCCGCTGCTGCTACTATGGGGGGCTCTGGCTAGATCGTAACAAGCTCTGTTTCCGTAATATAGAATATAGACTTTCTGCTGTGATGCATAAAATATTCGCATTTATTCATGCTTGGGCAGGTCAGACTGGAGCAAAGGCGAGACTGCTAATGGAGGAAGAGGAGTAGGTCACAGCAGGACAGGAAGCGATGAGACGCTACGATGGATGTCATGCATTACCTGTATCTTACTTCCAGCTATCGATGTATTAGTATTTCCTCGATCGTTGTTCTGATATTGGTTAGATTTTGATTATGTATTGTAAACTGTTGTTCTATGTTTCGTTAATCTTTCACATTAATGAAGCGATGACGATGTCATCTTATAAATAAATTTTTAAAAAAATGTTGTTCACTCTGTTACCAACTCTGTGGATTCCTTTACCAACTTATTTCATTACTTGATCATAACGCTGAATCACAAGGACGTTGTTAACTCTGTCCAGATACGTTGGAAAGCAGACTCAGAACGAATCATCACATCGGAGACTATCAACGCTGAATCACAAGGACAATTTGATCATAACGACATCGACTGAGAGTTAATGTTTACAACGTTTGAGCAGGCAGATTAATATCAAACGATGGTACAAATCCATCCTGATTGTACTGCAAGCAGAGAAAGCAGTTTTCATGATCAAAGCTTGGATTTCAATTATGCAAAAAAAAAAAGGTTTTGTGCATACCTGATCAAGGGTGAAGGCCCTTGAAAATGGTGTCGATGTGAATCATATTTTCAGTCCAAACATTGGGAATGTTACTCAGAATATAAAAAAAGGTATGTAGATAGATATTTCAAACTCTTTTATGTTATTTTGCTTGAGTTTCATGACACCTACCTGCAAGTATGCAACATAGTTATCGCTGAATCTGAACTTCCAGTACAAAATTGCTCAATTTTCATACCATTTGTATAACCTCCTTTAATATAACAAATGGCAATAGAAATTACCACCTGTATAACCTCCTTTTTGAAATTGTAGATGATATTTCTCTTCTTTTTTTTCTGCGAAATGACTATCTTAGGTTAGAATGCAATTGAGTTGGTTATGTATGTTTCATGCTGCATGGAAGAAAAAAAGAATGAAGAAAGGGAAGAAAGAAATTGAATATAAAAGGGTAAGGGTAAAAAAGTAATTTAATAATTATAAGTTAACGGAAAGGGTTAAGTTAACGGAAGAATGAGTTTATTGTACTTTTTCAAACGTTGTATAGGCATTATGTACTCGGGCCAAACGTTGGGGGGGTACTTTGACTTTTGCCCTTTTAATAATTGATAAAAAAGAACCAAAAGAGCTCTTGCCCAATTCAATTAAAGTGCAATTATATGCCTCAATTCATGTCTATGAGGCACTGTTGTTAGTGATTTCAAAACATAATCAATAGTGAACCTAAATATACCTTAAAAATCCCAATAACAACAGCTACTTTAACAGTGTGAAAGACCCAACCGAATGACCAAAACTCCGAAGTTGTGGTAAGGTTGAGGGTTTAATATTTATATTCTAACTCGGCCCTGCAGGTTGAAGGTCATCTTTGTGGGCCAAGACCTGGACTATACGCAGCGAGTTTTCTTTTAAGTCGACATTTAAATTGTGTAGCCATTGAGATTCGAACCTGGGCTGCTCCATACCTTGTGAAAGACCCTACCGATAGACCAAAACTCCGAAGTTGTGGTAAGGTTGAAGGTTTAATATTTATATTCTAACAAGCAGCATCAGCTGCAGATAAAAATCCTGCACTCTGCAAAAAAGTAACAAAGAAATTAAAACATAAGAAATGAAAGAGACAAGTTATTCAAATCAAGACACCCTCTCAAAATAGACACCTGCAGAATAGAAGCGCTTGGTTGGCCCGTTATCTGTAAAGACTTCCACCCAGTTAGTTACAGTATTCAACAATTGTTATGACCAATGCATGCAAATTACTCAAAGTATATATTTTTTTCAAACAATATAAAATAACAATACGAAGAAGAAGAGAGGAAAATGTATCACCTGCTGAAAAAGGACTAAACCTCCTCCGAATAGGAAGGCATTCAAACTTGAGCCTTCAAACACCTACCAAAGACTACCTTCCAATTCTTGTCATTATAAGCACCTTCAGGGAGATCAAAGTCTCATCTATTTGGCTCTTGGATACTTCATCAGCTACCATGCAACCCCTTAGTTTCTCCAGTGCATGACAGCCTCCTCTTTGTACTCCTCTAAGGAACCTTTCCCTTGAACTGCCCTAGAAAGTAACCCATCTTGGAGATGGAGGCAAACTCCACATGCCTATGCCCATTAACAATGCATGGAAACACTGAAACCATACATGAAACGCCATCCTCCAATACCGTTTATCTCAAAGCTTCCGACAAGGAAACCCAACTGCACAAAACATAAAACTGTTTCTTAATTCAATGGTCAAGCACTATATATTCAATAGCAACGATGAGAGCAACAAAAGATTATACCAATATACCAAACATTAAAAGTTCCTTCAAACATATCGATACGGGTAAAATCATGGTTAAACCCCACCGTTTGATCCCAATGCGGATCACAAGGTTGCAGGACCATATCACAACTTCATGGGCCTTCCCTAGGTCCGTTATCTCAACTCAGCCCACTAAGGGAGAATCCGTTACTTGAACGAAAATAGATCTTGTGGAATCATATTGAATATTTGACAATACATTCCGTACCCTGTGAAAAAACCGATCCTTATTCACCAACCACACATTGTCTAACCAAATCAAAATTAAATTCTCTCTCGATACGTTCCTCAAAAAAATTGATTCATGCTGATTCTTCCCCGAACTAACGAAGAGATCTTGGCAGAATTGCTATATATGAAATTGAGCACAATTTTGCAAAGAAAATAACCCACTTTTTTTCTCGAGAAGATATGGGAAACGTGCTCAATATCATTTGATTGAATAGTTATCTCAGCTCCTTGTTGTTTGACGAAACCCTCCCCTTCCATTGGTTTTTTTTCACGAAAAGCAGACATGAGATAAAAATCAAGTCTTTCCCTAACATTTCGAATGGATTTTCCGAATTCAAGTTGATTATGTTTCGCTTCTTCCTCGGAGAAAGACGATCAAACAATTCCCAATAACAAGTCATTCATGGCTAGTAATCAAATCCCCAAGAATCGAGAAATTGACAGCTCAATCTCATCACTAATCAACGGTTTCTTATTAGGCAGCCATGAATCTTTTTTAACAGATTCCTACTGCCCTATTAATACAGGGCCCCCTCCACTGTTATCAGGTTATCACCCTTTTGTCACCTAATCTCACATTAAATCGCGAATTACTGACTTGAACTCCGGAGAACCTGTCGTTGGGAATACTCCTAGTGTCTCAAGTTTTTTGCAGGTGTCCAGCGGCGGTCAACCACCATCAAATCCACTAAATCCAACCACATATTAGCCTCACATCAGGATCATATCAACGGCTGTAATTTGCATTTGCGTTTCCCTCTCATCCAAAGAACTCATCATCTCTTGCTCCCGCACCCGAAAAACAGCATCAGATATCAATGTCCCACGTATCTGCGATGGGGAGGTCTCAACAATATAACAAGGAGCACCATGCATAGCCTGGGATGAAAATGACGGGACAAGTACAAACATTTGTTAGAAAAGTTCGGTCTAGAAATTATTAGGCCACAAGCATATACATATGCAAGAAACTTGACACACTACTGCTTTTTCCCACATCCAACTGGCATAAATGTATTCGAGGAATATAACCCAAAACGCAATAGCAAATTCTCACCAGGCCTATACCAATCCCATAAAGAAGCCAACGAATTATTTGAACCGCAAGACTAGGAGCATATCCAATTATCGAGCCACCGAGAATGTTCAATGCAACAGCCGTAATTAGTTCTCTTGTCCTTCCTTCAATAATAAAACCCAATTCAGCTCAAAATATCTACTTTCAATCCAAACCAAACAACACCAAGAGACAGATACAAACCAAAAACATACCGAGATAATCAGCAAAGGGATACTATAATAGATTATAGATCCCACAATAGCTCCATACAGTGAACCAGTGACCTATAATAATAACAAACTTCTTGAATCTCTTACCAATAGCAAGTTACTATGATGATTTCGTTATCCAGTTGAAAAGGTTGAAGAAATTACCACGAGCCCTAACTGTACTGCTGAGAGATTGAACCAGGTGGTCTCGCTGAGTTCCGCTAACTGAAAAACCAACCATGAACATGATGTTATTCATCTCCACTAGTATGTAACATACAAATTCTAAAAACTACATGTCCATTTAACATTGGTGCTTTTGGGTCTAAAGCTCTTTTAGGCCCAAAATAGGTGTTTGGTATTTACTTAATTAAAAGTGTGTTTAATCAAAAATAATTTTTTTCTAAAACTACTATATTTAGCTTCTCAAAGCACCTAAAATTGCGTTTTTAGCTTTTCAAAAAGTATTTTACTTACTAGGAAAATTTTGAAGTTAAACATAGATCTTTCTAACAGTATTTTCTGTACCAGAATTTACAGCGAAACCACTTTTCGCAATACCAAACATAGCCTTGCTTAAAAAAACATTAATAAATAAATAATATAACAGCTATTTATATTTTAATATTTACTGCATTACAATAATCACTAATTTCAAACTACTACCAAACCATAAAAATTCGACTTTTTTCTTTGAACAAGAAGAGGGGAAGCCCTAATTGTTTGACCTGCAGCGAGATGGAAGCGCCGATGTCGTAGGCGAAGAGGTGGCCACCAAGTGCTGTAAACATAAACCTACAATCAAAATCGGAGTTCAACAAACTGAATCAAATCGAATCGAATCGAATCAACATCTCATTACGGGAGAATAATGACGACCAATTGAAGGCCTCTTGATCCGATGATGACGGCGAAGAAGGAGAGTAGCTGCTGCCTTCGCTTTGAGATTCGGGACGGCGAAGCTGTATTAAACGATTAAAATTAAGAATTTGGATGGGATTAAGTGTTAGGGACGCCGGTAGTTCCACGTCGCCGGAGTCTACAGCCTTCTTCTCTACTCGTGTCCGTCGTTGTTATCTGTTTGTTGTTGTTTTGTTGTGTTTGTTTGTTTGTTTTACGTGCATTGCGCACTTAATTGAATTTGTAGTAACAGTGTGCTTTGCACGTGTCTTGTAATTGGGATGTTCTATAAATCCCCAATCTGTAATACGTTGTGGGTATGAATGAAAATTATCCTAATCTTTCTCCTAATCTTCTTCTTCAATATCTTCTTCTTCTTCTTCCCCCAATCTCAGATTTCTTCCCCAAATCTCTAAATCCCTAACCCCTATCTTCTCAATCCTCGACCCCTTACTCCCTTCTTTTCTCCATTACTGACATTTGGTAAGAATCTCACCGGAATCAAGCTGGTCGGAGCAGTCGATCCTGACATTTGGTATCAGAGCCAACCCCATGCTTCTTAATTTGCTCTAGAGGCTGGATTAAAATTACTGGTAGACCCGGGTTGGACCAGTGTCGCTAGAGTGAAAGCCGCCGAGAGACGGAAAGGGCTACCTAGACGCTAGAGTGAAGCCGCCGAGAGTCGGAAAGGGCTACCTAGACGCTAGAGTGAAAGCCGCCGAGAGTCGGAAAGGGCTACCTAGAGGCTGGATTAAAATTACTGGTAGGTCCGGGCCGGGCCAGTGTCGCTAGAGTGAATACCGCCGAGGGCGGCGGCTTACGGAAGCGTGGTGGAATGTTATGATCCAAAATTAGTCCCACATCGGTTATATGGGGAACCAATGTTGGGTAGTTATAAACTTGGGCTCCCTCCCCTTAACAGCTAGCTTTTAAGGGTGAGTTCTCCTAAGAAATCTCTACTTCTTTGGTTTCGTTGGTGGGAGGAGTACAGAGGAGGAGTGAAGAATCGTGAAGGAAGTGCTGTAATCGGCCGCCACTTGGAGAGTCTACCTTTACAATCATTTGGTTCTATCTTGATTTTGGCTGATGAGTCCGTGGAAGACTCTGTTGTTCAAGCAGATTCAAGATCACTTGCAACTGAAAGATTAGATTATCTACTTCCATCACACAATGCAGGTCATGAAGCCGATGCTGCTAATTCCCAGAGAGTAAAGAAGCTTTCTGCTTTCCAAAGTAAAGCCCTGGTTCATGCACTATCATTTCCTGCAGTGGAAAGAGTAGTCTACAGTACATGCTCAGTTCACCAAGTAGAGAATGAAGATGGGGATAGTATCCAAGAAGAGATATGGTGTTCTGCTGCTGCAGGTGCAAGTGCATCGCTAGCCAACTTGACTAAAGATCTGGGAGATCCTACTTCATGGGATCCAGAACGTGTGAAGTGTGCAGCCATATCTGGCCTATCTGCTGCAACAATGAAGGCAAAATTATGTGCAGATCAAGAAGAACGTGAGGTTCAAAGGATGGCTATTAATATCATTAATTACCAGGAGCAGTCCTTGATGGGTTTCACCGAAAAACCTTTGCTTGGGCAGTTAAGACAGAAGATAGCCGAAAGAGTGAAGGAGTTTGGGGAAGTTCAGTTACAAATTGTTCATATCTGTTCTGAACTAGCTGGGAACACTCATCCAGCTAATTCTACCTTGCCGCAAGTTGATGAGCGAGATTTAACTGTAAAAAGGCTGGAGGAATTGAAATCTGAGCTCCAAAAGCTTCAAAAAGATAAGAGTACGCAAATACAAAAGGTCAATTCCCATATCAAAGCAATATATGAGTTATCTGTTGTGATGTCCATTGACGTGAATAAGATACTGTCTGAAGAACCTCCAAGTTTTGGTGAATCGGCTAATTACCAGCCGATGAGTATTAGCAATGACACCCTTGCGAAACTGGCTGATACTGTTCATTCTCTCAAACAGGAGAAAATACAAAGGCTACAAAAGCTTCAAATTCTAGGGAGCACTCTTATTGACCTGTGGAATCTCATGGACTCGACAAGAGATGAACAAAAAGTGTTTGACCATGTAACAAGTCTAATTTCAGCATCTGCAGACAACATATGTGATCAAGGATGTCTTGCAGTGGATGTCATTGAGCAGGCTGAGACCGAAGTTCAAAGATTGGGTAACTTGAAAGCCAACAAAATGAGGGAGCTTGTTTTGAAGAAGCAGACTGAACTTGAAGAAATTTATAAGGATGTTCATATGGATAGTGATAGTGCTGCTGCTCGAGAGAGGCTTAATAGCATCATAGAAGCAAAAGGGTTCAAGCAATTTCCATGGGAAGGTAGGCTGAAAAAGGCTCATGAGCAGGGAACGTTGGTGTTTCTTGAGAATTTTGATCGATCCTTCACATCAAGAGATATAGAGGACGAAAGTATTAATTCAGATATTGAGTTTGTTGAGGAAACTGACATATCTGTATCTGAGGGAGCAAAATTATGTGATGTCCTTGAGCTTGTGGGGATATCTAAGCTTACTTCAGCCTCATCATTAGGAGGGGAGCTACACTGCCAGGGAGAAGTGAGATTTTCTGTGCTAGATGCAGGGTTCAAGGTATTGTTGATAGATTTTGGTTGGTTAAAGAGGTGTTCAAAGGAGGATTTGATGCTGAGAGGAGTTCTCTGAATGTGAGCTTGGGGACAAGCTCATTGTTAAGGGGGGTGGAGTTGTTAGGGACGCCGGTAGTTCCACTGTCGCCGGAGTCTACAGCCTTCTTCTCTACTCGTGTCCGTCGTTGTTATCTGTTTGTTGTTGTTTTGTTGTGTTTGTTTGTTTGTTTTACGTGCATTGCGCACTTAATTGAATTTGTAGTAACAGTGTGCTTTGCACGTGTCTTGTAATTGGGATGTTCTATAAATCCCCAATCTGTAATACGTTGTGGGTATGAATGAAAATTATCCTAATCTTTCTCCTAATCTTCTTCTTCAATATCTTCTTCTTCTTCTTCCCCCAATCTCAGATTTCTTCCCCAAATCTCTAAATCCCTAACCCCTATCTTCTCAATCCTCAACCCCTTACTCCCTTCTTTTCTCCATTACTGACATTTGGTAAGAATCTCGCCGGAATCAAGCTGGTCGGAGCCGTCGATCCTGACATTAAGAGATGGAGGACGTGGATTTGAACGGAATTCGTACCCGGATTATTGACGACGACGGAGGAGAGGAATGCAGATGGTGTGGCAATTTGGTAAATTGCAAGGAGTTTAAGTGCTTTAATGGAAGACGTGGTTTGGGGGGGGGGGGGGGGGGGGGCGTCGTTGCAGCTCTGACGACCGTTGGATAAGACGGCAAAACGCCGGCCATTCTCGGCATTGAAACTGATGTTTTCTGAGCTCGCAGTTTTTAATTTATTTTATTCTTGTAATTGTCTTTGTTTTATTTTCTGAGTATGTCAGGGACGTTGGAGAGCCTCGTTGATGATCGGAGTTAGAGATAATAGCTGCTGCAGGATTGTATCTGTGAGTTGCAGTGGAATGTATCAGATGCATCAGTTGTTTGGTTTGTTTGTTGTTGTTTTCAGTATACCTGTTCTTTACGTGCAGTGTGCACACATTTTGTATTAGAAATTGGCGGGAGAACTGAAAGAGGCATTCTAGCACGTGTCTCTCATTTCAACTGGCAAAATATCTTCTCTCTGGACCTCTAACGACCTATAAAAGGTCTTGTATTGTTTGATTGGGATATGGAGAAATAAGAAATCAGATTGCTTCTTCTTCCCCAAATCTCTAATTTCTTCCCCAAATCTTCTCTTTCTCAACCCTAATTCTTCCAACCTTCCCTCTAATGGCTACTTTCAGTACTTTCAGGAAACGGATCCCTGACAAAGTGGTATCAGAGCCAACCTTCACCGGAGGCACGTTGACGGTGAAGGAGGGTATTCGTTCAGTGAAGGAGGGGATTCGAGCGATCAATTTGCATTCGAAATTGATAGAGAAGCAACTCGATTCTCTCAATGAAGAGTTTGAGGTGAGGATGACCAAACTGGAAGAGAAATTGGATGCGATGATGTCGATATTGCAGCAATCCAATCCACAGTTTCCCACTACTCCAAGATATGAACCAGCTGGTTTCCGTTCGGATCGTTCCACTGCACTCTCCTCGTCCTCCTTTCATTCTTCTGTTCCTCACACCACTACTCCAAGATCTGAACCAGATGGCTTCCGTTCCGGTCGTTCCACTGTTCCTCAGATTCCGATGGTTCACCCTCAACCATCCAACCCAGAACCACAGACCACGCCACTAATCCCCACTACTCCATTGTTCTCGATAGCACCTCAACGGGTTAAAATGAGGGAGGTAACTAATCCTAACACAAACTCTTTAAATTCTAAAAGTTGTTGTGATGGTAGGAATGTGTTTAGAGCTCAAATTAAGGATAGAGTGGTTGTAATTGGTGAAGATTTGTTGAGTTTTGAAGCTAAGGTAAAGAGTGTTGAGAAGAATGGTGATGAGACATTCAAGGTGTTTGATGAAATGCTAGAACCAGATAATAGAGAGACAAATCCTGTTTATGAGATGGTTGATGTTAAGAAGCTGATAAATGCGAGTATTATGAATGAAGAGAACGTTGAGCAAAAAGAAACAGAATATATTATGGAAGAAGTTCGTAAAAAGGGTGAACTCCAATTAATTCTTTTACTTGTTAGTGGCACAATCAATCTCACTCCTATGGAGAAGACTTCCACTAGTATGAGTATGGGTCTTACTCCACCAAGTTGGTCATGTAGACACCCTTGGCGTTGGAAGAGTGAGGTTTTGAAGTTGGGGAAGTTAACAGGGAAAATAGCTTTGAGTTGGGAAGGCCTTGTTACCAGCTGTAGAAGGGTTTATGGGATGGCTGTGGTTGAGTTTGGTGCAGGAAGAGGGTATTTGACACACATGCTTGTTGATTGTTATGATATGAAGAAGATCTTTTTGATTGAACGGAGGTCTTACAAGCTCAAGGTTGATCGAAGTCTGTGGCAGAAACAGGGTATACACTTAGAACGACTGAGAATTGACATAGAGGATTTGGATTTGCGGGGAATAGAGCATTTGAAGGCACACTTGTCTTCTACCTCTGTAATCTCCCTGCATTCGGTTTTCATAAAATTCCCAAAAATGAGTCGACATCCAACTACAAAGTGGGCTCAAACTTCTGACAAAGTGTTCATCACCATTGAACTCCCTGATGCCAAGGATGTGAAGCTTGCACTGCAACCCGACGGTCACTTCAACTTCTCAGCTACCGGTGGGCCTGTCAATATACCCTTTGAAATAAATGTTGAGCTGTACGCCAAAGTTAATGTTGAGGAGAGCAAGACAGCAATTGGCTTGAGAAACATTTGCTATCTTGTGAAAAAAACTGAGAAGAAATGGTGGAGTAGGCTCTTAAAGCAAGAAGGGAAACCCCCTGTCTATTTGAAAGTAGATTGGGATAGATGGGTTGATGAAGATGACGAGGATGAAAACAAATTTGGAGAGAAGGACTTTGGAGATATGGATTTCTCGAAATTGGGCATGGATGGAGAAGATGAGGACCTTGATTATGATGAGAAGGATGGAGAGAATGACGGAGTTGAAGACAGTAAGATGGAGGAAGACAAGGAGGGGAATGCAGACAAAAGAAGTCCTTCAAGTAGTAGTCATTTGAAAGGCCTTGCCATAGCAACATGTTGTCACCATCTATGCCAAAGGAATCACTACATAAATACAAATTTTATGTCTAAAATGGGGATCACGCCTGAAGATTTCCATGCTATTACTTGGTTCAGCAGCTAGGCTGTTGAAGGAGATCACAGTATTCTGAGAAATCCATCTAAAGCCACTTCTAAAAAGGCAGGAGCAAAGTCAGACATGCAAGGTGGTAATTTAATAAACTTTTGTTATGAATCAGCCAAGCATGTCACATTTTCGGGTAAAGATGACATAATTGAACATGTCAGAAGCTGTTCCTCTATGGATATCCCTCAACTGCAAATCCTCTGCAAAATATTCTCAGATGTCTTGGCTGCTAAATCGGCTTTGGACAATCGACACCAAGGAGATAAACTTCCATCTAGTACTGATGGTGTCCAGGTAAAAAGGGTTACTGATATGAATGTTTCTACAAGTATTTTAGAGACAAGAGATGAAACTTTATGTGAAAAGCAACAGTCAAATGATTCTCATGCTGAACTCATCATTCCGGAGACGAATATAGAGATGTCATCATTTTCCATATCTGAAGACCAAAATCATGTCACAAAAAGTTATATCGATCCAATTTCCCACAGGATTCCTTTCTCTGTTAATAGTGATCAGATGAGTTCTCAGACAGATGTTCATGTTAAAGAAACTTCTCTGGTTCATAACTATTCTGAGCCTAGTACTAGTGGCAATCATGTGAAATTGTTGAAAGGGAAACATCATGGTTCAATGTCGGATCAGCAGTACAACAATGCCAGCAACCCATTAATGTCCGAGATCAATTTCTCCAATATGCAAAGTTTGGAAAGGTTTGAAGTTCAAAGAAATAATAAGACTTGTGATAGAGATCAAATTTTCCATCATGGATCAAATCTGAGGCAAGTATCATGTTTTGAAGATGCAGAGAAGAAGGTTCAAGAAGGAATTTCATTAAGCCAAAAAGCTCTCTTCTTGCAAATTCATATCCATATATGCTTAAACAATTTAAATGTGCTCTGGCTTGGGAAACATAAACATGATCAGTATGGCATGAAGAAGACAAGAGGAGATAGTCCCATTACCATCCAGACGACAGTTGTGGGCCAATCAAGCAAGTTCTTCTTGATTTCCACATTTCGAACTTGGGACAAGTTCGTTGTCATGGGGGTGGAGTTGTCAGGGACGTTGGAGAGCCTCGTTGATGATCGGAGTTAGGGATAATAGCTGCTGCAGGATTGTATCTGTGAGTTGCAGTGGAATGTATCAGATGCATCAGTTGTTTGGTTTGTTTGTTGTTGTTTTCAGTATACCTGTTCTTTACGTGCAGTGTGCACACATTTTGTATTAGAAATTGGCAGGAGAACTGAAAGAGGCATTCTAGCACGTGTCTCTCATTTCACCTAGCAAAATATCTTCTCTCTGAACCTCTAACGACCTATAAAGGGTCATGTACTGTTCGATTGGGATATGAAGAAATAAGAAATCAGATTGCTTCTTCTTCCCCAAATCTCTAATTTCTTCCCCAAATCTTCTCTTTCTCAACCCTAATTCTTCCAACCTTTCCTCTAATGGCTACTTTCAGTACTTTCAGGAAACGGATCCCTGACAGAGTACAATCTCGGTAAGTATCGCGTTACTAGGACGCCGATATGGGTGGGTTATCGGTATCAGATTCGAGGCGGGCAAAAGGGCGGCGGGTCAATTTCAAATAACCCCTTGTAAATTTTGGACTAATAAAACTACCCTTTTTTTTGGCTAATGAAAAGAAACAAAAATAAACATCTGAGTGCCATCCCAATGGATCGCTATTAATTCCTCCCATCGCCAAAAACACAAAAAAGCCCCACAATCGTTCCTCATAGGTGGGCCCCTTTCGGCATATTTTTTGCGACGTGATAATGGAACCGCATTCCATTCTCAAACCGCAAATGCCATCATTTTTGTAAAAAAACCCTCCCCACTTTATCTTTTTGCAAAACTCCCCTCCCCACTTTATATTAAAATTTGTTTGTTGTATTAGTTTTTTTGAACTTCTTTTAATTATTTTATTTGTAGATAACTGTTGTTATTTTTTCCATGAGATCTTTAATATGAGACTAATATTAGATATCTTTCTGATTTATTTAAAGTATATAAATTAATTATATGAATAAATAATTATACTAATAAAGATAAATACGAATTCATAATAAAGATAAATATTCATCGAAAATTACAAAACATAATACTGAACGAAGCATCGAAAATTAAAAAAAACATAATACTGAACGAAGAGCGAATACAATTAATTCTAATTATCGGGATGGTCATTATTTTCTCCTGGAAAATATGTCGAACTACTGAACTCCCCCGAATAGAAAGTGGAATCTGAATCACGTAAGAGACCCTGAAAATATCCAGTTATATTTATGGGTCCTTCCTGTTGGGATTTACGATCCCTTCTCACCCGAAATTCCTTCTTTCTACTTTGCAGCCATTCACGATCATCCGGATCAGTTATAGATTCCAAATTGGTCGGCATAATTTTGTTATCTTCACGTTCACGATGCATATTTTCAACTTTACATCGCCTAGTGTTCATTAAATGATTTTGTTCAACCAACTCCAGTATTTTTCTCAACTGTTCTCTGATTTTCTCATTGATCCGTTTACTTTCAATCTTTCTTTTTTTTCCTTCTCTCTCTTTCTTCCAGTAGGTCTAATCGGTGAAGAATGTTACCCCTGGTTTCCCAAATAAATATTTTCTGAATATTTTCTATATTTTGACTAATTATAAATTCACTTTGTTTTGAAATTATTTCGGATCTTTTATTAAAGCGTTTTCTAATCGAAAACTATATTTTGTTCGAATAATGGCATAATTTAATCTCTATTCCTAATTGATCGGTTATTTGTATTTTTACTCAATTTAAATTTAAATGTATTATTTCTATTTGGGTTATTTTGATAAACGTATATTTTGTTATATAATCTTATTATTATTATTATTATCGTTATTGTTATTTTATCCTTGTGAACTATTGTTATTATTGTTATTATTGTTATTATTAGTAAAAAAAAATTGTAAAGCCCGAATATACTTATTTAATTGTATTTTATTATTCGATTTGATGCATGTTTATATGTATATTTTTAAAACCCATTTTAAGTTCTTATTGGATCTTTTAAACGAAACCCTATATTACCCAAAACCCATATACTACCTACCCTGTCTAACCAAAACCCAATATATCCTTTCTTACCCATTATTAAAATACCCAACAACCGTTATTAATAAACCCCCACCCGTATTTCCCCTAACAACCCAACCCGTCAGTATCCCCTAACCTTAATACCTACCCTCACCTATTTATACCCCTTCAGCCGTTTCATCTTCCCCATGCACCCATCAGCTGCTCTTCAACCCTGCTCCTCTCTCCTGCTCATCTTCCTCCGAGCAACCCCTACCTTCGACTCCCTGGTGCACCCTCCTGTCTCCCCTCGACGCCAACAACCAGGCTTCAACCCCATCTCCCTGTGCCCTCGCTCTCGAAGCCCTCCTGTCTCCTACTCCTTGCCCCTGTGCATCACCCGCTGCACCGCCCTACTCCTGCTCTCATCCCCTAGCCGCCTGTCCCCTCGCCTTCTTCCTCCGTAACCCATCCCGGTGCCCCTGTCTTTCCCTCTCCCACTCATCTCCGGCGTTCCCCTGTGTCGTGACCCCCTGGTTGCGCTGCCCCTGTGCACCCTTCCCATCGTCTTCCTCGCCTGCAGCCACATGCGGCGCCGCCCTCCAGCCCTAGTGACAAGTGCTCCTCCCTATCGCGATCACCTCAACTAGCACAGCAACAGCCCTGCCGGCGATCCCCCCTGGCCGTCGCTACCCGTTCGCCATATCCCTTAGTCGCCGTCGCCGAAGCCATGCAGCCAGACATCCGAAGCCATTGATGATTTGCTGTTTATTTGGGTTTTTGATCATGTTGATTCCTGGCCGTCGATCATCATGATCATCATCATTATGCTTGATTGGATATGGGTCGTTCGATCTCCTCTTGATCATCATGATCATGATGATCATCAACTTTCTTTGATCGCAGCCATTCGACCAATCGATCTTGATCATCATCATTATCTTCATCATCAAGGAGATCTGGCCATCCGATCTGATCCGATCATCTTGATCGCAGCTGTCCGATCGATTTTGATCATCTTGATCATCGAGATCCGTGCCTTGTTATCGTGGGTTCATGATTTGATCCGTTCGTCGTGGTTCGTGCCCGAGATCCGTTCCCATTATTCTTGTTCTTGCTTCATTTTCATCATTGGTTAAGGCAAGTAACTTGTATTCTTTTCTTTGTGTAATACAAGTACTAAATACCGTCTGTAGTGTAGTTGGATTCTAAAGACAATTCGTGTGTGAATCTTCTGTTATATATTGTCTCTATTGTGGTGATTCTACCATAGTTGCCTCACGACATACATGACATGAAACAACTAGGAATGATCACTTTTTGGATGTATATATGCGTGCTATTTGTGATATCGTGTGCTTGATGTGTTATTCGTGCTATACTTATTGTAAACCTGCAAAATACCTTATACCATGTTGTTTGGACATCTTGTATACTATGTTTCATGTTTGGTTTGATTTGGATGAGTTTTACTTGAACTATATGATTTCATGTTCGAAGAGAAATTTTGTATTTTTTTGTTACTTTGCTTTTGATCAGTATTTTAGATCCTATTAAAGTCAGTATATGAATTTTATTTGTGAATAAGATTTGTAGAGAACTCTGTCTATTTTCCAACCCTTCTGACATATCACAGTTTCGTTTTATGGTTTGTGAGTTATGTCTATTTTAATACAGAGGTGTAGAGAAATTTCTGGATTTTGTTTTTTATAAATTCTGAAGAGTAATCTATTTTTACCATGATGTTAAAAGTATTATTTTGATCCAATATTTTGCACAGTGCAACTAGACCTGATTGGAATTAACCCTGAATTTTTGTGAATTTATTTGATGAATTTTACAAACTGTTCTATTTTTCCAAACAATTACTGTACTAGCAAATTTTTCATTCTGTTCAGTAAAGAACCTGATTTTCGACCTAATTCTTTGTGAATATGAAAGTTAGTCTACTGTGTCTATTTTATCACCTTTTTGGTGGATTTGGATTTCGATTTATGTTTGTGAGATATTGCTGTTTTCGTACTACAGTATTTGTGATTTCATATTTACAAAACTACTGCATCTTGATGTTTTCTGATTTTACTTGATTACTCTATTTATTTTGAAAAATTATGAAACTTTATATTCTGATGCTACACATATAGGGGAATATTCCAAATTTTTCGTGGATTTATTTATTGAGTTTTCAAGCTGTTTTCCTGTTCTTAAATACAATCTTCTGATTTCTAACTGAACGTGTTTTCTGGATTCAAATCAGTTTTGAGACTTATTTTTATGAAATACTATATGACTTATATATATTTGTTGGATTCGGCCGGGAGTCTATTTTCCATATTCTTTAACGGATCTAGATTTGCATTTTTGTAGCAACAGGAATCCCAGTTTTAGTGCAGTACTGTCTTGCTGTCCTGAACTAGAATTCTCGTTGTCCTAATCCTTTATGTGTTGTCTTTCACCCCGTGCATGTTTATCTTTCGACCTGAACCTGTTACCTGTTCATGCCATGTTATTCTTGCTCTGTTTGTGATACACATGACTGTTTGATAATAATAACAAAATATCCAAGCCAGGGTTAAGGAAAAGATCTAGTAGTGAAAAATATAGAAATGTGTACTTAGAAGGGGGTCCGTGTTTCCCATTTGACTCATGTTGATACATGAACCAGTTGATGCATGGACCTGTTGGTTCATGTACTGGTTACCTGTTGATGCATGGACCTGTTGGTTCATGTACCTGTTACCTGTTGATGTATGGACCTGTTGGTTCATGTACCTGTTACCTATTGATGCATGGACCTGTTGGTTCATGTACTTGTTACCTATTGATGCTGTCACGCCCCGCTTCCCAAAAGTACGGAATGCAAACACGTGAATGACTTGCGTCATCCATAGGCTGTTATTGATCCAACTCAACAATATAAACAAGTAATAAAAACAACCACGCATGCATTGGAAGAATAATCACATAAATAACAATATTGGAAATTTAAGCATAAAAATAACCAACATTAAAATAATCCAACATCTGGAGATTTAATAAAACAATAATCGGGTCGAAGCCCACAATACAAAGAAATAATATTTGTTCAATTTTATTAGAGTCATCAAATAAAACAACATTTATTTTAATGGCGCGGTAAAACGTCTCCTTCACCAATGCTGCTCTCCTACTCCGTCAGGTAAATCTCCTTGATTACCTGTAAATTGCTCATCTTAAGAGAGGAAAAAGAAAGTCCTCAGAGCAAGTCGTGGACATGCAAGTAGAGAAACAGAGAAACACTGAAAATGGTGGTATAGCAATGAATTCAATAAACGATGAAATCAATAGTGTTGAACAGTGACAAGGAGATAATAGTATAATATGCAATAACTATGATTTATCACGATAACGATAAACAATATCAATAATGGCAATAATAACGATAACACTGTTCAATAAGATAACAATATGCAATGATAATGTGATGAGAGCCTTAGGTCTATTATTCATTTTTAATCCTAGTTAATGCACGTACTACTGTGTCCCATGTGTGCCGTACCACAGGTTCGATGTGTAGAACCCCGTATTTTTAAAATATTATTTTTAAATGTTTATGATGAATTAAAATGATTTTTGGAGAATTTATAAATATTTTTTGAAAATATATCTTTTTACACGTGTAAAATACGTGCAAATAATTTCTTGAGAAGTTCAAAAGTCAAATTTTCTTCATGAAAAATCATTATTTAATATTTGGGATTTATTTATAATTTTTCCAGATTTTTCTGAAATTAATTGGATCTATTTGCAAATTTTGAGAAAAGAATGACCTTTTTACAAATTTGTCATTTTTAGGGGTTAAAATGTAAAATTTACTTTCTGGACGTTTTGAACAGTACCGGTTGAGATTAATGAGTATATTTTTCTTTTAAATCCTAATTTAAATGAATTTTATTGAATTTCCAAGAATAGAGCTATATATATGAAGTTGTATTTTGAAGGGATCATTTTGCAAAAGTGTTTGGAAAACCCTAAACTTCTTATCCCAGGTATTTAAAAGAAAATGCAGCCGTCATTCGCTGCACAATATAGAATTTTGTGATTTTTCTTGGGAGGATCAAGAGGAGGTTTTGGATCTCGCAAAAGGAGAGGTTTTATTGTTGGATCTCGTCGTTTCTAAAGGTGAGTGACATGTTGTTTTGCTTTGTGTATGTTTTATGTGAATAATATAAATTTGGTTGTTGTTTTGATTTACGTGAATGATTGTTTCGTTGTTTGTTTCGACATGTTTGTTTATTTAGTGTATTTTGTGTGTGAGCGATGCAATAGTTGTTGTTTG
This sequence comes from Hemerocallis citrina, assembly GCA_017893485.1. Classification (NCBI taxonomy): domain Eukaryota; kingdom Viridiplantae; phylum Streptophyta; class Magnoliopsida; order Asparagales; family Asphodelaceae; genus Hemerocallis; species Hemerocallis citrina. Next base: position 257,100,132 of record CM030360.1, on the reverse strand, counting down.
TATTATGTATGTGAAATCTATGAATGTTTAGTGGATTTTAGTTTATAGATTTGTATTGCTAGAAAGCATGTTTAAGATTTGAGTATGATTATGGCAATAAGGGATCGGATGGATGAACATCTGGATCTTGTGATTATAGATCAGATTTTTGGTTATGAGTTGTGGAAGAAATTCAGTATTGAGAAACCCTAATGGAAGAATTAGAATTTAGAACATGAGAATTTAAGTTTTGAGAAATTGGTTGATTTGTGGAATGTATCCAAACTGAGGATACTTTGAGATTGACGTTTTTATCTGAATACAAATTATTTTAGTAAACAATGATTTCTTTTAGAAAACTCTAATTTGATTATTATGTACAACCTAAACTGTGCAGTCTGTAGGCCGACAGTCGACTGGCAGACCTTTCAGTCGACTGGTACGACCCGGCTGATGTGATATTTAGTTTCCTTGAAAATCCGTTCTGGACAGTCGACTTAGGACTTTTTCAGTCGACTGGTACACTTAGTATTTATTTTTCAAAGTTATCGTAGATTTTTCTCTGGTAAGTCGACTTATGACTTTTGCAAGTCGACTTATAACACTTAGAATATTTTCTTAAAGATTTCTGGAATTTCTCTCTGGTAAGTCGCCTTATGACTTCTATAAGTCAACTTAAAACACTCTGGTAAGTCGACTTATGACTTTGGTAAGTCAACTTATAACACTTTGCTTATTTTCTTAAAATTATGGAACATCCTTTCTGGACAGTCGACTTATGCTTTCTATAGTCGAATGGTACTAATGTATTTTTATATTTATGAAGGTTCTTTCAAATGATTTATTCTTCAAATGTTTTAATCTATACTTTATCTTCTATTAAACATATGTTTTCAAGATGTTAAGTTGAGCAGTTTAAGATGTGAGTTTGGTTGAGATATTTGAGTTGAGTCTCTAGAGAATGTGTGTGACCCTAGTATACCGGCGGTTGAGTTCATTATGTTTAGGCCTGTTGAGGCATTTTGGTTGTTCAGTTTTGAGTTAAGTCCGGTAGGGTACATCAACTCCAGGAGAGTCGTTAAGTAATTAAATAACCCAAAAATGATAAGGACAGGCACTAGTGGTGATATGATGAACGGGAACATGAGTCATGTACCTCAGTATGGCTTTCGGTGTGGGATTTAATCTCCGGAATTATCCAAGTAACTTACTTGTGGTGTGGGATTTATCTCCGGAATTATCCAGGTAAATAACCTGTGGTGTGGGATTTATCTCCGGAATTATCCAGGTAATTACTTGTGGTGTGGGATTGATCTCCGAAATTATCGGGGTCGAGGCGACGCACATGTGGTATTCGTGTGATGAGGTCATTGCTTTCGGTGTGGGATGATCTCCGGAATTATCCAGGTAAAATACCTGTGGTGTGAGATCTATCTCCGAAATTATCGGGGCATGGGCTAATACTCACAGTTTATCTTTATCTCGTAGTAGTCATCGTGTTAGGATTTGTTGCATAGCGGGGGATTAAACCCTATAATGTGGAGACATTAAGGGCTTGCACCGAACCTATGTAGAGTGAGATGCATAGACTACGACAAGTACGCATTAGAGAATCCGCATATAGAATTTGTGTTTTCTTGACTTGGTTTTATGCATGTGGTTTCCTGTTTTCTACACTTGACACTTAGTTTAGTTCCACTTGTTGTTTACATATTTCTTTGCTACGTCATATTTCATGTCTTCTTGTTTATTACATGTTGTTTAAGAATCCGTGCTTAATGTTTATTTATGTTGTATGCTTTTATGTCACTCACACCATTTATGGCTGACCCCTTTAGTTTTGGGGGTTAGGGATCATCTCTAGCCTCATGTGTTGCAGTTTGTTGCTTAGAGTTTGGAGGTTTAGATGCTTGAGATAGTTTTGAGATAAATTGATTTAATAGAGTTTTGTGTAAAATTGTAAAGAGACAGTGTTGTGATTAAAGGAAAGTTACGTTTTGAGATGTTTTGTATTCCGCTGTGCTATGTAAAAGATTATTGTAATAAAAGTTGAAAATTCCATTGGTGTTGGTTGTGTTTAATGTTACATTGAAGTTGATGCTGGGATTGTGCCACATATTTTCTAAGATATTATATTAGAAATTCGGGACGCTACAGAGATTGGTATCAGAGCATGCTTCAATAGTAATACTAAACATGGCATAAAAACAACCTAGGTGTGGACACTAGAATGTGAGTACCTAGGTGTGGACATTAAAGAGTGAGTATCACATAGAATTGAAACATGATGTTTTACCTTTAGGATACAATTGAGGTTTTGCCAAAGAATATTGATGTGAGTTTGAATTGTGTGTGATGCTCTAACTTTTCCCTCGTTTTGCATTATTCAGTATGGTTACACCCAGACCCAGGAATGGTGGTAACAATGAGGATGGATCTGGAAGTTCTCGAGGAACTGGAATTGATCTTGAGGCCGAATTTGCCAAGGTGTATCAGACTCTGAATGCGCTAATGGCATTTAATTTGGCGCAAAATCAGAATCAAAACCAGCAGCAGAATCATGGAGCTGGACAGGGATTGGTTAACGCCGACCCTATCAAGCAGATCGAGTCCTTCAAGAGGATGAGGCCGCCAGTTTTCGAGGGGCAATCTGATCCAAATGCAGCTGACGATTGGATTAGGACGATGGAGACAATCTTCGAGGTCTCAGAAACTCTGGCAGCCAATAAGGTGAAGTTGGCCACTATGCAACTGGAAAAGGACGCTAGTGTCTGGTGGGAATCGCTGAAAAGGACTTTGGGAGGCCAGCCGATGACTTGGGAAGCTTTTCTGGAGGAATTCAGGGATCGCTTCTTTCCCCTAGATATTCAGGAGAAGAAGGCGACAGAGTTCCTGAATCTTCAGCAGGGCAGCATGACCGTGCGAGAGTATGAGACCAAGTTCGCTCAGCTTTTGAGGTATGCGCCAGAATTGATCGTTGATGAGGCGAAGAAGGCCAAAAAGTTTGAGCAGGGCTTGAGGCCAAACTTGAGGTCGAGAATGATTCCGTTGGGTATAAGGAGGTTGTTCGGCATTGATCTGATTGAGCTGCAAGTCTTAGGAGTGGATGTCATCGTGGGCATTGATTGGATGGCAATATATGATGCCACAATTGAATGCAAACAGAAAGAGGTGTTGGTGAAAGCACCAGGTGGTCCCGCAGTGACTTTCCAAGGGAAGAAGAAAGTTCCGAAGGTGGCTGCAATGGTATCCAAGATGGCAATTCTAGATGAAGTCAAGGGCATTCGGGTTGTCAGAGATTTTCCTAAGGTGTTCTTGGAAGATTTTTCAGGATTACCACCGCAGAGAGATATGGAGTTTTGCATCAATGTTCAGCCAGGGAGCGCGCCGATTTCTATGGCTCCGTACAGGATGACACCTGTAGAGCAGGATGAAGTGAAGAAGCATATTGAGGAGCTGTTGAGCAAAGGGGTTATTAGGCCGAGTTCTTCTCCGTGGGGAGCGCCAGTGCTGTTAGTCAAGAAGAATGATGGGTCAATGAGGATGTGCATTGACTATCGGGAGCTGAATAGGGTGACTATTCAGAACAAGTATCCACTACCGCGGATTGATGATTTGTTCGACAGGCTTCGAGGAGCAGCTGTGTTTTCGAAGATTGATTTGAGATCGAGGTATCATCAGGTTCGAGTCAAGGAGGAAGATGTGAGTATGATAGCTTTCAGGACTCGTCATGGACTCTACGAGTTTTTGGTGATGCCATTCGGGTTGACAAATGCGCCAGCAGTGTTTATGGATATGATGAATCGGGTTTTGAGGCCATTTATTGACTCCTTCGTGGTGGTTTTCATCGACGATATTTTGGTGTATTCGAAGTCGGAGGAGGAGCATTCTATGCACTTGACAGCGGTATTACAGAAATTGCAGGAGCATAGCTTGTATGCCAAGTTGTCGAAGTGTGAGTTTTGGATGTCTGAGGTAGCTTTCCTTGGTCATATCCTTTCTAAGGAGGGAGTGGCCACCGATCCTCAGAAAGTTGAAGCAGTGAAGGATTGGCCCAGGCCAACGTCTGTGAAGGAAGTCAGAAGTTTCTTGGATTTAGCTGGTTACTACAGGAGATTTATCCAGGGTTATTCTCAGATTGCAGTTCCTTTGACAGGTTTGACCCAGAAGAATGTGGCATTTTCATGGACTGATAAGTGTGAGGAGAGTTTTCTTGAGTTAAAGGAAAGGTTGACTACTGCACCTATCTTAGCTTTACCACAAGCTGGGAAGGATTATGATATCTTCAGTGATGCCACTACAAACCGTATGGGCTATAGCGGCATACTTTTCCCGGCGTTACCACACTGCGCCGCTATAGGTATAGTAGAATTTTATTTTATAAAAAACACATTCTCTGTAACGGCGCGTGGCAACAACGCCGCTATAGCCTCAAATAGTAATGCTGTTATATATATATATATCTATGACCTATCGCGGCGGTTATTTATACGCGCCGTTATAGGGTGGGGTAAATAATGTTCTGAAAAGCTACCCCGCCCCCTTTTTACTTTCCCCAATTTTTACAACCCTAATTAATCCCGCTCTACTCTAATCCCGCTCATCTTCTTCCCGCTCTACTCTAACCCTAATCCCGCTCTCCCCTAATCTTATCCCTCTTATCCCTCTTCCGATCTGCTCTCCCCTAATCCCCTCTAAATCCACGATCCCGCTCATCTTCTTCCCATCACGTTGCTCTCTCCCCTCCCCACTCACCGCCTCACCTCCCTCGCGCGCACACCCTTGCCGCTCCCATAAAACACCATCTTTCTAAATTGCCGCTCTCATCTCCTTTCAGTACTTTGTCTTTCCCAATCACAGTTCAAAATCTCAAAACCCGACAAAATTTCAATCAAGCCCCTCAAAACTCCCAATCCCTCTCCTTTCCGACTCCAAGGGCATATCTGCAAAATCACCACCTTGAAGCTTTTCACCGCCATGAATGGCGACCGAGCTCGGCCATAACGACCCCTTCCCCTCCTCCATCTTCGCTCTCCTCCCCCAAACCTTAGGCCGCCCCACCATCGCCGCCACTGCACCCAACGATCTCGAATCCGTCGACGCTTTTTTCAGATCCATGGTAAGTGGTAACCACGAGTTAGCGCTTTGAATTCCGTGCACAATAAGCTAGGGTTTGTTGGATTTTGGTTACAATCACCATGTAGGTTTTGGAAAGTTGAGATTTTGGATGTGGAATGAGTTGAAATTTGAGCGAGAGAAGTTTTGTTGGAGTTAATCTGTGCTCACGAGTTCTTTTTTAGGGGTTTTAGGTTTAGATATATGTTCTTTTGGTGTGTAGGTTGTAATCTATGAATTTAGCACCTTAAAATAGGCTTTCTAGAGTACCATATTGGTATTGAACCAGTTGATTAAACAATGTGGGATATTATTGTGTGGAAAAGAGACAATAGTATTTGGATTTGTTTAAATTCTGTTGTTAAAATTGTCTATTTTGAGGATTAATTATGTAGTGTATCTGTAGTGTCGTATTTGAAACCAACTAGTCTACCAAATACTAAGTGCTGATACTGTAATTATTTAGGAAATAGTGCATTTTGTTACGGTTGTTTGTTAATTGTATCAGTTAAATTCTGAGTTGTTTTGATGAATGTGGTAATAGTTTGTATGTTTTCCAGAATTAGCATATTTGTGCATGGATTTAGATGGAACTGATGGTTGGTTCTTCACCACCAAATGCTAATCTTAGTATTATTGCACGTGTGGAGCTCCTATGATACCGTTATGCTTCTAGGTGCATGATGGTTTAGTTCTGTAAATTTCCACTTTATTCTTTGTTGTATAGAATTTAAATCCATATAGGCTTTACACTTGCCCGTGTTTTCCCAAACAATGATATTTCTCCTACAGTTTCGTATTTGAGTATCTTAATTCACAATATATGCATGTTTTATTACTTTACGGGTAGGTTTGGAACCTTTCTGTTAATGTAAAATTTGGTTGATCATAGCATATTAGCCAAGTTCTGACTACTGAGTAATACCAATATGGAGATGTTGTCTGTAACCTAAGTGAATATGAATTTAATACATGTCTACTAGTTCCTACTAAAAGCTGTTGAACTCATTTTAAGATCCTTTACCGACTGCTGTACACCAACATGTTTTATTGCCATTAAGTGTTTGTATTCATTTTGGTTTCTTCAGAAAAGATTAACTTAAAAAAACATCATTAGCAGAGAAAGGCTGACATCGGCATAAAAAGTCGAAAGATGTTGAAACTGAAGCACACTACTGGGAGCGCCAGCTTTGCGGTAGTTCGAGATGAGCTGGTAAACTACGCTTCAATTTTTTTTGAAGTATTTTTATTATAGTTATATACAAGTCATGAAATACATTTATAGACCTGTGTATGAATTGTGTAGACTATAGAGTTTATATGACATCATTCGTGCATTTTTCCATTCAGCCGGACATGTTTTCTCAGTATGAGAACAATGACATGATGAAGGTGGATTAGTATAGGAAGCATCAAATGAGGTAAATGAAAATATAAATGACTAGTCAAGATCTTGGTTTTTTTTAAAAGATAATATATACTCTCTTCTCATTTAGCTTGCTTTATTATATCCTAAATTTGGTGTTCCTTATGTCAGATTTTATGAAGTGATGTTACTGTAGATTTTAGAAAACTGTCCTAGTGGGTCTTGCGACATTGTTAGAGCTGTCGGTTTTGACATTACTTGAATCATGACTTATAGCTGCAGTCAATTGTAATGAGTTTAGTTACTCAAACCTGCTGCTTGAGGTCGATATTAGTATACACAAAATACTCTCTCTATTTACAGTCAATATTTTATTCGAGATTTCATCACTTGTGACTCTTTTTCAACCTGTTTAGCTTTTATATGGTGCATTCTGTCAAATAGAAGTAGTATTTGTGAGTTGTTTAAGGTAGATAAGGATCTCTCATTTTTATGAAAGAATAATTCTTTGGCCAACTAAACAAGCTTTCAGATTTTCTTTCACTAAAGAGCTTTTATATACCCTTCTTAAATGCACAAGAGAAATTGAGCTGTTATACTGGTAATCTACATAGTGTCCACTAGCATGACCTATTCAATCTTTACTTCCAAATTGAAATAAGAAAAAGATGAGTGTTTAGCTTTAAAATGTAAACTCTAATTAAGTAATTTATATTTGCATATCACAAAATTAGAACTTCCTATGGAGAAAAAAAATGGTCAAGTGTTTTCTGAACTATAGAACTTGCAGATGCAAACTGCAGACTAAATGAATGTATAAGCAGGTTGGTTTTATATCCAATATGTAAATGTGTTTGAGTTGTATAATCATGCCCCAATCATTTTGATTCTAAATTTTGCTTTGCATCCTTAGCCTTATACACATTGTGCATACACTTCACATTTTAGTAAAGGAGGATATATATATATCCATTGTGCATATATATTTCATATCAGTTCATATCCTGCATATGTTCACTTCAAAAGATTTCCATATACGTATAGGAAGCATCAAATGAGGGAGAGAAGATCGGCGATGTAGATTTTTTTGAAACTACCCACACGGGTAAGGATGGAAAATTTAAGGATGACGTGGCAGCCGATATTGTGGTAAATAAAAAGCTTTCAAATTAATTTCAATTAGGTATTTAATCTTTTTAATAAAATAATTTTGAAAATAAAATTTGTCTTTGTTATCTTTTGCAGAAAGATGCCAGAAAGAAGATTGAGGAAATGTCATCTTCTTCTACCGCCGATCCATTGACGCTACAGTATCAAGTTCTCTCCGAATTGAGGGGACGCGAGCGTCCCGGTCGTGTGCATGGGATGGGGCTAGGACCAACACCCACCAGCGTCTTCGGTTCTCGTACATGTTCTTACACTGGGGCCGGGGCCACACAGGAAGATGTTGATCAGCTGAAGGCAACAGTGACACGTCTGGAGGCAGCAATGGTTCAAATGGCGACGTTAGTCCGGCAACAGTCACAAGGAATTCCAACTCAAGCAACGGTTAGTATTCGACAACTAAATACCCACTTTTAACTCATGCAGTGATCATGATAGTTACAGTTCTTCATGAATATATTCATAATAAGCGGATCAACCACCACAAACCGTGACTCCCTTTCATGGCTCCACTTGATATAAATGAGATATAAAGATTTTAAGTGAAGAAAGATAGCATAAAAAACTGGATAAGTATTGGAGAAAATTACATAATAATTATAGCTTTTCATTAACTGGTCTAATAAATGATATTAGCTACCATCCAAAGCTCTTTTAACATTTTTTGTAAAAATTCTTTGTCACAGATTAGACAAGATGAACTTATTGACAATAAGAAGTCGCAATATTACTCTTTTTGACATAAACTTAAATTACATAGATAATGCTAAACTGGTTGATGCTTTGTTTTCTGGTCTAGTAAGTGAAGTTAAGGACAGAAAAAAGTATGAGATTAGATCTCAGTAAGCCTCAGTTCTAAAGGACACTTATCTAAGTTTGTACTTAAAGAGAGCGAGAGTCGACCACAATAGCTAAGTATACCCAGTAAAACTTAATTGACCTATTATCTGACAGTGGGTATGTGAAGAACAATTTATTGTTTGGTATCTGATGCATTTTCGTGTCCGTATTTGGATTGATTTTAGTTCATTTGGAGTTCAGATACAAATAGAAATAATGGTAAATATTTGAGTAATTGAACATATTCGAATATTAAAAAGTTGTCGTCACAACGATTAAATTATAAATAAATAAATAAATAAAAGAAACAGTAATCCTCATGTTCTGTTGCAAGCCATGTTCTGGATGCTGATATGTTGTATCTTTGCAAGTGAAAAAATATATATGTTATTCAGTATGATTCTGAACCAAATTGTAATTTGTACTGGTTTAATCATGATGATTATATTTGTTTGAAGTCGTGATCTTTCCTAAGTCAGAATGAGGAGGCTAGAAAACTTTTTCTTGCATCTTGATGTCAAATTGAGAAAACCTGAGGTCCATCTTTGTGCTTCTTTTTTTAGTTAGTTTAGTGGTAATTCAGTGGTACTTGATCATGTGGTTGATGATATATCGATGCATAGAAAGGTTAATGGCTAGTTAGAGAGAATATAAAGTGGGTTTCTCCAAATCTGAGTTAATTAGGTGTACATGATGAAATTTTTGCAGTGTGCATGATATGCTGAAGACATGTATCGTTTGATTTTAGAGCTTTAAGTTTCAGCAATTCTATCGCAGCCATGCCTCTAAGCATCAAACGAATTTAAGTTCTCTAAGCTTGAACTGCCACGAAACACATCTACAAAGAGTGTATACTGTAATTTATGCACTAGGTGATATGGAAGGGTTGGAAAAAAGTGTGTATATCATTGCAGATGGAGGGATAGACATGCATAACTCCTGAAATCCACTGAACTACAGGTTTGAGGAGAGGATGAGGATACAGAGAGAAATAACTAGTAAGAGGAGGTAGTTTAGAGAGAGAAAATGAGCTCAAATTGGTACGAAAAACTTGTGGTGACGAGGTCGGACGACCATTAGAATTAGGATTTGTTGTATTTTTTATTTGTTATGAGTTCTAGAACTCAGCTTATTGAGTTTTTTTATTTGTTATGAGTTCTAGCTAAGTATACCCACTAAAACTTAATTGACCTATTATCTTAAATTGAAAACAAATGTTATCCTAAGTTTCAAAATATGATATGATGATACACTTTTACAGGAAAACTAAGTAATCTATCCTTATTGTTGAATTGTCAAAAATGAAAATATCACTTGCTGACTGAGAAGCACTGAAATGTACACGATGCAACATACACAAGGACAACATAAAAAATTACACTTAAAAAGAAAGTGTTGCACAAATTTGTGTCTGATACATGACACGACTAGCAAAAGTAGAAGTGGTCGGCTTTGTTTCATAGCTTCCAGGCCATCATCATACATCTATAAAATTCCTCGATTTAATTGTTTATTTCTTGTTAGAGTTTATCTTTAGAGTAATTCTATTAAGAATTTATCTTTGAAGTAATTCGATTGATAGGACTAAAGGTACATTCTATATGTGCATAAATGTCCATTTTTTTCTTCAGCTAAAAAAACATAAATGTCGGGTTGTGACTATTCAGCTATCAATTTGAACACTTTGGGATGTATACCACTGTCCAGATTCGAGTTCATATGAAAGAATAAATAAAAAAATCTTTATTAGTCAAATTCCTGTTTTTTTTAAGCTTGGAAGGTGGTGATCCTTCTTCATCCTCTTCTTGTTCTTATGTATTATAAATTACTATTATGATGATTATTAAGTTTGAGTTCCTCTGTCACTATAGATGACTGAGTTTCATACTGTATCTTATTCACTAATTAATTCATATACGATCGAGCAAATGATATTTGTGAATTTTGATTTTGATTTTTTTTTCAACAGGGTCAGCGTATTCCATCGGTTTCCAGTCACGCACATACACCAGGGCAAAATAACGATAGAATTGGAAGCAACAGCGGGCCATACGAAGACTCCCCTGTCGTAGTTTGTCGAATTTGGACTTTTTTAAAAAATGTTTTGTAGAAATTATATCTATGTTTTGTAATAACTAAGTGTTGTACAACATATACATTTGATACTCGTTGTATGACAATTTGTGTTACAATTGAGTTTTTGTGATTTGTGACTTTTAGTTCTTGATTATGATATTATTGATTTACTTGATTTGCATTTAAATTTAATATGATTACATGTATTTGTAATATGCGATTAATTACTGATTTTTCTAATTGAAATTTTATAATAAAATGTAAATGTAAATATTTAAATAAATAAATAAATAAATAAATAAATAAATAAACCTATAGCGGCGTTTACCACAAAACGCCGCCATAGGTACCACAATTTCTAATCCTCTATCGCGGCGATGGGACAGCGCCGCAGCAAGGTACCAAGGCTGGTTTTCTGATTGCGGTGCAATACCGGCATTTCACATAAGCGCCGCTATAGCCATTTTCCCCAAAAACGAAACGCTTCTATAACGGCGCTAACAAAGCGCCGTTATAGGTGGACACCATATAGCGGCGGCGACCGAACATGCCGCAGTAGCCTATATGGCTGTAACGACGCACTTTCTAGCGGCGCTTTTAGCGGCGCTTTCAGAAGCGCCGTTACGAGCTATAACGGCGCCAAAAAACGCCGTTATAGCCTTATAAAAGCGCCGCTATAGTCAATACGGTTTGTAGTGTGCGTCTCTCAGAGGTTTGGGTTGTGTCTTGATGCAAGAAGGCAAGGTTATTGCTTATGGTTCGAGGCAATTGCGTCCGCATGAGAAGAATTATCCGACGCATGATTTGGAGCTAGCCGCTATTATCTTTGCCTTGAAGAAGTGGAGACATTATGTCTATGGTGAGAAGGTCAATATGTACACTGACCACAAGAGCCTGAAGTACATTTATCAACAGAAGGATCTAAATCTTCGGCAGAGAAGGTGGTTGGAGGTATTGGAAGACATTCGTCCTGAGATCAAGTATCATCCGGGCAAGGCGAATGTGGTGGCTGATGGACTTAGCAGGAAGAGTAGTTTATCAAGTTTGATCACTACTCGAAGTGAGTTGGCAGTAGAGATTGATCAGGCAGGTATCGAGGTGGTGCTGCAGGGTTTAGGGGCGTTTTTGGCTCAGTTGAGGCTGCAACCTACCTTGAGAGAGAGGATTGTGGAAGGTCAAAGATCAGATTCAGAGATTCAGAAGATGCTGCATCAGGTTTCAGAGGGCAAGCTATCAGAGTTTCGTGTCCAAGATGGAATTCTTTGGATGGGTGAGAGGTTGTGTGTTCCGAATAATGCAGACCTGAGAAATAGTATCTTGCAGGAAGCACACAGTACCTTGTTGTCAGTTCATCCTGGAGGCACGAAGATGTACAGGGACATCAAACAGCATTTTTGGTGGTCTGGTATGAAAAGGGATGTGGCAGATTTCGTGGCAAGGTGCCTGACTTGTCAGCAGATCAAAGCAGAAAATCAGAGACCTGGAGGTTTGTTACATCCGTTGCCCATTCCGGAGTGGAAATGGGAGAATATCAGTATGGATTTCATCACAGGTTTGCCGAGGAGTTCGAAGGGCAATGACTCGATTTGGGTTATCGTGGACCGTTTGACTAAGTCGGCTCACTTTCTAGCCATGAAGATTACTTGGTCGATGGAGAAATTGGCTGAGTTGTACATTGGTGAAATTGCGAGGCTTCATGGAGTTCCTGTGTCGATTGTTTTTGACAGAGATGCAAGGTTCACTTCAAGGTTTTGGAAGAGCCTACAAGCAGCTTTAGGCACCAGAACTGATTTTAGTACCGCTTTTCATCCGCAGACCGATGGTCAGACGGAGAGGGTGAATCGAGTGCTGGAAGATATGTTGAGGGCTTGTGTTATGGATTTCGATGGTAGTTGGGAGAGATACTTGGCATTGGTTGAGTTTGCTTATAACAACAGTTACCATGAGAGTATCGGGATGGCACCGTATGAGGCTTTGTACGGGCGAAGGTGCAGGACACCAGTTTGTTGGTACGAGGTTGGCGAGAGGCAGATATATGGTCTTGAGATCGTGCAGCAGACGTCGGAGCAGATTGAGCTGATTCGCAAGAGATTGGTCGAGGCTCAGAGTCGGCAGAAGAGTTATGCTGATACTCGGTGAAGGGACTTGGAGTTTGAGGTTGGGGATGCAGTTTTTTCTCAAGGTGTCTCCGACCAAAGGAGTGATCAGGTTTGGTAAGGGAGGCAAGTTGGCGCCAAGGTATATTGGGCCATACACGATCATGGAGCGGATTGGCAAGACAGCATATAGATTGAAGCTTCCAGAGGAGTTGGCACAAGTGCATGATGTATTCCTTGTGTCATTGTTGAGGAAGTATGTGCCAGATTAGAATCATCAGTTGGTAGAGATTCCTGAAGATCTACAGGTGAACTTGAGTTACAAGGAACAGCCTGTTGAGATCGTCGATCGTAGGGAGAAAGTTCTTAGGAGCAAGGTGATACTTATGGTCAAGGTGCTGTGGAGAAATCAGCAGTTCGAAGAGGCTACTTGGGAGCCAAAAGATCGCATGCAGAAGGATTTTCCTGAACTTTTTGTATGAATGTATTTTTCTTTTATGTGATTGTAATTCTCTTGAATGATCGTACCATTGATTGAGTTATAATCCTTCTATTTTGGTAATGTTCTCATATGCAATTGTTTGGACTATGTCTCCATTTATGAAATATTGTTTTCTTTGTTGGTGAGTTGTTTGGACTCATTAGTAGTAGTTCTGAGGACAGAACTCTTCTAAGGAGGGAGTGATGTAGAACCCCGTATTTTTAAAATATTATTTTTAAATGTTTATGATGAATTAAAATGATTTTTGGAGAATTTATAAATATTTTCTGAAAATATATCTTTTTACACGTGCAAAACACGTGTAAATAATTTCTTGAGAAGTTCAAAAGTCAAATTTTCTTCATGAAAAATCATTATTTAATATTTGGGATTTATTTATAATTTTTCCATATTTTTCTGAAATTAATTGGATCTATTTGCAAATTTTGAGAAAAGAAGGACCTTTTTAAAAATTTGTTATTTTTAGGGGTTAAAATGTAAAATTTACTTTCTGGACGTTTTGAACAGTACCGGTTGAGATTAATGAGTATATTTTTCTTTTAAATCCTAATTTAAATGAATTTTATTGAATTTCCAAGAATAGAGCTATATATATGAAGTTGTATATTGAAGGGATCATTTTGCAAAAGTGTTTGGAAAACCCTAAACTTCTTATCCCGGGTATTTAAAAGAAAATGCAGCCGTCATTCGCTGCACAATATAGAATTTTGTGATTTTTCTTGGGAGGATCAAGAGGAGGTTTTGGATCTCGCAAAAGGAGAGGTTTTATTGTTGGATCTCGTCGTTTCTAAAGGTGAGTGACATGTTGTTTTGCTTTGTGTATGTTTTATGTGAATAATGTAAATTTGGTTGTTGTTTTGATTTACGTGAATGATTGTTTCGTTGTTTGTTTGGACATGTTTGTTTATTTAGTGTATTTTGTGTGTGAGCGATGCAATAGTTGTTGTTTGTATTATGTATGTGAAATCTATGAATGTTTAATGGATCTTAGTTTATAGATTTGTATTGCTAGAAATCATGTTTAAGATTTGAGTATGATTATGGCAATAAGGGATCGGATGGATGAACATCTGGATCTTGTGATTACAGATCAGATTTTTGGTTATGAGTTGTGGAAGAAATTCAGTATTGAGAAACCCTAATGGAAGAATTAGAATTTAGAACATGAGAATTTAAGTTTTGAGAAATTGGTTGATTTGTGGAATGTATCCAAACTGAGGATACTTTGAGATTGACGTTTTTATCTGAATACAAATTATTTTAGTAAACAATGATTTCTTTTAGAAAACACTAATTTGATTATTATGTACAACCTGAACTGTGCAGTCTGTAGGCCGACAGTCGACTGGAAGACCTTTCAGTCGACTGGTACGACCCGACTGATGTGATATTTAGTTTCCTTGAAAATCCGTTCTGGACAGTCGACTTAGGACTTTTTCAGTCGACTGGTACACTTAGTATTTATTTTTCAAAGTTATCGTAGATTTTTCTCTGGTAAGTCGACTTATGACTTTTGCAAGTCGACTTAGAACACTTAGAATATTTTCTTAAAGATTTCTGGAATTTCTCTCTGGTAAGTCACCTTATGACTTCTATAAGTCAACTTAAAACACTCTGGTAAGTCGACTTATGACTTTGGTAAGTCAACTTATAACACTTTGCTTATTTTCTTAAAATCATGGAACATCCTTTCTGGACAGTCGACTTATGCTTTCTATAGTCGACTGGTACTGATGTATTTTTATATTTATGAAGGTTCTTTCAAATGATTTATTCTTCAAATGTTTTAATCTATACTTTATCTTCTATTAAACATATGTTTTCAAGATGTTAAGTTGAGCAGTTTAAGATGTGAGTTTGGTTGAGATATTTGAGTTGAGTCTCTAGAGGATGTGTGTGACCCTAGTAAACCGGCGGTTGAGTTCATTATGTTTAGGCCTGTTGAGGCATTTTAGTTGTTCAGTTTTGAGTTAAGTCCGGTAGGGTACATCAACTCTAGGAGATTCGTTAAGTAATTAAATAACCCAAAAATGATAGGGACAGGCACTAGTGGTGATATGATGAACGGGAACATGAGTCATGTACCTCAGTATGGCTTTCGGTGTGGGATTTAATCTCCGGAATTATCCAAGTAACTTACTTGTGGTGTGGGATTTATCTTCGGAATTATCCAAGTAAATTACCTATGGTGTGGGATTTATTTTCGGAATTATCCAGGTAATTACTTGTGGTGTGGGATTGATCTCCGGAATTATCGAGGTCGAGGCGACGCACATGTGGTATTTGTGTGATGAGGTCATTGCTTTCGGTGTGGGATGATCTCCAAAATTATCCAGGTAAAATACCTATGGTGTGGGATCTATCTCCGGAATTATCGGGGCATGGGCTAATACTCACAGTTTATCTTTATCTCGTAGTAGTCATCGTGTTAGGATTTGTTGCATAGCGGGGGATTAAACCCTATAACGTGGAGACGTTAACGGCTTGCACCGAACCTATGTAGAGTGGGATGCATAGACTTCGACAAGTACGCATTAGAGAGTCCGCATATAGAATTTGTGTTTTCTTGACTTGGTTTTATGCATGTGGTTTCCTGTTTTCTACACTTGACACTTAGTTTAGTTCCACTTGTTGTTTACATGTTTCTTTGCTACGTCATATTTCATGTCTTCTTGTTTATTACATGTTGTTTAAGAATCCGTGCTTAATGTTTATTTATGTTATATGCTTTTATGTCACTCACACCATTTATGGCTGACCCCTTTAGTTTTGGGGGTTAGGGATCATCTCTAGCCTCATGTGTTGCAGGTTGTTGCTTAGAGTTTGGAGGTTTGGATGCTTAAGATAGTTTTGAGATAAATTGATTTAATAGAGTTTTGTGTAAAATTGTAAAGAGACAGTGTTGTGATTAAAGGAAAGTTACGTTTTGAGATGTTTTGTATTCCGCTGTGCTATGTAAAAGATTATTGTAATAAAAGTTGAAAATTTCATTGGTGTTGGTTGTGTTTAATGTTACATTGAAGTTGATGCTGGGATTGTGCCACGTATTTTCTAAGATATTATATTAGAAATTCGGGGCACTACACGATCCATACAATCAATTTCATTTAGATTAAGGTGGTAGATTCTATAGTTCATGTACGGGGTATGATGACGATAACTGTAATAACACTGGACATGTGTAATTTCTTACACGATACCGATAACGATAAAACACTGGACATATGTAATTTCTTACACGATGCCGATAACGATAATATTCATTGGCCATCATCCGAGTACACTTACTATATTGTCAACTACCCTAATCAACCCTTAACCCCGGCTTTGATTTATTTTCTTTATTCATTTAACACACAATAATGCAATTAATAAGGGATGCTAGAAAAGGTGACGAAAGAACCCTAGGATCATGCAATATATTCTATACAATTAAATGCACCAAATATAATATTATGAACACAATTGTACTTTATAAAATATAGGACCCAAATTCTGGACAGCAATAGGTTGCTGTACCAAACTCAAAATCCCCGTTGTTACAGGACAGCAATGTGGATCCGTCGGGTGGTCTAGAAACTAGACTCCTGTCCGGTTCTAATGCATACTTAAAGTTTACATTCCGACAACGGTAGCTAGCTGAAATTCAGTGTTCTTTGCAGATTTTAGTTTCTGGCTGGGTGTCGATGTTGACTAATTTCAGTTGTAAGGGCAGTAAATAATCATTATAAAAATTAGTAAAAATAATTTTTATCACCCTAAGCATGTTATCTACAAATCTGGAATTTATCTTGGCCATATTTGATCATTAGTTCACTTAATTTAACAAAAACATGTATGTACATGAATCTAACATTACAGCGCAGCAGTAGCAAAAAGGGTCATAACTCGGGCGATACAGGTCGGAATTCAAAAATTCTGGTGTCTATTGACATCTAGACAATTAGGGATACGTTTCATATTCAGGAAGTGACTGATTTTAATGAAGTTATCTAGGTTGAAACAGCACAGCAAGATTCAGGTTGGTGTAAATTTCAGAATGGTCAACATGTTCATTTTGAATAAAATGGTTAAAAGTTAAGAATGATAAATTGGAGTTTAATAATCATAAATCACAGCGAGTCATTCCTATGTGAACATGGTATTAAGGTAGATGATGTCCATAATTCTACTCGTTACAATTCCACTAATTTATCAATAGCAATCACATAAACAATCAACCCTAATATACAATCTACAATAGTTGTCTTTAATGTCATGAGATGAAATGTGATAATAATTTCCTATTCTTATATTCAATAACTAACTACATGGGTACATGTAAGATCCCTATACATTAGAGGCAAAAAGACGGCACGAAGTCGAGATTACCACTTGGATTCGCTCGTGTAAATCCGTGGTATCTCAACGATAGATACAATAACATTTTACGATATTCAATACGGATCCACTTGTGGAATTCAATAAAAATATCGAATATGATACAATAAATATTCGATAAGAAATGACTTGCCTTTTTGACGATTAGATCCGAAAGAGAATAATCCGGCGAACTCCGAAATTTACATGCGAATTACGTGCAAGAAGGTCCAAGCCAACAACACAGCAACTAGAGCAAAACTCCACTCCAAGATCTGCCCGAACAGCAAACAGCACGCCGGATTTGCTGCACACACAACACGGGACAGCAAAAACCCACCAATCAGATCCTTCCCGCACATCGGATCCAGCCGAACAGCGAACAGTGGAGACGGATTCGCTATGGCAGAACAGCAAAACAACGATCAGATCGGATAGCTGGGCTCGGATCTCGATGTGATCCAACAGTCGAGATTCAATCCCGCCTGAATCGGCTTCTTCTTCTTCCTTCTTTGTCGAAATAGAGAGCGAGGGAGAGCGGCATCGAAGACTCGACTGGGAAGCAATCGACGAAAGGCGACGACGGCGATGGAGGCGACGTACGAAGCTCTGCTCGGTGCTCTGATTGGATTCGAAAATAGGGAGAGATGGGAGCGGGGAAATGAGTTGGCGAGGGGGTCGACGGAGGTGGGTCGCGGGGCAAGGAGGATGGAGGGGACGAGGGGCGATGGGCAATGGCATTGAGGTGGTTGTCGAGAGTTTGGGTAATGGTGGAGTTGGGTTTATGGTGGAGGTGGTGACGATGGTGTTCGGAAATGGGTTCGGGAGTGAGGTCGGGGGTTGACGATAATGGATGTGGTGGTTGGAGATGACGACGGTGACGGTCGGAGTTGGCGATGAGAGTGGCGGCGATGTGGTGGCTCGGGGTGTTGTCGTTGGGTTTTGTGGGTTCGACAGTAGGGGTGAGCGGGAGGAAGAGAAGGGGAGAGTGTGCACAGCAATGGGGGTATTAAATTAGTATTTGACTGAATTAGTAATGGGAGAGATTTTAGGGCTCAATAATAGGGATTGAATTATTCAAATTTTGGGGAGTTACGGATTGTGGAGATTGTGGGGAGTGATTATGAGGGATCTTAGGGATTGGCTGTTAGGGAGAGATTGAGGGGTTGATTGGGTTATTGAGTTTGGGTGAGAGATCCAATAGGCGGTGGATGTGGGCTTGGGCTTAAAAATATTTAAATAAAACATTTAGGTTGTTGGGCTGAATTTTTGGGTTCAGATTAAATATAAAATAAAATAAAATCAGAATGTGGAATTGGGCTTAAATAACAACTGGGCTTACATTAATAGTTAATAAAAATAAAAATGCAAACTTGGGCTTATACTAAACAATTGGACTCCAAAATAGTTTAAATAATAAAATCAATTAGGGAAAAATAGTTATAAGGTACTGAGAATTTAAATACAGAAAAATACTTTTAAAAATACCTATTAATGAAAACAGGGGTTACAGATGCATGGACCTGTTGGTTCATGTACCTGTTACCTGTTGATGCATGAATCAGTTGATTCGTATACCTGTTGATTCATGAACCTGTTGATGCATGAATCAGTTGATTCGTATACCTGTTGATTCATGAACCTGTTGATGCATGAATCGGATGATTCGTGTACCTGTTTGATTCATGAACCAGTTCCTGTTCATGTTTTCCTGATCCCTGAGTACCCGGTCCTATGGACTCCACTACGAAATCTAAACGAAACTGTTTGAATGTAGTAACCATGTAGTAAAAAGATGGATGCATGAAGTGCTACTTAGATAGTAAAAATACAAGACTTGGCATACATGATACCTGTTACATGATACCTGTTACCTGATACCTGTACATGATACTTGATCACTTGATTCCTGTTACTTGTTACTTGTTTATAGCATTTGTATTAAAACCCGAAACTCGGACCCGGCGTTGGACCGGAACCGATCCGATCTAATTTGGGTAGAGTATGGGTCCAAAATAAGTACCCGTTGAAATTTCGGGTCGGGTCTGGGTCCACTAAAATTGGATCCGACCCGGACCCGCAATAGAGAAATAACCAATAAATTAAGCGTACCCGACCCGGACCCGACCATTACCCGTTATATAAATATACTTATACACAAGTAACACAACCCCTGTTCAGTATTCACACTCAGCACCCCCACCAATAGGTCCAATACCCAATCCCTATCGCCACTATCCCTCTTCTGCAATTCTGCTCTTCCCTAATCCCTAATTCCCTATCATTTCTATCAACGATCCAGCACACTAACCCTAAAAATCCACACTTTGCGGCGCCTCTCTCTTTCTCCATTCTCCAATTCGTCCCTTTTCGACTTCACTACTCCAGCATCCATTCGATCTTTCGCCCCTTTTCGACTTCGCCAACGCTCCCACTTCGCCACCGGTAACTCGCTGCCGCCGCAGCCAAAATACTCCTTCGTTCATCTACTCCACTACTCCAGCATCCACAACTCCAATTAAAGGTATGATTTTTATCCCCTTTTCTCAAATCTAGGGTTTTATCCCCTTTTCTCAAAACCATAATCTATAAGATAATGTCAAAATCTCTAAATGTCCATACTCAAGGTATAAATGCTTTCAAAACCCCTAAATTTCCATACATTGATCATCGAAAAGCTTGAATTTGATCGATTCTGGAAATTATTTATAGGGTTTATGATATTTAGGAGTCATTTCAAACTAGTTTTGTACAAAACTATAGTTAGGCATTTTGGTTTGCAATTTCACCTGCAAGTCAAATGGTTTTAGTTTTTATTTTTTGGGGTACATTTTGATCTTCAAATGATTGTTTCCGTAGGTTGGTGCGTAGCGTGATGATTACAGATCGTCACCATATGTGTTATAGAAATGTATATCAGATATCTACATGATATATACATCAGATACCTACGTGATATGTTCATATTTGTCAGGAAAATTTTGTTAGGAACTAGTACAAAATATGAAACATGATGGTTTTAGGTGGGTTAAATACCTGATCACTTGTATTCATATACTCTGCAAGTTTATTCTGAAATTGGTATTTGGATACTTTCCCTGATATGGATGCTGGTTGCAGAGTTTACATTATACAAACTTGATGTATATAGCTATTTCTAATTTGGATATATACTCTCATCTCTTTCGTTGCGTTCCTATTTTCGCTCTACCAGGAAGAGAATTTTAGTTCACCATAATTAGTATGTGCGTATTTAAAATTCCAATATTTCGGATGCTGAATTGCTCATATTTGACATGCTTATCTTTAACCTTGTATAGTAAAATTGTAATGACATGTTAAATTATTGAGCCTGCAAAATTAAATGAGTGATTGGTCCTTCTGGGTTGTCATCGAAGATAGGTAATATAACAAATATGAACGATAAGTGATTTAATTAGATTGTTAGTGGTGGAGTTTCGCTGAGATATAATGTCCTCCTAGTTTGAGTTTTTCATATCACTTTGTGTCATATTGAATGATGTCATCCATAATTGTGCAATTACCCTTTATCAAAGTAGTGCTTGGTGATGCTGTGTGAAAATTCAGGAATGACCACAAACTGTTGTTTGGTAACATGAGTAACAGAAATCAGTATAAAATGTACTTGCAATTCTGAGTATCCGTGCAATTTGATATCCCCGTAGTTTGAATTTTTTGTATCACTTTACGTCCTTTTGTATGTGTAACTTAGTCTTTGTCAGAGTGGTGTTTTGTGATGCTATGTGAAAAAATTAGGAATGTTCCCAAATGAGTAGTTGCTTGGCAGCATGAGTAATATAATTCGCTAGAAAAAAACTTTAAACTTTTTGGCGATTTCCAATCTCGAATTATGCATGCAGTGAATAGGGTTCACGATTTTGTAAATATTGGGATTGAAATGAGGATTTTAATTGTTTGAGGATATTCTAATTGAATGCTTATTACTAGTCATATGTATAACTGAGTATATAAGTTAATGTTGTTTACTGTTGTTTTAATTTCATTTCTTTCTTTTTAATTTTTTCAGTTTGATTCTCATGGCTGAGGAAAGCATTAATCAAATGAATATTGGTGTAACACCCCGAATTTCAAATAAGGATGAATTCGAGATTTCACAGGATCTTTACTTCACTTCGTACAATTTTACAAGGAAAATTTAAAACTTTTTCAATAGTACATCAGAGTTCAATTACAACTTAATTTTTCACAGCGGAGTAATGAAATTTACAATAAAACATTTACAACATCTTTAAAATAAAAACAGCATCAGCATATCCACTTCATAGCTTCATGAATGGTCCTTTACCTGCATGTTAATCTGTGGGCTCGTCAGTTACTTACAACTGACGAAATATTATACACGGCTATCCTCTCTATGCCGGGAATAGTATAACGATCTCATACTTTAACAAATCACAAAAAAAGATTGAATGAACAAGTAAAGTGTCAAGAGTGATTATTCTAAATATAAGTGTATGTCATGCCTTAATGCCTAATGCACACACAATTCTACTCTAGGATGACACTAATGCACACTTGTTCAGATTCTATGCATCCCATACTACATAGGTCTGAGGGCAAGTGCCTACGTACTCCACATTGAAGGGTTCGATCCCTCGCCATGAGACTACCCAGTAATAAAACAAGTTTTAGAGTTATTTCACAGATACGGATCTCAGCCTCCCTGGCTAGCCTCCCTGGCTATAATAATAGATCCCAGCCTCCCTGCCTATTATATCGTGAGAATAATCCCGTAAATGCCCCTCTAGCCCCGGTATATACATATTCTTTGGAGTATGGTAAACATCCGCCGACTACCCTAAGTCCCGGATAAAATACAGTCCATCTCCTACGGAGCAACCACAGTCCACCAACTGGGTCTATAGCCACGGAGATCCACCGCCGACTATATAGAAGCACCCATTTACGTTTGCACAAGTTTATTACATCTTCACCTAAGTGCCTAATTTTCTTAAGTTCAAGACATGAATAATTTCCATACGTAGAATTAGTTTTTCCTCCTACCGGACTTAATCAACAAATGCGAGATTGCCCCATGGCCATATCTCCAAATCATATCTCAAATATTTCTTTCAATAATGTCGGTACCGAGGTCTTACTAACTCTGCATCATAAACTTTCATGTACAAGAAACATGGGTACACATACCCTTCAATAAACATGTCTTAAACCTAGATATTTTCATCTTTCAAATTATTCACAAATGTGATTCAATGTCTCACCTTAATTTTTATTCATGAAGTCTCATTTTAATACTACTCATGAGTCTTTTATTCACAATCTTTCAAAAGCAATATTCTTCTTCATGAACAATATTTTCATTCATTTTTAAGTCACTTTAGCAATACATTTCAACCACATCAACGTTTCTACACAAAATAAGAGTGTGATTCACAACACAATATTTTTCTCTTTTTTTAAAAAAATAAGTGTCATACTCTTTACTAAATAGATTCTAATCACAACCCAAATTTCTTTCTCAATTTCCCTTCTATTTTCTTAATTGTACATGAAAATCTCAAAAAAAAACTATTTTTAATAATTTTTTCATTATGTTTTATGAACCCTAGAATTTTCCCAAAATGAAACACTTTTGAAAGTCAAACTGACCCACTTTCGAAACTATTTACCAAATTGACCTACTCATTATCAAAATTGCAGTTCTAGTTTCAACGGAACCTTTGAAAGTTTTTACCAAACTGACCCACTTTCGAAACTATTTACCAAATTGACCTGCTCACTATCTGCTCTTAAGTTCATTTAAAAAAAAATGTTTTGGGCTTCGTAAGAATCGAACCCAGGCCGAACACAGAAGCAGCGCACGGTCGAGCCAACAGACCAGTTGCGCCCAACGTCCTAAACTCGTTTCTTGGGTTTTTGTCCCAAGTTTCTGTTATTCTATTATCTTCAATACTCGATTTTTCTCTTGCTCTAATCTTTCATATAATTATGATTTGTTCGTCTATACTGAGTCTACTTTCTCACAATAACTCATAATTTTATAATGCATAAAAATAAAACTAACTTTCAAATTATTACATGAACTTACATTTATTCAATTCAATCAAAGTAGCACACTACATCTTTTGCAATCAATGAGTTGAATAGCATCAAATTTACTTTACAAAAATATAGTTGCTTATCAAAAGAAAATGTCAACAATTATTCACATAATCAAAAATCTTTATATTCATGTATACTAGTTTATGACAAACTAATCAATTATTCTTTTCTTATTATCAACTAACATAATGTTGATTAATTTTTTAAACATCGCATCTTTCATTACACCCTATGCATAGATTTGTTCTACTCTTTTTCAAAATCAAATTCTACACTACACATTTATTTTATTATTAGCATGCACATTATCTATAATTAGAAGGAAGAGAACACCCACTTTTATATTTTACTACTCATTTTTCATCACATACAAAAGTGTAAATTGAATCTACTTTTCATATCTCATTCAAAACATACATTCTCCCAAGATGAAGTTTTAACATGAATCATGGTATCAAACATCAAAATCCCATATTATTCATAGCATGTATTTTAGCATAAAAATTACCTACATATCAATATCATCTCATAAGATTAATTTATAATTTTTAGCATGATATTTCTACAACTAGAAAGTAAGAAATCGCCCACCTTGATTGAAGCTTGAAAACTACAAGAGAATGATTCCTTCTTGCTCCTAGCTTCACAAGCACCTCCTAGTCATCTTCTCCTCCTAGCAAAAGCTCCAAGCAAGAGAACACTTCTTTTCTTACTCTCTTTCTTTTTCCTTTCCCTCTTTTCTTTCTCTTACACTTATTTCTTTTTCTTCTTTCTATAATGTTTTTGGTGCAATGAGAAAAAGAAAGTAGGGCTCTATTTATAGGGTTTTGGGAGGGTTTATTTTGCATATAATCACCCCTAATAACTCTCCTAATTAACTCTTATAACTCTTCATATTTTATAACCTCCAAAACTCCTAAATTCTTCACCTCCTTATAACTCCTACCTCTTTAAAAATCCCAACTCCCATAACTCCAATCTCTTCCTCTCCCTTCTACAAACATCCGGCCTACCCTCACCATATACCAAACCGGCCATGCACAGCATGCCTTTGCTATTCAACAAAGGTGGGCCCCCACAATGTATTTCACACTATTTATTTATATACCTATTAATCCACTTATACCATATATGCCAAGCCCATCTCCTAATTCATTTATATACCATTATGCTTCCAAACAATAATATCCAGCCCATTAGCCAACATTACCGTGGGCCCATCCATTTACCAACCTGAACATAACTTTAAGGACTATATACTTTACATCAAAAAGACTATATATACTATATATACTATACATCATATACTATGTTTTTAAGTAAAAATTAGTTTAACTTAAATTTATAATGCAAAAATAAATGTGCATACATTTTATGAAATTTATTTTGAGAAAGGATACGCTCAAACGCGTTCGCCGAAAACAAACACATGCGTCGCACGTAAAAATATGACAATGCGAAAATCGACTTTATCGATGAAAAGTTATTAAATATAATCGAAAATAATATAAACAAAATTACATTTACTAATTTACATATATTTCATGATGAAATCACTACACGTAGAAAGCACGTGCATTATACGTGCAGAAAATCGAAAAATGCATTTTAATTAAAACAAGGGAAAAATAAATTTTCGTTTTATAAAATAGATTTAAATACATAAAAATAAATAATTTAAACCTATAGAAAATGTTATACGTAGTGGTGGAAACACGTGCATCAAAACACGTAAAAAGCACGTAAATCCCAGGGATTGAAATATTATATTTTAGTTTACTGAAATCAATACGGAAAATGTATAAATAGTACGAATCCAAAATATGTAGTGAAATACATTACAAAATATACGTGCGTAACACCCAGGGGCAAAATTGTAATTTTCAATTTTGTGGGGTGTTACAATTGGTTAAGCTGTTGTTCCAGTTGAAATGGAGGCGACTCTGACCAGCATTGAAGATGAGAGTAGCAAGAGAGAATCTGCAGTTTTTGAGTTCTTCACTAAAGATGAAAAAAAAGATAAGGCATATTGTAAGTATTGTTCTCAGACTCTTGTTTATCGTTCATCAAAGGGAACTTCATCATTATGGAAGCATTGGAGAGCATGCAAAATTAGAAAAAACCATGAAAGAAGTAAAAGGCAATTACAAATTGGTTCATCTACCTGTGCGATGATATCGGTCTATATAAATTTGATCAAGAACGTAGTAGGAAGGATGTTGCACGTTATATTATCATGTGTGAAGTGCCTTTTAGTACCATCGATCATTGGGCCTTTAGGACGATGGTATCAAACTTACGTCCTGATTTTAAACAGTTAAAAAGGGCCACAGTGATAAAAGATTGCATTAAATTGTATAGGAAAGAAAAGGAGTTTTTGAAAAACTCAATAGTTAGTGCACATGGTCGAATCAGTTTGACCACTAATACATGGACAAGTTGTCAAACTAAGGGATATATGAGCCTCACGGCTCATTATATTGATGATGAATGGAAACTACATAAGAAAATTCTAAATTTTGTCGAGCTTGATGAGAGACATACGGGGGCAGCACTTAGTAAGACATTGAACAAATATTTATCAGATTGGGAAGTTGAAGATAAACTATTTACTCTTGCCATGGATAATTGTTCGGCAAATAATGTGGTTGCTAATAATATTAAAACACAATACAAATCATCGCTCCCCCTTGGTGGTGATTTTTTTCAAGTAAGGTGTTCGACTCATATTTTAAATTTAGTAGTCAAAGAAGGATTGAAGGATTTAGATGATTCTATTGTTCGAATCCGTGATGCTATTAAGTTTATAACTTCTTCTCCACAAAGGTTGCAAACATTTGATGAGTGCAAAAAAAAATTAAAGTTGAATCAAGATAGAAAACAAAGAATTTATTGCCCAACACGGTGGAATTCTACTTATTTGATGTTGGATAGGGCCTTGGAGTGCAAAGAAGCATTTGAAAATTTTCATTTTGTTGAGCACTTTAAAAATCCACCATTAGATGCGGATTGGTCAATGGCTAGAGAGGTTTGCAAGTTTCTTAAAGTATTTGATGATTCAACAAATGTGTTTTCAAGCTCAAAAATTCCAACTTCAAATTTGTATTTCTATCAAGTTTGCAAGATTGGTTTTCACTTGAGAAGTGAGTGGCATAGCCCAACAGTCAAAAAAATTCAAGACAGAATGAAGGAAAAGTTTAAGCAATATTGGGAGGAATATTGCATGATTTTATCCATAGCGATCGTCTTCGATCCAAGGAGGAAGTTTGACTTTGTGGAATTTATGCTAAATCAAGTGCATGGTTTAAGGGCGGCCCGACAAGTGGATGATGTTCGAGCAAAATTAGATGATTTGTTTGAGTTCTATTCAATGAAAGTGGTACCTATCAATCCTGTAGAAGAAAATGAAATTGGAGTGTCTTCTACTATGGACCATTTAGAGGGTGAAGATTTCATGCAATTATACTATAACTTCAAGAAGGCTTCGAAGAGATCTTTACCATCAAAGAGTGAACTCGGTCTTTATTTGGAAGAAGAGGTAATATGTATTAGTGTTTACATTCAATAACTTTCTTTTATTTTAGTTGTTTCTTTTCTTAGTTTAAGTGGTTGTTTTTTTTTCATTAGAATTTACCCGATGCCATATGTTTCAATATTTTGGAGTATTGGTCTGTGAATGAAACAAAATACCCTATTTTAGCATCCATGGCCCATGATATTTTAGCCATTCCGGTGTCAACAGTAGCATCTAAGTCGGCTTTTAGTACCGGCTTTAGAGTGGTGAGTGATAAGCGATCTTGTTTGAAGGGCTCCACTATTGAAGCTTTGATATGTGCTCAAGATTGGATGCGAGGAAATGTGCCAAACGATCAAGGTAAATATAAGGAAATGATAATTAATCTCTTTTTACTTAAATTGGAGTTCATGATTTATATGCTTCATCTTATATATTGACGTGAAACAGATATAGATTTATGAGGCTTTGTTGATGAAGGATGTGATGAGGAAGAAGAGAGTTGATTTTGCTAGTTTGCTCACTTGCTGAGCTTACTGTTAACTGTGAGTTTATTTTTCTAGTTAGCTTACTTGCTGAGTTTACTCAGTTTGCTCACCTGCTCCGTTTGCTAATTTACTTTGTATTTGCTAGTTAACTGTTTTGCTGAGTAATCCATCTCAGTTTGCTAGTTTTGCTAGCTCACCTGCTCACCTACTCAGTTTTCTAGTTTTGCTAGTGTACTTTGTATTTGCTAGCTAACTTTTTTGCTGAGTAAGCCATCTCAGTTTGCTAGTTTTGCTAGCTCACTGCTCAGTTTGCTAGTTTTGCTAGTTTGCTAGTTAACTGTGAGTTTATTTTTGATGTTTGGTTTACTTTGTATACAAGTGATGATGAGATGGATTATGATTCTGAAGTTGCATACTATGATTCATTGATTAAGTGATTTATAGGAGTGACTAGTGATGATTAAATCCTATCTGTGCTTTATAGGAGTGACTAGCAATTCACACTCTTTGAAGATAATCTGAGCTTTATAGGATCATTTCAGTGTCTCTTTCTCCTCCAAATGGGTGATGATGGCCTCACTTTCCTTTTGATTAAACTTCACCTCCTCCAAATGGGCCATCTTCTTCTTGTTCTTGTTGAGATTTCTTGAGATCTTGAATTGCTGAGAGATAACAAAGTAGCAACATTCTTGACATCTTGAATTTACTACTTGTAACACCTCGAATTTGTAAAATACTGAAAATACCTGTTTTTATATATTTGGAGTGGTGAAAATTATTTTTGATATATTTTATTTAAATATGGATATTGGTATGGATATTTGTGTTAGATGGGTGTTATTGATATATTGGGGGTTATGAGTTGAGTTTTATGTGAAGAAATATTGTTTACTTTATTTTCTACTGTTGGAGAATTATTATGAGACAATTTTATGTATTTTACATTGTTAGTATTTTCAAAGTGTAAGAGTTGGGGGCTCATTTGAAATATTTTTGAGATGGGGGGCTTATATGTAATACTCTTATTTATTTATTTATTTATTTATTTATTTATTTATTTATTTATTTATTTATTTATTTAATAAAACCCCCCTCCCATTTCTTCTTCCTCCTCCTTCTTTCTTTTCTTTTCCTGATCCCGACCGAACACCCAAGCTGACCCACTTCGGCGATTCTTCCCCACTCCAAATCCACCCCATTTCTCCGTGGTTTTCATATTAAATTGAGGGATAGGCTAATTGAAGGGTTCTCTACATCGTGGTAGCATCGGATTTTTGAAAGGATTTCGGAAAGGTAAATCCTAAATTATTTATTGTATAAAATTGAGTGGGGTTAATTTCTTTTGAGTAGGAGTATTATGATAAGGAGATTCGAAGATGTTGGGAATAGTAGAGGTGAGAAATTAGCAAATTATTGGAGCGTTTACAAGTTGCTAATAAATTAGGATTTTGGGTTTATAAAAGAGAATTGTATATGTGAGAATTATCTCCTTCATAGTAGTAGAATTTTAGTAGAACTATTAAAATAAGTTGGAGGTGATTTTAGTAATTGTTTAGGGATAAACATCCCGTAGGAATTTAAATATTACATGCAACGCACGTGTGCATCCCAGACGTTCGATAAAACGCCTGAGTGATATTAGAATTAGTGTTGTTATTTTCTGTGGTTGATTTGGATGTTTTGAGCCTTAATTGCTTTGAAACTTGATAATAGGAGATGTTAACGGCTTCGGGTGCGGGATGGAGAAGTGATGCTTCGAGTCTTCCTGGGTTGTTAGGTGAGTATGAAAGCATTTATGTATCTGTTGTTTTAAGAAAATTTTAGTACAATTTGAATTATTGGTAAGAATTCCGGAATAAGGTATATGTGTACATGGGAATTGGTGTTCGATGTTGGTGTGCAATATGACGATTAAATACTCGTCTCTTGTGTATTGATATAAATTCATAGACGATGGATTAGTTATATATAGGGGGATGAGTTATATGTATATAAGGATGTCGGTATATGGTGAATTGATGTGATTTTGAATATTCAGCGTGATGGTAATGTATTGTGTGTGTGTATATATATATATATATATATATATATATATATATATATATATATATATATGTATATGTAATCTACTGAGCGTATGCAAACATGTGAGAATGAGATAATAAATAGTACGGTATATTCATGATGTGTGAGGTAATGATCAAATAAATAAGACAGTACAGTTGTGATGTGCAATAATATGATGTGATGATTTTATATGTTAATTACAGTGATATTTCTTATACGTGATACATTGAAAGGGTAAGTGGGATGGTGATCATTGTTTATGTGTTAGTAAGTTCAAATAAAAGACGAGATGCTATGATGATAAAGGGTGATGAAAATATGAAAAGAAAATGTTAATAGCAATAATTTCGGTTGACTAGAGTTGATACCTCAGGGTAGACCTGAGAGAGAGTTGATACCCTAGGATAGACCTGGGAGAGCAGATACCTCCGGATAGACCGGAGAGAGAGATGATACCTCAGGGTAGACCTGAGAGAGAGTTGATACCCTAGGATAGACCTGGGAGAGCAGATACCTCCGGATAGACCGAAGAGAGAGATGATACCTCAGGATAGACCTGAGAGAGAGTTGATATGCCAGGATAGACCTGGGAGAGCAGATACCTCCGGATAGACCGGTGAGAGAGATGATACCTCAGGGTAGACCTGAGAGAGAGTTGATACCACATGATAGACCTGGGAGAGCAGATACCTCCGGATAGACCGGAGAGAGAGTTGATACCTCAGGGTAGACCTGAGAGAGAGTTGATACCCCAGGATAGACTTGGGAGAGCAGATACCTCCGGATAGACCGGAGAGAGAGTTGATACCTCAGGGTAGACCTGAGAGAGAGTTGATATCCCAGGATAGACTTGGGAGAGCAGATACCTCTGGATAGACCTGAGAGAGAGTTGATATCCCAGGATAGACTTAGGAGAGCAGATACCTCCGGATAGACTGGAGAGAGAGTTAATACCTCAGGGTAGACCTGAGAGAGAGTTGATACCCCAGGATAGACTTGGGAGAGCAGATACCTCCGGATAGACCGGAGAGAGAGTTGATACCTCAGGGTAGACCTGAGAAAGAGTTGATACCCCAGGATAGACCTGGGAGAGCAGATACCTCTGGATAGACCGGAGAGAGGGTTGATACCTCAGGGTAGACCTGAGAGAGAATTGATACTCCAGGATAGACTTGGGGTAAAATGAATATGATATGAAATGTGAATGAGAAAAAGAAGAAAATACTTGGTGTAAAATGAAATGAAATGGTGAAGTAAGTGTATGGGTGGCAATGAATAAGTAAATTAATAATTGAGTTATTGGCTTAAGATGTAATGAGTTATCACCCAAGTTCTACTTGGGGTGCAGTGATGATTATCGAAGCTGTCTGTTTTGGGGTGCAGTGTATTATTTAAAAAGAACGAGAGTTAATGTGAATTGTATTATGAGACGAAAAATGAAAAGTAGAATACCTTGTGCTGTGAAATGAAAATGAGAAAGTGACAATAGCGTATGACAAGAAATGAATATGAGAAAGTGGAGAAAGCAAGTGTATTATGAGTTAAGAATAAAGAATAAATAAGTTAATTATGAGATGAGATTCAAAAAATACGAAAAGTGTATTAATATGGATTAAATGAAGAAATTGTGTTATGATAATGAATACGGAAAGTAGACAGTATGCATTATGCATCTTATAAATGAAAGTGAAGATATAATGCGAGAGTGGTCACGAAAATGATTAGTAAAGAGAAATATGTTGTGTTATGAGTTTGTTGTACCTTGGAAGTGTGTCGAGGAACTACTCGCCCGCTATTTTTGTGGAAATGGTGGG
This sequence comes from Hemerocallis citrina, assembly GCA_017893485.1. Taxonomy (NCBI): domain Eukaryota; kingdom Viridiplantae; phylum Streptophyta; class Magnoliopsida; order Asparagales; family Asphodelaceae; genus Hemerocallis; species Hemerocallis citrina. The sequence continues at coordinate 257,068,647 of CM030360.1, read as the reverse complement.
AACTACCTGCCTTGGCACAACTTTCAGGATGAATGGGTGAGTTGTTAATATGATGCCGGTATTGTAGGTTGGAAATAAAAAGTGAAGTTAATTGATACATGTGTTATAAGGGAAAATAAAGGTAAGTTATAACAATTGATGAGTTTGATGATGAGTATGATGATGTATTGAGAGTGTAAAGAAGATAGTTGTAATGTATGATGAAAGTAAAAGTAATGTACTATGAGACGTGATGATATGTGTTATAAGAAATGAATGAATGCGGTGTTATGTAATATAAGAATGAAAGTTGATGTAGTACGAAATATTATGATAAGTGTTGTAATAAATGACTGAATGTGGTATTATGAGATTGACCGCATGTGGACATATGCTCTGAATGCGAAAGGATGTAACGAATTATGGTAGAACAATTCTATGTGATAAAATACAATAATTTATGATGGAATAAATGTGAAGTTTCGAGAGGAGAATAAATATGATGGGAATAAGTATCTGCGTATTGCAAGATTGATGAGTGTGATGTTATGTGACATGAGAAGGAGAAAGAAAAGGTTTATGAATGAAGATGAGTATGAAAGAATATGAGTCGTGAGTTCGAAAATGCAAATGAATGGTAAATGAATTGCGTGGCTAAATAAGTGTGAAGAAAGGTCGCAGTGACCCTATGTGATTATTATGAAAATAAAGAAATGATGAGGCGAGGGTAATTGTGAACAGATGAGTATCTGTGTTGGAGAATTCAAAATGAAAAGTAACGGGATGTAAATTAATGTGTTGCTTTGTAATTGAGTATGAATTGAAAGAGTTGTATATATATATATTTATATATATGTAGTCATATATTAATATGATGCATTTAGCGAAGGGTGTGATGTTATGGATATATATGCAGATGGATGTAGATTTGTCGAGTACTTAATACAAAGTCATATTCTTGATGCTTTAATGTTCATATTCAGGTTAAATCTTCTTACCTTTATATTTGTAAGTTTAATTTATTTTCCTTATATAGTTTGATTTATTTATTAGATTAGTGAATTATACTCACACCAGAAATGGCTAACCCCTTAGTGTTTGGGAGTTAGGGAGTTCCTGGACTACCCTAGATCCCCTACTGTTACAGGTCCTCAACAGTACAGAGGTGAGGCATAGATTTCGTAGAGTGAAATTATTTACTTTAAATTTTATGTATAAGTTCAGTTATGTGAATAGTGGAATGTATGGTTTAAATTGTAATTTGAATGTATAAGCATGTAGATGATGATGATGAGTATAGTACGAAGTGGTATGGTATGTTTGTGACCCATACCCACCTCGTTGTGGTGTACCGGGCTCTGTGGTAGGTTTTACAAAGGTTTTTCTAAAAAAAATTTCTCGTTTTTAAAGAAATTTATGGTTTTTATTTGATATTTGATATTCTAGTATGAGTTTGGCCTCCCAGAGCATGATATTATATTGCCTGTGTGATTCTGCTCATTTTGGCCTGGGGAGCCTATGATATTATTGCGTGTGATGTGAGCTACGAAATTTAGAGAAGAATTCCATAAGCTTTTTTTGTTTCGGGGTAGAAATTTCAGGGAAAACTCTACCAAAATTTTATTTGAAATATACTTATCTTAGTTTATGTTTAAAGTGATATAGAAATTGAAAGAATTGATTTTGGAGGGAAAAAAAATTAAAAAAAAATATTTTTTTGGGACATTACACTACTGCACGTGAATGTAATATGAAGTGTTGCCTCTGGAAACAATATACTACTGCTGATGAATGTTGCTACTTTGTTAGGATGTGTAAATGTTGCTACTTTGTTACTGATCAGTTGCAAATTGCTGCGGATGTGTAAATGTTGCTACTTTGTTACTGATCAGTTGCAAATTGCAACTTTGTTAGGATGTGTATATCTATTCTGTTTATAAGTTGTATACTTGCATGCCATTATTTGTAACTTGTTATTACTTGTAAATGAATATTTGCAAAAATATATATTATTAATCTAACTTTTGTATATGCAAGTGATGATGAGATGAATTATGATTCTGAAGTTGCACACTATGATTCATTGATTAAGTGATTTATAGGAGTCACTAGTGATGATTAAATCCTATCTGAGCTTTATAGGAGTGACTTAGTAATTGACACTCTTTGAAGATAATCATTCCTTGTAGTATTTGACTTGGATTTCTATTTGGTTTATAAGATTTTGCTGCAGTTGTTTTCTCGCTGCTGGTTTATAAGATTTCTATGCTGTACAAATCAGTAGTATGAGATTTGTGCTGTATTTCATGTCTCTTTCTGTTTGTGATACTTGAGTAATATAATGTAGATGACTGATAAATAGTTCATAATTCATCTATTATGAGTAGTTGTATCAGTGTACTACTGCATGAGGACATCTTTTGGTGTAATATTAAGTGTTGCCTCTGGAAACAATATACTACTGCAGATGAATGTTGCTACTTTGTTAGGATGTGTAAATGTTGCTACTTTGTTACTGAGCAGTTGCAAATTGTTGCGGATGTGCAAATGTTGCTACTTTGTTACTGACTTACTGATCAGTTGCAAATTGATGGCTGATGCAGATGAATGTTGTTACCGTGTTACTGATTGCCTCTTGAAACAATATACTACTGCAGAAGTGCAAATGAATGTTGCTACTTTGTTACTGATTTGCAAATGTTGCTACTTTGTTACTGATCAGTTGCAAATTGCTGCGGATGTGTAAATGTTGCTACTTTGTTACTGACTTACTGATGAGTTGCAAATTGATGGCTAATGCAGATGAATGTTGCTACCTTGTTACTGCTTGTTACTGATCAGTTGCAAATTGGAACTTTGTTAAGATGTGAAATACTATTCTGATTATAAGTTGTATACTTGCATGCCATTATTTGTAACTAGTTATTACTTGTAAATGAATATTTGCAACAATATATATTATTGATCTAACTTCTGTAAATTTATGTGTTATGCTTGAAAGACCCGGAACCGAACCGGACCCGTGAAAAGAAATAGGACCCGAACCGGACCCGGACCCGAATGGGAACGGGTAACAATTTTTTTGAGGAACCGGAACCGGACCCGGACCCGAATTTCACGGGTCTGGGTCCAGGTCCAGAAGTTGGACCCGTCATTGAACGGGTCCGGGTCCGGGTATTGAAGTACCCGACCCGACCCAACCCGTTACCAGTGCTACTTGTTTACATGATACTTGTTCACTTGACACTTGATACATGCCACTTGAACTTGTTTATCTTGTCATACTAGTTGTTATATTTTGTTATCATGCTTATACCATGCTATGTTTGTTTATGCTGTTATTTTATATATTTGTTTATCCTTTCCTGTATTTGTGCCTGCACTACAAGCGGCCCGTAACTTGCATTGACAAGAGTTTGTTTTCTTTTTCTTCTTCCTGCAATTTTGTTAAATTGCAGATTTTGGAGATCAGTTGCCAGATGGAGTTGGTGATTTGAGATACTAGATGCTAGAGTTTTGCTATCATGATTTTCCTGCTATTATTATTATTTTCTGTTGCTATTTGAACAATTGTATCTGTTACTTGGATTATTTTTGTATTTGGGCAATGAGACCCAAGATATTGACTTATTCAGATCTGATTTATTCGAGATTAATATATTTTGTTTCAAGTAAATTCTGTTGGTATTTTGATTCATATATGGATACTTGGCTGACTTTTCTTGCTTCTGAATCTAATTATTCTTGTGAAATGTTGTAAAGATGTAACACCCCGAATTTCAAATAAAGATAAATTCGAGATTTCACAGGATCTTTACTTTTTACAAGGAATTTTAAAACTTTTTCAATAGTACATCAGAGTTCCTTTACACTTGGTTTTTACACAGCGGAAGAAATAAAAATTACGACATTTGAAAACAAAATATAACTTGTACAACTTCATAAATTGAGTCATCGATTGCATCATATTATCCTTCAAGAATAGTCCATTACCTACATGTCAATCTGTGGGCACGTGAGTTACTTACAACTGACGAAATGTTTTACACGGCTATCCTCTCTATGCCGTAAACAGTATAACGATCTCATACTTTAACAAATCACAAAAAGATTGAATGAACAAGTAAAGTGTCAAAAGTGATTATTCTAAATATAAGTTTATGCCATGCCTTAATGCCTAATGCACACAATTCTATACTAGGATGACACTAATGCACACTTATTCGGATTCTATGCATCCCATACTACATAGGTCCGAGGACAAGCGCCTACGTACTCCACCATAAAGGTCTCGATCCCTCGCCATGAAAACTACCCGGTAGCAAAATGAGGTTCAGACCATTCCACGAATTTGAATCCCAGCCCCGGAGTCTACCACTGACTGTTATAACAGATTTCACATAGTGCGAATCATCCCGTATGTGACCCTCTAGCCCAGTATATACATATACATTGGAGACGGTAAACAAAAACCCCTCCGTCCGACTACTCAAGATCCCGAAGTCCACCGCTGAGTCATCCTCATAGTCCCGGATAAAATACAATAATCTGTCTCCCACGGGGCAACCTCAGTCCACCAACTGGGTCTATAGTCTTGGAGTCCACCGCCGACTATATAGAGCACCCCACTTACGTTTCCCCAAGTTTACTACAACTTCACCTAAGTGCCTAAGTAACTTAGTTCAAGGCATCATTAGATTTTCAAGTCTAGAATTAGTCTTATCTCTTACCGGTCTTAATCACCATTCTCGAGACAGATTTACAATCCTATCTCAAACTTTATATCTTAATTCTTTTATTTCAATATTTGCTGGTAACAAGATTTTACTAACTCACAACGTAACCATTCATGCCTAAGGATTTTGGATACGCATATCCTTTAATAGTCATGTCTTAGCTCAAAGTATTCTTTATCTATTCACAACTTGGTATATGCCTTGTTTAGCATCATTCATTCAATTCAATCACTATCTTTCTAAGACAACAATTTTTTTCATGAGTTTATAGCATAAATCCAAAACTCTTCTGGGTAAATTAATCACATAAAAGTTCTCAACTACAAACAAGCACATGAACAAACATATTTACATGATCTTGTCAAGTCAAACAATTCATAAGTAATTTCTTTCTAAACTTTATATGAATTCACACAAACTTTTAATCTCATTTAGCATTCTTACTCAACAAAAGAGATTGTTTACAACGAGATAGTCGTATTACGTATTTTTCTTTTCTTCAAAAGAATTATTTATTCAAAATAATAATTTTGGAAACAAAGTGCATTTGTTATTTCAACTTCTTTGCCACTTTCAAAAAAAATACAAGATCAGAAATTAAACTATTCTTAGTAAATTCTTTGTGCAACTTTATAAGGAAAAGTGAATAATCTTTGTTTCTTTCCAAAGTCAAATAAGCAGTTTTTGAAAGAAACCAAAATAAAATAAAATAAAATGGTGGCAATCAGTTTCGAACCCAGGTCAGTTAGTCACAACAGCAAAGCCCAAAGCCCAACCGAACTAGCCACTAAGTCCATTGTGGACTGGTGTCATTGTAACGCCCCGAATTCCAAAATGCACTGAATTCGAGGTTCCACAGGATCTTTACACTTCATTTAGTACAATTTTACAAGGAAATTTGAACTTTTCACTTTACATCAGAGTTACATGGGAACCCTACACTTTACATATATAGTACAGCGGAAGCAAATTTATAACATTTAAATAAATGTACATCAACATTTGAATAATCAACATTTGAATAATCTCTAAGCATCTGTGCTTCTTTAATCTTTATCATGTCATTACCCTGCATACAAAACTGTGGGTACGTCAGTTTATTCAACCGACGAACATTATATACGGCCATCCTCTCTATGCCGGAAATAGTATAAATCATTTTCCATATTTAACAAACACAAACTTGTCACATATCAAACTAAAGGGAATACCCTAATGATGTCGTGTTGTGATTGTGCACTTAGTCCTTAATGCAATTATTTATATTACATGACACTAATGCATACTTGTTCGGATTCTATGCATGCCATACTACATAGGTCCGAGGGCAAGCTCTTAACCGTTCTTCATCTTTGTAGGGTTCAATCCCTCGTCATGACTTAATTTACTACTGTAACTACGGTAAGTATCTTAGATGATCTATGAGTACAAGCTCGTGTACAGAAAACCTGGAGGGGAATCCCACGCCATGTCTTGACGCATCAAGCATGCATTCTGTGGCAATTCAGCCTCCTTCATGGCACACGAACCTCTTACAGTCCCCAAACATCCCACAAGCGTCGCCAAGATCCCGATCTTCTATGAGTAGTGCCCACGCCATGTCTTGACGCATCAAGCATGCATTCTGTGAATCACACCCACATCGCAGACTCGAGGCTCTCATACTTGTGTTTTTCTCTCACTTTCATCACCTCTTCACTATGTACTAAATCCTTAAATTTAATGAAATCATGAACAAAATCAATCTCTTAGAGTTAGCCCTCTCACTACGACCGGTCTTATTTCTTTCATTTCACAATGACCCAAACTGGTCTTTTCAATATCAATAATCATAATTATTCATCACTTTCACGTGCCGGTGTGAGTTTTGGCTACACTCTAATTTTCAATTTCAATTCATAATCCATATGTTTGAGTTTTCATGCTCAATAACATTCTCTTTTCCAATAACATGATTTCTAATTTATTCATGAGTCCATAGCCATACATGGAATTCAATTATTCCTTATGTATTTCATCAAATATCATTTCCACATTAAAATCACATCACTAAATGAATATTCACATTTCATAATTTTCACACTATTCTCCAATGAGAATAATTCACATCACATCACTACATATAATTTCTTTCTTTATTATACTTCCATTATAGCACTTTATTTCAAGTTCCTTTGCGAATTATATACTCCACGAAATATAGATGTAGAACCATAGTTCTATTTATACATTTGTTCTCACAAATATACTCTATTTTATTTTGATAACTCCCAAATTATTTTTCATAAGTCCCACATATTTTTAGAATAATAAACATAATTTTTTCATAATTTTTCAATCATCAAAACACCCCAAAAAATATTTTTTTCCCACAACTTAAACACAGGCCGAGACCAAAGATCGAACCAGCAACCACAGGGAAACAAGCCACAGGCACAGACCACTAGGCCACTTGCGCCAGCGGTATACAAGAGCGCTGAGAGCATTAAGTGCTCTCGGCTGCAGTTCATTTAATCTTTTAAAAACACGAAACAAAATATGTGGTGCTACTGGGAATCGAACCATCGACCCCTGAGGAAACCCGCACAACACTGTAGCAAATAAGAGCATCCCGACCGCTTGAGCTATATGCTCAAGTTGTCATAGTACAACTCGAACTTTAATTAAATTAATTCCCTTTGTTTAATAGAACTTTTCGATGTTCAAAAAGCTCTCATTTGATTTTGCTCTTATTAAACTTACTGTAAATTTCCAGATTGACTATTCCCATCATAAATTATACTCCAGTATATAAAAAATAAATTTTCTAATAATTAAACATATATTCCTCATTCAATTTGGCTAAATTGCAAGTTACTACTACCACATTTTCTTTTTCGACTTTCTTATCCAATTTTGATTTCAATAATCTCTACATCAATTTTCTGTTTTTATTCATTTCACAACACACAAATTATATCTTTTTAGTCATCTATTACAACATTATCACAAGAGTCCATTTAATCACATAAAGCAACATTGTCAATTTACTAACTTTTGCATATAGTCCTTGATGTTAATAATGAAGTTTTCTTCAAACAATCCATGGCTATAATCAATTTACACACAACTTAAATTTAATGATAGAACCACATACAAGTTGTATACCAACATTTCGATCAATCAATAAGCTATTTTTTTTTTAAAATTAAGATGTACTCTTATTAATCTTTTTCATGCATCACCATTTTAATTCAAATCTAGCATGCTTCCTAATTAGAAATACGGAAAATTACCCACTTTATTTGGAGAGAAGTACAATTATCAATCCCTCCTAAACAAATGTCCTTGCCAAGATAGCGGTCCTCCTCCTCGTCGATGTGTACGCACGCTCCAAGAATGTCAAACCCGAGCCTCCCTTGTTGATGCCGGCCTCTCCTCTTTGTTGATGCAAGCACAAATTTCTCACACAACTCTCAATCTTTTAACTCACTTACTAAACTGCTAATAATGTATTTTAAACTATAGGTTTGGAGGAATAATTAGCACAAGAATAACTAGGCTGGGGGGGGAGGGGATATTTATACTAAAAATTTAGAAAAATGGAAGGCTAGGATTAACTTAGGAGTTAGAAAACAAAGGGCTAGGATTCAAGGAGGAGTTACAATAACCAACCATGATCAAGTAACCACCACCCATGACTGCATTTGAAAATTTTCTTTTCCCTCCTAAAGATCAAAACCGGCCTAGCATGAATGGATTCAATTGCACGTGTACGTGCAATGCACGTGCATGCATTTGTCTCCAAAAATTTGTACATTAAATTTTACATAAAAATAATCTTTAAAATGTATTCTACATTACAAGTTGTAATTAAAATAGAAATAACTCATGGGCTTTAATTAATGGGCCAAAATAATAGTTTTATATAAAGAAATTAAATAAATTAGATTTGGGCTTAAAAAGAAAGGCTTTTGTTTATTTGAAAAGGACCTTTATATAAAAGTAATTAAAGAGCACATATATAAATATCTATACTCATCATAATGAAAATAATTACAGATTTAATTCTACCAAAAATATTGCACGTGCACACTACGTGCAAAATTAAATAATTTTCATAAATGAAATTGGGACATTACAGTCATAAACCAAAACGAATCCATTTTATAGTAACTATCCAGTTTCGGATTTAATTGCATGAATTAAAATAAAAGTATAGCTATCGAGTTTCGAACCCAAAATCTCTTATAAATCGTGTTCACCGGCTAACCAGTAAGTCCAATTATATTTTCTGTTTATAAGTTGCATTAGTGTACTTTTGTCGATACTATTCTGAATTTGGTTTCTTTTAATAAAACTTGTTTACCCTATAATCCAATCATTTTGGACATTGGAATAAATCTCACTTTTGGATTGAGATGAAAACTTAAAAATAATACTCAACAGATTCAAATTTATTTTTTGAATATATCTTTATTTTTAAAAAATAGATTTTTCCCTTCTTTACAAAATTTGCATTTCTTCTCAAACTCAAAAATTAAGAATCATATTTCTTAAAACTAGTTTATGTACAATCATTACACTAATTAAAATTTGTGCTACGAATCAAATATGTCCCTTAATCAACCATAGATATCTCAAAGAAATTCTTTCACGCAATAACTTGTATTTTTACCCCATGTCGACAAGTTTCATGGTAATAACAAAAATTATTTTCTCTTTTCTCCTTTTTTTTCTTCTTTCTAAATCATCACGTCTCTAAGCATATGTCAAAACATAATATTCTCACACCATTACTCATACACATCACACATTTGACAAATCATAAATTTGCAAACATTCTAACATGGTTCATAAGATTAATCCTTTAGTTGAACCCTTTTAATTAGCATGGTAATCAAATATTCACTAATCCTCAGTACGGTCGTTGCTAGCATGGATTTTATCTTCATACATCACATTCAACTTTTATTCTATTCATTTAAACTATTAGCATGGTATTCACAAAATTCATGAGATGTTAGCATGAATTTTTATCTACAATATCTCATTCAATCCTTTACTACTCATTAACCTATTAGCATGCAAATCCTACTTAGAAAGCATAAGAACACCCACCTTTAGTGAAGGGTTGAACAAATACGATGGAAGTACTCCTAGCTCCAACCAAGCAATCCTGGTTCCTAGCAACTCCTAGCAAAGCCTTCTCCTCCTAGCAAGAATTCTCCAAAGCAAGATTTCCACCACCAAAGATGAGAACACTCTATTCTCTTTCTTTTCTCTCTTTCTTTCTTTTCTTTTTCTCTTATTTTCTTTTGTGTGTGGGAATGAGAAGAGATTGGGTGGTATTTATAGGACTACACTAGGGTCTAAATTGCAAAACTACACACCCTAATAAATCCTCCTATTTAATACAATTTAAACCTCATTGTCATAACCTCCTAATTAAATCCTACAAATCATAACCTCCCCTAATTAAACCTACCAAATCATAACCCCCCTAATCAAATCCCCTTCTTCAAGTGTGCAATCCGGTCATGCACAAAGGAGAAACCGGTCCCTATGGTGTGTGTGTGCATGTACCAATGCACATACAATTTTAATTCACTTCTATAACTTTAAATGTTGACTAATCCTTTTTGAAACTTGTTTTGTAGTAGTGTACACTTAGTTTTATTTGTGAATTTACTAGTGGGCTTGCCAAATGGGCCTATTAATGAATTAATTAATTCAATTACCTAGTGGGCTCACCTCCTAACGGGCTAAATTCTAATCTTTTGGCCCATGGATTAACTAAGGGCTAAATATGTTATGCATGCTAAAAGAAATGAGTAATGAGATTAACAAATGAAGATAAAAAATTTTGCACGTGCATCATACGTGTAAAGAAATAAAAATGCATTTTAATTAAAATAAAAAGTGGGGTGTTACAAAAGATCCTGACAGCTTATGGATGGTAAAAATTATTCGCTGGGCTTAGTCACGTATCTGTATTCCGTATTCTCTTTTGGGAAGCGGGGCGTGACAAAGAAACTTCAGCTTGTTGTCCAAGTTGAACCTCATATTCGTTTGAACTTAAATCTACTCGGAAGGAAGGTAATCCATCTGATTTGGATGTACGAGAACCAGACTGAGATCCTTCTTGTGAATTATTCCCCTTACGTAATTTAGCAGGTGGAGCGCCAGTATGATCATTCCATCTTTCCTCCTCCTTCAGAGAAGTGGTCACACGCGCATAAATTTGAAACTCTTTTTTTGAAAGTGACTTCCACCTGGAGAGTTTTATGTGCCATCTCTAACTACAATAAATAATAAACGAATAGTGAGGTTGCATATTTTTTAATAATAACAAAAATATTAAAATTATGTAGAAATAATACTTACAATATCAGCTTGAGAAGCACCGCTTGGATTTATATTCTCCACTTGACGAAGAGCACCCCGAAATTTGCTAACTACGGACATCAAATCAGACATACGGTTGGAAAGAGGCTTCGGCGATCGTTGAGATTGTGGAATCTTACCAACATTGAATTTTGCAGTAACTCGTTGCCATAACTTATCTCCTTTTTGATTTATACCGACAATAGCATCTTGAGAAGTATCAAGATAAGCATGACATAATTCTTTATCTTCCGATTCTGAGCAATTTCCCTTTCTTACAGATGTCATAACTGGTTCTATTTTTTTTTAGTAAGTGTAATGTAATCCCCCCACCTTTTATAGTGATGCTTACACAGGACTGATGTGATTCCTGATGAGATTCCTGACGAGATTCCTGACAAGATTCCAGACCAGATTCCTAACTGACGAGACTTCTTGAGGCATTAGTAGATTATGACCTTTGGATATGGCATGCATATTTTAGCCTACCGGGCTCTAATAACGACATCAATGTGTTGGAATCTTCACACTTATTTGTTGATCTTGCTGCTGGTAAAATAGTTCCAGTTAGATATAATATTATGGGAAAGAAATATGACACAGGTTATTATTTAGCCGATGGCATATATCCTAAATGGTCTACACTTGTTCAGACCATTCGTGATCCCCAGGGGCCTGCTAAGTAATATTTTGCTATGAAGCAAGAATCATGTATGAAAGATGTTGAACGTGCATTTGGAGTTCTTCAATCACGCTGGGCAATCATCAAAGGACCAGCTCGTTTTTGGAGTAAATGTGTTTTACATGATATAATGCTTCGTGTATAATAATGCACAACATGATCATCGAATACGAGCGAGATACAAATGAGCCAATTAGGAAATTTATTCATATAACTGCCCATGAGATATCGTTGGTAGCAGATGATACAACCCAATTTAGTCAGTTTCTAGCTAGACACAAGAAAATTAAGGACAAGGAAGCTCATTTTGAACTCCGAAACGGATTAATTGCTCATTTGTGGGAACAACACGGTGCTAGTACATCAGGTGTTTAATTGTTAATATTTTTTAATTTGAATAATGTGGTACTCTTTTTCCTACGGGTTTTTTAACGAGGCCATCAATAATTGTATTATCTTTTTCTTAGTAAGTGTATTATCTATTTCTAATTAATTGTATTATATCTTTTTAATTATTTGTATTATTTTTTTGCATTCAAAAAATTAGTTTTGTGCACACAAAAAAAATTACAAAAAAAAAATTTTGAAACCCCAAAATGGGTTACCATTGGAGCACCTCACTTCAACCCCTAAATCAAAATGGCATATTCTAAAGAATATGCCAAAATGGAACCCCAAAATGGGAATGGAGATGGGGTTCCATTGAGAATGCTCTAAGGCACCCTACGCATGTTTCGAGCGTCCTCCTCAATTACATTAAACATCTCTATATCAGAAATGGAAACCCAAAGAAAATCAACCGAGGAACATCTGCCTCGCTTAGTTGACGTATCTGCACTGAAATTAGTCTCTTGGAAAGCATGTTGCACTGCTGGAATTGAGAGGCTTGCCATGGGCTTGCCATGATGCGTCGGATATCTTGATAGATGGGATCACGATCTGAACCAACACCAACTTGATCAATAACATGCTTAGAGTCCCCTTCAATAATTAAAGGTTCATCATGAGAAATAATATGAAAAGCTTTGAATGTTGCCCATAGTCCACGTCTTTCAGTCACATTAAGGGGGGGTTTGGTTGGATGTAAATTTACTGTAGCGAGGGATGAACACTGTAGCGAAAGAAAATCCTTGGATTTGATTTCTTGAAATAGCTTTGGTTGGATATAGATTTACTGTAATGGGAATAGTTTTCCATAAAATATTAGCTTTGGTTGAGTTGTAAGAACACTGTAACGAAATTAATTTAAAATAAGATTTAACCTTTTGTTTTATTTTGAAAAAAAATGAAACTAGAAAAAAAAAACTAAGACAAAAAAAACCAAAACCCATTAATAAAAGAATACCCATAGCACAAAAATATCCAGAAAAAAAAAACTGAGGCCAAAAAAAACAAGACAAAAAAAAAAACCATAACCCATTAATAAAAAAATACCCATAGCAAAAAAAAAAAAAAAAAAAAAAAAAAAAAAAAAAAAAAAAAAGGCAAAAAAACTAAGAAAAGAAACGGAGCTTAGCTGATGTGGGACTAAAGGGGATTGTTTTGGGTTAAAATAGCTTTTCGTGAATTAACAACATAAAAAATGCAAGTTTTAATGTGGGGAGAGAGAGTGAGAAAAATAAATAAATAAAATAATAGTGAACAGTGTTCCACGAGTGTTTTCGGTACATTAGCTACAGTAATGAGCAAAAAAAAAAAAATCACCTGCATTGAACCACAGCGATGCAACAATGTTCCCCCTGGGATTTACCTTTTTGCAGCATGTTTACATGCTACCAAACCACCTCTAATTAAATTATTCAACACCGAACCTCTTCCAACCAGTAAGGGTCAACCCATCCAGTCACCGGAAGATGAAACCATATCCCACCGAGACATCGTTTAATGGACCATAAGGTTGAGTTTGAATGTACCCTCCAGAGGTGGTGACCATTGGATCAAGAACTCCCTTGGTGACCGAGAAGCAAAGATCATTTTGAGACCCATCCATAGGATCTCCAAATAGGACCATTTTTTTTAGTGAAAGTCGCTCCAAGCATATTCCGTCGTTCTACTACCTCTGCTATGGCAGCCAACCACACCGTTAGGCATCAAACAAACACATTCAAAGCAAACTAGACATCTCGTCTTCCAAACCATCCACTTGATCGAGACCACTAGGTCCTCCAAAACCTTCCTTTTATTCCCAACTCCTAAAACGTAACTATCAATGAGCTGCCACAAGTCCCCAACATTTTGCAAATTGAGAGAGAGGCCAGTATGTATCTCCACTGAATTCCATACACGACGAGCCAGCAAGCACATGAAAAGCATGTGATCTGCAGTCTCATCCAAGTCTAAGCAAATTGGGAAACACACATCAATTTGGAGCCCATGTCGAGCGAGTTTTTTTTTTGAATAAAAAGTGACTAAGGTCACGTGTTTCATTAATGATTTGTTAACGAAACGTACAAAAAGTACCAATACAACACACCCTACACTAGTCTATTACATTAAAGATCTTCCCCAAAATAAAAGTTGCAACATCACATAAATAGGAAACTCCCCCTAGTCTGGGCAAGCATAGTACGGAATCTTCCTGGCAAAGTAAGGCGCCTCCTTGCCTGGGTCCATCACTCCTACAGTGTGCTCACTCCACCCTTGGCTTCTTCCACATACCTGCTTGACCTGCCCAAGCCTCTATTAGAACAAGCAGTTTATGAAGTAACATATGAAAAGTGCATCTATGATTACGGAAAAATGACTCATTCCTATCTAGCCATATACTCCACAAAATAGCCCCAACCGTAATATCCCATAGTAATCTATACTCTTTGTTGATGTGCTTTGACCTCCATTCCCCCCACACGTCGTCGGTGCAACTTGGAATTGCTGTCGTGTGAAATCCCAGACCCATGACCTCCCAAACTAATCTAGCCCTAGGACAACGGAAGAAGAGGTGAGCCGTATCCTACTCTTCTAGCAGACATCGCTGACACATAGCGTCGTTCAGAATGTTTCGCTTTCTCAGGTTAGTCTTTGAAAGGATTCCGTTATGCAGCACCAGCCACAGGAAGGCTTTAATTTTGGGTGGCACTTTGGCTTCCCAAATGTTGCTAGCAAATGCATTCCTCGTTCCCCCGTCGTTAAGGAACCCGTACATGGAGGAAACCGAATAAGTATGATTAGCCCCTATTCTCCAACTTCTAACGTCCTCCTGTGAGTTAACTTGGGAACCCTCTTCCTGCAGGAACGCGTTGAGCCTACTCAATTGTTGCTGGCCCTCACTCGATAGGATCCCCTTGAACTCCAAGACTAGGTTTCTTTGCCTCCAAACATCTGCAACCAGGGCGTCCTCCTTCTTGGCCGCCAATGCAATGACGGGAAATAGCGATTGTAAAGTATTATCGCCGCACCATTTGTCTTTCCAGAATCTAATGTTGTTTCCCTTTCCCAACTTGCATCTAGTATTCATGTGGTATATGTCTCCTACCTTAGCTACGCCCTTCCAGATACCGAATACCTTGCCATGCTATGCTTAGTTTTCCCTCCAAACCTCACCATCTTCCTCCTTCGGTATCTCATGAACGAATTGCTCCACCATGCTTTGTGTTGTCTGTTCATCTTCCACCACCACTTGGACAATAGAGCCTTGTTCATATCTCTGAGGTTAAGGATCCCCAGGCCACCGAATTCTTTCTTCTTGCACACCCTATCCCACCTGATGAGGTTAATGCCCTTACTATCGTCACGCGTTCCTTTCCACAAGAACTTCCGCCTACATTTATCAATTCTTTTGATAGCCCAACTGGGAATCTCATAGATCGACATGAGGTATGTAGGGATGCTGCTAAGGACGGAATTGATTAAAGTAATTCTACCCCCCAATGATAGGAATTTTCCTTTCCATCCTGCCAGTTTTTTCTCAATCTTTTCCACCAGTGGAATCCAATCCTCCTTCTTTAGCTTCCCAGGTCTGATTGGCGTTCCCAAGTACGTGAGCGGATACTCTTTTATGTCGCAATGCATCAATGTTGAGGTGATCTCCGTAGCTCTTGTGTTAGCGTTGCTTAAAGCATTAACGCAACTCTTATGAAGATTAACTGCCAGGCCGGACCAAAACTCAAAACACCTAAGAAGGATCCGAATAGCCAGTATCTCTTCCACCTTAGCCAAGCCGAACATTAAGGTGTCGTCAGCATACTGTAAAATTGCCAAAGGTTCTGAGATCCCTATAACTGAAATCCCTTTAGTCAACCCTGCCTCCATTCCCCTTCTACTCATTTCGAATAACCCATCGGCTACTATTGCAAAAATAAGCGGTGACAGCGGATCTCCCTGTCTCAGTCCTCTCTTACATCTGATCTCCCTTCCTACCAAGCCATTCACTAGGACGAACGACTTGCCATTCCTAATGCAAGTCTTCATCCACTGTCTCCATTTATCTCCGAAACCTTTGAGTCTCAATGCCTCGTCCACGCACTCCCATTCTACCGTGTCGTATGCCTTTTCAAAATCCAACTTGAGAAGGAAGCCGTCAACCTTGTCCTTGTTCCCTCTGAACACCATTTCATGAGCTGATGCGATGCTATCTAGGATGTCCCTTCCTTTAATAAACCCGCTTTGTGCTTCCCCAACAATGTCGTTGATAACTAAGTTTAGTCTACTGGCCAATGTCTTAGTAATAATCTTGAAAGATCCGTTGAGCAAACTGATGGGCCTGAGATCCCTAAATCT
This sequence comes from Hemerocallis citrina, assembly GCA_017893485.1. Taxonomy (NCBI): domain Eukaryota; kingdom Viridiplantae; phylum Streptophyta; class Magnoliopsida; order Asparagales; family Asphodelaceae; genus Hemerocallis; species Hemerocallis citrina. Next base: position 257,052,168 of record CM030360.1, on the reverse strand, counting down.
GAGGATTTCTGCCTTTTTCGGGATAAGCACCACGTTCGCGTAGTTAAGTCTCTCCACCTGCGCCACCCCACTGGCCAACTCGTGGAAGATATCCATCAAATCCCCCTTGATGATGGCCCAGTATTTTGCGTAGAAGAAGATCGGAAAACCATCTGGTCCTGAAGCTTTGTCTTGCCCCAACCTCTTAATAGCCTGTAACACCTCCTCCTCCATGAAGTCCTCTTCTAGTCTCTCCCCTCCCTCGAAACCTCCGTCGATCCACATGTCCGAGCTCAATTCACATCTTATAGCCCTTTTCCTACCTAAAAGCTCTCTGAACGAATCATCAATATGGTTTCTGATAACGGTTTCGTCTTCCGTCCACACGTCTTCCACAAATAGACCCCCGATTTGGTTGTGTCTCCTTCTCCCGTTGGCCACCTTATGGAAAAAGGCAGTGTTTGCATCCCCTTCCTTCAGCCATTGAACCATCGATCTTTGTCTCCAGTAGCATTCTTCCATTTCACCTATTTCAAAGATTTCCGTCCTACTAGCGGCAAGCTCCTCGAATTCCCCCGCATGTAGGACTCTATCCTCTTCAATTTTTTCCAACTCTAAAACTCTCCTTCCTAACCTCTCTTTTTTCCTCTTGACCTCCCCAAATTCCTCCTTTGCCCAACTCTTTAAACGCTTCCTCAGTCGGCGAAGTTTGACGATCCACCTAGATACAGCGTCGTTAGCCATCGTCTGCATCTCCCATGAATCCTTAATGACCTTTGAAATGTTAGGGCTTAGCAACCAAGCCTTCTCAAATCTAAATTGGCGCCGACCCTCTCTTCTGTCATTCCCCCAATCAAGGACCAGTGGTATATGATCAGAAGTAAATCGCGGCATAGATCTCACCGTTGCCAAAGGGTGTAGTGCTTCCCAGTCAGTGGAGACTAGAACACGATCTAGTTTGGCAAGGGTTGGGTTCGATTGCATGTTGGACCAAGAAAATCTACGATCATTCGCTTGGATTTCAATGAGGCTAAGGTTGTTAATGAAATTGTTGAATCGTTGCCTATCCCTCTCGTTTGAACCCCTACCCTTGTGCTCATAAGCAAATCTAGTGATGTTAAAATCCCCGCCAAGGATCCACGGTCCCGTCCATCTATCTCTGATGTTTTTCATTTCCTCCCAAAATCCCTGCCGCAGGCTTGGATTATAGGGGTCGTAAACCGAAGTGACCATGTGCTCCCATCCGTCTCGTTTTCGTTTGATGACCAGTGTGACCGTAAAAATGTCCACGAACTCGTCTATAATCTCAAAAATATTAGAATCAACTCCTATTGCTATACCCCCCGACATCCCCCTAGCTGGCTTAACCCGCCACACGAAATCTCTAAGCGACCTTAATCCCCTAAACTCTTGCCCCTGCTGCTCACATATCTTAGTTTCTTGAATGGCACACAATATTGGCTTAATCCTAACTATGGTGTCATTTACTAATCTAGCCTTGACCTTCGATCGCATCCTTCTCACGTTCCAGAATATGTAACTCATGGAAAAAACTAATAAAAATAACGCCTATCCTACCCTCCTGGCCTGACCTATCTACAGGCATAACCTATATGCTTCATCCCTGAGGAAACTAATTCTATTACTTTGTTCTATTCCCGACGATCCCATATTCAAACCAAACATGCTAGCATAGTAAAGAAGTACATCATCGGAAATAAAAGTAAGAATTGAGGACGAACCTCCGCAGGCTGACATAGGCTCCTTGGCTTTAGCTGCAGATCTGATCAGGTCCCCCTCACTTGGCCCTTTAGCTCCCCACCTGTCGATTTGTCTCTGGCTCTTTCTTTTAGCTTCCTCAATGCCCTTCAATGCTGCTCCTCCCTCAGCCTCCACACTGTCCTGGATGACTGGTGTTAGAGCCTTAACTTCGTTTTCCCACTTCTCAAATTCACCGTCGGAGTCCAAACTATCCCGGCCTACGTCGTCTAAAGCTCCAATAATGCCTTCCTCCTTAGAGAACTCTTCCCCTAACTCCGGTTCAGTCTCCCCTGGCTCCTGATCTCCATTCCCCTCTGTTCTGTGCTCGCTCTCCTCTTCATCCGGCACTACAACTTCTGCCCCCCCCCCCCCCCCCCCCCCCCCCCCCCGCATCCTCTGCCTCGACACTCTTAACTCTTGAAGATTCTCCTTTTTGGACCAAGCTGGCCACTGTGGATTCCTTCTCAAAACTTTTAGCCCAATGATCCGGCCCAGCAAGCAGTAGGCTCTGAGTAATGTTCTTCACAGCCATATCAAGAGCTGCCTTGAACTCAGTAGAGGAGAGACTCATAATTTCAGCCTGTCTAATGGTGGGCCCACCTGTCGCTATCGCTTCTTCCCTATTTAAGCTATCGGTTTTTGCACCACACTCCACGCCGCATGTGCATTAAAGACCTGACAGCTATCAATTTGAATTTGCCCCCTATACCCAATGCCGTGACCTGATGAAGAGCATTCAATATCACCCGGTTTAGTCTTCCCATGAGGTGAGCTGTCATGATAAGAACCTAGTACTGTGTCACCTCTATGCACAGTACCTAGGACATTGGGGGAACCGCCGGTGTTGGGTCGCTGTCCCGTAGCTGTACCAAGCCGCTTCTCACCCTCTTTCATGTTGACTATTGGACCCTGTGCAATTGACTTGGCTGTTGGATGTGTTGTACTATGCTTTTTGCCATAGTCTTGAGATTGATCCTGTACACCAATCTGATGGTCAGAGATCTTCTCAATTGAACGGTTGAGGAGCCCCCTACCAGCATCCGATGGTCCCTGCGCATCTTCTTCCTTCTCTCTTTGCTGAAACCCTGCTTCGGAGTTAGAACCCGAATATTCCGGCGATCTCCGAAATGAGACTTTCTTCTTCCTCTCTACTATCACCTTGACCTCGTATTTAACGTCTTCAAATAATGCAACAATCACTGACGGAATTAGACTAGAATCCTCAACCCCCACTTGAATTCTAGCGTATTCTCTTCTCAAAAGGAAATTAGTATTCTTGTCGATGCTAATAAGGGAACCGAAGCTATGAACCAAATTTTGAAAACCGGATCGGACCCAAAAATGGAACGGCAAGTTGAAGAGCCGAATCCAGATTGTCGTGCGCGCGTCCACCTTCAGTGCTCCGAACCCTCTTGACCACCTACTCAAAGTGATGTAAAAATCCTCTCCTTCTAAGCTCCCAATAGCCAGCAACTCACGAGTGATATCATCAGTCTTACAAAATACCATATAGACATCTTCCTTCACCTTAAGCACATTCCAGTCGAGTCTAGATATAGGCCGAACACAGTCGGACAGCTGCTCTTTAATGACCTCGATCGAGGGAAACCCAGTATGAATCTTGAGGAGCACGGAGTTGGAGAAGCGGCACTCGAACTCGGCCATCACCGGAGTAGGGGTAATGACTTCTCTGATTACCTGCCTTCTCCCATCGAAACTTTCTGCTGACCCCGCCATTGTCGGAATGCTATCACCCCCACCGACTGGTGCCTCTGCCGAAGCCTTCGATTGATCACTCCCAGACGTCCTGCGACGAGGGCAACTCTTCGAAATGTGCCCGAACTTCTTGCACGCATAACAGAACCAGTCGTTAGGGCAGTTGTGGATGGTGTGCCCCTTCTCCGCACACTTGTGACACAGTGTCGTCTTCTTGGCCGATGCTTGCTCTGCAGACGCGGAAGAGGAAGATGTCGCTGCTTTCCTCTCCTCCTTTCTGGCGCACTTGGGCTTGACGAGGATCCATTCCCCGTCTTCGTCTACTTTCTTCACCGGAACATCTCTTTCCAGTGCACGCCCTTCCCCTCGATGCTCTGCCCTCTCGTCAGTCCGTAGGCCTCTCTTTGACGCCTCTAGGTAGGACCCTCTAAATGTCGAGGAGGTATGCTTCCCTGGTCTATCCCTGTCACTCGCGTACCGATCTTCACCCTTTGCCAGAGCTCTATGCTCTTGGTGCGTGGGGTATTTTTGGTCCCGACCTCTATGGTCTGGATTCGCTACGCGAGGAGGGGGAGAGCGTCTCCCTCTGGAAACATCTCTGGCGCTGCGGTCCCTGCGATAACCCATCTCCCTGTGTTGGGTGTCAACTTCTCTGTGGTAGGAGTCGGCATCCTCTCTCCCTCTCTTGGCCATGGGGCGGGAGGGGGAGGTGTTGGAGAGGTGGCTTCTCTGGTAGCGTGGGTTGGTTGAGTTGTTGTGGGTCTTCATGAAGGAGAAGAGGGGTTTTAACTGGCTTGACTACTTTTTTTTTTTTTTTTTTGAACAAAAGTGACTCAGCATGTGTAAGTATCCCTTTCACTACAACCCTCTATAACCATGTTTTAATCTTAGGTGCAACATGTAGTTTTCGCATCAACTGGGCAGGAAAATTTAATTCTGAAAGAGAGCTACTATGAGCTTTTCTATATAATAATTTCAGTGGAATCTCACCTGACAAGACATCAAAACAAAGCATGTTGTCTTCTACAAGGTTATCAGGAATGGGAATATTTCTAACTTAGAGCATCCACAGTCGTTTGCAATAATTCTCATATTCTCATATTCTAATATGAGAATAATATGAGAATTGAGCCTCTGCAGTCGTTTGCTATTTTCTCAAAAAATAGCAAACGATGCACAGTGCATTCTCATATTTGAGAAGTCGCGAAGCGAATATAGAAATATAGAGGACGATACATGATGTATCGTTCAGAGCGAAAATAATTTTTTATTAAAGTCGGACGGGACAAGTTGTCTCGTCCCGTAATAAATTTTTTTTTTTTTTTTTAATGGGTCGGACGATACATCATGTATCGTCCTTCCCAATTTGTTAAAAAAAAATTTGTCACCTCCTCCAACGGGACATCATGTCCCGTTTAATCCCACGCCACCCACTTTAATCCCAAATTTTGTCACTTCTTCTTCACTTTAAGTATGTAAAATATTCCCACCCCACCCACTTTAATCCCAAAATTAATGCCCTTATTATGGACGGGACATCATGTCCCGTTCTACCTAAATTTTTTTTTTTTCGAATAAATATTTGGGGACGAGACAAGTTGTCTTGTCCCACTTTAAAAAAAAAATTCCGACGATACACGATGTCTCGTCGCAGGAAGTTTTCGAAAAATTTTTAAAGCGACGATACAATGTGTTTCGTCTTACGGATTTTTCTTTTAGTGACGATACTTCTTGTATCGTCCCACACAAAAATAAGAAAATTTTGACAAATAACCACTGCAGACAATGCAATCTATTCTATTTCTATTCTTTTCATTTTGCCAAAAAATAGGAATTGCCACTGTGGATGCTCTTACTCCACAATTTGATTGGGTAAAACATTTGATAGCTTGCCTATATATCCCATTCTCGAAAGGGAGTTTTGAACTCATATATAAACTTTCAATTCTGCCTCAATGCTACCAAAATTTAGTGTCAGATCCAACTTACCAAGAGGTGCATTGAATAACCCAGGATCTGAAAGGAAGTTAACCCTCTCCCCGCTTCCTATCTCTCACCTAAGTCCTCGACAGCTGAACAGAGTAGTTCCTTACCTCTGCATAGCTACTGCCAAATCCATGCCAATTACCAAGCTTCTTGATGTCCCAGGGGCAATTTGGTAACTTGTATTTGTCAGCCAACAACTGATAAATGATTGAATGTGGCTTACTATATATTCTCGCGAGATTTTTCACCATTAAACTTTAAGAGTGTGCATATCCTGCAAGCCAGCTCCTCCCTCTTCAACCGGCTTCACTAGAGTCTCCCATGATATCAAATGCATACCTCGAGTACCATCACCTTCAGCCCATAAGAAGGCCATGTACTCTCGTTCATCTGATTCTCTACTGACTGAGGAATACACCCATTAAACATGACATATAGAGGGACTATTTGAGCAACTGATTTGAGAAAAACTAATCTTCCTACAAATGATAACATTTTGGTTTTCCAACCAGCAAGCTTTCGACAAACTCTCTCCAACGTATCATTGTAGTTAGTAGCGGGAACTCTACTAAAGCTTATTTGGGTCCCTAAATAAATAAAGGAAGAGATCTCATATCCACTTGCATTACTCGAAGTGCCCTTTGCCTCTTATGTAGGCCAACTCTCTCACCAAAAAAGCAATTTGATTTCGACAAATTAATGTTCTGCCTGTGTAAAGAGCAGTAAGTGTCCAGAATAGACTTGACCACACGACTTTCAGCAACATTAGCTCTTGTAAATAAAATACTATCATCAGCAAAAAGGAGGTGATTTAATTGTATACCTTCCTTCCCGATACTAATGCCAGAAAGGTTTTTCTCAACCACTTGTTGCTTGAGATGATGAGATAACACCTCAGAACATAAAAATAAAGAGATAAAGGACATAATCCATTGACTAGGACAGCAAATCGTGAGCCTACTACGCACGCCATAATCCATTTAGTAAATTTAGGACGAACACTGAATTGGAGGAGCAGTTTAAATAAGAAATCCCACCTGACACAATCGTAAGCACGGACCATGTCGAGTTTGATAGCTTTAAACCTAGCAAAGTCATCGGTCTTCTTCATAGAATGAAAAGCTTCTTGTGCCAAAAAGGTATCATCAGAGATGCATCTACCCTCAACCAAAGCACCATGTTCTTCAGATATCAAACAACTCAACAAAGGGTACATACTACATACGACTTACAAGTAGTAATGGTATTGGGTCGGGTCGGGTCTTTCATTACACAGACCCGGATTCGATTCCCTACGGGTTCAAAAATTGAAGCCAGACCAGGACCCATGAGGACCGGGTCTGGGTCCTATTAAAAGATTCCTACCCATTCAGGTAGGAGCGAGAGCGTGTGCGGCGAGCAGAGGCGGCGAGCAGAGAATTTAGAATAGAGGAGAGAAGAAGAAGACATGAGTGTTGGGTTTGGAAGATGATGGTTTTGAATTGCGGAGGGAGAAGGGTATGATATTTATTTTTATATTTATTTTGGGGTATTTTTAACGGGTATTTTTATGTATATTTTGAGCGGACCCGGACCAGGACCCGAAAATACAACGGGTACTATTTTATGACCCAGCCCCGAACCCGTATAGATCGGGTCGGTTCCGATCCAATGTTGGGTCCGGGTCCGGGTATCAGGTATTTATACCAGTGCTTCATACAAGCAGCTGATCAACAATTTTATTTTAAAAATTGCATACACTAATAGGACAAAAATCTTTCATCGAATTTGTAACACCTCGTAATATATATGTATATATATATATATATATATATATATATATATATATTAAGGTGGATGGCAAAAGAGTAATAATAATGTGAAATAGGGGGGGTCATACGTTGAGAAGGTGCAGCATGTGCTGCTGCATGCGGTGACGTGACGTCACCGAGAGGGGGCTCACCCGGTTCAGGTAAGACAACTGGCGCTGTGCTCTCGGGTGAGTGTTACTGACGTCAGCACACGCACGGAGTGAGTAGCGGCAGATGTGTATGTATATAGTCCCATATCGGGATTTCTAATAGATTAAATAATATTAAAATAATATAGCCTATGATCAAGAGTCACCAATCCAGTTAACCACCTTTTGATAGGCAGACTGTGGTGGGCAGTTAAACTATACTATAAATAATTTGTCTTCTAAATTGTATAAATTGTCTGAGCTTGGGGCAGGGGCATTACAAATGGTATCAGAGCCGACTTTTGACACCGAATGTGGGGCATGTCTATATAGTCGGACGGTGGATTCCGGGACTATAGACCCAATCGGACGGTGGATTTCAAGACTGTGGTGAGCCCTCAATTAAATCCGAGACTGTGATTGATCAGGTGGTACATTCCGGAATTATGATTAGTCGGGCGGATAGGAGGGCAGCTCAATTAAATTCGGGACTATGATTAATCAGGCGTTGGATTCCGGGATCATGATTAGTCGGACGGATAGGAGAGCAGATGCTCCACATCGGCTAGAAAGTAGATCCTGCACTAGATTGTGTATTCCCTATGCACAGCGAGGACACAACAGGGGGGGGGGTATGTAACACCCCGTAATTTCAAAATAGCTATATACTGCACTAGATTGTGTATTCCCTATGCACAACGAGGACAATGTTTTCGGAAAAGGGGGGGGGGGGGGGGTATGTAACACCCCGTAATTTCAAAATAGCTATATATATATATATATATATTAAGGTGGAAGGCAAAAGAGTAATAATAATGTGAAATAGGGGGGGCCACACATTGAGAAGGTGTAGCATGTGTTGCTGCATGCAGTGATGTCATGATGATGTCACCAGGAGGGGGCCCACCCGGTTCAGGTAAGACAGCTTGGCGTTGTGCTCTCGGGTGAGTGTTGCTGACGTCAGCACACACACGGAGAGAGTAGCGGCAGATGTGTATGTATAGTCCCATATCAGGATTTCTAATAGATTAAATAATATTAAAATAATATAGCCTATGATCAAGAGTCACCAATCCGATTAACCACCTTTTGAGAGGCAGCCTGTGGTGAGTAGTAGTACTATACTATAAATAATTTGTCTTCTAAATTGTATAAATTGTCTGAGCTTGGGGTAGGGGCGTTACAGAATTAGAACAAGATATCTTAGGAATCAACGTAATGAAAGTCAATTTCAACTATGGTGGTAGGTGAAAATCCTCCCAAAACTCCTTTATCGCCACAATCACTTATCCGCAGATGATATGTCAATACTTCTTATAATAAGTTTCTAAGAAACCATCAGGACATGGAGATTTATTAGCCGACATTGACTTTACAACAGAGACGTTCTCTTCCTCAGAAATTGGTGTTGAAAATGGATCCCTAAAAATCTGACCGCTTCTCCCCCGATGAACAACTCTACAACGTACGGTCCCCTATGACTAGTCTTCGTTAGTTCGACATGTTAAGTACTTGGAAACCCCCTACCCCGTGCATACCATGGATATCTCAAGAGAATATTCTTCACACTTGGCATTAGCAGTGGAATAATTTTCTCCTCAACTGATTTCGGTTCAGATCACGCGGTACATTCATCTATTCTTGCTAATGCAACCAACTGCAAGAGGTTGCCAGAACACAACAATTAAGCGCTCTGCTCACGGTCTCGTCAGAGTTAAAATCAACTAGTTGACATTACATACCTGCCCCCCCCCCCCCCGCGGCAACAACCAGTCAGGGAACAACCTCCCAACACTTCCCCGATCAAGGCGAACATGGCAGCACCACGTGTCCTATGCCAAAACGTGGCTTCCAAGCCTACTCAAGCTATAAATAGCCCTTGTTGGCACCAAAACATATAGAGAAAAATATACGCAAGCTAAGTTGAAACTCTGGAGAATTCTCAAGCAATCTCAAGCTTTTCCCAATGATCGACAACTCTCCTTCAAGGTATAAATCGTAAAGTCCAAGCCTACACCCCCCCCTATGCGGGCATCTCTTTCAGGGTGAGACTAAGATCCTGAACGTCCCAAGAGGTGTTTCAGCAAGTAAGGTCATGGCCAAGCAGCCTCAGGTTCGCCTGAGCATGAGATGGCAGCAGAGTAGTATCCAACTGGCACCTGGACGATCCCCATGCCATTACAGTTTGTATTCGGAAAATGGGATATAGTGGGTAGATTCCTTTTATTAATGCATCACTTAGTGGGTGAAACCTCATTAGATAGTCAACCTGGCCGTGGTAGCCACTAGCTTCGACCGCAAGCCATTTTAATCCCAAATTTTTGGGTGATACCCCTAACAATCAACCAGGTTCGATGACATTGGCTTCGGTCTCTGGGCATCGTAATGCCAAATTAGTTGGTGACACCCCTAACAGTCAACCAATCTCACTATCATCAGCTCCAGCTTATCGTAACATTGAATATATGGGTGATTTTCTTACAATCATTTGAACAGTCAAATATATAAAGGTCTCCTGACCAACATATCCATGATGGGTGACCCCCTCATTGTCACCACAAAGGTCTCCTTTCCGCTGCATAGGGTTTGGTCGCCAAGATCAGTTGCACCTACAGTCCAAGGCCAGATGACCCACTACATACCACTCATATACAGGGACTGGTCTCCCTTGATACCGACCACATCTTTCTCAATATATCCCGACAACCACTATCTAATCTACCACTATAAAGGGTATCGTTTTGCAATGATCACTCCTCACATCCAAGGCAAAATAGCCCAAATCCTACCACCACATAGGTCTCCAGTAAGATCACTAAGCCTCATGTTTAATCCCTTTGAGTTCGTCAGTCACTCCCTGAGGAAACTCTGCTTGTTGATCATTCTCGGGAGTGGTCGCAAACCCCCAAACAAACAATATTATGCTCATGGCCTGCACGAGCTAAAACTGTGAACGGCTTAAAAAATACAATAATAACCCACTCTTAAACTTTGCACACTCAGGCCCTCATACACACATATAGAGTTGTCCTTTTAGTATCTGACCTCTAAGATCATAGTGCTTGTGATCCATGCATACCTTATTTGGACCTTCACATGCAAGTCACTCCAAATAAGCTTGCCAAGCCCCTACATGAGGGTAGTCGAGGAGTAAGTTGATAAATTCCCACCTTTATATTACGATGTAATAGCTTTCCTCGCTAATCGGCCCATCACTATCAAAGGTGCTCTTGATGAAATTTCGAGATGTAATTAACAGTGGCAAAGTTCGCGGTCACTGGAAGCGTCGAACCGAGCTAAAAATAAATCCTTTTGACTTCTGGTGCAAGGAAAAGTCTATTGGACTGCACAATCGGCCTAGTAATGCTCTCAATAAAAAAATTAACTAGCGAACATTTTAGGACAAACATATTTTTGGCACGCCTTGTGGGACATATAGAAACTTGCTTCTTCTTCCACAATGGAGATAATCGAATAGCAAAGCTACATTGAAAAGATCAACTCATACAAGCCTTCTCATATACAGGCAACATGACTACTGATTCAGCAACCAAGATTACGAACATTCCATTTGGAGTCATCAAAGCAGGCCATGGTGGGTCTCCATTCATTGGAATTCTTCTGCCTGAAAATCTCAACACCATCAACTTAGAGCGGCCACTCATGGCTCACACTCAACCAGTTGTAGAAGACCTGGCTTCATCAGTGGTGACACCCGCATCTTCGGCTCGGCCAGCCATAAAGATTTCAACTTTTGACAGGCTCTCTTGCGACAGCAGCATTCCAGACGAGCAGCAACAAGAACTGAAGGTTTCCGTTCAGGCAGCCAAACTCAAACAAAAGCACGATCGTTGCCGAGCTAACAAGTACAATCACTCCCCCAGAATTCCCGACTCAGGTGAAACCAAGGAAACTGCTCTACTAGTGATGGCAGTCAGGATCCGATACAAGGTGCTAACCAATCACACGGCAATCCCACACTAGGACAACATTAATAGGATGGCCTTATAGCCTACCTTGTCCTCCCAAACCTACAAGATCTTCAAGGTAGTGCAAAGGAAGAAAATTTCACCTCGTCAGGGGGCACTTCACTCCCAAATTCTCCAGATGAAGAAAACTCTACAATCCAGAGCTAACCATGCCATGGAAGGTTTCGGTGAATCCCCAATGACACATATCGTCTATATGTTGGACACTACTAAATCTTCAAGTAACCCTCATAGGGAGGATGAAAGACCTCATCCGGCCACTCAGCAGGGGGCAACCATCGTTTGCCAGAGGCAAACTAGAAGTATCTCCAAAGGTGGCGCTCCTTGTGCCGCACCAACAATGACCGATAAAGGAAAGCAACAAGCAATCCTGGAAGATCCTCTGGTTGAAGCTAAAGAAAACGAGGAAGTGGTTTTCTATAACAACCGTAGCGACCTTCATATCAACGATCTCCAACAACAACTTGATCAACGAGATAAAGAATTGGTTGAGCTCTCTAGCAAATTTAAAGGAATGATCACCAGTCGGGTGGCCCAGCTGCCAATACCTGCACAACCACAAACAACACCGTGAATCTCTCAAGTTCATATTTTGAGTCAGCCCCATTCTAGTAGTAGTCAGCATGATATCCCCAAGATCGAGACAAAAATTTCAAAAGATGCCTACAAGGCCCTTGTAGCAGATAAACTCAAGGTTATTCTAACCGAGCAGAATGCTGGGAAAACGGGTTCGCGCAAAGAGTGACCCTAACCCGCATCCTATGACCTCATCTCATATCTGCCCGAGTATCATCATGCACATGTTCAAACAGTTCAACCGCATAGGCAACGCAAATCAGCACATTGCCCAATTCAAAGCCATGTGTGTCAATAACCTAACATGGGTTGCTAAAAAAATGGAATTCTAACCTTCTAGATGACTCCATACACACCTTTGCCCAGCTCAAAGTCTTGTTTCGTCAGAGGTTCTCCAGAGTCAGCGAAGACATGGCAATCATCGACCTCTCTGAAACGAAGACGTACTAGGTGACGGTGTCATGAACTACATCACCAGATGACAAAACCTCAGCATTAGGTGCGACCAATCCTTATCTCAAGAGCATGCAGTCAGCCTCCAGCGTCATCTTTGGTAATATCGACAATTGGATGGCACCTTTCCTATACTCGCCTAAGATCAAGACATTCCAAAATCTCATTGAACAAGATCAGGATCTCGAACAAGCCTCCAAGCCTTACAAAAGGAAACGGCAAGCAACAACAACCCTGGCACCAAGAAGATGGGTCCTCATGTCAAAACCGCCCAAGCAGAGAATGTCCAAGCTGGAAATGCGCAAGGGGAGAACTCTAACTCGAAGCCAATGTACGATGGAGATGATGAACCTTCTACGTTAAAAAATGGGGGCAAGGTCCCCTTTTTCAAAGAAAGGCTCAACAAGGTTTACTCCGCCAAAAGGGATAAAGTCTGCAAAATATTTGAAAATGCCATGAAAAAAGGCCTTAAGTAGACAAGGTCAACGAGCCGAATTACTACCCTTACCACAGACGACTGGTGCATACCATTGAAGATTGCTATGTCTCCAAGGATTACATCGAGAAGAAATTCAAGGTCGGGGAAATATCCGTCTCCAAGAATGCTCACATAGATTCAACCTCGGGCTCTTCCAACTTTGTTCATGTGGTCGGCGATTGCCAAAATTTGCAGCTCTTCCTAACGAGAAAATCCATCAAGTTGGTCAAAGCCATCCAAAACTCCCCAACCCTCAAGCTGGGATATGCAAGCCTTGCCAAGCCTCCTCCTCAGAAGTCTATGATTAAACCAAGAAGACGAACGAGCAGGCTGGTCAAGCTAGATGCGGTAGTCGACAAGAGGTCGGTAATCCAAAAATACGTTCATTCCCTCAACGACTGAATATAGCCGGAGCGGAAGAAGATCACTCTTCGAGAGTTCATCCTTCCCGAATTATTCAAAGACAAGAAACCACAACGACGAATGAAAGTTTGTAGAATGGTCCCCTGCATTTTCGAACGGCCCTGGAAGGAAAGGTCCTACCAACATCCTCACAGTTTGACCACACCTGCAAGAATGCTTGCGCAAGTCACCATCCAGAAACCTCAAGTTGTGTATAAAATACCTTCTACTAAAGGGCTGATAATGGTGGGCTGTAACTGGGCTGGAATGCCAGTTGTTGTTTAGCTAAATTTCTGTATTAGGCGGCCCAACAGGTGCCGGTCCAACCAAAAAATTTCCTTTCTTGAGTAAAAATTGTCAAAATATTGGCACAATTAAATGTGTGTGATACGTACGCCTAATTAGCAATCACTATATCACCAAAAATTGGAAAATTAAAATGGTATACAACCAAATACTAATTCTTTTTCATAATCAGCCGAAAATAATGTATGAAAATAACTCTTAACATGAACTACAACTTAAAAAGATGCTACACATCATGTTCCCTGTTTTAAATGACATCGAAGCCTGCAATCAACATCCACGTCTCCATTCTTGGACACTTCTAGTGTCACTTGCCACATGGTCGTGATGAAACACTCTGCAACGACAGGTCTAGCAACAACAGGAATTGTCTACTGCAATTGCTTTCACGACAACTCGTCATGTTTACCATATTGGCACGATAAAGATATTGCAGTCTAAAGTCTAACTCTTTCTGCATTGGAGATGAATTATTGGGCTTGTAGTTTTAGCAATAACAGCTCTTCCATGGACGATTTCTTTGATCACTAATCTTACAGTACATGTTTCTTTAGCTACATATGTCACGTCGAAGGATGGGAATTTGCGAACATATATGCACAAGGACAACTACAAAGCTAACCTAGCTTAGCTTAGCTAGCCATTCTGAAACAATAATTGAAGGAATGTCTTCAAATATGTATCATCAAATACACCAATATGCAATTGCAATCCCAAGAGAATACAAAGCTTTAGTAACTAGAGATCGATAGAATACAAGTTTCTGAGTGAGACCATGTGTAACCCACCAAGGAGACCTAACCCTACTTTTTCTTAAAGTTAACCCAAGCCATTAATCCTCATGTAAAAAGTTGATCAAAAAATGCAACCCAATAAAGTTTCCCTCATTCCAATCCTGTAAGCCCTCCCATCATTCGCCTATAAATAGGCGAACCAAGTGAAAGTGAACATCACGAAACAAGTGAAAATTTGGTCTAAATGCGCGCATGGGATCCTCATGCGGCGCATGCAAGTTCTTGAGGAGGAAGTGCGAGGAGGCGTGCATATTTGCACCTTACTTCAACTACGAGGAAGCAGAAGAAGTCCACTTTGCAGCAGTGCACAAGGTGTTCGGAGCAAGCAACGTCTCCAAACTCCTAGCACACCAGCTTCCAGTTCAAAACCGCAGTGCAGCTGCTGTTACTATTTCAATTCCTATGAAGCTCAGGTGCGGATCAATGATCCTGTTCGTGGCTGTGTGTCTCACATACTAGCACTTCAGCAGCAGGCTATTTATGTCATATATATTTCTAAATATGCTTCTAAGTAGTCAAAATTATGTCAATTTAAAACTCGGGATTTTCTTGATTTGCAATTTATAGGTAGCCTTCTTTAATAAGAGATTGAATTGCTGGCTACAAAGGTTTTGCAGCTGATAAATTACTACAAGGAGGCAATGGATCGGTTGGAGGAATGCCTGTTCAGTAAGGAGCCTAGTGTATATTTGAGGAGTTAATCCCGATATAAGTACATGACTACTCTTGAGAAGGATCTTCTTATGTAATTTAAACTATATCCGAGCTGCAAATTGGTGGTGTATGTGAAATAACTTATGACCTAATTGTTATGATTTAGGTGATCGAGATGACAGTCATACATTCGTGGTGACAAAAATTTCCATTTTAAGTAAACCCATGTTTTATAAATAAAAAATTCCACCATCAAGCAATGTCTTAAATTGTATTGGGATGGAGGACAAAATTGTGGCTAGGTTGAGACCCCGGCTCGAGGCCCTAGACATCACCAACACTCAAAAAGAAGAACCAAACACATGAAATGTTAGTATCCAAAAAATTGAAGCTAACAGTTGAATTTTAACACATTCATAACCAAACAAACCTAATAAATGATGCGAAAAACTAAGATACATTTTCTTTCATATGATGCAGGTCTTTTCATCTAGAAATGTTCCAAACTCTAAATTCAAGAGGCTTTAGGGCACTTGCAAGTCACGAAATGCACTTCAAGGGATATTACGATAAAAACGTAGTAAACTTTCTGACATTTTGTGATGAAATAGTCAATAATGAATCATATCAATATCTCTAATTAATTTACAAATATTGCTCCACCATACTGTCAAATCCTTCAATACTTTCCTTACTAATGGAGGAATTGTTTCTCCCTTTTACCTGCATATATATTTGGTAAAATATTGCTCTACTCAAAGCCAGGATATTAGTATGGCTTGCTGTGAATAACAAGCTTCATACAGTCGACAATTTGAACCCAAAAAACCTGGCATTTGGTCAAAAATGCATTTTATGTGATGCTCATGACGAAATTGCATGCTAATCACTTGTTTATTCATTGTTCGTTTATTCAACTTTGTGGTTAATTTATTTTTTAAAAAAACTTGGAATGTTCAAGAAAAATCTGGTGCTACGAATTGTACATGGTGGAGAACTTAGACGAAAAGAAGAATTAGTCTCATTTAAGACTTAAGCTGAGATTTGCCCATATGATGGTTCTTATCTGAATTATTCGGAATCAAAGTAATAACAAAATCTTTACTAAAAAGGTCCATTCTATTGATAAGCTCATCGAAGAGTTTCTTTGTTTTTTCCATTGGTGGGCAGTAATCATCCCTCCTAGTAAACAAGACGATTTGAAGTTGTCTGATACTGGTAACATGGTGACTTCTTTAGTCCAGCAAAAATTAGGTCTTTATAACTAATTAATTCATTGTGTCAAGCACTTGTAGTGCAACTGGCACGACTTCTCACTTTAAAATAAGGGTTTACATATTTGATTTCGGCTTTAGACAGAATTAATTAGAGATCGATGTTGGAAAAATCCCTCTCTCCCCCAATGTGGACGGCTACAGCCAGTTGCACACACACACAATATATATATATATATATATATATATATATATATATATATATAGAGAGAGAGAGAGAGAGAGAGAGAGAGAGAGAGAGAGAGAGAGAGAGAGAGAGAGATTGCAAACGGGTCTGTGTGCAGACCCGTGCGAACGGAGATCTGGGCCGTTGGATCATTGATCCAGCGGCCCACACTTTTTTTTCTTTCTAAAATTCCGCGTTAACCCGTTCTTGGAAACGACGGGTTAAGGCAATTTTTTTTTAAATGCCTTAACCCGTCGTTTCCAAGAACGGGTTAAGGCACTCTTAAATTTTTTAAATCTGTATACAGATCATCTTCTTCAACCGACTCTCCCTACTCTCTATCTCATTTCTTTACCGAACCCAAACCCAAGAAAACCCTAACCCTAATCAAAACACAAACCTGTCCTCCTCCTCCGTTTGCTCATCCCTCTCCGTTTGCTCCTCTTCCTCCTTTTCTATTCTCATAGTCTCTCTCGCTCCCAATATCTACTCCAAACATTGAAACCCAACTCTCTCATCCCATCTTCGAAAGCAAATCGAAAACCTAGTTCGGCCACAACACCTTCATTGGCTAAATTCGGACTTATTTTGTAAGGTATTGACTAATTCTTTACCTTAGTAGTTTTATTTGTGTTGATTTTTTAATTTTTCCATACTAAATTATTTAGAAAGTGGCCAAAAAATTATTTGCCTTAGTAATTTGTAGATGTAGAATTGAAAAGACTTTTAATATATTCAAGTGCCCAAAAATTTTCTTTTCCTTAGTAATTTGTAGAATTAGAATTAGGAAGACTTTTAATATATTCAAGTGCCCAAAAAAATCTACATTTAGGAATAATATATTCAAGTGCCCAAAGACTTAAAAGATTTGTAAATGTAGAATTATTTGCCTTAGCAATTTAGTTTTGTTTGTATTGTTTTTTCACGTTCGATATATACGAAGTTATTTAGAAAGTTTTAGTGCGGTTATCCTTGAAAACCCTGCAAACGATCTTCAAAAAATACGAAACTTTGGGAGTAGGTTGGTCTCACGTAGCACAAGCCACCCCAACTTGTAGAAATGAGTTTCGACCTTCGGTTCAAGAGATATGACCGTGTATTGATTTTGGTTGAAAAAAAACAAATAAAGCGGTACACGGCCGTATATCGCAAATCGTGACTCAAAACTCGCTTCTACAAGTTGGGGTGGCTTGTGTTACGTGAATTCGACCAAGTTGCAAAGTTTTATAAATTTTGGATGCCGTTTGTGCGGTTTTCTCACATTCATCGAAGTAGAAGTAAATGACTTAGAAAATTTTTAGTGTGGTTAGACTAGAAAACCCTTCGAACGACCTCAAAAAAATATGAAACTTTGCGAGTTGGTTTGTCTCACCTAGCACAAGCCACCCCAACTTATAGAAGTGAATTTCGACTCACGGTTCGAGAGATACGGCGGTGCATCGCTTTTGGTTTTAAAAAAATCAAAGAAAGCGGTACACAACCGTATCTAGCAAACCGTGAGTCGAAATCGCTTCCACAAGTTGAGTGGCGTGTGCTACGTGAATTCGACAAAGTTGCAAAATTTCATAAATTTTGGATGCAGTTTTGTTACATTCATCGCACAAAAAGTAAACTACTTATAACTTTTGCAGTGCGGTTAGACTAAAAAAATCCTTCAAACGACTTCCAAAAAATACAAAACTTTGCGAGTTGGTTGGTCTCACGTAGCACTAGTCACCCCAACTTGTAGAAATGAGTTTCGACTCACGGTTCGAGAGATACGGCCGCGTATCGCTTTTGGTTTTAAAAAAAACCAAATAAAGTGGTACACGGCCGTATCTCGCAAACCGTGACACAAA
Organism: Hemerocallis citrina; assembly: GCA_017893485.1. Taxonomy (NCBI): domain Eukaryota; kingdom Viridiplantae; phylum Streptophyta; class Magnoliopsida; order Asparagales; family Asphodelaceae; genus Hemerocallis; species Hemerocallis citrina. Next base: position 257,033,857 of record CM030360.1, on the reverse strand, counting down.
ACTCGCTTCTACAAATTGGAGTGGCTTGTGTTACGTGAATTCGACCAAGTTGCAAAGTTTTATAAAATTTGTATACCGTTTGTGCGGTTTTCTCACTTTTATCGAAGTATAAGTAAATGGCTTAGAACTTTTTTAGTGCGGTTGACTAGAAAATCCTTCAAACAACCTCCAAAAAATACGAAACTTTGCGAGTTGGCTTATCTCACCTATCAAAATGTGATGAACTTAGGAGTCCCAATTGGGGATTGAATCGGTGAAAATTAGGGTAGATTTTAGAGGATTTGGGGGTTGGGGTTTCTAAGTTGGAGTTGGGGAAGAAGAAGAAGAAATAAAATAAAGTAGAGAGAGAGAGAGTGAGAGTGTGTGAGCCCGACCTTATTAGCGGTCAGTCCCACTTGTAGTCGCTAGTGGGATAGCAACCACAGTGTACTTAGGGCACTCTGGTCGCTATTCCCACTATCGACCTCGGTTTTATTTTAATTTTTTTGGGGTTTTCCCCTCATAGCACTAGCTCTATGAAATTCACTAAGTATCTAAATACTTCTTAAATAAGGTTGTTATTCTCATCAATATCTTCACATATGCTTTGCTCGCTAATAGGAACAGCAACAACAAACATAAATTTCAAAAAAAATTAAACGAGCGCCCGCTATTCCTATTAGCGATCTTCAGAAGGAACATGCTTGGGAATAGTAGCCACAATTGACGTAGCAGCAACTAACTCAAACTTGCCAATAGTTTGGGATGTAACCTACTTTGCAAATAGTTTCAAAAAGTTGCTCGGTACGGCCAAAAATTCAACTAGATGCACCGATGGTTTCATGCAGAACATGAATAGACGTTTAAGTGCAACTGTGAGAATTGTCAAATTTTGAAATCACCCATATCAATTGAAACATCAAATAACAAAGGTTTCGTAGAAGAGTATTTCCTCAAAAGCATGGCACCATCAATAATGAAACTTTGGACACATCGGTTATGTCATTCATTTTATTGATGATATGCTCTCTAACAGAGTTTTAACTACTTCGGCGACATTCAAGCTGATCATTATTGATTCATATCTTCCTGAAATTGCAATTAACTAATAAACAAAGTAGTTCCAGAACTCAACAAAAGAAACGAGGTACAACATTAAACACACCAAACAGGAACATTAAAGTTCAAGAAACTTGGCAGCATTAAACACACCAAACAGGAAGGCCTTGGTTCTTAAAACCACAAGTTGAGCTTTTTGCAATACAATTATTATGTCCATGGTTCAGCATGAACGCTTACTTTGATGAACAAATCAAATGTCTTTTTAGAAATAAAACCAATCCTCATACGACTTTTACGCCACTAGATGTTTTTAGAAACAAGAGCGTTTTAGGCCAGACCATGGAAGAGGGATCTGCATCCACATTCTTTCACCTACACCTGCAAGCAAAACTATCATTATCAATGAGATGTTATCTTCAATTTCTTTCAAATTCCATAACTCACAGTATAATAATTGCAGCAAATTTCTATAGTAGTTTACACTTCATGATTTGAGAGAATATTTTTGACCAGGATATGAGAAAAAATACAAGATCAAAGAACTCAACATTGAAGCTAAACAGGGCAAGGAAGCAATGAATTTTTAACACGCTTCCGAGATGCAGAATCCAATATGCAACATCATGACATGAGCTAGCATAAATCTAGGTAAATCTGTACAACTCAATATGAGAACCCTTCATGAAAAGTGTGAGGGTAATAGCCAACCATTAAATCTACTGCCATTTTGATCAGACATCATAATATTGACAATGGTGATGATAAGACTAGTCAAAAATAAAATCAGCTCTGTTAAAACTCTTTTCAACGAAACGAAGCAATGCTTCACTGATTTGATAAAATATAAAATAAAGTAAAAACAACAAGCAAACAGAATTAACTGAAGAGAACATACAACTCTTAGCACATGATATAATGCACAAGTTTTTGTCCAATACATTTCAAACTGACAGTCGACTAGAGAATTTTGCAAAGATCGGAAATATTGAAAGAGTTAAAAGCGAGAAACCCACCTGTAAAATTGGTTAACACACATCATTACCTAAGGTGGGTACGGCTTTAATTAACCGTAAGTTTTTAAGTTATGTGCACTGCACGTATTTTGTATATGACGAAAATATCCTCATTCTGAACTTTGAGTTCAATTTTTAGTTCGGGTTTCGGATTTCGAATTTAAATTGGTTTTGAACATGTAAAGAGTGACAAGAAGACGAAGAAGAGAAAAATAGAGAAAGGGGAGGCGAAGAGGGTGAGGAGGATGAGATGAGATTGTTGAATAGAATTCAAATTTGCAGTCTTCGGGAGTGGGGGGCTCGTGATATGGCTAAAAATGGGGTTTAATCGGAACCGTCCAAATCAGGCACGAATCTTGATGCCCATGGGTAAAACGGTAATTTCACCTACCAATGGGTCTGAAGCGGGTACTGGTTCTCCTCCTTGAAAACCCGCTGACCCGCAAACGGATCCACCTCAATCGGGTGCGGGTTTCAACCAGCAGAAAGCCCGGTCCAGAGGGATAGAATTAGGGTTTCTGATTAAATCTTAATCAATGGCCCTGATTCATGCCTATCCCTCCACTGGGAATTAGGGATTACATTCCTAATCTGTTTACAAGGAGAATATTCCTTATCAGATTACGGGGATTACATTCCTAATCTGATCCCTAAGACGCCTATAAATACCCCCCATCAATCTCCATTAAGAGGTAATCAAACTTTCTCCAATTTTCACGCTCTTTCAGAATTTTTCCTGATTACTGACTTGAGCGTCAGAGGGTGCGTCGCCAGGAACACTCCCGGTGTCTCGCACTTTTTGCAGGTGCACGGCGGGATCGACGATCAAACTCAGACGGAACAGGCATCCAGGTTTGCTATTCAGTTTTCCTAAGAATCCACAAATACTATCTATTTGCCCCCACACCAAAATCAGCGGCAACAATTACAATTTCTTGAATTCAGAATTTGTAATCGAAAAAGAATTAGTAATTAAATCATGAAAACTCCTTAATAAGGATGTGGAGGGAAACAAATGTTTATCTCAGTCTTCCTTAATTTGTGTGCAAAACTCCTGAATATCATTTAAAATTTAAAGTGAAATGGAGGGAGTATAATTTTTTTCCCCAGCGTGTATGACAGTTTTTTGTCATTTATATGAAAATATAGGATATTAAATATCCATATCCTTTGTTTTGTTGCAGATATAATCGACCGTGAAATATCTCCCTATAAAATTAAAGGAAGTATTCAAAAACGGAATGATAGGGGAGGTAAGTAATTAAAATGTAATATTATATTTTAATAAGAAGAAAAGAATAAAGATAAAGCAGTTAGGAACCAGTTATATTGGTTGTTGGCAAGTTATTTAATACCAACTTTTTGATAAATATCAAATTGTGATGTATATTAAGTTGTTTATTTTTAACATAGAAGCTAAGCTAAAAAAATAAGACATATGTAAATAACTTTATCCCTACTTATAAAAAAATAATGATATCCTTATTATGCTTGCTCATACATTCTCTTACATCTACAGCTTTCTTATTCTCTCTTCCTCGCATCATCTCTCTTTCTCTCATAAAGATAAATAAACAAATAATACAATTCGACAAATATACCTTAATGAAAATACTATAAACTTACAGATTACATATATATTGAATAAAAAATTGAATATAGATTACAAAAATTCATATACATTTACATTGAAGATACATATGTATAACCAATCTAAGATTTGAAATTAGGGTTAATAAGTATTTCATTAGGGTAAAATACATAAAAAGATCTCCACAATCATATTACAAATATAAAGAGCTCTCTCATCACAATAACATCCTAGACATACACAGGGCCGACCCCCTACTTGAGGCCCGTTGTACCTAACATATCAAGATAGACATGCACAGGGTAGATCCCCTACTTGAGGCAAAGGAGGCGGCCGCCTCGGGTCCCCGAATTTTTCGTAATTTTAGGGGCTCCTAATTTTTTTTCTTCCATTATACATGAAGTTACGTATTTTGCCTCGAATTTTTCGTAATTTTAGGGACCCACAATTTTTTTCTTCCCTTATACATGTAGTTACGTATTTTGCGCGTATAATAAAGTTACACTATGTATAATTGTTATTAGAGCCCCCAAATTAAATTATTTGGGCCTTTATATTTTTATTATTATTAATTGGGCTAGTGCTTTAATTGAATTTGGGCTTTCTGTTGATTTATGGATTGAATTTGGGGTTTGAAATCCCTCTCCAAATCCAATCCCTACCTGACCCACACTCGCACCTGAGACCCGACCCGCACACTTCAATACCTTACCCTCCATTCTCCAAATCCAAGTCATGTTTTTTTGTAATAATAAAATATCTTATTTTATCTTGAACAATGTGCAAATTATATATATATATATATATATATATATAGAGAGAGAGAGAGAGAGAGAGAGAGAGAGTGAGTGAAAGAGAGAGATCATGTGCGAATTGGTTTGCATCTGGTCAGTAGCGAACTCGAGCATCAGCCGTTTGATTTCAGCTAGGATCATGATCAAGATCGTAGGGCTCTGCTTTCTCCCACAATCTTGATCAAGGTGCAAATTATATATATATATAGAGAGAGAGAAAGTAACGTCCCAATTTTTTTTTTTTTTTTTTTGCTCCAAACTCAAATCTTTCAATTTCTCTATCACTTTAATCATAAACTAAGAAAGTTAATTTTCAGGAAAAATTTTGACAGAGTCTCCCCTGTAAATTTTACCCCGAAACACAAAAAGCTTATGGAATTCTGCTCAAAATTCCGTAGCTCACAATCCACATAATATTTTCATGGGTTCCCCAGGCCAAAATGAGCAGATACACACAGGCAATATAATATAATGCTCTGGGGGCCAAACTCACAACGGATTATCAAATATCAATTAAAAACTATGAATTTCTTTGAAAAACGAGGCAAAATTTTAGAAAAATCCTTGTAAAACCTACCACAGAGCCCGGTACTCCACAACGAGATGGGTACGGGTCACAAACATACCACACCACCTCACACTATGCTCATCATCGTCATATACATGCTTATACACTCATAATACAATTTAAATCATAAATTTTACTATTCCTATAACTAAATAATACAAATTTTTAAAATAAAAGTTTATCCTACCAATCTACGCCTCACCTCTGCACTGATGAGAACCTGCAACAGTGGGGGATCTAGGGTAGTCCTCAGACTCCCCTAACCCCCCAAACACTAAGGGGTTAGCCATTTCTGATGTGAGTATAAATTTAGAAATCTAACAAATAAATAAAATTATATAACGAAAATAATTCAACTTACAAACATCAAGAAAGAAGATACATCCGGAACCTCTGAACTTAAAAACATCATCAATACGGCTTTATATTCAATCACTCTTCAAATCTGTATCAAATTATAAATTTGCCCATACTCACACATTCCACTATATATTTCACATCAACCTCATATCTATCCTTACTTTATATTCGCACAATACGAATTTCCATTTAATCCATTCCTTTTCAATTTGAATCCCCTACACAAATACTTATCACTTCATAATTCCTACCCCTCATCGTTTCTTTATTTCCATACATACTCACATAAAGTCTCTAACTCTTTTCTTCATACTTTTATAACTACGCACTTCATTTTCCATTCATTTACATCTACGAACTCACAACTCATATTCTTAAATACTCATTTTCATTCATAAACCCTTTCTTTCTCAATTTCATATTTCATAACTCCGCGTTCATTTATTTCTTATAACCCATATCATCACGTAAGCATATATCCACATAATACCACATTAATTCCTTTCTTATGACAAAATATAACACTTCGTTACCTATTGCAATTCACTCACATTTCATCACATCATGCACATATCACTTATTAAATACTCATTCTTATCACATCAAAAATATGTTTTATAGCTCATTCTCATCCCGTTATATCATTTAGCTATTTTTCAAGCTAATTAATGACCAACTTACTTTCATCTTCACTATAACTCAAGTTATCACTGATTTCACTTTCATTCACATCAATTTATATTCCATATCCCCAAACATAGTTTGGGGCAATAATATATCACACCCCAAAGCCGATGGCTTGGGTAATAATCACCACACCCCAAACGCATAGTCTGGGTAATATCACATCACATCTCAATAGTTATTAATTCACTTCAATCATTATTTATCTTTACTTATTTAATTCTTCACTTCCATTAATCATAGCCCTATCATGCCCACTCACCCTGCGAATTATGCCAAGGCAGGTAGTTCCCACCATTTCCACAGAAACAGCGGGCAGGTAGTTCCTTGACACAATCCCAAGGTGGAACCACTCATATCATACTGTATTTTACTTTAATGATCACATACATAATATAATTACTTCGTACTATTCATAAGAACACATGCCTCTTTTATTATTCCATTTTAAATTGACTACGTACTGCATTTATCACTTCTTTTCATCAACTAACTCATAACTCATTTTCTTTCACATTACTTCATTCACAGCTACTTTCTTTCTCATCCATAATTCACGTTTCACTATGCACTTTCTTTACTACCCCATTTATTATTAACACTTATTTATTCTTTATTCTCAACTCATAATACACTTACTTCACTATTTCATTTCAGCTTATACCAAACACTTCTCTTTCTCATTCACATTTCATATCATATTCATTTTACCCCAGGTCTATCCCGAGTACCAATTCTCTCTCAGGTCTACCCTGAGGTATAAACTCTCTCTCCGGTCTATCCGGAGGTATCTACTCTCCCAGGTCCATCCTGGGGAATTAACTCTCTCAGGTCAACCCTGAGGTATCATATCTCTCTCCGGTCTATTTGGAGGTATCTGCACTCCCAGGTCCATCCTGGGGTATCAACTCTCTCTCCGGTCTATCCGGAGGTATCTACTCTCCCAGGTCCATCCTGGGGAATCAACTCTCTCTCAGGTCAACCCTGAGGTATCATATCTCTCTCCGGTCTATCCGGAGGTATCTGCACTCCCAGGTCCATCCTGGGGTATCAACTCTCTCTCCGGTCTATCCGGAGGTATCTACTCTCTCAGGTCCATCCTGGGGAATCAACTCTCTCTCAGGTCAACCCTGAGGTATCATATCTCTCTCCGGTCTATCCGGAGGTATCTGCACTCCCAGGTCCATCCTGGGGTATCAACTCTCTCTCCGGTCTATCCGGAGGTATCTACTCTCCCAGGTCCATCCTGGGGAATCAACTCTCTCTCAGGTCAACCCTGAGGTATCATATCTCTCTCCGGTCTATCCGGAGGTATCTGCATTCCCAGGTCCATCCTGGGGTATCAACTCTCTCAGGTCCCACCTGAGGTATCATATCTCTCTCCGGTCTATCCGGAGGTATCTGCACTCCCAGGTCCATCCTGGGGTATCAACTCTCTCTCAGGTCCTATCTGAGGTATCATATCTCTCTCCGGTCTATCCGGAGGTATCTACACTCCCAGGTCCATCCTGGGGTATCATATCTCTCTCCGTCTATGCGGAGGTATCTATTCAAGTCAACCGAAATTATTGTTATTAACATTTACTTTTCATATTAACATCACCCTTTATCATCATAACATCTCATCCTTTATTTAAACTTATTATCATAAACAATGATCGCCATCTCACTTACCCTTTCAATGCATCACACAAAAGAAAATATCACTGCCATTAATATATAAGAATCATCACATCATAATATCACACATCACAACTGTACTGTATTATTTATTTTATCATTACCCCACACATTATGAGTATATCTTACTATTTATCATCTCAATATCACAGGTTTGCATACGCCCAGTAGATCAACACATCACAACATTATATATATAAATACACTCAATACGTTACCATCACCCTGGATATTCCAAATCACAACAATTCACAATATACCGACATCTTATATAAATATAACTCATCCCCGTATATATATATATATATATATATATATATATATATATATATATATATATATATATATATCACTAATCCATCATCTATAAGTTTATATCAATACCCGAGACGAGTATTTAATCGTCATATCGCATATCCACACCGAACACTAACTTCCCTTTACACATACACCAAGTTTCGGGATTCATATCAATCATTCAAATTATACTAAAATTTTCTTAAACAACAGATATATAAATATTTTCATACTCACCTCATAGCCCGGGAAGCCTCGAAGCATCACTTCTCCATCCGGCACCCGAAGCCGTTAACATTTCCTATTATCAAGTTTCAAAGCAATTAAGGCTCACAACATCCAAATCAACCACAGAAAATAATAACACTATTTCTAATTGTAACACCCCGCAAAATTGGAATTACAATTTTGTCCCTGGGTGTTACGCACGTATATTTTTGTAATGTGTTTCACTACATATTTTGGATTCGTACTATTTATACATTTTCCGTATTGATTTCAGTCAACAAAAATATAATATTTCAATCCCTGGGATTTACGTGCTTTTTACGTGTTTTGATGCACGTGTTTCCACCACTACGTACAATGTTTTCTTTAGGTTTAAATTATTTATTTTTATGTATTTAATTCTATTTTATAAAACGAAAATTTATTTTCCCCTTGTTTTGATTAAAATGCATTTTTCGATTTTCTGCACGTATAATGCACGTGCTTTCTGCGTGTAGTGATTTCATCATGAAATTAGTAAATATAATTTTTCTTATACTGTTTTCAATTATATTTAATAGTTTTTCATCAATAAAGTCGATGTTCGCATTTTGATATTTTACGCACGATGCACGTGTTTTCGGTAAACGTATTTTGGTATATTCATTTTTAAAATAAAATTCCGGAGTGTGTGTAACATCCCGTAGCTTTCAAAAGAGTATAATATATACATTAGATAATATATACAAGGTAATAGTATATGTATATACTATTCAGTAAGATATATATGGTTAATATATATATGATATGAAATATGGTTGTATAATTCATATAGTGTATAAGATGATGATTATATAGTGATCAGATGGTAAGTAGATGGCTGTGTTATGGCTTGAAACATATAAAAAGGAACTATATGGTAATTGGTGAAGATGGGGGCCCACGGTAAAGTACAATGGGGATGAGTGGGTTTATTTGTGTATATATATTCAGATTAGTAATAAAAAGTTGAATAGGAATGGCACGGGTTCATGCACAGCACAAGTGTGCTGTGTGCAAAATTTGGGTGGCCCGGTTGGTTTTTGGGAGAGAGAGAGAGATATGAGAGTTAGTGTGATTTGATTAGGAGGAGTTATAGTTTTGGAGGTTATAGGATTAAGAGAGGTGGTGAGTTGAAGAGTTGGGGGTTTTTGAGAGTTAGGAAAATGAGAGGTTAAAAAAATTAAAATGAGAAGTTATTAGGTGGGAGATTTTGCAATATAGTTCCTAGCATTGTCCTATAAATAGCAACTCATTTCTCATTCTTTTTCACACCAAAAATAAAATAAATAAGAGAAAGAGAAGAATAGAAGAAAGAGAGAAAAGAGTTTGTACTTGGTGGCCATTGCTAGGAGGAGAAGATCTAGGAGGACATTGGATCTAGAAGTTGTGCTCTTCCCTTCATTAGTCAAGTTTCAATTGAGGTGGGTGTCTCCTACTTTCTAAATTTTCTAGAACTATGCATGTTAGTAATTATAGATGAATAGTATAGAAATTTTGATTATGATAAGTAGAACAATTTATGCTATTGGATGTGGTGAATAGTAGTGAATCATGTTATGATTAGTAGATTAAATTACAACTTGTTAGTTGATAAATGAGAAAAGAATTTATTATTGTCATGCACTAGTACACATGAATCTAGAGATTTTGATAATTGTTGAGTTTTCCTTTTTAATAAGAAAATACATTTTTGGTAAAGTGAAATTTGATACTATGGGACTCATTTGATTGTTCATAAAAGATCTAATGTGCTATTTTGATTAAATTGAGTAAATACAAATTCATGCTTATTAATAGGGAGAAATAAATTATTGTCTAAAATATGAGATTTTTCTAATCTATAAGTTTCTGTTAGTAAGTAAATTTCAGTTTAAATTTTACTATTGTAGACTAATGAGAAGATTAGATTAAAAGAAGAATCAAGCATTCGGAATGAACAAAACGACAGAAAGTTTGAACAAAAGATTAGTTTTGTTTCTCATGCCAAGTAGTCACAATGGACTAACTGGCTAGTTGGGGGTCCTTAAGAACGTCACTGTAGCTCGTATGGAATCAGAGGTCCCGAGTTCGAACCATACGTTCCCCTTTTTCTTTTTGTTTTGATTAAAATTAAACTACAGGCCAAGATTGATATTTCAGAAGTTAAATCCTTCTCTGTGACAACCTAGTCATAGTGGACTATTGGTTAGCGGATTAACCTTGGGCCTTGGCTGTTCAATCACGGGATCAAAACCCCACCACCTTTTTTTAATTTAATTTTTGGGGGTCCGTTGAAACTAGACCTGCAATTTGATAGTGAGTAGGTCAATTTGGTAAATAGTTTCGAAAGTGGGTCAGTTTGGTAAAAACTTTCAAAAGTGTTTCATTTTGAGAAAATTTTAGTATTCATAAAACATAAATGAAGAATTTATTTTTAAAGATTGTTCTTGTGTATTTGATAAGTTTTAACGAGGATTAGAGATAGAAAGAAAGATGAATGACTACAAAATTATTAGTAAAGAGCAGGACTTTTAAATTTTGAAGGAAAGTAAAATAATGATTTAGGGTAAAATGAAATCTCTTTATTTCTAGAAATGCGATATGGTTGAGTTATATGACTGTTGAGATCATGAAAGATTTTGTTGTGAATAAGTAAATCATGAGACATTGATTAGATTATGGATAAGTTAGAGATATGAATATAATAAGTTTAAGATATGATTATGAAAGGGTGTGAATACCCATGCTTCCTGTACATGAAAGTTTATGATTTAGAGTTAGTAAGACCTCGATACCGGCATTATTGAAAGAAATATTTGAGATATGATTTGGAGATATGGCCATGGGGCTATCTCGCATTTGTTGATTAAGTCCGGTAGGAGGTAAAACTAATTCTATGAGTGGAAATTATTCATGTCTTGAACTTAAGAATAATTAGGCACTTAAGTGAAGATGTAATAGACTTGTGCAAACGTAAATGGGTGCTTCTATATAGTCGGCGGTGGATCTCCGTGGCTATAGACCCAGTTGGTGGACTGTGGTTGCTCCGTAGGAGATGGACTGTATTTTATCCGGGACTTAGGGTAGTCGGCGGATGTTTACCATACTCCAAAGAATATGTATATACCGGGGCTAGAAGGGCATTTACGGGATTATCATCACGATATAATAGCCAGGGAGGCTGGGATCTGTTATTATAAGCCAGGGAGGCTGAGATCCGTATCTGTGAAATAACTCTAAAACTTATTTTATTACTGGGTAGTCTCATGGCGAGGGATCGAACCCTTCAATATGGAGTACGTAGGCACTTGCCCTCAGACCTATGTAGTATGGGATGCATAGAATCCGAACAAGTGTACATTAGTGTCATCCTAGTGTAGAATTGTGTGCATTAGGCATTAAGGCATGACATACACTTATGTTTAGAATAATCACTTTTGACACTTTACTTGTTCATTCAATCTTTTTGTGGTTTGTTAAAGTATGAGATCGTTATACTATTCCCGGCATAGAGAGGATAGCCGTGTATAACATTTCGTCAGTTGTAAGTGACTGATGTGCCCACAGATTGACATGCAGGTAATGGACTAATCATGAAGCTATAAAGTGGATATGCTGGTGCTGTTTTATTCTAAAGATGTTGTAAATGTTTTATTGTAAATTTCATTCTTCCGCTGTGTAAAACCAAGTTGTAATTGAACTCTGATGTATTGTGAATGAAAAGTTTTAAATTTCCTTGTAAAATTGTACGAAGTGAAGTAAAGATCCTGTGAAATCTCGAATTTATCCTTATTTGAAATTCGGGGTGTTACACTAATATCACTCAGACGTTTTACCGAACGTCTGGGATGCACACGTGCATCGCACGTAATATTTAAATTCCTACGGGATGTTTATCCCCAAACAATTTCTAAAATCACCCCCAACTTATTATAGTAGTTCTACTAAAATTCTACTACTATAAAGGAGATAATATATATATATATATATATATATATATATATATATATATATATATATATATATGCTCATTTCCAAACCCAAAACCCTAATTTTTAGCAATTTGCAAAATCCCCAATAATTTTCCCCATTTCTTAACCCTAACATCAAAATAAACTACTAACCAACTTCATATTCCATTACCAAGCAAAATAAATTAAAAGCACATAAAAATACACAAATAAATTCAAAGGGATATACCTCCACTAATTCCTTTCTCCAAATCGACTCTGCCATGAGCTAGAGCACCCTTCAATTAGCCTTTTCCCCAGTTTAATTCGAAAACCATGAAGTAGAAGAGTGGATTTGAGCGGGGAAGGGATCGGCAATTTTGGGTTCGGCGGGTTCGGGAGGGAAAGAACGGAATGAAAGAAGGATGGGAAGGAGAAGAAAAGGGGTGGGGGGTTTTTTTTTTTGGAAATAAATAAAAATAATAATTAATATAATAATTAATAGGGTATTTTTATACATATACCCCCAATCACCACAATATTTCAAATAAACTCCCAACTCCTGCACTTTAAAAATACTATCTGTTTGCCTCCACACCAGATTCAGCGGCAACAATATATATTGTTACTGCTAAATCTGGTGTGGGGGTAAACAGATAGAATTTATGGATTCTTGAGAAAACGAACAAGGCAAACCTGTTGACCTGTTGACCTTCACCGTCTTGTTGACTTGGTCTCTTGCCGCTGCTGCGAACCTGCAAAAAGTGCGAGATACCGGGATGGATCCCGGCGACGCACCCTCCGACGCTCTTGTCAGTAATCTGAATGATTAAGCAAGAACTTTAAACTGGAAAAGTAGTAATTACCTCTTAATGGAGATGGATGAGGGGTATTTATAGTCGTCGTTGGGATCAGATTAGGAATGTAATCCCTGTGATCAGATTAGGAATGTAATCTCTAATTCCCAGTGAAATGATATATGTGAATCAGGGCCGTTGATTAGTATTAATCAGGGACCCTAATTCTATCCGGCTAGACTGGGTTCGTTGCGGGTTGAAATCCACACCTAGTAAGATAGATCCGTTCATGGGTAATTGGGCTTTGAATAAAGACCTAGTTTCCACTTCGGACCCGTTAGTATGTGGAATTACCGTTTTACCCCTGAGCTTTGAGATTCATGTCCGATTTGAACGGCCCCGATTTAATCCTATTTTTAGCCATATCACGAGCCCCACACTCCTGGAGACTGAGTTTTACAGTCTTCGAGGAGTAGTTTTGTTGTTCTAATGGCGTACGGGATTTTATCGGTGTTCTTTAAGGGAGTTTGGAATCTTGCTTGGGGTGTAACGGTGTTATTCTGGGCTTGGAAAATACCCAAAAATATCCTCAGAATTTTCTGGATTTTTGGTGATTTTTCCAGATTTTTAAATTTTGTTCTCATTTTTTTGAATTTTTTATTCATTTTCCGAATTAAATAATTAATTATCGAAAATATTAATTAATTATTCTAATTTAATAATTATTTTTCCAGAATTTTTAAAATAATTTTTCTGAATTAATAATTATTTTTAGAATTTTTAATTAATTTTTTTCGATTTTTTAAATATTTTTTTAGATTTTTTAAATAATTAAAACAAAAAAAATAATAAATAAATAAATTAAATATTACTTGGACATGTGGCGCGTTCCTGAGCATCGATCATGATCAGATGTGCGCGCATCGCAAAGCTGATCACGTTTGGACACGTGGCGCGTTTCTGAGCGTCGATCATGATCAGATGTGCGCACATCGCAAAGCAGATCACGTTTGGACACGTGGCGCATTTCTGAGTGTCGATCGTGTCGTGATGCAATTTTTGAAAAGATCGGACGACGTGTGTAGCTCGACAACATTTTTCTCCAATTTTGAGCTCGGATTGGCACTTGCTCGGATTCCGAGCAACTTCGTGCACATTTTGCATAGCTCGGATCCGACCTCAGATTTGAGGCCATGTGGCATCGCCACGTGGCATATATGTATTTTTTCCCCCTCCCGCCCCGTTCTGTTCTTCTCCGACTTCTTCTTTTCTTCCTCATGCTTTAACCCACAACCACGAATCCTTCCCTTTCGATCTCGTCTTCTCGCCCCTGACCTCGCCCCCCCCCCTCCGAACTCATTTGGCGAAGAGATCGACGACGAGAGCTCGACGACGAGGGGAAAAGGAGCTCGGCGTCGAATGAGAAGGGGGAGCTCAGAGACGATAAATTTGGCCAAGCTCGGTTTTGGAGGTGATGGTGAAAGAGCTCGGTTGAGGGAGAGAGAGCTCGGTGTTGGAGCTCGATGGGTTCGTAGCTCAGCACCGGAGCTTGGAGGTCGGCGAAGATGCGCTCGAGCTCTGGCGGTGGACATGAGCTCGGCATAGGGAGAGCTTTGACGAGGGAGCTCTACGAGTGAAGGTGACGAGGAGCTGTCGTCGAGCTCGGCGAGGGGGATGGGTCCAGCTCGTTGAAGGAGCTTGATGCCCTGGCGAGGCTCGGCGATGTAGGTCGGCGAGGTTGGGAGCTCGGCAGAAGTGGTTCGGAGCTCGCCCATGTGGTTGGTCGAGGGAGGCGTCGGAGGTGGAGCTCGGTCATGGAGGTGGCGAGCTCGACTTTGAGAAGGTTGACGATGGGGTCGCTCGAGCGTGGAAGTCGGCGAGGTTGGGCGTGCTCGGCATTGGAGAACTCGAGCTTGACGGAGCTTGGGGGAGTGAAGCTCGGCACGAAGTGGTTCGGAGCTCATGGTTGACGAAGAGGTTGCACGGCGAGGAGTTCGGTTTTTCGACGAAGCTTGAAGATGAGCTTGGGTTTTCTTCTTGTTCGGTTTTGGCGGGAAAGTATAGAGAAGAAGGGGGTGACGTGGTACGGGGTTCGGGTTTGGATCCCTTAACGGGTCCGAACTCGACCCTTATGCCCCTCTCTTTTTTTTTGTTGCTTGTTCAGGGAATCCGAACACGTATTTTGAGGGACAATTTTTGCCATTTTGCAGCTCGGTAGGACAGTAGCTCGGATCATAGATCGGAGCTCCGTGGCTTGATCTGGACGGTTGATCACGATCGTGGCGCAAATCATGAGACAAGAGGCTCAAATTTCGAGAAAATATTATCTTGTCGTTTTGTGGAGACGTGGCGCAATCTGATCCGTTCATCAACTTTTGCGCGATTTTCGTAAAGATCCAATGGTTGGAGTTGCTCGGTATCGTTTTTCTTCACTTTCGAGGGTCGGATTGGTACTTGCTCGGAATCCGAGCGAAGTGGCTTGGTTTTTCCTTCGCGCGAGTGGCTCGGCTCGGATTTCCGAGCTATTCGGCGCAGCTGTATTGCGATCCACTTTTCCGGTGCTACGGAGGTCCAATCGGGGCGTCGACCCCTCGTTTCGAAGCTAATTCGAAGATCTACAGCTTCTCTTTAGGAGTGGGATGAATATTCACCCTCCTTTATGGTCAAAATAGTCCCGCAACATCCTTATCTTCATGAAGTTTAGGAGTGTTTTGGTCTTGGGGTTTTTGGAAGAGAAGCTCCACTCCTAGGGGCGGAGAAGATGTGCTAGGAAGACCCTTGTGCTAGGAAGACCCTTGTAAGATGTGCTAGGAAGATGTGCTAGGAAGACCCTTGTGCTAGGAAGACCCTTGTAAGATGTGCTAGGAAGATGTGCTCGGAAGACCCTAGGGGCGAAGAAGGGGCGCGAGTGGCTCGGATCGCTAGTCGCTCGTTTCGGAATACCGAGCGACGTGGAGCGATCTGAGCCGTCGGATCTCAGCGCGGATCTCGAGGCGGGCACAGTTTCCAAGAAAACACTATCTTGTCGTGTAGTGGTGCTGGCACGATCTGGGCCGTCCATCATCTCAGGCGCGATTTTCGCAATGATCCAATGGTTGGAGATGCTCGGCAGCGTTTTTCTTCACTTTCGAGGGTCGGATTGGCACTTGCTCGGAATCCGAGCGAAGTGGCTAGGTTTTTCCCTCGCGCGAGTGGCTTGGCTCGGATTTCCAAGCTATCCTCTTTGTTGTGGAGGTCGGATCACCTGTCGCTCAGATTTTTGTTCCGAGGGACGTGGGGAGTCATTTGGGAGACAAGTTTGAGGAGCAACTCTAGGAAAGAGTTGTGAGCTCCGAACTCGTTGAGAGGAGGTCCGCCTTGGAGGTGAGCGGAGCGAAAAGCTTGACTCTAGGAGAGAGCCATTTGGGAGACGAGTGTGAGGAGGAACTCTAGGAGAGAGTTGTGCTCCGAACTCGTTGAGAAGAGGTCCGCTTTGGAGATGAGCGGAGCGAAGCGCTTGACTCTAGAAGAGAGCCATTTGGGAGATGAGCGTGAGGAGCAACTCTAGGAGAGAGTTGTGAGCTCCGAACTCGTTGAAAGAAGGTCCGCTTTGGAGATGAGCAGAGCGAAGCGCTTGACTCTAGGAAAGAGCCATTTGGGAGACGAGTGTGAGGAGGAACTCTAGGAGAGAGTTGTGCTCCAAACTCGTTGAGAAGAGGTCCGCTTTGGAGATGAGCGAAACAAAGCGCTTGACTCTAGGAGAGAGCCATTTGGGAGACGAGAGTGAGGAGCAACTCTAGGAGAGAGTTGTGAGCTCCGAACTCGTTGAGAGGAGGTCCGCTTTGGAGATGAGCGGAGCGAAGAGCTTGACTCTAAGAGAGAGCCATTTGGGAGATGAGTGTGAGGAGGAACTCTAGGAGAGAGTTTTGCCCCGAACTCGCCGTTTAAGTGAGAGGATCCACGGTCGTGGGAGCAGTTCCGAATGGCGAACCACTTCTAACTCGCTTACGAACAAGTTATTTGAAGCGGAATCGAGCCAAGTGTTGGACTCCGAACTCGTCGTTAGAGGGATTCAACGGTTGTGGGAGCAATTCCTAATGGCGAACCACTTCTTAACCACTTATGAGCGAGTAATTTGAAGCAGAATCGAGCCAAGTGTTGGACTCCGAACTCGTCGTTAGAGGGATTCAACGGTTGTCGGAGCAATTCCGAATGGCGAACCACTTCTTACCCGCTTATGAGCGAGTAATTTGAAGCAGAATCGAGCCAAGTGTTGGACTCCGAACTCGTCGTTTAAGTGGGGTTAACGAGGTGTAGGGGCAATTCCGAATGGCGAACCACTTCTTACCCGCTTATGGGCGAGTAATTTGAAGCGGAATCGAGCCAAGTGTTGGACTCCGACCTCGTTGTTAGAGCTTAGTAAGTTGTGGGGGTAGCCATGTAAGAGAAGCTGGATTCCGAACTTACCATTTAGCGAGTCGCGACTCGGAAAGATAGAGAAGCAAGAGCAATAATTTTCAATGAAAAAATATAAAGTTTTATTGAAATAAACTGAGCGGCTGCTTCAATAGGGTGAGCCATTATTACATGCTATTGGTCGGTTTACAACCATCGGCCTAATTGAAAATCAAGATCCTACCTCTACAATAAGGTGAAGACCTCTTGAGAGGAGCTGGGAGGTTCTGAGTCTTGAAGCTCGGCGGGCCTTTCTGTTCATTTGTAGGCTCCTCAAGGGGGAAGCTCGCCCCCCTCTTTGTGGACGAACTTGGTCAGGAGCCCCTGCTGTATGAGTTTTTTGATCTCCTCCTTGAGAGCCCGACAATCATCCGTGTCGTGGCCGTGGTCCCTGTGAAAGCGGCACCACTTATCCTTATTCCTCTTCTTGTCAGGTGTATTCATTCTAAGGGGAGCACGGAATAGCCCTTCCTTGTCCACCTCCATAAGAACTTCTGTTATATTGGCAATGGGGGGGGTGGGGGTGAACTTCTCAAAACGTGGAGTCGGGCGGCGCTGGCCATTACTGTCCTTCTGGAATTTTTGGGACCCTTCTTCACTTGTGTTCTTCCGTTTGTTCCCGGAAGATGTCTCCTCAAGAGCAAGGGGGTTGCGAGCCTCGTCCGCCCGTATGTACTTCTCCACCCTGAGTAGGAGCTCTGAGAAGTTCCGAGGAGGTTTCTTGGCAAGGGATGCCCTGAGGTTGGCATTAGTGACGTTGCGCTCGAATGCGGAAGAGGCTACTGACTGGTTGAGGGATGGAATGGACCGGGCTTCGACGGTAAAGCGTCGAACGTAATCCCTTAGGCGTTCACCCTTTTCTTGGTTGAGGGTCACCAGAGATACACTTGTTTTCTCGGCCCGGCGGCTACCCACGAAATGAGTAAGGAAGAGCGCTTCGAACTGATCGAATGAGAAGATGGAGGCCAGGACGAGTCGAGAGTACCATTCTTGCGCAGACCCCTTCAGCGTGGTAGGGAAGATCTTGCAGATGAGGGCGTCTGAAGCATGGTGGATCATCATGAGAGTTTTGAAACACTCTATGTGATCTGTGGGGTCTGACTGTCCGGTATACGTCTCGAAGTGAGGCGGCTTGAAGTTTTCTGGGATGGGGGCCTCCATGATGGTGCGGGAGAATGGAGGTCTGCTCGGGCAGAGGTTTATTGCCTGTTGCTCTTCTTCCTTATCAATTCGGCCGAGGCGCCTCTCCATCTCGTGGAGACGGTAGTAGATCGAGTCTTCTCTTTGATCATACCTTGCCGAGCTCCGGGACTCATTTTCGTATGAGGGTGGACTGGGGCTGCGGCGATGGTAGCTTGGAGATGGACGAGGACTGAGAGTGTGAAGGCGATGGCTCCTAGTTGGCTCATGAGTAGGTGGCCTCTGGTCGTTCTTTGGGGCGATATTGAGGGCCCTTAAGACTGTCGCTTGGAAGTCTTGAAGATCTGCCCTTGTGACTGGTGCCTCTCCAGCTTGGCTGTCCTTATGTGTGGCTCAGCTTACTGGAGAATGAGTTCTCTGCCGATGACGCTGAGGGGACTCTCTTTGCCTCCTCGGGGGAGGGGATCTTCTAGTCCTCGGTCGTCGGGAGGTTCGGATTCTTGAAGCTCCTGAGTTCTCAGGTTGATGGACTCGACCAAGGGCCCGCCATCCATTCAGGCGAGTTCTAAGGTCGACCCCCTTTTGGCGATCGGCAGTGATTTGACGAAGATCCTGCTCGGGAGGGCTTTGAGAAGCCAGGGATTCAACTGAATGATTGGGACCCATGACTTGGTCATGAGGAGGATGTTGCTTCGGATGACTCTGACGGGAGCCCCCCTGGGCAGCCCCCCGAGATCCTTAAAGGGCCTGTTGAGTAGGAGCACCTTGAACCGGAGGAGGGAGAGGAGGAAGGGAAGTGGTTATTCGATTGGAGACCGCTGCCTTCCCCTTCTGTTTTGGATGCATGGCTTGAAACTAGTATCGTTGATGAAGAGAGGTCAGGTTGCTTTTTCGTTTCCCACAGACGGTGCCAATCTGTTACTGCTAAATCTGGTGTGGGGGTAAACAGATAGAATTTATGGATTCTTGAGAAAACGAACAAGGCAAACTTGTTGACCTGTTGACCTTCACCGTCTTGTTGACTTGGTCTCTTGCCGCTGCTGCGAACCTGCAAAAAGTGCGAGACACCGGGATGGATCCCGGTGACGCACCCTCCGACACTCTTGTCAATAATCTGAATGATTAAGCAAGAACTTTAAACTGGAAAAGTATTAATTATCTCTTAATGGAGATGAATGGGGGGTATTTATAGTCGCCGTTGGGTTCAGATTAGGAATGTAATCCCTAATTCCCAGTAAAATGATATATGTGAATCAGGGCCGTTGATTAGTATTAATCAGGGACCCTAATTCTATCCGGCTGGACTGGGTTCGTTGCGGGTTGAAACCCACACCCAGTAAGATAGATCCGTTCATGGGTTATTGGGCATTGAATAAAGACCTAGTTCCCACTTTAGACCCGTTAGTATGTGGAATTACCATTTTACCCCTGAGCTTTAAGATTCGTGTCCGATTTGAACGGCCCCGATTTAATCCTATTTTTAGCCATATCATATATATATATATATATATATATATATATATATATATATATATATATATAGAAAAAGAACAAAAATTATACTTGTTCATAAATTTCGCCAGATTAGAGGGAGATTTCAGAGCTAGGGTTGGGGGCATCGAGAGGAGCTCGAGAACTCTGAGGAAGGTGGAAGGAGGAGCTAGGGTTTCATGATTTTTGAAGGGGTGTAGGGGAAGTCGGAGCTGACGAAAGGAGGCGCGATTTGGAGCAGCAAGGGACTCTGATGTGAGGGTTCGATTTGGAGGAAGAGAATAGGGTTTCAATTTGGGGAAGCGAAGGCCTTTGGATATACGGTTTTCGGATTTGGGGATTCGGGTTTGGGTGTACGATGAGGGAGAGAGAAGGAGAGAAGGTAACTGAGAGAGAAGGAGAGAGGGAGTATATATGTGGTTCAAATGACCATATTACCCTTGGGAAGAAGTGAGAAGAGCGGTAGCAACCACAGCCTTCGGATGTTGATCTTGATTGTATTTTTTATCGGATGGCCCGCGGATTAGTTCGCACCTTCGTTCGCACTTCCTCCGTTCGCAGTCGAAGGGTTCCATATATATATATATATATATATATATATATATATATATATATATATATATATATATATATATATGTTTTTTTGTATGTATGAGGACCCCTCTCCCCCTACGCGCGCGCGCGTTCACCTCCGGCTATACATAAAGAGACCCAACGTATAAGTTTGACAAAAATTAGTTCGTCCTTCACAAGTAAGGGTAATTTTGTATTGATCATTTCTATTTGGTCGATTTCAAAGTTGGATAGACCTTATTAAGTAAGAACTGTTATGATTAATATATGTTGCATGAGTTTTTTGTTTAATTGTTTATTGCATAGTAATGTCATGGATAACTTTTTTGCAAGGAAGTATTGATAGTAGTCATGTTTTAAGAAACATCTTCTAAGTCAATTTAATAGGCATATAAGTTTTCTTCTATACTCACAACAAATTATATGGTTATTCTTAGTAATCTGCAAGTGCATCGCATGTGCAAACTACTAATTGTTTTCGATAACATTTGTTAGAATTTGATATTGATGGTGAATAATTTGATCCTAGCTTGAATGTTGTAGCTTAATTACTAATCGTTCTTCTTTATTTTCCAGAACAAATTTTTGATATAGGCAATTAAATAATATAATATATATTTTCTTATGGACAATTTATTCAATTTAGTGACGATACTTTTTGTTGGCATGCATATCACACATGCATTATATTAGTCTGAATATAAATATTGAAATACTGGATGACTAATATGTAAAGAGTTGTTTACCGAAAGGGTAATGCTACACCCACAACCTTTTCTTACAACCTTTCTTTTACAACCTTAGGTGCCACAATTTCATTGGAATGTATTGTAGAGTAGGTTGTAGTGAGTTGTACACATCTCCAATATGATTGCGCCACCTAAGGTTGTAAGGTTGTAAAGGTTGTAGGTGTAGCATTACCCTTACCGAAATGACCCACTTGTGAAAGTATTTACCAAACTGACCCACTTTAGAAAGTATTTATCGAAATGGCCCAGATTACGAGTGCGG
Organism: Hemerocallis citrina; assembly: GCA_017893485.1. Classification (NCBI taxonomy): domain Eukaryota; kingdom Viridiplantae; phylum Streptophyta; class Magnoliopsida; order Asparagales; family Asphodelaceae; genus Hemerocallis; species Hemerocallis citrina. The sequence goes on along the minus strand of CM030360.1, from coordinate 257,012,205 downwards.
TTAAAATAAGCTCACTGTGTGAGATAGCAAGTGTATGTTGAGGTGTTAAAACATGAAGAAAATTTTCATATTTAGACTCACTATCTCAGATAGTGATTTTGGTAAAAACAATATCGCTATTTGGGATTTTGAGGTGTTTCTCGACCACTTCGAGAAAAACTTCATGAAAAACACCAAATTTAGACTTCAAAGTCTCTAGAAACTCGCAATTCTCACAGTTTCTATCTCAGATAGCGAGCATTTTTGAACTAGGGTCACTATTTGATATAACGAGCCTAATTATTTTATTTTCCACAAAAGTTAACTATCTCAAATTTTCCCTATCTACATAATGACTTGGCTTTAAACACACATAAATTATGCCATATAATATCTCAGATAGAAATAAAGTGGCTATATCTCAAACTCTATGCACAATTAACTAAAATGCACAATTCGGGATCTTGGATGATGAGTTTAGGGTTTTGAGCTGGCAAACACTATTGCATGTAATATTGCCGTTCAACTGTTATGACGTAATAATAATAACTATAGCTATTGTTTGGTAGTAGCTGCAAAGCTTTACACTCTTTAGTTGACTACATATTTGTTTCTTGTAATAGTGGTAGGAGCTTAATTAGTTGTATAATTAGCATTATTAGTTGCAGTTGAAAATGGTAGGATGAGGTAAGTAAGAACTAACCAAAAATATACTCAACCAAAATACACTATAAATCCATTCTATATTAACTCTACCTGAAATGCATACAACAACACTCGCTATCTGAGATAGCGAGTTCATTTGAACTAGACTCGCTATCTCAGATAGCGAGTGTTGTTGTAGTCAATTTTCAGAAAAATTTTGAACATGAAATGCATACAACAACACTCGTTATTTGAGATAGCGAGTCTAGTTCAAATGAACTCGCTATCTCAGATAGCGAGTGTTGTTGTATGCATTTTTCAGATAAATTTTGAACCTGAAATATATATAACTACACTCGCTATTTGAACTCGCTATATTGGATAGCGAGTGTAGGTCTATACATTTGCATGTTTAACTTTTTTCTAAAAACAAGTACAACTAGAGTGTAGGTCTATACATTTGCATGCTTAAATTTTTTCTAAAAATAAGCACAACTACACTCGCTATCTGAGAAAGCGAGTCTAGTTCAAATGAACTCGCTATCTCAGCTATCTGAGATAGCGAGTGCCGTTGCATGCATTTCAGGTAGAGTTAATATAGAATGGATTTATAGTGTGTTTTAGTTGAGTATATTTTTGGTTTGTTCTAGTTACCTCATCCTACCATTTTCAATTGCAACTAATAATGCTAATTATACAACTAATTAAGCTCGTACCACTATTACAAGAAACAAATATGTAGTCAATTGAAGAGTGTAAAGCTTTGCAGCTGCTACCAAACAACGAATATAGTTATTATTATTACATATCATAACAGTTGAACAACAATATTACATGCAATAGTGTTTGCCAGCTCATAACCCTAAACACATCATCCAAGATCCCGAATTGTTCATTTTAGTTAATTGTGCATATTTAGTTGAGTTTGAGATATAGCCACTTTATTTCTATCTGATACTCGCTATCTGAGATAGCAAGTATAGTTAAATATATTTCAGGTAGAAATTGCATGTTTAAAATTTCTTTAAAAAATGAGTACAATTACACACGCTATTTGAGATAGTAATGTCAGTGCCATAGCGAGTTTAGTTATATACATTTCAGATAAAAATTATATGTTCAAATTTTTTCTGAAAAATGAGTACAAATACATTTTCTATCTGATATCGAGAATTCATTTAAATTAAACTCGCTATCTAACAGATAGTGAGTAGGCCAATTTGGTAAATAGTTTTGAAAGTGGACCGGTTTTGTAAATACGTTAAAAAAGTGGGTCATTTTGGTAAACAAATCACATGTAAAACCTACTAGGTACCGTTGTTCTATATTCACCGTCTACAAAAGGGAACCCAACTTCAAAATTCAGATACTAACACCCTTTTATTACTCCGAATAAAATCCCACATCCCCGTTATAACTCCTCCTCACTCTCTCTCTCTCTCTATCGTTCTTGATCGATCTCTTCAATTCGTGCCCCCCACCCCACAAATTCCCTCCAAAGAATTTCAGGAGATCGATCCGAAGAACTCTCAGTCCTTGAAGGGATCACCCAAGAATTCGATCCCCATGGTATACATCTCTTCGTCTTTCCTCCAATTTTTTAGATTCTATATATTTTTTGTTCTTTTTTGATTGTTTTTATGTGGGTTTTTTGTTTCTGATTCTAATGGCATGAAAATGTTCCGACCTTGATGTTTCTGATTGTTTTAAAATGGTTTTTTGTTTCTGATTCTAATGGCATGAAAATGTGCGGATCTTGATGTTTCTGATTGTTTTAAAATGGGTTTTTGTTTCTGATTCTAATGGCATGAAAATGTGCGGATCTTGATGTTTCTGATTGTTTTAAAATGGGTTTTTGTTTCTGATTCTAATGGTACGATAAAGAACAGATCTTGATGTTTCTTGTTTGTTTGTTTGTTGTGAATCAGAAGATGGGAAGACATTTTCCCGAGAATGTATCATGTCAAGAAATGATTTGATCTTTAGTTGAATTAATGTGCGCTCTATTTGATTTTATTGATGGGTTTTTTGATTATTTCCTTTTTCTGGGTTTTAGTTGTCCTTTCAGATCAAGACGATGATTCGGCCAATTCGGAAGAGACGGACGATGAATAAGTCAACATTCAGCCATTCAGGTAATCTCTCTTTCTCTCTCTCTCTCCCTGTTTTTCGTAATTGAAATTTAATTTTGAGAAATGGGTTAATTTGTTCAAATTTATTTATTTATTTATTTATTTTTTGTATGTTTGGTTTTGTTTTAGGGACCAAGGACAACAACTTACTGAAGAAATGCCAAGACCAGACTTCTGAAGCCACAGAATTTGCAGGTTGTTTGTGAGGAGTTGATCAACAAGTGCATTTACAAAATATGAGGCATTGTAGAAGACACCCAGGAGTGCTTGAGATAATTGAGCTGAAAGGAAATATAAGGGTTTTCTGCAGGTATGTTGAATGGATATACTTTTGTGGTTGAATTTGATGAAGATTTGGAATTGTCAGTTGTTTGCTCTGATAAATTCAAAGAAGCAGTTCAGATTTGATCACATTTTTACCTGAAATATAGTGAAGGTACAAACACGAAGTTTATGTAATAGAGGGTTTATGTTTCTTAGTTTTACCTCTGACATTTTTTTTTTGCCTTATCTGTTTAATGTATAATTAGTACAGAAGAGAGTTCTCTATTTCTTTAAACATTACAAGAGAGTTTTCTATTTCTTTAGTTAAGTTATTAATGTATAATTAGTACATGTTAGGACACAAATATACATCCCTCAACCCTCATTAAAAATTAGGAGTTTTAGTTTAGTCACGAAGACAATACGGACACACAAGGACAGGGGGATATTTTAAAGAACTACCCTAAAATGTTCAGTACTGTGTCGGATTTGTGTCTGACACGTCATGGTTACCAAATTGAAGTGGAATATACCTCGATTCAGTGTTCGTGATTCATAGCTCAGGTTCGACTCCTTCCATGCACATGTTTGAAGTGGAATATATTAAATAATATACCTTCGTTTCAGCCCACAAAATGGGATATCAACCTGCATGTGCATACGAGAATGTAACTCTAATTTGCTCAACCATTACTACTACTTCAATGTTTTGGTGTAGTGAGAAGACACTTCAGCTCTAGATAACAAAGCAATTCTCTCTTATTTTGTAGCAAATATTTTCTTTGTTTAAATAAGTAACCTGTGAAATTTGGTAGCTGTCAAATGAAGCTAATGAATGGTCCATCAAGCTATCATAGCTTTATATGAAAAAAATCAAGATTTCATAGCTGGCGTATATTTACATCTTTTTATTTTTTTTTATTTCTACACTTTTAAGCAAGTTAACTTTAATCTGTATACAAAGGCCGTGTTCGCTGAGACATTACAAGTTGGGATATCCGTTCTGGATAGATAATGAGGTAGAGCTGAAATGCAGAAGACTGACCTATAAAAATAATCAATAATCAGGGCATAAAAATATTTATTACTTTGACACTTAACACTCACACAATAATAATTGAATATTTACTTCTTTGTAATTTACTTTGAAATTGTACTCTACCTTCAAGATTCTGAATTGGAAATCAATTTCAGGGCTGGTTGGAACTTAAAATTGGTGCTTTACATGCATGTGGTTGCTTATCCGGACAAGTTTTTTGAACAGACAGCGTAAGTTATACTGAATCTGTACGGTTACGGCCTGTTTATTAGAACACTCGTTAGTTCTCACATACAGTTGCATATTTGAAGTCGTTTTACATGTCTTCACTTATACATATATGAAAAAATTAAAAATTTAAATTTAAATATAAAATAACATTTGTTGTTATCTTTCATGCATACATAAAAGATATGGAAAAAGTATCTTGTTGAGAGGTAATAGGAGCGGAATTAAGACAAAAAGATTTTTTACAGGAAAAACGTTGGTAATATTTTGACCAATTAATATAATTTGAAGTTACTTAAAACCCGTATTCCCTTTAATCTTTATGAAGACTTTGAATTAAAATGTTCAGTTGTTTAGGTGAAAGGAAAATTTATCATCTCTTTAGAATATTCTGAAACTCATACATTATGTAGTGGTATAGTTACGTGCTAACTACTTTCTGCCAAATTCCAGTTTGTTCTGCTGCAGTCTTTGCCAATTGGGAGTAACCTGTCATGAACTATATATTCATCTTTCATTTTTGGTAATGGTCAAACTCATGGCTTCAAAGGGATACTGAGAGCTTAAACGGTATGATTTCTATTTCATCATAATTCATTAGATATACACATATGCTATACCAGTTTAAAGTAGCACTGTAGAATGCATGCTGTTTATCGGTCTCTGATTTGGTTATTTTTTCTTATAAAGTACGGAATATCTAAATTGCTACACATATAATTAATAACCTAACACATTAGGGTAAAAATAGAAAACTATTTGATGACAACCCATCAATGACTCATCTGTTCTCAATGACACTTTCTCTCCTCCAATAGGCTTATTTGAAATTTAATCTGGAATCTATTTATCGAATGTGTTTCTTATGACGGTGTTCAGTTTTTTCTGTTGTAACATAGACATGTACTTTGTAATTAATTATTAAAGTTAGGTTTTATTTATTTTGTCAATATTTATAAATATGTACCAAGTTTTTTCTATTTCAGCATTTTTTGTATGTCTAAAATATGTTTATGGTTAAATGTTACTAAGAAGCATATAAGTGAATTGTTTGACCTTTATTTCATGATCCGACAATTTTTTTTCCCTGGGCTAAATATGTTTCAGTTGTAATTAATAAAGACAGCAGTTGTGCTGTTAGGTACAATGGTTTTCTTGTGTCAAATTGGTTTTGAACATGTAAAGAGTGACAAGAAGACGAAGAAGAGAAAAATAGAGAAAGGGGAGGCGAAGAGGGTGAGGAGGATGAGATGAGATTGTTGAATAGAATTCAAATTTGATGGATTTGTTGAGTTTGGATTTAGATTTGATGGGTTTGGGTTTGAGATGGTGGGAGAGATGAAGAGGAGAGAGGAAGCAAAGAGGGTGGAAAGGAATATGTGAGATTGTTGGATTGGATTCGAATTTGATGGTTTTATTTTTGATGGGTCTGTTGAGTTTCAATTTAATTGGTTCTTTTAAGTTTGAGAGGGTAGGAGAGATGACGAGCACAGAGAGGGGAGAGAGAGAGGGGAAGGAGATAGGAGGGTAGAAAGAGTAAGGGTATGGGGTTTGGGTATAGTGCAGGTTCGAGTTAGGTTTTGTTAGGTAATGGTAGATAGAGTACGAATGAGAGGAAGAAGATGATTGATTTTTGTAAATAAGTATCCCACAATTTTAATTTTTTTAGGGTTGTATTTGCCAAAAAGAAATATATATAGGATAAATTTATACCAACAACCTTTCCTATAACCTCCACTCCTTGCACCCTAATGTGGCACTCATCTAATGGAGGTGTCTACTACTAGATGAGTGCCACATTAGGGTGCAAGGAGTGGAGGTTGTAAAACAGGTAGTAGGTGTAGCATTGCCCATATACACAAGTGTATTATTTGGGGTGTATATGCAATAAATATTTTTTGAGGACTTGTATGTAAAAAATAATTACTAAACAGTATAAGAGTATTTTTGTCATATACAAGATACATGCACTGCATGTAACTTAAAAACGAATGGTTGACTAACGTTGTACCCACCTTGGGTACTTATGTGCGCTAACCAATTTTGCAGGTGCATTATCTGCTTTGACCTAAAAGTACTGGTGGGTTCTGCGCTTTTAACCCTTGACCCTTGACCCTTAAAAAAATGTTTCGACTTTCATAATTGTTTCATAAGGTGTTCTCTTCTTGGAGGGAAAGACCATTTCCATATGAACAGTATTTATGCTCATGATGGCCACTTTCAAACTTTCAAATAGACAACTGAAGCATCTCATTTGTTACTTATATAGGCACTAGTTGCACCACTAAGGATTCACTCATTATCCACAACCTCAAATTAGTATCAACAAGCTACCTAAACCCTGGTCCCCTGCAATTTTGTAACAAATTCATAAGCAGACAAAGAAAAGGACTTTGTTGAACTTAAAAAGCTCGTAAAACTTGGAAGGCTAAAAGAATCCTCCAAAATATAATTTCTATAAGACAAAATAGATCAAAAGATGACGGTATATAAATCAGTTTCGAAAATCCTCTGATTGCCGTCTAAAAGAACAAATAATAATAGCAAGTATTCATGCTCCCAATTAGCATGACCTAAATGATTTTCAGAAATCATTATCAATGATGAATAACATAGAGATTTTGCAATGAGATCAAATTAAGAATATATGTGTGATAGTTAAAACAGAGAGATATAATATTGATGATCACTTCAAGTTCAAATCTAATTGTTCGAATCATTTGCCGCAAGGATGCGAAGAAAGAAATTAATACTGATTAAACATGTGCATGATCCAACGGACTGATTCTCTTGAAAACAGAGACTCTCCATGCTTGGAAAACTACATTACAAATCCAATAACAGGAATGCTAAAAGGGATATCTTATTTGATGGCACATGCATATGATGTCATATCTCATCTAATTCTTGAAAAATTTACAGTAGTGTTGGTTTGATATGATGAGTTTGTTGTCTTTTTTGCCCCTTAATTGTCAATGCCAAATAAATTAAGTAACCAAAAATGAGTTTACAATAGATGATAACAAAATGCAAGGGTTGCAAAAAATTGATGGACATAGAAGAGAGAGAGAGAGTTGATCAACTTTTACGCAAACTCATTGTGACTGCATTCATACATTCAGTCAGACAGGAGTATCAAAGTCAAAGGCAAAGTTAAGATGAAATGCTAGTCGAGTTACCAGTAGTAGGGGTAAATCAAAGGGCCAAACAAACAGAGAGTTGTCGAAAGCTTACTGCCTCTAAATTAGATGGCAATCCCCTTCTGATTTGCCGCTTCTGCAGTTGGTTGAGCACCCATTATATTTGAGTGGTGGGTCTGTGGTGGATCACAGCCGTACAAATCAACTACTACTCCATGTTAATGAACTACCTATACAGTAAACTGTGCATACTTCGACCTTGCAGTTGACGACAAATGAATTTACTACAATTCCTAGATTTTCCACGGCAAGACAAGACATGGCCCAACCCAAAAGAACTAAAACTACTAAACCATTGTGGGAAATTTTAGGATTTCAAAATAGGACTAAGAAGCATTGGGAGACAGCAACATGGGCATGATGGTGCACGACAAAATGGCACTTTCAAATTCTAAAATAATCAACAGAAGTAGCAATGAAATAACAACCTCTATTATGTCTGCTAAATTGTCTGAAATCGTATGGCATACAATAGCAATGTTGCTTCATAGAGAGAGGTTAACTGTGCCCAACATACCAGCATAGACTAATGAAATATACAAGTAGAAGGAGATGATATAGGAACAAAAATATACTGGAACACCTAATCAAGACTCAAAATTAAATAAATTAGTCAATTATCTTCCCAATTAGTGGTTTTGCATCTATTAGATAGCAATATAACTGGATAAAGATACTGAAAGCCCTAGCAAACACAATTCTGGTTCACCTATTGGCCTTATCACGCATACAAATAATAATATGGACGTGTAATGTTCACATGAACATCTGTCATGAGATATACCTCTCATTCCTCAAGACTCTAAATCCAGTTTACTGTCTCCAAATCAGGGAAAGAATTTTGAATCCAATCATGACTGACTGAACAATGCTAAGCAAACTCAAAAAATAAATATTGATGCCTAATATAATAAATACCATTATTTCAATGAGTGAATATTCAATATCCTACTAATTCTAGTAGGATGTATGTTGAGCTGCAGTATCAAACATGAGTCCAAAGATGAAATGAAACTAAAATTCAAGATAGGCTCTAGCCAATTCAATGAAGCAGCAGAAAGTTACTGCTGTTAAGGTTAAGGTTAGACCAGCTGCAATTTAATTTGGGTTCCCTTAACCATTACTATCACGAATCAACATCTTACATACACATTTCAAATATGATACATAAAAAAGATGGATACATTTAATATGGGCATGTCTAATTTATGTCAATCCAATCTACACATCTTCTGCTATGACCCACATATTGTAAACACAAGTTGATAAGCTAACCCATACAGTGGATGAGTTTGAAACAACCTTCCAGTATACAATTACAGAAATTAGAAAGGGAATCGTCTATTACTGAAAAACTAGCCAAACCTAATGTATCAAACATTATTACCAGTTCTACACCCCTATTAGAATCCATGCTGATCTACACTATCAGACATAAGAATCAATTACCAGAGCATGAAACAAAAATTTAAGTAGATATGGTCACTAAGAGCATCCACACTCGTTTTTGCTATTTTGCCAATTTGGCAAAATGAAAAATGGTAGAAACATCATTTCTCTGCAGTCGCGGTTTGCCAAAATTTGGTAAATGAGAAGGAAAAAAATGGATAGACGGAACATGTTGTTCCGTCTCACCAATTAAAATAACTTAACAAAAATAATTTGAGCCTCGTGGGCTGTGATATAATTTGTTTTAACTTGGTTTTACTTGGACTTGGCAATTTATGAAAAGAATGGAGAAAATAGGACTTGGATTAAATTTTCCAAAACAAAGAAATGGAAGGATGGAACATGTTGTTCCGTCCGTTCCCTTCTTTTGTTTTTTTCCTTATCGGATGGTACAACATGTACCGCCCGACGGTGAATTTTTTATATATTAAATTTAGAATGGAAGATGTTGTTCCGTCTGATATTTTTTTAATAAAAAATCTTAAAAAATTCAGGGGCGACACAACAAGCTAGCTCCGTCCAATCTCCTTAAAAAATTAAAAAATATGAGATGAAACATAATGTACCGTCTGCTATATTTGGCAATTGCCAAATCCATTTCTCATATATGAGAAGCTGTTGTTCCTCATTTGCTAAAATTTGGCAAAATAGCAAACGCGTGAAGCGCTCTTTTTCTTCTTATTTTTCCAAATTGGCAAAATAGTAAAAGAGTGTGGATGCCCTAACAAGTCAATGGAACAAAATAAAGTTAATGCAGTTAAAGTTGGTTAAAATTGGATTAGACTATGACTGAATCTGGACCCTAGGAATGATATCAATATCTAATCACATACAATTCGTGCATGATCTATAAAAAGGATAGCTACAATTATTTTGGATCTACGTATTGGTTAAGTAATTATCTCATTCAAGTTTTAAGCTATGTTTGGTTGGATCCAAATTAATGGATAAGTAAGGAAAATGAGACAAGAAAACAAGGAAAATGAGGAAGGATTCAAAGCTATCGAAGAGCATTGTAGCTACACTACTCTGATCTTCCATTGTTTTCTCCCTCCTCTCTAAACTTGAAAACAAATTTAGAGAGAGAAACGAGGTGGTGATTTCTCAATGGTCCACCAAGAAAAGCTTGCAAAAGATTTCCAAACTTTTACATCCATCCAAACCTCTCCTTACATTGAACCAAGCATTTATAGTAGACTAATAATAAAAGAAACCCAACCTTATTACTCTCAGCTTCGAAATATATACAACCCCCTCAACATCTACTTCAAACCCAAGAAACCCGACCCCCACCAAAACTATCTCTAACTTCAGTTCCCCCCCCAAAAAACACTAAAATTAATCAATAAAGTTTTTCATATTTCTATGTCATTTTTCAATTTATGCATCCTATTGTTCTGTTATACTTTCTCTCTACTTATGTCCATGGATATGTTACTCTTTACTTTTTTCGGTTTGGATTTGGTCTAGTTAGTCATGAAATGAACTTTAACAGTTTATTGTTTTTACCTTTTGTTTGTTATTCTTAATTGGTTAAAAAAGTCTTTATGCCCACTTTAATTCACAGTACTAAGGTAATGACCTACGAAGAGCCTTGGATTTAACATATGATTTCTGGGTTGGTCTATTGATTGTCATGATTTCCTGAAGGTTTTCCGAAACCAGTTTATTTAGACCTCTATGATAAGAAAATTATTTCCAGATTTAAAGTGAGTTACATTAATTAACTATACTTGTGAGTTACATTAATTACTTTTAGATATTACGTAATGGCCATATTTGGATGGCTTCATTTATATACTAGTTTATTGGTGATATTGTTTCCATTCTGAGTATGTCATAACTTTTGTACTGGATGGACATTTTGACAAGTGGTAAAAATCATGCATATGGGTGCGCACATATACAAGGTTTTAAATGTCGGAAATCGGTGTCATGTTGTATGGGAATATTTGTGTATATCGGATATTTAAATATGTTGGGTTGTTATGTAGGATAGAAAAACAGTTTGCTTGCTGGAATAAAGTAAGTATTGTAGAGGAAAAACAGTTTACAAAATTTAGAACTGCAAAAGACTGACGCTTTCTTTCACTGAGGGGAGAAGACCTCCCTCTCCACTTGAAGGAGATAGCAAATTTTCTCTACACTCCAATTCAAAATGGGTGACTGAATGCCCTGATTTTATATTAAAAGCAGTACTATACTTTTTTTTTTGGAATGGGTTTTCTGTCATCATATCTTTTTGTTGCTGTTTATCCAGCAAGCTAACAGATAACAGCGTGTTTGTTCCTCTTATATCACATCAACACAATTTTCTTATCTATTCATTTAATTCATTCCTTGTACCACTATTTGGTCTTTGCATGTTTGGCGTAATATTTTTCATGTAGGATTTGCTTGTCTTTTGATGTGAGTTTCCTTTTTGTGGTCTTCTTCTTCAGAATGAGTTTGCAACAAGGAATTTGATTGCTTCCTATTATACAACAAGGTATGACTTATATTTTCCTTTTAAGTTGCTTGTAGGTTTTGTTCTTATTATATTTTTATGGAGCTTAGGTTTCTTAATTTAGTTAAATGAATTATTATTTTTGTTACTCTTTTTTTGATTATCCTAATTTTCAGTTTTATCTCTACCTTTTCCATATGTCATTATGAAGTAGCACCAGTGAGTTTTTTTTCCTTTCGTACCAATCTAGTACCTTGCTGTAAAAAAAATGCTCTGCTAATTATTTATGCATGCTTATTTTCAATGTTTAGCAGCATTTTCTGAAAATATTTATGTATGTGTTGCATGTATTTGCTACAGATTGTATTTATGTATGAAAATTTTGTAAAAGTGCTGTCAGATCAAGTCCCTTTGTTGTTATACACGCCTTAAAACTTATGATCTGAAATTTTAAGAAGGATGACCTGATACATGGTTGGCTGGTTTTGATCTGTTTATGCATCCTATTGTTCTGTTATACTTTCTCTCTACTTATGTCCATGGATATGTTACTCTTTATTTTTTTCGGTTTGGATTTGGTCTAGTTAGTCATGAAATGAACTTTAACAGTTTATTGTTTTTACCTTTTGTTTGTTATTCTTAATTGGTTAAAAAAGTCTTTATGCCCACTTTAATTCACAGTACTAAGGTAATGACCTACGAAGAGCCTTGGATTTAACATATGATTTCTGGGTTGGTCTATTGATTGTCATGATTTCCTGAAGGTTTTCCGAAACCAGTTTATTTAGACCTCTATGATAAGAAAATTATTTCCAGATTTAAAGTGAGTTACATTAATTAACTATACTTGTGAGTTACATTAATTACTTTTAGATATTACGTAATGGCCATATTTGGATGGCTTCATTTATATACTAGTTTATTGGTGATATTGTTTCCATTCTGAGTATGTCATAACTTTTGTACTGGATGGACATTTTGACAAGTGGTAAAAATCATGCATATGGGTGCGCACATATACAAGGTTTTAAATGTCGGAAATCGGTGTCATGTTGTATGGGAATATTTGTGTATATCGGATATTTAAATATGTTGGGTTGTTATGTAGGATAGAAAAACAGTTTGCTTGCTGGAATAAAGTAAGTATTGTAGAGGAAAAACAGTTTACAAAATTTAGAACTGCGAAAGACTGACGCTTTCTTTCACTGAGGGGAGAAGACCTCCCTCTCCACTTGAAGGAGATAGCAAATTTTCTCTACACTCCAATTCAAAATGGGTGACTGAATGCCCTGATTTTATATTAAAAGCAGTACTATACTTTTTTTTTTGGAGTGGGTTTTCTGTCATCATATCTTTTTGTTGCTGTTTATCCAGCAAGCTAACAGATAACAGCGTGTTTGTTCCTCTTATATCACATCAACACAATTTTCTTATCTATTCATTTAATTCATTCCTTGTACCACTATTTGGTCTTTGCATGTTTGGCGTAATATTTTTCATGTAGGATTTGCTTGTCTTTTGATGGAGTTTCCTTTTTGTGGTCTTCTTCTTCAGAATGAGTTTGCAACAAGGAATTTGATTGCTTCCTATTATACAACAAGGTATGACTTATATTTTCCTTTTAAGTTGCTTGTAGGTTTTGTTCTTATTATATTTTTATGGAGCTTAGGTTTCTTAATTTAGTTAAATGAATTATTATTTTTGTTACTCTTTTTTTGATTATCCTAATTTTCAGTTTTATCTCTACCTTTTCCATATGTCATTATGAAGTAGCACCAGTGAGTTTTTTTCCTTTCGTACCAATCTAGTATCTTGCTGTAAAAAAAATGTTCTGCTAATTATTTATGCATGCTTATTTTCAATGTTTAGCAGCATTTTCTGAAAATATTTATGTATGTGTTGCATGTATTTGCTACAGATTGTATTTCTTTTTCTGCCCCCCCCCCCCCCCCCCCTCCCCCCTCTTTTTTTTTAAAAGAATGTTGATTTTACAAATAGGAAATTGATTGACATGCCTGATCCAAAATGGTATGGGTAGTTTGTTTTTCCTTATGCTTCAGGTCCAGGGACTTCTTACTAGTAGTGTTTCACTTAGATGAAAAATATCTGATTTTTGTAATCATGGTAATACCTCGAAATCAAGTAGTAAAGTGATTATCGGTTCGGGCCTTAACCTTTTATGCGGCCCATTCCAACACATGGCCAATAGGGTGAATTTGGTATGGGTATGTCGGGCAGTATATGTAGTAACAACTGTCGCATCATGATTAAAATATATGAAAAGCTAAGAACTGGTGTAATCATGCACCAACATGCTCACATCAAATATGTGAAGATGAGTCATTCAGCAAAATTCCAATATAAATACTTTGCCTCCGACTCCGAGGAATCGGTCAAGCAAAGCAGGAGGCTACCCTCGCCTCGACTCACCTCTCTCTCTATGAAAACCCCTCCAGCAAACTTCAGCTCGAAAGCCGCAAGTTATTAAAGAAAGTTGCTCCTATCAAATACTTCCATTTGATCAAATGCACCACGATGAATTTGTCCTGGATTCCCGAATTCATTCTCGTCCTGATCCTTTTCGGAATCTACAAAAACACCTGATGATTAGGTCGATACGATGTTCAAGAAACCTCGGATAGCCAACCCTCTTTCAACCACGACTTGAAGACAACAACTATTATATTAGTCTCTGGGCAAGAAGAAAACGTGTAGCTTTCGGCAGCAGTTCCAACCTCTCTATTTGCCGAATCAGGTTAAGACCTCAACCTATGCTACTCAATTAAATTCATTCCATTCACAACCTTTCAATTTCCAATTTCTGAAAACTGGGTTAATATTTGCGGTGTGCTTTCCCAAAATATTCTAAAAAAGACTGTGCGCGATAGTATTAAAGTTAACCAATTCTTTCTTCCTAAAGTGATTCCACTACTGCTGCCAAAGCAGTTGAGTGAAGCTACCTACCGTCCTTGACCTGCCATGAAAGTAAGGAGATGCCGAACCTACCATCTAAAATGTGCATATAAAGCTTGTGCCTTTCAATTCGTGTTTGAATAATATCACATATAGTGGTTAACGTATGTTGACCGTATTACCGACTCTGTTATCTTTAGATTCTTCAAGATTGAGTTTTGCCCTGGATTTTTTTACTTGACCGTTTCCTTCCACCCAAACGTATGATATTATTAATCGTGCTAATTATGGTTGTGCTAATTATGGTTGTGAATAACCCGATACTCTAACTTGTCTATCGAATTTGACTTTCTGGTACAAAGTTTTTACCTTTGTCTCTTATCTCTTCTGCTACTCCTACGCCTATATTTCTAATTGCCCTAACAACATAAAAAGCTTGTACTTTTTAGATTACTGTAAAATTTCTATGACACAAGTAACCTAGCATATCGAACCTTATAGGAATACCTCTTTGCGGGTTGACTAAATTTTAAACTTCTTCATCCCACCACCAATTATCCTTATTAACTACTCTATTATCTTACATTCTTCAAGATTATGTTTTGCAACTTTCTTAATGACTTTAATTTTTGACATATCTTCAAAATATATGATATTTTTCGTGTACTATGTTTGATATGAACAATTTCAATTCCTTCTGTAAGTAACTCCATCTAGCTTATCTTATTTTTACTTTCTTAGAAAAGATTTAAACCATCATCTTTATCTATTTTGCTACTTATCTATTCCATTTGTGCTTACATAGCATAAAATTTCGCCATGGTTTTGAACTTTTTAAAGAAAATTTTTAAAGACACGAGTAACCTATATTGTGGTTGTTTTTCACAACCGCTCGAGTTTGTTATGCTACCTATCTATTTCCATTTGTGCACATAGCATAAAATTTCGCCATGGTTTTGAACTTTTTAAAGAAAAATTTTAAAGATACGAGTAACCTATATTGTGGTTGTTTTTCACAACTGCTCGAGTTTGTTATGTAAATTATCCAAAGTTCTGAACCTAATGTCTTCTATTACATTTTAGACTCTTTATTCCCCATCTTGCGTAATTGTGTATTTCCAAATTTTCTTCCCTAGAACACTTGTCGAACAATATAAGAACCCTAGTTCGGCCACGAATCGAACTATTGGCTAAATTCGGAGTTATTTTGTAAGGTATTGACTAATTCTTTGCCTTATTAGTTTTAATTGTTGATTTTTCAATTTGTCCATAGTAAATTTTTTAGAAAGTGCCCAAAAAGTTCTTTGCCCAAGTAATTTGTAGATGTAAAATTGTGAAGACTTTTAATATGTTCAAGTGCCCCAAAAATTCGTTGTCTTGGTAATTTGCAGACGTAGAATTTGAAAGACTTTTAATATATTCAAGTCCCCAAAAAAAATCTACATTTAGGATTAATATATTCAAGTGCCCAAAGACTTTAGAAATTTGTAAATGTAGAAATGTTTGTCTTACTAATTTAGTTTTATCTGTGTTGATTTTTCACGTTCGATTTATACGAAAATAATTACAAATGTTTTAGTGCGGTTACAATGGAAAACCTTGCAAACGGCCTCCAAAAAATACAAAACTTTGCGAGTAGTTTGGTCTCACGCAGCACAAGCCACCCCAACTTGTAGAAGTGGGTTTCGATTCATGGTTCGAGATATACGGCCATGTATCGTTTTTGGTTTAAAAAAAACCAAATAAAGCTACACGGTTGTATCTCGCAAACCGTGAGTCGAAACTCACTTCTACAAGTTGGGGTGGCTTGCGCTAAGTGAATTCGACCTAGTTGTAAAGTTTTATAAATTTTGGATGTCATTTGTGTGGTTTTGTCACGTTCCTCGTATGAAGAAGTAATTGACTTAGAATTTTTTTAGTGCGGTTAGACCAGAAAACCATCCAAATGAATTTCAAAACATACGAAATTTTACGAGTAGGTTGGACTCACACAGCACAAGCCACCCCAACTTATAGAAGTGAGTTTCGACTAACGGTTCGAGAGATACGGCCGCGTGTCGTTTTTGGTTAAAAAAACCAAATAAAACGGTACACGGCCGTATCTCGCAAACAATGAGTCGAAACTTACTTCTACAAGTTGGTGGCTTGTGCTAGGTGAATTCAAGCAAGTTGCAAAGTTGTATAAATTTTGGATGCCGTTTGTGCGGTTTTCTCACGTTCTTCGCATTAGAAGTAAATGACTTAGAAAGCGTTTAGTGCTGTTATACTAGAAAACCCTTCAAACGACCTAAACAAAATACGAAATTTTGCGACTAGGTTGGTCTCACGTAGCTCAAGCAACCCCAACTTGTAGATGTTAGTTTGGACTCACGGTTTGAGAGATACGGGCATGCATCGCTTTCGTTTGAAAAGAACCCAAATAAAGCGATATACGGCCGTATCTCTCCAACTGTGAGTCGAAACTCACTTCTACAAGTTGGGGTTGCTTGTGCTAGGTGAATTCAAGCAAGTTGCAAAGTTTAATAAATTTTGGATGTCGTTTGTGCGGTTTTCTCACGTTTCTCGCATTAGAAGTAAATGATTTAGAAAGCGTTTAGTGCGGTTAGACTAGAAAACCCTTCAAACAACCTCCAAAATACAAAACTTTGTGACTAGGATGGTCTCACGTAGTACAAGCCATCCCAACTTGTAAAAGTGAGTTTCGACTCACGGTTCGAGAGATACGGGCTTGCATCGCTTTTGGTTGTAAAAAATACAAATAAAGCGATACAAGGCCGTATCTCTCAAACCGTGAGTGGAAACTCACTTCTACAAGTTGGGATGGCTTGTGCTAGGTGAATTCAAGCAAGCTGCAATGTTTTATAAATTTTGGATACCGTTTGTGCGGTTTTCTCACGTTCCTCGCATTAGATGTAATTAAACTTAGAAATTTTTTAGTGCGTTTATAGACTAGAAATCCCTCCAAACGGGTTCCAAAAAATACGAAACTTTGCGAGTAGTTTGGTCTCACCTAGCACAAGCCACCCCAACTTGTAGAAGTGAGTTTCGATTCACGCTTTTGGTCGTAAAAATCCCAAATAAAGCGATCTACGGCCATATCTCTCGAACCGTGAGTCGAAACTCACTTCTACAAGTTGTGATGGCTTGTGGTAGGTGAATTCAACCGATTTACAAAGTTTTATAAATTTTGGATGCCGTTTTTGCCTTTTCTCATGTTCCTCGCAAAGGAAGTAAATAAAGTTAGAACTTTTTTCGTGCGTTTAGACTAGAAAATCCTCCAAACGAGTTCCAAAAAATACGAAACTTTGTGAGTAGGTTGGTCTCACCTAGCACAAACTATCCCAACTTGTAGAAGTGACTTTTGACTCACGGTTCAAGAGATACGGGCGTGTACTGGTTTATGTTGTTAAAAACTCAAATAAAGCGATACACGGCCGTATCTTTTGTACCGTGAGTCGAAACTCTCTTCTCTACAAGTTGGGGTGGCTTGTGGTAGGTGAATCCAAGCAAGGTGAAAAGTTTTATAAATTTTAGATGCTATTTGTGCGGTTTCTCACGTTCCTTGCATAAGAAGTAAATAAAGTTGGAAATTTTTTAGTGCATTTTATGCTAGAAAACCCTCCAAACGGTTTTCAAAAAAATACAAACCTTTGTGAGTAGGTTGGTCTCACCTAGCACAAGTCACCCCAACTTATAGAAGTGAGTTTCCACTCACGGTTCAAAAGATATGGCCATGTATCGCTTTATTTGTATTTTTTACAAACAAAAGCGATACACGCCCGTATCTTTCGAACCATGAGTCGAAACTCACTTCTACAAGTTGGGATGGCTTGTGCTACGTGAGACCATCCTAGTCGCAGTGTTTCGTATTTTTTGGAGGTTGTTTGAAGGGTTTTCTAGTCTAACCGCATTAAACGCTTTCTAAGTCATTTACTTCTAATGCGAGGAACGTGAGAAAACCGCACAAACGGCATTCAAAATTTATAAAACTTTGCAACTTGCTTGAATTCACCTAGTACAAGCAACCCCAACTTGTAGAAGTGAGTTTTGACTCACGGTTGGAGAGATACGGCCGTATATCGCTTTATTTGGGTTCTTTTCAAGCGAAAGCGGTGCATGCACGTATCTCTCAAACTGTGAGTCGAAACTAACTTCTACAAGTTGGGGTTGCTCGAGCTACGTGAGACCATCCTAGTCGTAAAATTTCGTATTTTTTAGAGGTCGATTGAAAGGTTTTCTAGTATAACCACACTAAATGCTTTCTAAGTCATTTACTTCTAATGCGAGGAACGTGAGAAAACCGCACAAACGGCATCCAAAATTTATAAAACTTTGTAACTTGCTTGAATTCACCTAGCACTAGCCACCCCAACTTGTAGAAGTTTCGACTCACGGTTTGCGAGATACGGTCGTGTACCGCTTTATTTTGGTTTTTTTAAAACGAAAAGCGACACGACCGTATCTCTCTAACCGTTAGTCAAAATGCACTTCTACAAGTTGGGGTGGCTTGTGCTGCGTGAGTCCAACCTACTCGCAAAATTTTGTATTTTTTGAAGTTTGTTTGGATGGTTTTCTAGTCTAACCGCGCTAAAAAATTTCTAAGTCAATTACTTCTTCATGCGAGGAACGTGACAAAACCGTACAAATGACATCCAAAATTTATAAAACTTCGCAACTAGGTCGAATTCACGTAGAGGAAGCCACTCCAACTTGTAGAAGTGAGTTTCTACTCATGGTTTGCGAGATACAACCGTGTACTGCTTTATTTGATTTTTTTTAAACAAAAAATGATACACGGCCGTATAGCTCGAACCGTGAATCGAAATTCACTTCTAGAAGTTGGGGTGGCTTGTGCTGCGTGAGACCATCCTACTCGTAAAATTTTATGTTTTTTGGATGCCGTTTGTAAGATTTTCTATTGTAACCGCCCTAAAGCATTTGTAATTATTTTCGTATAAATTGAACGTGAAAAATCAATACAGATAAAACTAAATTAGTAAGACAAACATTTCTACATTTACAAATTTTTAAAGTTTTTGGGCACTTGAATATATTATTCCTAAATGTAGATTTTTTGGGGAATTGAATATATTAAAAGTCTTCCAAATTCTACATCTACAAATTACTAAGACAACGAATTTTTGGGGCACTTGAATATGTTAAAAGTCTTCACAATTTTACATCTACAATTACTTGGGCAAGGAATTTTTTGGGCACTTTCTTCTGTGAGGGCCCTGATACTCCATCTAGCTTATCTAATTTTTACCTTCTCAGAAAAGATTTAATAAGCATCTCTCTCTACTTTGCTATTTATCTGTTTCTATTTGTGCTTCATTGCATAAAAGTTTGCCAAGCTTTATAACTTTTTTTAAAAAAAATTTAATGACACGAGTAACCTATATCGTGTATGTTTTTCCCAACTTTTCGAATTTCTTATGTAACTTATCCAAAGTTCTAAACCTAATGTCTTCTATAGCATTTTTAAACTCATTATTTTTCATCTTGTGTAGGGCCTGCGCATTTCAAAATTTTCTTTCCTACAACACTTGTCGAATATTATGAGAATTCCTTGTTGTGTTGGCTATTTTTTAAACATATCGTTCTGCCACAATTCTCCTTAATAACTACGCTAGCCGATCTCGTGCATGTCTTTCTCAACCTCTCTAGTTTCTTGGTTACTTTGTACATTATCCAAGCTTGTCTTTTGCAAATACATTCTTTGCTGTTTGTCGTTTTTCATAATTTTCTTCACCATCATACAATTGCCGAACCATAAAGGAATACCTCCTTGCGGGTTGACTTATTTTTGAATTGTCATCCCACCACCTATTAACCGTATTGACAAACCCTATCATTTTACATTCTTCAACATTTTGATTTGCAACTTTCTAAATGTCTTGAATTTTTTACATATCTATTTTATTCCTCAAAAACATATTATATTTTTCAACGCACTAAGTATGTTATGAATAATTTCAATTCTTCTATGAGGGCCTCGATATCCCATCTAGCTTATCTAATTTTTACATTCTCAGAAAAGATTTAAACTAGCATCTCTCTCTACTTTTCTACCTATTTATTTCTATTTGTGCTTCATAGAATAAAAGTTTGCCAAGCTATATTACTTTTTAAAGAAAAATTTTAATGCCATGAGTAACCTATATCGTGTATGTTTTTCACAACTTCTCGTGTTTCTTATGTAAATTTTCCACACTTCTAAACCTACTGTATCTTCTATGGCATTTTTGGGCTCATTATTTTCCATCTTGCGTGG
The DNA here is from genome assembly GCA_017893485.1 of Hemerocallis citrina. Classification (NCBI taxonomy): domain Eukaryota; kingdom Viridiplantae; phylum Streptophyta; class Magnoliopsida; order Asparagales; family Asphodelaceae; genus Hemerocallis; species Hemerocallis citrina. Next base: position 256,991,636 of record CM030360.1, on the reverse strand, counting down.
GGCCTGCGTATTTCAAAATTTTCTTCCCAACAACACTTGCCGAACATTATGAGAATTCCTTATTGTGTTGACTAATTTTTAAACCTAATGTTCCGGCACCTATTCTTCTCAATAACTACCAGTCGACTGAACCATCGACCAGTCGACTGTTCGCTGCCAAATCTGGGGTATTACACGTGGTCTCTCTCCACTCCCGATAGGCTGGTGAACATTCCGCTCAACTATAGTCCTGTCGTAATCGGTGGTCTTTATCCACACCCGGACTCTACCATAAGTTATCTGAGCATAGGGCGAATTGGTTGGCCTTTCCCTACTCCGCCAGAGACTGAGAGTTATACTCTAGCTCATTGTTCATATGGATAACTTAGAACATAAACATAACATCACAAAATATCTTTCAATTCTTCATACCAGTAATGACCCCTTCATCCTCAGCATCTCCGGTCAAAGCAAAAACACGACCCTGACGGGGAGGGCCATTTTTCTGACTCGGTCTGTTGTTGTTCTTTTGCAGTTGTGGACAGTTTGGCTGGATCTGCCCAGTCTTTCCACAATGAAAACAAGTGCTCCCGCCATGCTGAACTTTATTCTTTTGGCACTGATGGTTACAGTGTCCTCATTCACCACAGAGGTAACACTCCACTGGCTTGAAAGCTCCTGTACTGGTATTCTTCTTCTTAAATTTTTGGTTTGTGTCCTGCTTCTTAAAATTGGTAGTAGAAACGGGTCGCTTCCCCTGGTTCCATGTCCCTGCCTTCACTGGTGGTTGCTGGCTTTGGTTCATATCTATCTCTGTTACTGCAGCTCGACGTACTAGCTTGTCAAATCGTCGGATGCATAAAGGCACCATCCTTGACCTCAGTCCGGGTCGAAGACCCAGCTCGGACCTTTTAGCCTTCTTAACTTCATCCTGAACTATTTTCGGGGCGTATCGAGATAACTGTGTAAACTTTGTTTCCTATTCTCGTACTGTCATACTGTCCTGCCTCAAATTGATGAACTCCATAGCTTTTTCTTCTTGGACGTCCAGAGGGAAGTAATGTTGCCTGAATTCTTCTAGGAAGTCCTCCTATACAATTGGTCAGTCACCCATGCCCCGCTTGACTGATTGCCACCATACTCATGCGTCTTTTTCCAAAAGGATATTCGCCAATGTAACTTTGCTTTTTTCTGGTGTTTTAAGTACTTCAAACACAGTCTCCACCTGACGAATCCAATCATCGGCTGTTGTTGGATCTGCTTGGCCTTCAAATACTGGTGGTTTCATTCTCTTAAATGACTCCACCATCTTGACGTGGTTAGAAATGACATCGCCTGTAGTCTATTCTTGGGTTCCTGGGTGTGGTGCAAAATTTCGGCTGGCCTCCATAAAAGTCCCCATTATTCGATATACCCGGGCAATTTTCGCTGCGATATTGAGATTGACTTTATTAACTTCACTGCCTTCACCTTCAGTCCTTCTGCTATTGCTACCTCTGTTTCTTTGATAGATTCTTTCTCCACCCTCGGTCTTTCCATTAGTGCAGTCTTCATTTCTTCCAGACATCTGTTACACGGTTCCAAAGATAACTATGTGCATACTATATCTTACAAATACAACATTCAATACAAGGATATTTAGCAATGTATATTTAGACAGAGCAATAATCCACGTGTTTATATATATATATATATATATATATATATATATATATATACATACTTCTTCGGTTGCAAACGGGTCTATGTGCACAGACCCGTGCGAACGTTGATCTGGACCGTTGGATCCCCATATATTTTTTTACAAAATCTAGCCTTAACCCATCGTTGCCAAGGACGGGTGAAGGCAAAGTTCGAATTTCTGATCTGTATACAGTTCTTCCTCCTCGATCTTTCCCCACTCTCTATTTTGTTTTTTGGCCGAAAGAAAACCCAAGAACCCCAACCCTATTCCAAACTCCTCCGTTTGCGGCTCCATTTGCTCCTCCGTTTGCGGTTCCGTTTGCTCCTCCTTCTCTTCCATTCTCATACAATCTCTCTCTCCCAATACTATATCGAAAGCAAATCAAAACCCTAGTTCGGCCACAAATCGAACTATTGGCTAAATTCGGAGTTATTTTGTATGGTATTTGACTAATTCTTTGCCTTATTAGTTTTAATTGTGTTGATTTTTCAATTTATCCATTATAAATTATTTAGAAAGTGTCTGAAAAATTTTGTCCAAGTAATTTGTAGATGTAAAATTGTGAAGACTTTTAATATATTCAAGTGCCCCGACAATTCGTTGTCTTAGTAATTTGTAGATGTAGAATTTGGAAGACTTTTAATATATTCAAGTTCCCAAAAAAATCTACATTTAGGATTAATATATTCAAGTGCCGAAAAACTTTAAAAATTTGTAAATGTAGAAATGTCTGTCTTACTAATTTAGTTTTATATATGTTGATTTTTCACGTTCGATTTATACGAAAATAATTACAAATGTTTTAGTGCGGTTACAATAGAAAACTATGCAAACGGCCTCCAAAAAATACAGAACTTTGCGAGTAGGTTGGTCTCACGTAGCACAAGCCACCCAACTTGTAGAAGTGGGTTTCGATTCACGGTTCGAGATATACGGCCGTATATCATTTTTGGTTTAAAAAAATCAAATGAAGCGGAAGACGGTTGTATCTCGCAAACCGTAAGTAGAAACTCACTTCTACAAGTTGGAGTGACTTGGACTACGTGAATTCGACATAGTTGCAAAGTTTTATAAATTTGGATGTCATTTGTGCGGTTTTGTCACGTTCCTCGCACGAAGAAATAATTGAATTAGAATTTTTGTAGTACGGTTAGACGAGAAAACCATCCAAACGAACTTAAAAAAATACAAAATTTTGCGAGTAGGTTGGACTCACGCAGCACGAGCCACCCCAACTTGTAGAAGTGAGTTTCGACTCACGGTTCGAAATATACGGCCGTGTGCCGCTTTTGGTTCAGAAAAAACCAAAAAAGAGGTACACTGCCGTATCTCGCAAACCGTGAGCCGTTTATTTGGTTTTTTTAAAACCAAAAACGATACACGGTCGTATATCTCGAACCGTGAATCGAAACTCACTTCTACAAGTTGGGGTGGCTTGTGCTGCATGCGACCAACCTACTCGCAAAGTTTCGTATTTTTTGGAGGCCGTTTGCAAGATTTTCTATTGTAACCGCACTAAAACATTTGTAATTATTTTCGTATAAATCGAACGTGAAAAATCAACACGGATAAAACTAAATGAGTAAGACAAACATTTCTACATTTACAAATTTTTAAAGTCTTTGGGCACTTGAATATATTAATCCTAAATGTAGATTTTTTTTGGGGCCTTGAATATATTAAAAGTCTTCCAAATTCTATATCTACAAATTACTAAGACAACGAATTTTTGGACACTTGAATATATTAAAAGTCTTCACAATTTTACATCTATAAATTACTTAGGCAAAGAATTTTTGGGCACTTTCTGAATAATCTACTATGGAAAAATTGAAAAATCAACACAATTAAAACTAATAAGGCAAATAATTAAGTCAATACCTTACAAAATAACTTCGAATTTAGCCAATAGTTCGATTTGTGGCCGAACTAGGGTTTTGATTTGCTTTCGATGTAGATATTGGGAGAGAGATTGTATGAGAATGAAAGAGGAGGAGGAGCAAAAGGAGCCACAAATGGAGGAGTAGGAGCAAACAGAGGAGTTTGGAATAGGGTTGGGGTTCTTGGGTTTGCTTTCGGCCAAAAAACGAAATAGAGAGTGGGGAGAGATCGAGGGGGAAGATGAACTATACAGATCTGAAATTCGAACTTTGCCTTAACCCGTCCTTGGCAACGACGGGTTAAGGCAATATTTTTTTAATAAAATTTAGCCTTAACCCGTTGTTGCTAACGACGGGTTAAAGCTAAAATTTATAAAAAAATATATGGGCCGTTGGATCAAACCAGATCAACGTTCGCACGGGTCTGTGCACACACAGACCCGTTTGCAACCGAAGAAGCCTCTCTATATATACATATATTACACGAGTATTAAGACAAAACATGTCTTTAGATTTTCATTCATATCCATAACATCTTTAAGTAGGTTTTTACAACACAAAACATTTACTAAACACAAAACAGTTCGGCCTTTACAAAACACAAAACTTTCACAAAGCATTGATCTTGATTCTACTCGTACCGAGCATTCTCAACAGGACCTGCTCCTCTCTGACGCTGCCCCAGTTATGCCTGCAGCTGGGCCACCTGATTCTACAATTTTTCGTGTTTCTCTTCAAGGCGTAGTATTTGATCTTTAGCCGGTGCAGTTTTTGGGACGCCTTAATTTTGGATTTTCTAAGTTTGGTTAATTCCTGTCAAAGAGGAGTTGCTTCTTGATTTCGTACACTTCTTCGAGCTGGCTTGTTTTCCACTTATGCATATACATATGACGCCACAATGCAGCAATTCTATTCCGGGTCCTACTATGCGACACTATCGGTAAGTTGCTTCGTCGTGGTATAGCCCGGGAAACGAGCTGCTCTAAACTAATTGGTTAATCGGAAGAACCTATAGGCGGTGGGGTGAGATGTGTCTTGATTTCCATAGGCTGTTCTTCTTCTTTAGGTTTTTCTTCTTCCTCAGGTTCAACTTCCTCTTCTAAGAAGCCATCAAGGATCGGTATACCATTATCAACCATCTTGCATGGAGCAAAATACGGGAATTAGTTCAGATATAGGAAGAAATCATAATCATAAGTTGAAAAATGCAACCTTATGACTTACGATTATTCCATAACCCGACTCTAGAGGGAGCCCCAAGTCCAATTTCTTGCTTTGTTAGTTATATTCTTTGAAGCAAGCTCTGAAACCACTTTGTAACGCTCCGAGATCCACATATAGGAAACTCGTGACACAACCTAAGATAATTGCTTCAAATGAGTACATAACACAGAAAAGAAATTACAGGAAATTTAAAACTTACATTGTTCAGGAATTTTTTTACTTTCCACTAGGAATACTTCACGGCCCAAAATTCTATTGTTCTCACGATCAATCCTACAAACAAACTGTGGACATGTCAGTTGAATACAACTGACGCAAAACGGATAAAAACCGCAATTTCCTAATCCTCGACAAACAACCTTTATGCAGAAAGAAATAAATGAGGAAATCATTTAATAGGGGTGTTGGTGTATTATGACCTCGGATCTAATGCACAATTCGAATGAACACAATGCTCTTATTCTAATGTATACTTGATTCGGAAACATATGCAACACATACTACATATATCCTAGTCAAGTTTGAGTGTACTTCAGATCATAGGATTCACTCCCTCGCGTTGCAAACCTAGTCTTGTACTCCTTCCTGTTCCTGACATTTATTTAGTGACTGGTAGAGCTGCAGTAAATATGGTCTATTTCGTCTACTGCATCGGATCGGTGGTCTTTCTCCACTCCCAAAAGTCGGTGATCACCCCAATCTATCAGAATCGGTGGTCTCTCTCCACTCCGCCAGCCGGTGGTTTCTCTCCACTCACGACGGGTTGGTGATCATTCAGCTCAACTGCAGTCCTGTCGAAATCGGTGGTCTTTCTCCACAACCAGACTGTACCATAAGTTATCCGAACATAGGGTGAATCGGCAGGCCTTTCCCTACTCCGCCAGAGACTAAGAGTTATACTCCATCTCATTGTTCATATGGATAACTTAAAACATTAACGTACTCATAAGGGTCCATTCCCTTAGATTTCGACATCTATATCACTAAATCTCAGAAATCAACAGTCGAAACTGTACTGCACGTGTCCCAGATGAGACGACGTCGCACGTGTCCCCTTGACAGATGTGTACACTCCCAACTAGTACCTGTCCTTATTTTATTGGTCATGCGATCTCATTAATATTTGTTGTCCTTTATTTCCTATTTACTCTATTCTTATTCTTAACGTATTCTACCAATTCTCCTTTCTCTAACCGATCTCGTGCATGTCTTTCACAACCTCTCTAGTTTCTTACTTCCTGTGTACATTTTCGAAAATTGCAAACTTTGCATCTGGTTTGACTTTTTCAAATTCATTCTTTGCTATTTATTGTTTATCATAATTTTTCTTCACTATGATACATTTGTCGAACCATATAGGAATACCCCATTGCGGGTCTGACTTATATTTTAAACATCATCATCACACCTCCAATTATCCTTATTAATTACTATATTATCTTACATTCTTCAAGATAATGTTCAGAATCCAGCTTCTCCTACATGGCTGCTTCCGCAACATACTAAGCTCAAAAAACAAGTTTGGAGTCCAACACTTGGTTCGACGTTGTTTTAGCCGCTTGCAAACAAGCAAGGGCGGGGCAGCTTACCATTCGGAATTGCTCCTACACCTCGTTAACCCCCTCTAACGAGTTCGGAGTTCAACACTTGGCTCGATTCCGCTTCAAATTACTCGCTCATAAGCGAGTAAGAAGTGGTTCGCCATTCGGAACTGCTCCCACAACCGTTGAATCTCTCTTAAATAACGAGTTCGGAGTCCAACACTTGGCTCGATTTCGCTTCAAGTTACTCGCTCATAAGCGGGTAAGAAGTGGTTCACCATTAGAACTGCTTCGACAACCGTTGAATCTCTCTTAAAACGACGAGTTCGGAGTCCAACACTTGACTCGATTCCGCTTCAAATTACTCGCTCATAAGCAGGTAAGAAGTGGTTCGCAATTTGGAACTGCTATCAATACCGTTGAATCCCTCTTAAATGACGAGTTCGGAGCTCACAACTCTCTTCTAGATTTGCTCCTCAAACTCGTCTCCCAAATTGCTCTCTCCTAGAGCCAAGCACTTCGCTCCGCTCATCTCCAAAGCAGACCTCTTCTCAACGAGTTCGGAGCTCACAACTCTCTCCTAGAGTTGCTCCTCAAACTTGTCTCCCAAATGGCTCTCTCCTAGAGCCACTCTTTTTGCTCCGCTTACCTCTAAGGCGGACCTCTTCTCAACGAGTTCGGAGCTCACGACTCTCTCCTAGAGTTGCTCCAATTCGCCCCTAGGAGTGAGGCTCCTCTTCGAAGACTCTGAAGACCAAAACACACTTCAACTTCACCAAGACAAAGATGTTGCGGGACTATTTTGACCATGAAGAAGGGTGATTCTTCAACCCATTTCTAAAGACAACTTGTAGACCTCCGAGTTAGCTTCGAAACGAGGGGTTGCACGCCCCGATCGGACCTCTGTAGCACCGGGAAAGTGGATCGCAACACAGCTACGCCGATCTACTAGGTGCCCGCCCCCGAGTCACAATGCAAACCCGTTTGGACCCAATAACCCGAACACCTGTCTCATCCCCTTCCTCTTCTTCAACCGTTTTGGCACCAAAAACCAACAGAACGAAACCCAAACTTCTCTTCTTCATTGCACCAAGACTCCTTCGCCAACACCATGCTCGACGTCGCCGCACATCACCGAGCTCGTCTTTGTTCGCCCACCTCCAAGACTGTGCTCTCACTCTCGCCGAGCTCCTTCCGTCGTCGAGCTCCAAATCCCAACAGATCGTTGAGCTCAACTTCGGGAGCGCCGACCTCCAAAGCTCGAGCTCGAACGCTCGCCAACCCCTTCCAAGGTCGAGTTCCCCTTCTCCGAGCTTCCCTCCATCAAAGTCCCGTCAAAGCTCCTCTTCACGAGCTCACCACCAAACAGCTCGTCACGTCACATCCCGTCGAAGCTCCTTTTCACGAGCTCACCACTGCGCCGAGCTCCTCACGCCGTCGAGCTCTCCCTCCGTCGACGAGCTCGCTCATCTCCAACATCGAGCTTCGAAGCCGAGCTCTTCACAATGGAGCACCAAGCTCCACCATGGCCTGACTCCGAGCTTCTCTGTCGACCCCCTCGTCGCCAAACTCCGACGAGCTCTTCTCCCATGCCGAGCTCAGTCTCCTTCCTCGACGAACCCACCGTTGAGCTCCACCGTGCTCTCGCCGAGCTCTACTCTTCATCGAAACCCACTTCGGTCGAAACTTCGTTAACAAGCTCTCTCCAAAGCTTCAAGCTCCCCTCCTTCGAGGTCCACGTCGTCGAGCTTCATTCCCTTCGTCATTGACCTCCTCGACAGACGAAGTCGGAGAGGTGGAGAGGTTGGGGGCGAGGCGGTAAAGTCGATGACGAAGAAGGAAACAAGACGAAGAAGAAAGAGAAAAGGCAGAGGGCGGGAAGGAAAGAAGAGAGAACAGAGCGTGGTAGAAGAAGAAAGAATGAAAGAAACAAAAAAAAAGAGGGGTGCGCCACGGGCGTCTTCTGGGGGGTCGGTGCCGGTTGCCGAGCTATCAACCTACCGAGCTCGTAATGTGGAAAAAGTGCTGCCGAGCTACACAAGCCGTTCGATTATCTCAAAATTCGTGCTACGACACGATCGATGATCAGAAGTAAAGTTTCGTATTTTTTGGAACCCGTTTGGGGAGTTTTTTAATCTAAACGCACTAAAATTTTTCTAAGTTTAATTACTTCTAATGCGAGAACGTGAGAAAATCGCAAAACGACATCCAAAATTTATAAAACTTTTCAGATTGCTTGAATTCACCTAGCACAAGCATTCCCAACTTGTAGAAGTGAGTGTCTACTCACGGTTCGAGAGATACGGCCGTGTATCGCTTTATTTGTGTTTTTTACAACCAAAAGCGATTCACGCCTGTATCTCTCGAACCGTGAGTCGAAATACACTTCTACAAGTTGGAATGGCTTGTGCTACGTGAGACCATCCTAGTCGCATAGTTTCGTATTTTTTGGAGATTGCTTGA